>JANHMN010000013.1:12841319-12897190 GCA_030674055.1 Rhabdomys pumilio
CTTCTTCTTCTTCTTCTTCTTCTTCTTCTTCTTCTTCTTCTTCTTCTCCTTCTCTTCCTCTTCCTCCTCCTCCTCTTCCTCTTCCTCCTTCTCCTTCTTCTCTTCTTCTTCTTGTTCTTCTTCATCTTTCAGCCAGCTCACCCTTTACAGCATGTACCGGATGCTCCCCTGCGTCACAGTTCAGTGCTTTCCCTACTACATTTCAGATGCAACCGGAAGCCCCTTCTGAGCTCCCAGGACCAGCAGTCTCCCCACTTTCTGTTTTGTGACCCCCTCTTCAGCTCACTAGGATGGGCAGCTGTGGCCACACTCGGCCTTGTTTCTCAAACATGACAAGCCTTTCTGCTTCAGGATTTTTGGCTTTTGTTGTTTCCTTTGAATGAAATGTTCTCTCCTGACTCTTCTCATCTTTGAAGGCTTGGCTTAAGTGCTGCATCCTTAGGGAACCCTCTCCTGGAACTACCTGAAACGATCTTCAACCCCACCCACCATCTCCCATCTTTCCTAAAATAATGCCTTCACTGTGATGTCATCCACTACCACACAACTCACCTACCGGCAGTGTATGAGAGCAGTGGCATTCGGTGTATCCACGGAGTGATGAGGCGTCACCATGATCAACGCTAGAAGTTTTCATCCTGTCCATTAGTGATCAATCTCATGCCTCCGTCAGCCCTTGAATGGACCTAGATAGCTAATCACCAGTCAACATTCTATCTCTGTATGTTTGACTGTTCTTCTGTTCTGTATAAATTGAATCCCACGATATAGAACATTACAGGCAAGATTCCTTCACTTAGTGGGCCCTCAAGGTGTGTCCACATTGTAGCTTGCATCATTACTTCATTCCTTTTAATGGTCAAGTAATATTCCATCATATGGGTAGACTATATTTTACTTATCTACTCATCAGTCAATGGGAAATAGGCTTTTGTACATAGGGCTTTTTTACATATAGTTCTTGTACAGATACTTTTTGAATAGATACATTTCATTTCTTTTGTGCTCTCTATTATTATTAGTTCATCTAAAACAAGGGTTAGCTAACTTTTACAGCACAGGGCAAGACGGCAAATATCCCTGAGCTGTTTGGAAAAGATAATCTCTGTAGAAATGAACAAACTTTGCTACTGCAGTTCAAAGCAGCCAGACGAGCCACAAACAGACAACCCTAACTGCAAGCCAATAGGATTTAATATATGGACATTGAGATCTGAAACTTGACCTGATTTGCACAGACTGTGAAACGATATTCATCTTCTTCCTCTTATAATGTAATAACTATAAAAATCATTCTTAGCTTCTAAGCCAAACTTAAAGAAGACTCATCCCTGGTCTACACCAACCCTCACTCTGAATACACCATGCTCATTCCTGTCAGGTCATATGCTACTAAAAACCTTGTGTGGGTCCCTGGCGAGTCCTCTTCCTCACAGGAGAGCTTACGCTACATCAGATGACTGGCCATCATATTTGGGTTACTCACTGTCCTTGAATTTGTCTCAATGCTGCTATACCAGGACATTTTTTTAAGTTGGGTTCAGTTTTGTGAAACTACAGAAGCACAGTTGAATGGCTCTGACAAGCCATCTTCCTAAAGGGTAAGGCTAACAGCAGATGTGATGTGCTCACTTCCCATGACCAGGAGGACACTGGCTATTGTCCGCTAGACAAAGGAACAGATGAGAATCAGGGTTATATATGTGACAGCTTGGAGACTTTTAAAAAAATGATTGAGTTCTTAGTTTATACAGAAATGGAAATTAATGTCTTACATGTTGAGTGTGTTGCAAGAAAGATTACTTTGTAAATTAAACTTTTTTTTTAAAAAAAGTTATCTTACAAAATATAAGTTTTCCTCATGAGATTTTCAGACATACTTTGTTTTTGGTTGGCCCTCCTCCCCATCCTAAGTCAGACCCTTTCAGCTCCTGTGCTTCTCCTACCACTTTCCGATCACACATGCTCTGTACCCTCAAGGATTCCCTTTTCTCCTCTCATGGCCTCAATACACATATACTTGCTCCCATATAAATATGAATATATAAAAATGCGAGACTAAAATCCAGATACGAGAGAGAATGCTGAGTGTCTCTGTACCTCAGTTGAGCTAGCATTGCCTGGTTCTGTCAATGTTTACTTTGCAGGAAGGGTTTATAAATTCTAGGGGTTTTCTGGTGGAGACTTTAGGGTCTCATATAGAGAATCATGTCACCTGCAAGGAAGGGTTCTTGGCTTCTTCCTTTCCTGTCTGTATCCTTTTGGCTTTCTTGTTACTCTCCTAAGACTTCCCAGCTCTGTGTTAAGAGTGGAGACAGTAGACACCCTCATCTTCTTCCTGAGTCCAGGGGAAATGCTGGGAGTTAGGTGTAATCTTAGCTGTACGTTTGTTGTACTGCATAGCCTTTATTCTGCTCAGATGTGATGCTCAGATTCTTTGGATTTTTATCAAAAAGGAATCTGGACCTTGTCAAAAGTCTTTTTTGCATTTATTAAAACAATCATGAATTTGAGAGTGTGCTGGGCTAGATGGGGAAATTCTCATCTCAAAAAACCAACCAAACAAACAAACAAAACCCGAAAAAAAACACACCAAAACCAAACAAAACAAAACAAAACAACAAAAAACCAAAAACCAAAAAACAAAAAAACAAAAACAAAAAACAAATAAAAACAAGACAAAACAAAACAACAACAGCAACAAAGGCATAGCAGGAAGCTGGGAACTCCGTGGATAAGAGCACTTGCAATGCAAGTATGAGGACCTGAGTTCAAATCCCCAGCACTCACATAAAAAAACTTACTGGTGTGGCTGGAGAGATGACTCAGAAGTCAAGAGTACAAACTTCTTTTCTCACCACCTACATGGAAGGTCAAAACCATCTGTAACTCCAGTCTCAGGGGACCCAACACCCTCTTCTGTCCTCCACAGATACATACATAGAGCACAGAGAGACATGCAGGCAACACCCACAGGCATAAAATGAAACAAAGTAAACTCCCTTGGTGTCAGGAATGGGCTTCAGGTTCAGTGAGAATAAGGGAATGAGACAGAAAGTGCTAGAGGAAGAAACCTGATGTGCCCCCCATGAACAAGCACACACACACACACACACACACACACACACACACACACCTATACAACTCACGAAACCCGTGCTGCATACCAGAAGATGGCATCGGATCTTATTATAGACAGTTGTCAGGTCATGTATGTGCGGGGACTTGAACTCAGGACCTCTGGAAAAGCAGCCAGTGCTCCTAACTGCTGAGTCATCTCCCCAGCCCAGGAAAATGAATGTTTTTTTTAAAGATAAAATTACTCACTAACATACTTCAAAGACAAATATGCACCTATTCAATAAAGGTTGAAAAAAACAGTTTCCGTTTTAAATGTCTGCTTTTTTCAAATGTTTCCTTTAAAAAAAAAATCAAAATTTAAAAAAATTCAAATGTATTTCTAAAGTAAATACAATACAAGCTCCTGGCCAGGGAACAGGCATATTAGAACACACAGTAGGTGGTCAGGTGGCATGGGCCAGGAGTCTATTTTTGAGCTTGGTTCTGGCTCTTGGTTCTATCTATTGCTATGTTCTCACCGATGGTGAGAATGAGCCCAGGAACTGTGGTCCCCGAGGCCTTTACCATATGCCTGACCCAACAGTGAAAACATCCACCATAGACTTACGGGAGCTTTCGAAGGAAATGGAGTGACATGCAAACCATTTTAATTTGATCCCAGCTCAAAGTATCCCTGGGCTGCTTGTGCACAGAGGCAGGCACATGTGTGTCCGCTCTGCTCAACACGGTTTAGTGTCACTCCCGTGCTGCCTGTGTAGACAGAAAAAGGAGGTCATAACGTGTTCCTTATTTTGTGATGCCTTGGAACATTCAAGAGCACCACAATGAGTCTTTTTCTTGAACAAAATTATCCACAAAACTCTCCAGACACAAAGCCTTGACAATTTTCTCATTCCATTTATCTTGTTGCTTTTATTCCTGCTGTGGCTAATTTGAATTTGCCTTCTCTCTCTCTCTTTTTTTTTTAATATAATTTTGAATAATTTGTGGTTTCTTAGAAAACCAGATTCTAATGTTACTACTCAAACTGCCTGATTTGAGTTAGAAGCTGTCATCCGTTCAGTTCCTTCTTGTTCTTGCTTGGAATGGGGTCTCCTGTAAACCAGGCTGGCCTTGAAATCTCTGTGGAGCTGAGGATGCCCTTGAATTCCTGATCCTCCTGCCTCAATCTCCCAAGGGCTGGGATTGCAGCTGCCCCTGTCCCGCTACTCTTGCTGGAACTTAGGTGGGTTTTCAGGATGATCAATTTAGCAAGGGTTCTCCAAATGTTTCAGGCAAGATACCTAGGAATTAAGATGCTATGCAGATAGGGCTGAAGTTCAGAACTACTAACTGGTGAACTTGAGAAAAATCACTTGATGCCACTGTATATCATGTGGAAATGACATTGCTGGTTTCAAGTGGCTGCCACATACAAAACACTAAAGTATGTCTGGTACACTGTGGATATTCAATAGATTAAATTATTATTATTATTATTATTATTATTATTATTATTATTATTATTATCATCCTATGCTGTTATTTTTAATTTTGAGCATGTCTTATAATTGTGTATGTGTTCAACTTTACAGAATTTTATCCAAATATATCTCTGGTTTCTGAAGCTAAGTCTCTTAGGGATTGCTTTACCTGACACACTCCTCCAGTCCTGTTTTCTATCCTGAGCCGCTCTCTCTCCTCTTCCTGCTCCTTTTCCCCCCCCCCCCCCCCCCCGTCTTCTTCTCCCTCCCCCTCTTCCTCTCCCTCAACTGTTAAAATGTGCTTTGAGTTCAAAGGTGAGTTACTAACTCAGTAGCATGAGCCTGGAGGAGCCGTGGGTAGGGGCAGCCCTGGGAAGCAGAAACATCTGTTCATAGCCTCTTCCCACGCTGCCTCTCATCCTATGCAAAAGGAGTTTTCTTGGCTTGGTGGTACACCACCTTGAGAGCACCAGGACATCCTCAGGGTTCATCCAACTGAAGAAACCAGAGTGAAATAGAAAGAAGACATCTCCAGATCCTTCCTCCAAGTTATCCTTTGTCATGAAAATGGGGCTCCAGATGAAGCCCCAGATGATGGAGCCTCTGGTGATGAAGCCTCTGATGATGGAGCCTCTGATGGTGGAGCCCCAGCCCCAGCTGCCTTTTCCTTCTGTGTTCCGCCCATAGTCTCTTCCTCCATATCTATGGAAAGGGTCCCCATAACATGAGAAAGGATCGGTCCACTAGACCACACTACAGTCAAAGGTTTGAGTGTTCCTAGTTCTCCCACAGTTATATCCACAGTTATGAGTTATTACGTAGAGAGGACACAGGTTAAAGTCAACCAGCAGCTGCACCCGAGGTCCTGGGCAGGAAGTTCCCAGCACAGAGTTCTGCTTGTGTTGGGGGTTGGGGACAGTGCTGTTTCCCCAGCAGCAGTGCCTCAGGCACATACAGGTTCTGGACAGCCAGAGAAGCTTGCCCCAGGCTCAGTGTAAAACCTTTATTAGAGCCCTGTCGCTGAATGGGCATGACTGATTTCATGGCTGGCCCCAGTTTCCAGTCCTTCTGGATGTGGAGCTGATAGCACATGACCCAAATCCTTAGCTCCTGCTATCTGGAGTGGCCCAGGGCTCCCAGACAAACAAAAACATTCCTATCAGGCCTGGCATTCCAAGGGCTTTAGAGCTTCCCTCCAGCTAGTTGACCAGCCTTTCTTAGGCAGGGTTAAATTCTTCACTGCGGAATCCCTATTAACAGTAAGTCACATTTCTGACCCTCCTATCAACTAGAGGAAATGACATTAGACCTTGGAACTCCTCTTCCTTTGGGCTCAGTTTTTTTCTAGCTGACAGCCAGAGCTCCTGGGATTTAGAATAGTGCCGGCTTCTACCAGGCACCCAGCATGTATGTCAGGTGATGTATGCACACATGTATAAACGGATGAATGAATGAGGTGGTTTTCTTCTTGTTGTTGTTTTACTATATGGTGTAAGACGATGGCCATTTCCTGTGATGTTGAAGTTGACCATTTACTTTGTCCTGATGAGTTTCAGCGATTAGAGATGCCATTTGGGGGAGGGGAGAGACAGCCATCTTGGCTTACAGACAAAGAAGGAAACTCAAGAAGATCGAGTCACCTGTCCACCAGGGAGGGACAGACAGAAATAGGCTCAGAACATAGGTTTCCCAAGTTATGCAACTTCTTTCAGCCACATGCCTTGGTTCTTCTCTCCTTGCCAAAAATGAGAAGCAAATGACACTTATTAATGAATTTGTACTGAACAGTGAGTGGCCCTTATCGGGGACAGTGTGGCAGCCTGCCTGTGGTAACATAGTAAGAGAAAAATCCATCAGCTTCAAAGATGGAATAGAACAGAGAACAGAACAGTGGAGCGGATATGAGGATCCACGGAGAAGGGTACCCCTGGATGTCCCCCAAATGGACACCACTCCTCTCTGACAGTAGAGACTTCTCAGTGCATGTATTGCCTTGGCACACAGCCTGTCCAGGTGATGCCCCCAGGGTGTTCTGAACACAACAGCTTCAAAGAAAAGTTTCTGTCAGGGTACATAGAGGTTAATTACTCAAAAAGTACTTTTTAACTGTTACGTTGGTGTATATCATAATCTCGGTGCTCTAAAAGGCTGAGGCAGGAGGGTTTGAAGGCCAGGCTGGGCTACACAGGAAGGCTTTGTCTAAAAATAAATAAATACTCAGTATAGGTGTTGGGTGACTGGATAAGTATGATAAAGAAACGAAACTAGCTTGTTCAGGGGGTCCAGAAGAGATGGTGTAACACAGCATCAAATACATGGGTTGCTCACCCGAAGCCTCTGGTGTTTGAGGCTCCCCGGACATTTGCAACCCAAGAATAACCTTGAGATTAACACCCACTCAGCACTTGCTATGCACTGGGCCATCTAAGTGTGTGACAGACAACAAAACATTTATTCTCCACTCTGCCTCGTGTTGTACTGTGGATAAGCTGACACACTGAGAAGTTAGGTGACTTATCTATGGTCACTCTGTTAGTTACTAACCCTTTTATACAAACAACAGCAATTGAGTTTGAGTCCAATAGATACATTGACTTCTTCCATACTATGTCCAGTTGTGACTAAAAAACTTGAATCAAAATGAACTTTGAAGAGGAGTCATTGTAACTCTCTGTTTCTTTCTTTGTGTGTTTGAGTGAGAAAGATATGTTGGTTCAGGATCCCATTCTGTAGCCCAGGCTGTCCCGGAATTTACTGTGGAGCTCAGGCTACCCTCAAACTCTCAGCAATTCTACTTCTGTCTTCTAAATCCTGAGATTATCTACAATGCCATATAAGTTTTCCCCCTGCTTTCTTTTCCCTCCTTTTATGTGAAAGGTTTTTCTTGTGTAGACACAATACACATGTCCAAATTACCTCAGATATGTAGACCACCACAGAGCAAGGTATGGATAACACTGAAGTCCTACTTGGTGAACTATTGTTATTGGAGTTACTTACAGGAATATAGGTGAGGGTTTACTTACAGGAGCAGAAATGACTCAAAGACAGCTGCATCACCAAAGCCCATTCCAGCATGGGTGACAGCTCACAGAGCTGATAACCTGGAGCACACTGCACAGCCAGCAGGCAGCTCAGCAGGCTGGAGAGACCTTTCCAGGTGATTCTGTTGATCTAACCTCTTCTAGATGGCTTGACTAATTTTTGTTTCTCCTAGATAGTTTCACAGTCTTAACTGTTTTCTCTTGGAAAGGGAGGGGCTAGTGAATCTAGTCAGTTTCAGGGACTTCCTGAAGCTACTTTGAATTTGTTCAGTTCCTGTCTTAAGGAGTTTTTTCTGCTGAGTTTCATCCTCCCCTTAGACCACTCCGTCTTATCATCTTTTTGAAAACATCCTGTTTTAAGAAGTATCTCTCTAAAATAAAAGATTTTAATATCTCTCTCTCTCTCTCTCTCTCTCTCTCTCTCTCTCTCTCTGTGTGTGTGTGTGTGTGTGTGTGTGTGTGTGTATGTGTGTGTGTGTGTATGTGTGTGTGTGTGTAGAGGAGTGATGACTAGGATAACAGCTACACAACCCTTCCTTCCTTCTTTTCTTTTCTTCCTTCCTCCTTTTCTTTTCTTCCTTCCTTCCTTCCTCTCTACCTGCCTCTCTTCTTTTTTCTGTGGGACAGAAAGATGGGAACCTAGGGACAAAATCCAAGTGCTTATACATGCTAAATGCTATATTTCTTTTTTTTTTTTCTTTGATAACAGATTGGCACAACACAGTGGCTTTGTACACACGAACCGATTATAGGTGGGAAGGTTGGTTGTACCAGATGTCAGAAGACTTAGTCTATCATGTAGAGGGCTAGCTAGCTCCAACCCTTCCCTCCAGATACCACCAGCTAGAGACCAGTCAGACAACACAGTTTTCCATGTCACCCCCAAGCTTAGGCATGGCTATTGGAAGAATTCAGCATCTTGTGGTTGTAGATCTGAGTGCCTAGACGTCCCAAAGGCTGCCCACTGTCCTCTGCCTTGTGGTCCTATTAAGGCAGCAGCTTTCCCAGGGCCAGCAATGGATGATCCTGCTAAAAGATCTCCCAAGAGAGTTTGCTTAGTATCTCCTGACGTCAAGCTCACGTCTGCAAAATCTTTTCATCTCTGTCTGTATCTGAGCCACACACTCTCAGGGCATAGACCTGGCAAGGATCTTCAGGGCCATCTTTGGGTAACACTGCCTTGGAAAATATCTGTAAAGGGTTAGAATGGGGAGGGGGGTTTCTATTCTCTTTCCTATGCAGCAACAGATAGAATCTGCTCCCTCCTCACTCTATGACCACCAAGAGCCACCCAGGCATGCTGGGTAGTCTTATGTTTAGAAACCCTTCACATGTGCCCATCCCCTATCCCAGGCCCTCAGGTTCCAACCCACTGTGACTACATATCAAGTCCTATGTCCTTCTTAGTCACTTAGGGATGGTGCCAAGGAGGTAAGGGTGTCACTGAGACCTTCCTAAGGTCTGTGAGTGAAGAGGCTAGCGTCTATGTCAGGAGGAAGTGATCATGTTTGTGTCACCTCTGCCCTCTCTGGCATTCTGTGTGGTGGGTTGCGGCTCTGGCCCCTCAGCGTGACTCTGCCCTTGCTCAGATCCAAAGCCTCAGAGTTTTGTTCTGATGTGCTGCTGTCCTGATGTCTCACTGTCCTGCTTTTCGCTGCTCATCACTGAGCTAACCACACATCACATCGTCACTGCGAGCTTGGAACAGCAATGCTTGTGCTAGGGAAAAAAGTCACAGGCCAGTTCTTTCCTGGGGTGGGGGCAGGGCTAGGGCTGTGTGTGTTTGCTCAAGAGATAAGGATCCCTTGTGTTGTTTGATAAGACTGATGCTAGAGAGAAAAGCAGGGAGCCTCACCATCCCAGCAATCACAAAGAATGGAAAATTCTCCACGGTGAAGCAGTATGAGCGGAGACATGGTAGGGTTGGCCAATGGTTAGGGTCAGGCAAACATCCCTGACCTTTAAAGGCCCTCCCTCTGCAACCTTCCAGCAGCCAGCCAAGCCCTGTGCCTCTGGGCTCCCAGTACACAGCTTCTCTCACAATGCTCCGTCACACAGAGAGTGGGTTTTGGACTCGAGGGGTGGAGGGAGGTTTTGAATCCCTCTCAGGTCTTCACCCTTTCATCCATCCAACTAATATTTATTTAAAGCTGGAAAAAAAAAAGATTGTTTCTGTCTTGGGGACACTAACAATATCCAAAGTATTTCACATGTAGTATGGTGCGTAAGACAGATAGCAAACAAATGACAAATGACAGTATAACGCAGGATAGTAAAATGGGCTAGGAAGCAGGGTGGTGGTGCAGTGGGGGTTAGTTCACTGTTGCCTGTCATTCATTTCTGGAAGGCCTGGTTTCCCTGAACCCCACCCTGCAACTGCTCCCTACCTCCAGACCTGGTAGGGCTTGTATGAGGCGGACGAGCTTGTACCTCAAAGCCCTGGCAAATTGGCTGCAAAGGGAGTGAACCCTTATTGCCCTCACTGTGGGAAGGGATGAATTTTTTTTTGTTGTTTTGTTTTTCACATCGAAAGTAAAAACCCAGGGCTTGTGCGTGGAGGCCGACTCTTTAACCACTGAGATACAACCTCAGTCTAAAGGATCTTACTTTGTAATCCACATTATAAAAAGAAAAGAACATACATACAAGTGGTAATTTACAAGCAGCCTGTAAAGAAAGATCTCTGGCCATAGGCTTGTACTAAAAGGTCATTTAATCCCTGGAGTGCAAGTCCAGTGTGTTACCGTGGCCACTGTATCTGCATAGGCCTCCTTTAAGTCAAAAGTTACATCTCACATCTCCCTGGATATTCAGAAATAAGTAGTTCTTAAGTGGAGGCTAGCCCTCAAGGAAGATATACTGTTTTTAGTGTCATCTCAAAAGCCAAGATTTTGTTCGCCCTGCCAGAACAGAGACTCAGGCCAAGTTACCGTTCAGTGTGCTTGTTGAGTTCATGTCCTACAGCACAGCCTCCCTGGACATCTCTGCCCCTTTCCAGGCAAGCATTCTGACCCCGAGCCACATGGCAGCTCAGCTCCCTTCCCGTTGACTGAAGGCCGAGCTTTCTGGGGTTCAGCTCAGTGTGTATTTCTCTGCTTTCTGTTCTTACTATGGGGATTTCTAGGTAGAAGAATAAATAGATGGGAAAAGGAGGGGGGAAGCTGAACAGCAGGGAGATTTGTGTAAAGACGAAAACATTTGATTCCATTCCTTACTGAAATCCCATTAGCGTGCCAGTAAAGGGATTTTTAAAGGCACAAACCCACATCAGTAGGGAAAATTGGAGAGGAGAAAACGGCAGTAAAACTGGAAACCTGCGATGCAACCAGATAAGGGGTAATTTACTACACAGACCCAGAAAATGGAGAGAAAATTGGATCCCAAGCCAATAGTACAGAATGTGGGAAACCAGCTCAATTTGTAAGCCAGAATCCCCAGAAGACTGAAGAGAGTTGGCAGTGCCAAGCCCTTCTAGACGTGGAGGTGAGCGCAGGAGATAGAATCAGAAGGACTGGTTGAAGGCTTGTGTGCAAAGCAGTCTCCGTATTCCTCCTCTATGTCTGTAACAGGATGGTTATCTGTACGAGGTTGAGAGGGCAGCACCAAAGATCTGGGAACCTGAGAGAGGCAGGGACTCCAGAAGACAGGGGGATGCTGCGGTCCCCAGCACCACTTCTCTCCTCCTCCAGCATCTGTTAGTCAGACTGCTCCTCACTAGGTAGGAACTTGGTACAGTTCCCTCTGATAAGATGGTGGCTCCAAAAGAAAGATTTAAAGACACTTTTCCACCATGAAAAGGGCCAGACTCACTGAGGTGAGACAAGCCAATATAGCCCTGGGCCTGCTATGAGTTTCTTTGTCTCCTGTACTTAAATAACATGTATAGTATTTACACACTCTTAGAGTGTGTGACAACATTGCTGCTCTACAGCCTTGGTATAGGATGGTTTTGTTTTTTATCACACCTGTAAAGTGAAGAACACCACGGGCACCAGGTACACATAAGGAGGTAACAGGTTTTGCTGTTGGTAGATAAATAGGGCTGGTGAGATAGCTAAGTCAGTAAATAACTTTGTCCCAAGTGTGAGGACCTTAGTTCAATCCTCAGCACCCATGTAAAAATATGCTGGGGAAGCAGAGGCAGGAGGATACCTGGGGCTTACTGGCTAGACAGTATAGCCCGACTGTTGAGAGAGACTCTGTCTCAAAGAAAAGTAGACCAGATTCCTGCAGGTGACATCAATCCCACATGTGCACACACATACGCATCTAAAGATTTCAAAGATAAACAGACAAGTTTTATCAGACGCCTATGAACTACATGAACTATAGAGACCAAAACAAATAGAAAATGGGCTTTTCCAAAGACTTTGTTACTTAGAACAAGAAATATCACCACCCTCAACCCATAATCTATGCTAACATAGCTAGAGACATGGAAATACATAGTATCATGTTAAAGATGTGTCTATTTGTATACACATACCTGCATAAACAATTCTTGGCATTTAAAATTGAGAGAGTAGATACCGTGGGCCCTGCCGCCCCTCATGCCTGGTGCATCACCAAGAAGCAAGTAAGTGGTGGAGAGACGGGAACCATGCCCAGTTGTTTGTACACTATGAAGAGAGGCAGAACGGAGATGCCTGTGGTGAGGAACCTTGAGCAGCCACCTGAAGCCATGGTGATGCCCGGGCCATTGCTGCCACCGGAGGGTCATAACTGGCTCCATGATCCTGTGGCTGTCGGGGGTCTGTGTTGATGTCAGTGGCACATGTTTTCACTGAAGCCTATGAAGATGCCAAGGATCTGTACTGCAGCCAGAAGTTGATGTCTGAGGGCCACGCTGAGCTGGCTCTGATCCACACCAGCTACCATACGTTGGTGCCAACAGTGATGTGGGTGAGGAAGAGCTGGCCCAGTTTAATGGGTGTGGGAGAGGTGACTCCAGAGTCATGGGGAGAGGAGAGCAGCTGGGAGAGCTGGCTCCGCCCCTCATCTGGCCCGCGGAAGAGTCCGCTCTGGTGGTGTGGGTGCAGAAAAGCAGACAGGCTGACAAACTCAATACCATCCAGAACCAGATCCAGGGCTTTGAGCTAGCTCACCCCAACATCTTCCCCATCTATTAGCTCCTGGAGCGTGTGAAGAGGCTAGACCTGTATATCCATAGCCACAGTATGCCCACCACTCAGGGCTGTAGCAGGATGTTCGAGAGTCTTTTTGAGGGTCCAATTTTTATGTTGTAGCAGAAGCTAGAGGCCTTAAACTAGCCTAATGACTCATGACAATGAAATTTTGCAAGTAAAGCAGCTTGGGCTTTTTGGGCGAAAGGGTACACTGTGTGCATAGCACACTCCAACTTCCAATGTCATTATAAATGAATATGTGACAGAGGAGCCAAGTGGTGCATGCGCAGAACCCCGTGGTTGATAGACTTCTTTTCTATTTGACTTTATTTTTATTTCTTTATTTAGTTTTGGGGAGAGGCTACAAGGGTGAAAGGTGAATATGGAAGTGTTCTAGAGATTACTTTAACCCCAGCCAGAGGTTTCTACCCCACCTTAGTTAATTAAGTTCCCGGATGAAAGACCCACACAGCTTTTGTATTTACTATAAGCCTTAAGCAGTACAAGGACTGGGCAGATACCTAGCCTCCATGCTATTAAAATTTTCTTTCCTGTCTAGAACCCTGAATTATTACTACTTACTGTGTTTCATCTGGGCTGCTCTTAACTCCAACTGGCCAGCTCCCAGGGCCAGGTTTCTTTTACTTCTAATCCAAGAAGGCTTTTCCTTCCTCTTCTAACCCGTGTCAACTTCTCCTTCCTCTTCTAACCCAAGGTGGCTTTTCCTCTGACCCCAAGCCCAGGAACCTCAAGCCCACCTATGTATCTTCTGCCCAGCTATTGGCTGTGGGCATCTTTATTTACGAATCAGAAATAACTTGGGGGCAGGGTCATTCAGGGGCTGTGTGGACTCTCTGGGGCAACCAGTCTTGGGGCCCCCAAATTAGCGTTAGAATACAAGCAGTATCAGGCCAAGCTACTACATGGAGGGACTGGGGAAAAGAGTGGAAGCAGAGTACATGATGTGAGATTCCTAAAGACAAAAAAAAAAAAAAAAAAAAAAAAAAAAAAATGTTTAAAAGGGGTAACACTTAGAAATAAAAATAAAATAAAATTAAGAGCGTAAATCTGACAACTTGTTAGTTAAAAATTGAAGAACTCTCCCAGAAAACAAAGTTTAAAAAAGTTATAAAAAGGTTAAATTTAATTGAGCAAAGTAAAGATAAGACGACTAAGCAAGTGCAGGATTTCTGAGAAGAAAGAGATGGCCCAGTGGTTAAGAGCACTGACTGCTCTTCCAGAGGTCCTTAGTTCAATTCCCAGCAACCACATGGTTGCTGTAATGGGATCTGATGCCCTCTTCTGCTGTGTGTCTGAAGACAACTACAGTGTACTCATATTGAAGACTCCCAAATTTGGGAGACCCTTACTCAAGTCTCAGGAAGTTGCGAACACCCACAAACTCCAAGACACCATTACCTGGATGCAATTAGCAGAGGTTTATTAGGGAAGAGAGCTGGCAGCCAGCATTCAAACTACACACTCGTGCAAGAGTACAGTTTGACCCCGCGTGGTAGGCTAAGGAACCTTTTATAGTAGGGGGTAGGGAAAGGAAGGAATTTTCGCGTGGTTACACATGATTGGTTATTTCAAATATCAGCAACTTGCAGAGGCGGCAGGATGGCTAGTTAGGACTTGTCTGGGCATGCCTTTTTACTTTTCTTTGTGGCCAGGAATCTGTCTTCCTGCTTTGGGCCTACCCCACCCACAGGTGGATTTTCTTCCCTGAGGCTTGAGGAATGTATCCGGGGCAGTGAAGGCCTGAAATCCTACATTCAGTTCCGCCTTCCTGGAACTAGTGAGCCTGTATATATTTTATAAAATGGTCTTTATAATTTTTCACTCTACAATATAAATAAAACTACATAAATCTTTTTTTTAAAAAAAGTATAGAAACTTCAGTTAGTAGGAAAAAGGAGAGCCGAAAGGAAAAGAAGCCAATGAAATGATTCTGTCAAGGGCTGGAGGCACAGCTCAGTGGTTAGACACTTGCTACTGTTCAAGAGGACTGGAGCCTAGTTCCCGACCCACACTGGGCAGCTCACAACCTCTAGTAACCCTAGATTCAGGAAACCCCAAGCCCCCTTCTGGCTTCTGAGCGGAAGTCTTAGAAGGCTTCCATTGCTGTGAAGAGACACCATGACCAAAGCAACTCTTACAAAGGCAAACATTTAATTGCGGCTGGCTTGCAGGTTCAGAGGTCAGTCCATTATCATAGCAGGAAGCATGGCATCGTGCAGGCAGACTTGGTGCTAGAGAAGGAGATAAGAGTTTTATATCTTGATCTGAAGACAGCTGAAGGAGACTCTCTCTTTTGCACTGGGCGGAGCTTGACCACTAGGAGACCTCAAAGCCCACCCACATAGTGACGCACTTCCTCCAACAAAGCCACACCTTCTAACAGTGCCACTTCTCATGGCACATTCAAACCACCACAGCAAACATCCACATATATGTACACGGACACTCACTCATACACATAAATAAAACTAGTAAAATAAATCTTTTGTCAAAAGTTCTGTAAAATTCCCGTACCCAACACTCCCTCTGTCCTGAGAGCCCACAAGTATCCTAACAGAGCCACATAGAGGTATACAAATAGAAATTTAAGAACATTAGATTCAAGTAGACCTTGTCATTACCAGGAAAATCAAAAAAACCAAAAAATCAGATACACTGTGATCGAGAATTGGGAAGGCAGGAGACTGCCCAACAGCAGTACTGGAAGTAAGAGGTCAAGACATTCAGAATTCTAGAGGAGAATATTTTCCAGACATTGCCCAGCTATACAAGTAACCTTGATATTCTCTTATAATGAAAGCCTGAAAGGCTTATCCCTTCTGCAAGATTTTCTGAGGAATATGCTTCACCAAAATGAGGAGGTAAACCCAGGAGAGGACATTGGGAAGGCAGGAACCCAAGCCACAGACTGAAATGGTGTGGAGAGAGCAGGGGACCAGATAATATTGGAGAAAGCAGCCAAAAATAATGGTGGGCCTGTGGCAGAACGGAACCAGCTCAACCTGGGGGAGGCCAGGGGGTCTCTGGAAGCCTTCTTATAAAGATTTAATTGTTAATAAAACTGTGATCTTGAGAGAAGACAGACTGGCTCGGAGAAAATTGGGGTTGGATGATGGAGAGGTGGATAGTTACACAGAAAAAGAAGACAAGATAGCAATTCTAGTGAAAACAAAAAGGAGAGGAATGTGGAAGCAGCCACAACACGGAGAATGTTCACCTCGCAGTGATGAGGTGGAGCTTCAATAAGGATCTGACGGAGGGAGGGAGGGCAGCAGGGCAAGGGTGTGAGCTGGAGAGGATGCAGAGGCTCACCCGCTACCGGAAATCATCAGTTACACATGATGGGACTGTTACCCAAAGACAAATACATAAACACAGAATCAATCAGTAACTAAAAGGGGTTATCAAAAAAGAGAAATTTGAGGTAGTGGACAGTGGGCTGCTGTTAGCCAGAAGAAAACTGGAAATAGTTGGTTTTACAAGAAAAAGTAAGTGTGAATTATATAATGATAATAAGTGTGTGTAGATATTGTAAATTGCATATATGCATGTAAATTTGGATAAAAACAGAAGTTGAAAGAATTAATTTTGTCAATTTGATTAGATCAGAGAGCACCCAGGACAGCAGTTAAACACATCCTTAAGTGTGTCTGTTGGAGGGTTTCCAGACAGAGAAGCAGCAGACTCCTAAATGTGGCACTATCGTACGGGCTGGGGTGCCAGGCAAGAAGAGAAGGTAGAGGTTTGAGAAATGAGAGGTTTGAGGTCAGACATTAAATTCTGCTCTTACAGACAACCTAAGCTCAGTTCCCAGCATGCACTCTGGGTTTCTCCCAACAGCCTGTAACTCCAGCTCTGGGAGATGCAACATGCTCTTCTGGTCTCTGTAGGCACTAGCTATGCTCACCGGCCCAAATCCATACACAATTAAAAGAATAACAATTAAAAAAAAAAAGAGGGACTTGGGGGATGGCTCAGTGGGTCATGGACTTACTGCATAACAACCCTAGTCTAGATCCTGGCTCTCACATAAGAGTCCAGGTGCAATGGAGTTTGCCTGCAATGTCAGTGCTGAGGACGCCAGGGTAGGTGGATCACAGGGTAGGTGGATCGCAGGGACGGGTAGGCAAGCCAAGCTCTAAAACCAGGAGCTCACGGTTCAGTGAGAGGTCCTGTCTGAAAATCTAAGGTGGAGAAGATGGAGGTAGACACTGGGCATCCACCTCTGGCCTCTGCATGTGCACACATGGACAAGCACACTCAAATGCATATGCACACATGCATGTACACACACACACACACACACACACACACACACACACACACACACACACGGGGAGGGCAGAGGAGAAGGTGACTGAGAGTCACTTTCCTCTTTCTCTGCTTTATGATCCACCTAGGTGTTAGCAAGCAGTTTCCATCTGCCAGATAGAAACTTCCCCGCCATGACGGACTTTTCTCAACTTGCTTTTTGTCAGATATTTAATCACAGAAACAAAGATAAGCGACTAATACAAGCACAAAACAGGCCCTTTTCCGATTCTTCTCCTTAATTGCCAGGCAGAAGGGAACGCCCTATGGGCCATCAGTTGTGTTGGCTCTACACAGCTGCCATTTGTTTTATTAAAGCCAGTATCCTATGTGTGGCCTCTTAGGCTCTGCCATAAGCAAGATTTCCCCTGGTTAGCATGGTAAAGGAAAGCTACCCTCACCACGATGGATGCTGTGTGTATCATCTGGGGAAAGCTATGGTCAGGCACTCAACCCAAAGGTCAGAAGACCCAAAACTGTTGTTCTTCTTATGAATCTCTGGGTGTTTTCCACTGCCCCCAACCTTGCCTTGTCTTGTCCCCTGCCCCTTTGCATTTGGTCTCTGAATGAGGTGTGTCCCTGCACCGGAAGGATGTACATCCTGTTCCTTCCCTTCCTGACTTAGGCACCGGTACCTGCAGTGGGAAACCAGTCTAAAGCTCACCCAAGGGCCCCTGGATGCTTCTGGAAAGGCACTAATGGCACAGCTCCTCTCCAGAGTCCCTGTAGCTCTTTTATCACCAACTTCACAGCTTTACACACGTGGACACTGTATCAAGAGATCAGCCCTGGTTTTGTTTTGCACGTGTGCCTCCACTGTGACTCAGGCTTATTGCCTTTCAGTGAATGGAGAGTTATCAAAAGCAGGGGGCCATGCCCCTACTGCTGAGCTGGATAGGTGGGTCCGGGTCAGCGACAACATTGTAAAGGATTCCAAAGGTACCTCTGGAGGTAGAGACACTTGCTACTTACCTTGCTTTTGCTTGTTTGTTTTTTCCCTCCTTTATGTCACCAGCATCCAAATAAGTGGTTCTCAACCTGAGGGGCATAAGCCCAGACCCTTTCAAGGGGCTGCAGATCAGATATTCTGCATATCAGATATTTACGTTACAATTCATAACAGTAGCAGAATCACAGTTAGGAAGTAGCAATGAAATGATTTTGTGTGTGGGGGGGGAGGGAGTCACCACAACATGAGAAACTAACGGGTTGCGGCGTTAGGAAGGTTCAGAACAGCTGATTCAGATGGTTCTCAATTTTTGCTGGATGAATGAAAGCGCTTCAATAAAGGCAGGAAGGGGATTTAATGGCTAGAAACAGTGACACATTTGAAAGCCCAAAGAAGGAGCTGTAGTTGCCTTTATTCCCAGTATAAGGGCTAGAAAAGCCTCTTCTTCATCCTTGTTAGAATTCTCCATGGTCAGTGTAAACAGGACAATGCCCTGAGAGTGTGGCTTACCCACATATTGAAAGCCTTACAAGTCCGCATCACCAGCATCTTCTATCCTCAAGAGCCTTTCCCTAAAGATGCACAGCAGTGTAAGTGCAAGGTAACGACCAAGAACTTTACTGAACCCTTCTTACTTTTTTAAAGAGTCTTGTCTCCTTATCCAGACTGACCCCGAGCCCATGATGTCCCTGCTTCTGCTTCCCAAATACTGGGCTGTTGTCCATTATCACAGAAAAACTGAAAACAATCACCTTACATGTTTGATTCTAAGGTACCGGGCCCCCGGGGAAAATATTTGCTCCGAGTTGCTTCATAAGAAAGGGAAGACAAACTCTTTTGTCATACGAAGCTATTTAGGTGTGTTCAGATAGATCTGCATGCACATGTACCTGTAACCCATGCATAGTAAGATGCTGGGAGGATATACAAAGAATGATAGTGGGAAGAATTAGAAGTTTAATGATTGGGGCTGGAACACAGCAGTTACGGGCCATCTCTGTTAAAAAGCACTTGCTGCTCTTGCAGAGGAACTGAGTTCAGCTCCCAGCACTCACAGTTGCCTGCAACTCCAGCCCTAGGGGATCCGATGCTCCCTTTCAACCTCTGGCAGGTAGATACACGGAGATACACATAACGAAAAATGAAAAGAAGTCTTTCACTTTCCCCCTGCGTACTTTTCTGCATTTTTTAGTGTTTGTATTCGCTTTGTATTTAGAAGGAAAATCTCTTTTGTTCCTTTGAATGACATCATGACCACACCTGCTACTGCTGAAATATGAGCAAATATTTTCCCTGGGCCCTGCACCTTAGAATCAAATACGCGTAAGGTACTTGTTTCCAGTCTTTTTATTATAATGGACAACAGCCCAGTATTTGGGAGGCAGAAGAGGAACAGCTTGAGCTCAGAGTCAGTTGGACTACATAGGGAGACAGGACTCTTTTAAAAAGTAAAAAGGTTTCAGTATTGTAGACAATGGCATTGTGAGCACACTTGAAGAACACTCTAAGCCAGCAGGAGCTCACACTGGCCACGCCCACTGCGAGGTAAGCAGAGGAACTCATACTGGCCACGCCCTCTACAAGGTATGGGAGGAGCTCACGCTGGCCACGCCCATTAAGGGTAAGTGGAGATATATTCTAGGTGTACTTAAAAAGGGCAAGTGTGATGCGGAATGATGCTCCAATTAACTTTGGTGTGTAACTCGTCCATGGGGAATATCAGTGTTAAAAGTAATGGGTGGAAAACCAAGTGCGAGTTTAGGAAAAGCGGTTGTTTCTAATGGTTGGGGGATGGGACCGGAGCAGGGGCTGCAAGAAGAAGGAGCAAATTGAAAACCCAAGCCTTGTGGAGTCAGACATATCATTAAACTTTTACCAAGGCCCTCTCTATGGCAGGTGCTCTGAGAGGGATTAGAGACGCAAAAGACAGTTTACAGTCTAATTGGAAAGGCAAGCCTAGCACTTATAAAGCCATTAAAGACAAGGGCCAGACTGGGTTGTTTATAATTAGCATCAAAGAGTGCGATTCAGATGAGTGCTCTGGTAATAGTCTCGATTTTTAAATATTTTAAGATGCTCTCAAGATAAATATTTGCATATCTATGTATATGTGTGTTTATATGTGTACTTTTAAAAAGCAAACTTTTATTGAGTTTAACAGGTTAAAAGTTAGTAAGGATTTGACATTGGTATAAGATTATGAATGTTGGTGTGTATATTATTTTGCAAATGACTCTCCATAGCCAAAGGTTCTATATCTACTGATCAACCAACCATGGGTCAAAAATATTGAAAAAAAAAAAAAAAGGCCAGTAGAAGAGAACAACGCAGCAATAAAAATTAATGCAAATAAAATGCAACTCCTTTTATATAATATTAACATTGTATTAGGTATTATCTCTAAAACTAGATGTGGATTAATGTGTCTGGGAGAACATATGCAGGTTACTTGTAAACACCACAAGAAGAGGTCTGAATGTTCACGGAGTTTTGGTACTGGTGAGGTCACACTGTAGAGTGAAAAATTATAAAGACCATTTTATAAAATATATACAGGCTCACTAGTTCCAGGAAGGAGGAACTGAATGTAGGATTTCGGGCCTTCACTGCCCCATACATTCCTCAAGCCTCAGGGAAGAAAATCCACCTGTGGATGGGGTAGGCCCAACGCAGGAAGACAGATTCCTGGCCACAAAGAAAAGTAAAAAGGCATGCCCAGACAAGTCCTAACTAGCCATCCTGCCGCCTCTGCAAGTTGCTGATATTTGAAATAACCAATCATGTGTAACCTCGCGAAAATTCCTTCCTTTCCCTACCCCCTACTATAAAAGGTTCCTTAGCCTACCACACGGGGTCAAACTGTACTCTTGCACGAGTGTGCAGTTTGAACGCTGGCTGCCAGCTCTCTTTCCTAATAAACCTCTGCTAATTGCATCCAGTTACTGTGTCTTGGAGTTTGTGGGTGTTCGCGACTTCCTGAGACTTGAGTAAGGGTCTCCCGAATTTGGGAGTCTTCAACACAACCCATTCCCGTCTATACCAAGGGGTGGGCTAGATATATATAACCTCTTAGTAAGGATATTCAAGAGCTCCCTGGCCCAGACAGGAGAGATCGGCAGACAATGGCCTCTTTTCTCCCAGGACAGGCCTGATGGACAGGCAAAATCTATTAAGACCTGGGGCTTCAAGGTTCCAATGCAGTTAGTTAATGGAGAGGGAGGGAGGAAAAGAGGGTGGGGGGACTGGAGCTTTATGGAGATTAGACTCGGCAGACATTGATGCATCTTCTGAGTACATAGGTTGAATTGCTGCAGTCTGGGCTCTTGGACCTGGGAATGGTGGTACAGTGAGTTCATTCCTGTCTAGGGTCCCTCCCTGTCTCCAGACTGTACATAGACTCAATCTGACAACAAGACCACTGATTGATTGCACAGGAATTAGAACGTGTGGATTAGGATCCCCTCTCCCGCTCCCATACCAAAACAACACTGTCCCCAAGATAGCAAATCCACAGTCTGAGGAGGAAATAAAAATCACCCGTATGTTTTCCTTACTGCAAGGGTTGACAGGTTGAACAAAGAAAACCAGAATGCAGCCTCTAGGGGGTCCGCGGAGTAAGCACTGCTTCCTGATTGTCTGACACTGGCTCCCAGGCTGACGGTATCTTATCTAGCAGGCCTACCTTCAGGGCAATCACTGCAGTCCACTTCAGGTCTCTAACCCTGACTGTCCTCTCCTTTAGTATTGGGTTCTGTGCCTCAAATCAAACACTGTTCTAGGCTTTTTACGTTATACTTTTCTCCAGTCTCCTGGCCGAGCTTGGGCAGGGGTAGGGAGAGGTGTGGCGAGGGTGGCCCACGAAGGCTGGGGCGCCTTGCAACAGCTCCCATCTCCTTGGGGGACAGGGTTTGTCGTAGACACTGCCTTTGTTCAGACACCTGACAAAGTGCATTTCGGATATGTGCGACAGCCCCAACAGGTCTCTACTCCCAGGCCCACTCACTCCCTGAAGCGATCTGAATTTACTCAGACAGAAACATCCCCTCCCCCCTCCCCCTCTCAGAACCTGTATCTGATTCAGTTCTCTCTTCCTGGGCCTCAGCCTCTAACAGGCTGTCAGAGCGATTCCCAGTTCTGTGACTGTCAATATGACCAGCCCTCATACCGCCCAACCCGTGAGAGTACGAGGAGAAAACCAGCAAAAGTTGCCTAGGCCCTGGACACTGCGGCTCCCTGGCCCGGAAACTAGTGTTGCATCATCGTCTTGGTGTCTCTCCAGTCTCCCGCAAACCTCCTTCACTCCAATTTCTGTAGCCCAGGGTCCTTTGTGGCCTCCTCTTGGTACCCTTCGGTGTGCATAGCCTCTAAACTCTGTCTAAGAAAGGAGGGGTTACCGCCCCATGTAAGAGCTGAGGTGAGGAAGGGGATAGGATCCAAAAGTGGGGAGATACCACCCTAGTCAACTCCTCCTTTCTTCCTCCAGGCTGAGGCAAGCTGGATCAATTTTGCTCTTAGCAAGAAGATTTGAGCCATTCTAAAGTGATTGCTGGCAATTCTGCATTCTCGATATTGATATGTGTGGGCATCGCAGTCAACTAGAGTTTCCTGCTGAATTACTTGGGAACTCACTCAAATAATTACCTGATTTCACAAAAATATCCTATCAACCTCAATCCCCATTTCAATTCCGAACACACTGGGCACTGGAGGAAATATTCGTTAACATAATCACTTAATCCTCCTTAATCTGCACCACCACCTCATTTGACAACCGAGATGGAAAAATCAATCCTTGCTGTTCAGCTGCCAAACGCCAAGCAAATAGCACTCCTGTCCCCCAGAGACCCCAGGAGATAGGGAACTCGGAGAGTGGGGCTCATAGCCCGGGGAGGAATGCATTTCTCTCATTTAAAATCCAACACTATCATACAGAGAAATGAAATAAGCAAAAAAAAAAAAAAACAATGAACACAAAAAAGTTTGACCCACGTAATTGTGTTTTATGTTTCCTTTATTTTTTTTTCCCTTGTCATTTTAAAAACACTCAAAGGACACATAATTGCTCTTTGTTTAAAACAACAGAACTTTTGATCGTATAGAGAGATACAAAGAGCAAATAGCATAGTCCTTCAGTTGAAAAGGATGTGCAGATGTCCAGACATATGACAAGGTAGAAAGAGCCGGGCTCTGAGGATCCACGGGGAAAGTTAGCCACGCCCCTGACACGTCTTTGTTGAGTTGTTGCTGTTTTTAACTGAAAGGTACTCTAATGGCCTTTGAGGACACCTGGAGGAGGCAGACAGAGCTGAAGGGTCAAAGGTCATGATAAACAGGACAAAGCTAAGCACCCAGCTCACTCTAGCTGCCCTCTGAAGACTCCTCCTGACAAGGAAGTGCCTGGGAGAGCCAGGAACTACATTTGCCTTGCTTCCCATCCCCCACCTCCTAGCTGTAGACTTCACAAAAATTATTTAATTTGAGGCTGGGGGCCTACAGCTGCGTGTTGTGTCTAGTACAGAAGTTAAATATTTTCTATTGCTGAAGGCAGGGGCTTATTGAAAACTCCATGCAGGATTCCTAGCATTATGGCAGCCCCACCGCCCCATTGTTCTGCCAGTCCAGATGGGTCACTGATGAATACTCAGGTGATGTGTGAACTTCTTGTAGCTTCTCTTTTAGGACCTGCCATGCTATCCCTCCATCTAGACATAGGGCTTCCCTTCTAATATTAGCCAATGTGATAGTAGGAGCCATACCAATAGGCACAGTTACAGGAAGACTCTGGTAGCTTCTGTCTAGGCAGGGAGTATATTTCCAGTGATGTGGGTAGTACTTTTTCTGTTATTTATTCAACCTGAAGACCTGGCCTTACCACAACGCCAGATACATGGAGCAAGCCGGATACCTGTACCCACTGACCTGGTCTTAGGTCTCTCACCAGTCTATCACATTGGTCCAGAATCCAGAAGTACAGCATTCCCGCTGGACGATAATGGTCTTTTGGACACCCTAGTGGCTGACTACTGTTCCCCGCCTCCCTCTCCCATTCTCCTGTTCCTTCTCTTTTCCCTTCCTCTACTTTGACACCACTTAACCCCCAAACTTGCCTTTCTGTAGATGGATCAGGCTGCCCTTTAATGTCTCCTCCCCATTCTGCTCTTCCGTGAAATAAAGCTTGTCGTTTTGAGCGGTCACGGGCCAGCTGAAGCCTCTTTGGAGTCTTCTCCTAGTTGCCATTTTTATTTCATTTTGGGGTTTGTTTGACAACAGCTTGCAGCTGACCCAGAGAACAGTCAACTCCGTGGTGTCCCAGGAGGGCTGAACACCCAGAAGGAAGGCTAAACACCCAGGAGAAGTCCTTACACTTGAGTAAGCATTGGGTCAGCTAAGAAGCTTGCTTAAAACACAGGTTGTTGGGGCTGGACAGATGGCTCAGTGATTAAGAGCACTGAATGCTCTTCCAGAGGACGCAGGTTGTATCCCTAGCTCCTGTACGGTAGCTCTCACTACTGTTTGTTAACTCACTACTGCTTGTAAATCTCATGCCCTCTTCTGGCTTCCTTGGGTACCAGATTTACACATAGTACACAAGACATATCATGTGGGTAAAACATCCATATACATTAAACATAATAAACAATACAGATTGCTGTGTTCATCAGTCTGTGAGGCTGGCTTAAGACTGAGCCTGTCGTTTTGAGCGGTCACTGGGTTTCTTATAAGTTCCAAAGGTTGTTACCGCTTGTGTTCCAGGGAATGTAATTTGAGAACCACCAACCTCAGTCCTCAGGTTCCAAATAAAACTGAGGCCATTTGATGTCTTTATCAGTCTTCTGGAGTTGAGGGCTTCCCTGCAGAAAGATGGGGTCCTTAGTGGCTGCTGTCCTTAGGAGAAAGAGTATTAGCTGCCTTCTATGCTCTGCCCATCCCTTGGTTTCTTTCTTTCTCCTCTTGTTTAACCCAGTTTTCTCCTCTCCTTTGCATGCTTTTATGTCTGAATCTTTAGGACTCCCTGGCCACGAGCTGGCATTAGGTCTGTGGAACGTGCTCACAGCCATCTGGAGAAGCTGGGCCACCCTGACTGACATATGTTGAAATCCAGGCTGCAGAAAGAGTCTGGGCAGGGAAACCAGTTTGTTAATTTAATTGAGTCACAAACAAGTGGGAAGCCAACAGAGTCTGCAGGGAGCTGATCAGGTGTTATCCAATCAAACACCAGGCCAGCTTGAACTGAGGGTTTGTCTTTAGGGGGGTCTAGGAGGGGTGGGGCATGCAGCCATCAGGGCCTCGGGCTGTGTGGGATACAACAGAGAGATGCTGCACTAGCTCTTGCCTATCCAGTGGAAGCAAGCAGATGCCCACCCTTTGCCTTCCAAATCCCCTTTCGGGGCTGGTGTATATTTGCCTTTCCTAGAGCCTAGCCCTGGGTGGACCAGCACTAACTGGTGTTGGCTCCTTCATGCTAAGGGACAGTCCAAAGACATAACTTGCTGGATTGGAATTGAAAAGCTGGATCTCCAATAGTGATGTGTGCTACATGTTGAGGGGTTTCAGTTTCTCAGAGGGTGGTTGGCTGCCCTGTCACTACCTCACTGGTGGGTGGCAAGTCCAGATGATGCATTCCACCCTCCAAAACTCCCCATGGATCAGGCTGAGATGACCATTGAGCTAAGACACATCCTTGCAGAACTCTTTCCTAGGCTGTCCTGTGCTCCCTGATTCTGTGTGCACTCTCCTATCAGTCAAACACACTGAATCCTTGCCTCCGGTTCTGCTTCTAGCATGCTCAGTCTAAGTACCTGCTCCAGTGCTATCTGCAACTGTGGTCAAACGAATGGGAGGGGGATTCTTCATCACTGCTCATGATGCTGCAGATGAAGACCATCCCAGGGATTGAATGTTGATACATGCCATGTACTCGATGCTGCCCTGAGCTCTGTGGGGGAAGAGAATGAGTGAGCTACAGGCCCAGCCTTCTATGCAGCTCTACTGACAGTCATTTTGTACAAACTTACAAGGCTATCTAGGCATGAATTCTGGTTCCTGGGGTGGGGGATGAAAGTAGGGGTCTGCAGTGGGGCTCTGATGGGTCCAGGGTTATGCAGAATAAAAAGAAGACAGCAAGACAATCAGGATGCTAGTTCAGGCAGAGGGGGCGTGTCCTGGCAGGAATGCTTGCTTGAGGAAGGAGGGGATTGGCCTGGTGATGGTGATGCATTCTGGATAGTAGATTCCTGCAAATTGGTCCTTTGTGTTGATTCGAACTGCTCTGAAGGCTGAAAGTATCACTATCTCTCCTGGGGTGGGGGAGGAGCTACAGGTTGCTACTGAGGAGGTCCTGTCTGTCACATAAAATCACAGAGAATGTGAGGCTTTGCTTCTTCCAACCAGGCCCCTCCCTCCCCCAACCTCCCTTCGCTGTTCCTACAGAAAAGATAATTTCAAAATCAAAATCTGCAGTCTTGTTAGGTATTTGAAACAGGTATTGGATTGGATGGCTGCATGCCTTCCTTCACAGAAGAACCAATGGGGTGGTCGAGCATAGACAGGACGGATTGCAAGGAAGTTGCTCTGGCGACCATGGAGGCTGGCAAGTCAGAACTCAGTGGGAAGTTGCTGATATTTAACCAGTAAGAAATGACATTACAGGTGACATTCCAGAACTGTCTGCTGGAGAGCCCTCTGTTGCTGGCTAAGGCTGGAATTTTGTCCTGATTAGCCTCTGACTGATTGGATAAGACTCATTTACATGGGCAAGAGCACAATGCTTTACTCAAAGTCAACTGATGGACAGAATGTTTGACAAAGATTTGGACGACACGGTCCAGCCAAGCTGACATATAAAATTAACAATTGCATTGGCAACCCAGATGTCACATGCTTCCTGATTTTCACCTGGCTTCATGAGGGGTGGGTTTAACCCTCATTTTAAACAAAGCATTAAGAACCCTTGCCTAGTGTTCTGTTGTCAGTCTACTGTCATGGAGGCAGGAGTAAAATCAAAGTTGACGGGACCCCCAGATGTTTGTCTTTCTTTCTTGCTTGCTTGCTTGCTTGCTTGCTTTCTTCATGAGAGCCCATTCCAGGATGATAAAAGTGCTTCAGGCTGCCCGTTTTAAATCCACAACAAGAACAACTCCATTCAATCTCACAGGGAAATATATTCTCCAATAGAAATCGAGCAACTCCCTTGCCTCTAGTCACAGAAATGTTTCAGAGCTGATTGAGGAGGAAACAGGAAACAGGTTTCAGATATTTCACCCTGTGAGAGAATTGAAACAGGCTGTGTGTTTCCTGTTCCCAAACTCTTGTACCTTCCAGAAGGTGTCTGAGGACAAGACAGCTGACCTCCAGAAAAGGCTGCAGCAGATGCACATGGTAACCATAGCGTAGGTACTGCCTGAGGCTCTAGCAGCCGATGGCTCTGGCTCTTTGTCCTGTCTAATTTTTTTTTCCTTCGACTCTGGATGTGCCTTTCTCTAGAGGAAAAGCGTTAGTAGCCAGCACCTAGCTTATTCAACTTGACCTGACGCTTCTGGAGGTTTCAAAACCCAAAAGGATAAAGGGAGTAAAAAGAAAGAGGGAGGGAAGAGGAAGAGGCAGAAATGATGGGTAAAAGAGGAAGAAGAGAGAGAACGAAGCTGGAGAGTTGCTTTCTGAAGAAAAAAGAAGGACCACAAGGGACAGGAATGTGGTTAGGATGTATGAAATGGGTGACTGTCCAAAACAACAACAACAACACCAAAACAAAACTGCATTAACAGGACCACAGTGGTGGACAACAGGAATGGGGAGGGCAGATTGATGGAGGAGGGACCAGCACACCACAGGCAAGATGTGCTGGGAAGTCAGGGAGCTTGTGAGAGCGAAGAGATGATGGAATGGAGGATGGTCCTGCAGACGTCTCCAAGGCAACGCAGGACTGTCCTGGTATTAATTTCTCTCTCTCTCTCTCCTGCAGGAGGCAAGAGCTCTGGTTTTTAGACAGGAGATATATATACATATATATATTGAAATCCAATTGAACAATAATGTCATTCCAATGCCTCTTTGAAGATTTGTTTACTTTGTTGATTTCGAGACAAGGTCTCTGTGTAGCCCAGGCTGGCCTTGAACTTGAGATAATCTTCCTGTCTTAGCTTCCTGAGTGCTGGGATTGCAGGCATGCACCGTCACTCCCCCCATTTTGCTTTCTGAGATGTGATCTATGTTGCCCAGGCTGCTCCTGAACTCTGCACTCACGTGATCCCTGCAGCTTCCCAAGTAGCTGGGAATACAGGTGTGCCCCACAGCTTGCTTTATAGCAACACCTGCGTGTGTGTGTGTGTGTGTGTGTGTGTGTGTGTGTGTGTGTGTATCATAACTATGATTCAGCCGATGAAAGACTAAAAGTCTAATAGTGGTCCTGGAAGAGTAGAATTAAGGCTGGTGATATTATCTCTACTGTGATATCACAGGGCCAGGAATAGTGCTAACACACAGTAATATCCATGCAAACAGATATATTGAATTGCCAGTCACAGAGACTAGCACATGCAATTGCAATACTAGATAATAAGACCGGCAACAGTGCTACCCCGTTGGAGGTCACCACATCATACTTTGTATCCTTATTTCAGGGTGTGAAATACACTTACAAAACAAAACAGAAAACAACCCTAAAACAATAAAAACAGTTCCCAGAAAACTGTGGGCCACGGGACACAGGCAGTATCCTCCAACATCTTCCATTTGTGGCCACTCTTGGTTGTTGTATCGAGAGGTCATCAGGAGTGACTGTCTATTCCCATCCAGAAGTAGGTAGGTTAGCTCTAAGATGCTGAAACAATGACCAATTACGGGATAGCCTAGTTCTTTTCTAACAAGGTATCATATCATAAAATGACTCACGACTGTATTTACCTATGTGCTCTTTCATTGGGTGGTCTTGATCGAGAGAGGATACTATTTATCATTTCTCCCAAGACATAGAAGAAACGTGATGAGGAATGTGGGGTTCCAGACTCAGAGCTGGCTCTTTCTTTCTCCAGCTCACCCTGAATGTAGGTTTGCCACTGCTAATGTCAGTCACTGGTTCACGCCTGTTATTTTCTCCCTCCAGTGAGATCAAAAACTTCAAAGGCAAAGACTAGGTCACCGAAGGGAGGGAGGGAAGGAGGGAAGGAGGAGAACGGGCAGGTTCTAGGAGTTAGATTGTAGGCACAGTTGTGGCGCTACCATGACTGTGATCTTGGACGAGTTATTTCTCTGCTGGAGCTCGGTTTTTTTCTCACCTGTCCAATGGTGAGAAAAGCAGCTGCCAGGCAGGGATGCTATGAGCGTTATGAAAAGGGAGGCCCCGCATCTGTCTCAACAAGCTCTGAACAAATGGTAGCCCACAGAGCACACATCCCAGAGCGAGGCTGGCAGCAGATGCTCAATAGATCTTCCTGGAGCTTCCCTGAAACCCAACCACAGGCTAAGCATGCTTTCCAATTGTCGGTGAAATTCTGGATTGTGTAAACCTGTGAGCTAGATGTATAGGTGGGGTGGCTCTAAGGGCAAAGCACCCAGGGACAAGAAGGTCAAGTCTCTGGCCTTCATGGTTCTAGAGAGAGGTGCAGGTGTACCTTGTGTGGTCCGTGTGAGGTTTCCTCTCATGCAGACAGCAGGCTCCCAGCCTCCTGTTCATTTGCCAAAGGCAGACCTTTGCTTTCATCTGCCTCTCCTTCTATGATTTTGGAACGCTAAGTTCTGGGAGACATGAAACCCATTTGTCAGAATTCCCAGAGATGAGAGGAACTCAACAGATGCCTCTCTAGTTAGGTCTTGATACCAGCAGCTCCCCACTGCAGTCCCCTGTTCCTGCACGGGAGCCACACAGTCCTTAGAGGTAGCCTGCTGAAATAGATCCACCTTTCAAGGAAAGAGGTCATAGGTCACAGGCACTTGGAGAGCTCCATTCTGATTGTTCTCTGTGTCTCTTTCTTTGTCTCTCTCTGTTTCTCTGTCTCTTTCTGTCTCTGTCTCTCCATCTCACTGTCTCTCTGTGTCACTGCCTCTGTCTCTGTCTCTGTCTCTCTCTCTCTCTCTCTCTCTCTCTTTGTGTGTGTGTGTGTGTGTGATCATTCACATCAGCTCTGTTGTGCAATTAGGACTCTCTCCTTCCCCACAGGAAGTGTCTTGGGGGAAAACTCTCTGCTGTCTTCACCTTCACATTGCTCAGGTCCTGTTCCCCCACCTACGGACCCTAACCTCAAGGCTCTGACCTGAGCATGAGCAAGCCTTTAGGCTGAACCAAGTGCTCTCTGTCCCTTAAAGGTGTGCAGCGCCCCCTGACCTCCATCTTGGGTTCATCAGAATCACTTCTGACCTCCAGTTGCCCTTGGAGATGCCCTGGGTTGTGGTTACACCTTCTCTGCTGTTCTACTCTCTTTCACAGGTAGGGCTTTTATTTTGATGTTGGGAGTCAAATCCAGGGCTTTGTGGATATTAGGTAGGTGCCCTGTCACCAAGACACAGTCCCTAGAACCTCACGATAGCTCTTGTTTCTTCATTTTACTAATTGACCCAATTCTTTTCTTTCTCTCTCATCTCTATCCAATAGGTGACCACTAGTCTCACTGTAGCCATCCTTAAGACCCCAAGCCATGGAAGGAGCCTTTTAAGTAACTTTGTGTAGCCCTCCCTGACCCATTAGTCAGAATGCTCATCACTATGACAAATGCCTAACAGAAAAAATGTCAGGGAGGCAGGAATTATTTTGACCCAAGGATTTCAGTCTATGGTTAGTTGGCTCTATCTCTTTAGGTCTAGTGGCAAGGCAGAATTATCATGGCAGAAGTGCATGTCTGAGGAAAGCTGGTCACTTCATGCTAGCCAGAAAGAAGGATGAGATAGGAAAGACCTGCCTTTCGAAGACATGCCTTCCAGGATGCAACTTCAGTGACCTGTTCCCTCTAGCTAAGCCCCACCTCTTGGTTTCTATCATCTCCCAATACTGCCATCGGATTGTGCCTCTGTCGAGGGATTAATCCATTGAGGAAGAAGGTGCTCTCTTGATTCAGTGTCCTCTCTGTGTTGTTCGGATCTGTAGCCACCAGCTGAGGACCCCACTTTCAGCCCATACATCTTTTGGGAACCATCCTCCTCTAGACCATGGCAGTTGGCACAATTGTCTTGCCAGCCTGAGGGATTCCCTTAAAAAGCAAAATTGTGGAGCAGACAAGATGGCTCTGCAGGGGAAGGTAGCTGCTGTGCAAGCCTGGTGACCCGAGTCGGAGCCTGAGGACCCACTCCTGAAAGTCATCCTCTGATCTCTACACGTGTGCGGTGACACAAGTGTGCATCACACACACATACACACACATGCATGCACACACAACACATACAAGCACACACATGCATGCACACACACAATGCACGCACATGTGCAAACACACGCACATACACATGCACACATGTACACATACAACACATACAAGCACATACACATGCTCATGCACACGTACTTGTGCACAAGCATGCACACACACAACACATAAAGCACACACTGCACACACATGCACACATGCACATGCATGTAAACAGATAACACACACATGCACTCACACACATACACACAATACAAAACACACAACACATACAAGCACACTCACATACTTGCACACATGCACAATATACATGCACACACACATCACTCTGTGTCTCTGTTTGTCTCTGTCTCTCTGTCTCTCTCTTTCTCTGTTTCCATTTGTCTCTGTCTGTCTGTCTCCCATACACTAATTGAAAGACAAACAAACAAAAACCCAAACATGCAGCCCTGTAATCTCAAATCTTATTCCTGGTGCTTCTTTGCAGAGTCTGCCATGCTTTCCATTGTCGAGAGAATGGCTCCCCAGTACACTATGACCTGGTAACCCGGAGCACAGGAGTAGCACGTGCTTAGGCTGTTCTTCCCAGCTGAAGTGTAAGTCCTCTGAGAGCAGGGAGCATGTCCAGCTGGTCCTCAATGTGTGTGACCAGCCTAGCGTGCTGCTTGGAAACTTAACAGCTTTCTGGATGACTGAATGAACCAAGGCCCTCGGGCAGCCTTGAGGCTGCTGTTAGTGGGGTTCCATTTAAGTCTCTGTCCTAGGTAGAGTTGTCTGGTGGCAGATGGCTGACAGAAAAAGTCATGTGCCCATAACTTATGAAGGAAGGGTCCCCAGGGGAACCAGTAAGTAAGTTGGCTTGGAATCAAAGATACATTTGATTTTTGTCCAGTTTCCTGGCACTGAGATGTCTAAAACCCTTGGAATTTCCTGAGTGACATGAACATATTTTGTTATTCACAGTGAGCCTCTTCCAACATTACCTGAGTTTATGCTGATGGGGGCAGGGAGGACTCTTGGCTGAACCTCTAGAGACCTTGAGGATAGGGCTGGTCACGGGGGTGGGAGCAATGTATGATAGGCTGTTTGAAAGTATGAAGATACTTTTCTTTTGTAGCATAAATTTTAGCAGCTTGTCACAAAATGACATCTGTCTCCCTTGCTGCTTCTGTGCTAGTGTGAGATTCTTCTTGAGCCATGGAGGGTAGCATCAAGTCCCCAAATACACACACATCCTGCCTCGGGGATTCTGGGCGAATTTCCCTATGACCTGTGGCTTCTCCTCTGTGCCTTGCTAAGGGACTGAATGAAGCCTTTGAGAGTCAGCCTGGGTGGGGTGATGCCTGTGCTGGCAAGGTTTATGTCAACTTGACACAAGCTAGAGTCATCAGAGAGGAGGGAGCCTCAAATGGGAAAATGCCTCAAGATTAGGCTACAGGCAAGCCTGTAGGGCATTTTCTTAATTAGTGACTGATGGGGAGAGACCACATTGTGGGTGGGGCTACCCCAGGCTGGTGGGCCGGGTTCTATAAAAAGCAGGTTAAACAAGCTATGGGGAACAAGCCAATAAGCAGCACCCCTCCATAGCATCTCCATCCACTCCTGCCTCCTGGTTTCTGCTTCGTTTGAGCCCCTGTCTTGACTTGATTATAAACAGTGATGTGGAATAAACCCTTTCCTTCCCGAGTTGCTTTGGTCATGGTATTTAATCATAGCAATAGTAGTTTTAACTAATGCCCTGCCTGGGGTAAGAGGGTTGGATGGCCTTATGGGGAAGCCCCTGGGATATCAATAGGTGCTGAGTCAGCCATTCCTAGTCACAAGGCTCAGCTCCAGTTACTGACGGCTCTCAGTTTTCCCACTGTGACATATCATTGAAACTAGGCTCTGTCCCTACTCCCTGCCACCTCGTTTTAATATTAATTGCAGCCAAAGCAAATTAGAGGAACAAATCTGCTGCTCCTGGAACACACTGTGCAGGATAGAGCCAAGTAAGATTTTTATTTTTATGCACATTATTTATGTGATTGCTCTCTTCTGTTGGTGCCGATTAAAAGATTAAAAAACAACTGCCTTCAAATGAGAGGTGAAGGCCCTTCCCTAACAGCCAAGAGGTTAACTGCCGGAAGAGGACCGATCCCAAGATTACAACAGTACTTACACGCCTCAGGGAAGGATGAAGGAAGGAAGTCCAGACATACCTCGATGGATAAAGGACTGGGTGTATTTCTCTTCACACTGGGAAAATGCATGTCCCCAAGTCCCTTCTATTCTTCGGCTTGTCAAACCAAGATTACATTTGTCTACTGGATGGCAGCTTGACATCAGAACAGATCCTCTGTGCCCATCCTCTCCTTGGATTGAACATAAAGAATGTGCCCAGGAACCTGGGCTGCCAAGATTTGCTTGGGCAGCCTTGAATGAAAATTCATCACCCTGCTCCAGGGCAGGTTAGGCTGGACAGATTATTCAACGAAGAAAGAGTCTTAAACTTGTTGATACTATATCAAGGCAGGGAACTATGACCATTAGAGACAGTAGACGGCCTATTGTGTCATTTAAAGACAACAGATGCATATGTGGGAGTGGGCTGCACAGCACACAATCTTTCGGGGATAGAGGGTCTTGGTAGTCATGGGCCTCTCGCATGGAAGGGTGGAGAAAAGATGGGATAAAACATTAATGATTTGTGTGAGAGATTTTTCTGTCAGGAAGGTGGAGGTATATCTGAGATCTACCTTCCCCCTCCAACCCTCCCCCCCGCTTAAATCCGGCTTTATCTAGAAGTAGTTGGCATCCTATGCATTTATCTTTTGTGGAGTCAGAGATGCTTTCACACCTGAGAAAACTCCAGCCGCTCCTGCAACACCCTTGCCGGTTCCAGGTGGTTGAGCCCACCCAGAGTTTCAGGGTCAAAAGGCCAGCGCAGGGCCCAGTAATTTACATCTCTGCAGGTGCCGGTGATGCTGGAATGTAGGAAGAGGGAGCGAAGGTCATTTCCGGAGGTGAGTGAGGCATGCAGGCTCCGGGCAAACAGCTGCTGGGAGTTGCCAAAGGTTACAAAGTAACAGGAAGCCGAGGAGGTGGCAAAATCTCAAGTATCCATACATACACTATAAATGGGCAGGTGGTGGGGATTGTGACCTAGGTCAATTTATTGTTTTTAGTAATAGTACAGCAAGCAGTATGTGTATGTGCATTCTTGTTTTAAGATTTAAAAAATATTTTTGATTGTGTGTGTGTGTTTATACACACGAGTACCAGTGTGACCAGAGACCGTAGGATTTACAGGCTGTTGTAAACCTTTCTCCAGCTCCTTGTTTTCTTTCTTTCTTTCTTTCTTTCTTTCTTTTTTTTTTGTTTTGTTTTTTTGTTTTGTTTTTTTGTTTTTTTTTTGTTTTTTCGAGACAGGGTTTCTCTGTGTAGCCCTGGCTGTCCTGGAACTCACTCTGTAGACCAGGCTGGCCTCAAACTCAGAAATCCACCTGCCTCTGCCTCCCAAGTGCTGGGATTAAAGGCGTGTGCCACCACCGCCTGACACAGCTCCTTGGTTTTTTTGGCTTAGTTATTTTTGGTGTTGGGTTTTGAAAAATGACTCTTTGTGTACCTCTGCCCAGCCTAGAACTCACTATGTAGATCAGGTTGGCCTTGAATTCTGTCTCTTCTCAGTTACTGGGATTACAGGTGTATGTCACCAGTGGCTTTACTAACATTTTAAATTGGCATTTATTCACTGCACATGGTAGTGCATATCCTGAGGAAACTCAGAATTCCAAGTGACACAAGTACAGAATGTGCCTTGAGAATATTTCACCTGTCCTGCACTCCCCACCTCCCACCTCCTAGGCACTAGTCTTCATTTCTCCTTTCATGTCACCTATACATATATAATTGTATATATCTATATATAAAATGTAGGGTCCACGAGCAAGGGAAACCATGTGATGTTTATCTTTCTAAGACTAAATTTGCTTGGCGTGCTTGTCTCCAGCTGTATTAATTTTTCTGCAAGTGACATAACTTTGTTCTTCTTCATGGCTGCAAGAGTTTCATTGTGCGCAGGTACGACACTTCATTTTAGCCACTGTGAACAGTGCTGTAGCAAACACTGCTATACAAGGATCTCCTTGGTGTGTTGGCTTGGAGTCCTTTGTTTAAATATCCTGGAGCAGTACAGAAGGGTCAGAGGGCAGATCTGTTTTTAGTACTGAGAAACCTCCACGCTGATTGCTGGTGTGGCTGAACTAGTTTCTATCCCTGCCAGCCACGTTATAATATATATATATTATATTAGCCACGTTATAATATATATAATACTAGGGTTCTAGTTTATCCACATCCTTACAGCATTTGATGTTTTCTTTTTAATTAAAAGGATGAAGATATTCTTTCAGATTTGTTTATTTAATATGTTTGAGTGTTTTGCATGCATGTCTGTGCACCACGTGTAAGTCTGGTACCCCAGTTCAGAAGAGGACGTCAGATCTCCTGGAACTGGACGTACAGATGGTTGTGAGCCACCAATCAGACCCAGTTAAGAGTCAGTTCACTTAAGCGCTGAGCCATCTCTTCAGCCCCGGTTGCTTGTCTTCACCAAAGCCATTTTGACTGGGGTGAGATAAAGTTGCCACATAGTTTCGATTTGTGTTCCAAATGGCTAGCCATGCCTAACGCTTTTTGTTGGTAGTTTACCCGCCGCTCATTTCATTCATCCATTTGTTTATTTGGTTGTTTGAGGTGTATTTTAGTTCTCAGTCTTTTCTGCATCTCAATACCTTGCCAGATGTGCAGTTAGCCAGGCTTTTCTCTCTCAGCCGCTGGGCTACCTCCTTACTCGGCTGCTGTGCAGAGAAAGGTTCCAATCATCAGTTGGCTTCTGTTTCTTGAGTGACTGGAGCCAATTCAGAAAGTCCTTACTTTCTCCTGTGTCTTGAACTGTGAATCTTATCTTGTCTTCTAATGGTTTCGGAGTCTTAGGGCTTATTTTAAGGTCTTTGTTCCTTTTGGAGTTGACTTTTGTGCAGGCTGAGAGATTGGGATCTAGCTTTATCTGTCTACACGTGGAGACTGTTTCCCCAACACCAGTGGCTGAAGAGGTGTATCTTCTCTCAAACACATAGTTGTTTTGTGCTTGTTTTCCATCTCTGTCAAATATCAGTTGGCTATAGCTGTTTGTATTCGGGTCCTCTAGTTTACTTCAACGATCACGTGTCTGTTTTTGTGTCAGTCACAGGCTGTGGCTCTGTAGTGTAACCTGAAATCAAGTTAGAAGATCCTGCTGGTAGTGTTCTTTTTGCTCTGAATTACTTTGTCAGGAGCTTTTGCCAACTTCTAAAGTATAAAACACAGCTAGCTTCAAGCTACCAGAACAACATGCCACTGAATACACCTGAAAAAGGGCTGCAAACTTATCTCTTTTATCGGGCCTGCCATCTATGTGTCCGAGTGGGGTGGGGGATCAGGCTTGTAACCGAGGTTAGTGCTGAAGAGACAGATAGACCAAACACCATGTGAAATTCCTGGGGTCTCCCACTGGAAGAGTAAGAATTAGAAGTAGCCAGCCTGAGACAGAATTATTACATGCGTTTCAGTTTTTCTTTTTCCTCAATGTTGTATTTTATGTGTGTAAATATTTTTTCCTTGTTAAGAAAGCTAAATTTCAAGAGGTATTAAAAAAGAAAAAATAAAGCATATGTTATTCTACCATGCAGAAATAAACACTTAATATTTTACATTATATCCTAGGCTTTAAAAAAATTAATAAGCTACACTCTAGCCACTGTATCAGTTTCATGGTGTGTGGTCCACACAGACATTTTGAAACCCAGTTCTTGCAGATAATAGAGTGTCCTGAGCTGTTTCTCCTGCCATTAAATGTTCACCAACATAAATTTTAATGAGCAAAGTGTATTCCCTTATTAAATGCATTGCTTATCTGACTTCCTATTCTTGGAAATATACTTTGTAGCTGACCGACACTGTTCAATTAGAGAGACATTCTCCCAAGCTGCCTTCTAGATCCATGTTTCTGTCCTGTGGTTATTTCTTCTGTTTTCAGTTTTCTAGGAAAAACAACAAAACCAAACCAAAATGAAAATAATGGGCTCAAATGAAAGTGGGCATAGTTTGGACCTTTTTTTTTTTTTTTTTTTTTTTTTTTTTTTGGTTGTTGCTGTTTTTATTTAGTTTATACTTCCAGGTAACTTATTCATTACTGAGAGGAGCCAGGGTAGGGACCCTAGAAATCCAAAGCAGAAACCCAAAGCTGAACCCATGGAGAAATGCTGCTCGCTGCCCTTCTCTCTGACTCTGACTCTGACTCTGACTGACTCAAGGCATCAAGTTGCCCTCCAAAGACTCAGCTGTGGGCCCTCTCGAGAGTCCCCATTTCAGCCTCTCCTGTCACCAAGGCTTACAAGTCTTAAAAACTCGAACCCATTACTTAATAGTTCATTTGATGTTTGTTTTTACACTACAATGAGAGTCATGCAAGACAAGGACTGGTGACAGTCACAGGAAAGGCGGCCTATGAAGCTGACCTTAAACTTCAAAGTTCTACTCAATACTGCAATATTTGGCTTCAAAGGAGATAATAAAACTTGTATCCGGTTCACTCAGTGATGCTTCCTATAGTGTGTGTGTGTGTGTGTGTGTGTGTGTGTGTGTGTGTGTGTGTATATGTGTGTGTTGATTGAATCAGCTTGTGGGTTGGAGATTCAGGTACCAGCGGGACATAGGAGCCCAGAAACCAGAGAGGCTGGGCTGAGTCATCTCTCACAGTAGAAGAGTGACATTTGGTGATCTTAATTCCTCAGAAGAACAAAGAATGGACAATAGTGGGGACATGGGGCAGAATGAGGGCATGCTATTAACAAGCAAATTAAGACCAGACAAAGCTGCGAATCAGAAGTGACCTGGTAGGCTAGCCCTGGATTAAGTGCATCTGGGTCTCCCAGGGATTTCACAGTTGTTTGCTTCAAATTGCTAATCTTTTCTGAGAGGTTCTCTTCAAGCTGTCTGGAAGGGATGGGTAAACGAATGCCTTACCCAAACCATTGCTCTCTAATGTTTTATGCATAAATATGCAGGTAGATTGCTGTGCCTGTTGAGTCAGGACTTCAAGGGTGGCCACATGATAGAGTTACAGAATTTTAAAAACAAAAGGGACCCAGACATTTTCCTCACCTGTCATTTACGATATAGAAATCAAGTCCCAGAAAATACTATGATCTCACACCCAAACTTACACATTATGCTGGTGGCAGAGCTTGAACCAGAACCCAGAACCCACCAACCTTTAGCCCAGTACCAATCCTCATACTTGTTAGCGTTTATTCACTCCAGTATTATCTTAGACATTGTTCTCTTGCCATGAAGAGACACCATGCAACTCTTATAAAAGAAAACATTGAATTGGGGGCTGGCTTACAGTGTCAGAGGCTTAGTCCACTATCATTATGGCAGAGAGCATGGTGGTATGCAGATAGACATGGTATCAGAGAAGGAGCTGAGAGCTGTACACCCTGATGGGCAGGCAGCAGGAAGAAAAGACACTAGGCTTGGTGTGGGCATTTGAAACCTCAAAGCACACCCCCAGTAACACAGTTCCTCCAACAAGGCCACACCCACCCAACAAGGCCACACCTCCTAATCCTTCTAATCTTTTCCAAAGTTCTACTCCCTGGTGACTAAGCATTCGAATAAGCCCATGGGAGCCATTCTTAAGCATCACAAGTATTTCTGAACCTCCTCAACAGAATGACAGGAAGAATTAATATGGAAAACACAGTGAAAAAATTAAGATAATCTTATTAGCTTTCCTTCCTAGGTAGGGCATGACATGGACAATCACAAGTTACTCAGCGTATGCTACCTGGATGCATTTCCCCCCTCTGCATCATGGGCTCATTAACTGCCTACCTCAGCCAGGCAATGGTGACACACACATTTATTTCCAGATCTTGGGAAGAAGAGGCAGGTGGATCTCTGAGGTTGAGGCCAGCATGGTCTACAGAGTGAGTTCTAGGACAGCCAGAGTCATGCAGAGAAACCTTGTCTAGAAAAACAGTAATAACAACCACCATAAGTACACACACACACACACTTTTACTTCTCACGGCAGTGGTCCAGCTGACAGCTTGAGACTCAATAGGCATTAGTTTTCCCCTCTTCTTTCTCTTGCATTTTCTTTTCCTTCTCCCTCCCTTTGGTCTTTCTCCCCTCCCACTTCTTTTTTCTCTTCTTCAGCAACTCTTTCCCACTCCTCTCCCTCCTCCTCCTCCTCCTTCTTCTTTTTCTTCTCCTTCTCCTTCTCCTTCTCCTTCTCCTTCTTCTTCTTCTTCTTCTTCTTCTTCTTCTTCTTCTTCTTCTTCTTCTTCTACATTTTCTTCTTTCTTGTTCCTCCCCTCCCTCTTCCTCCTTCTCCCTCCTCCTTTTCTTTCTCCCCTCCTTCCCTTACTTCTAGAATGTAGTTGCCTGTGGAGAGCTGGAAGGAGGAACTTTTCCTTCATGCAAGTATCTAAAGCAACAGAGGGCCAGCCGCCCTAGGAGATAAAGCATGGCAAGGCAAGTTGTTCTGCGGCTGGATTCTCAGGGCTGGGTCCTGGCTGAGGAGGACGAGGACAGTTGTCTGAGACAGAGACCAAGCAGCCAAGTAGCAGGAAAGGAAACTTGTCCCAGGCCATCCCACTATCAAGTCTCATATGAGATTTAAAGTCAACGCTAGAGAACTGTCCCCAGATATGTACATGACATGTTTGTGGAGAGAGGCCCTGGCTGTGTGGGAAAGGCATATAGGCAGGGAGAGGCTGTGACAGAGCTCTAAGTTGAGGCAAGGAAAAGGCCTCATGAGCTGCACCTATGATGTTCCACAGGGGTCCGCTGGGGGGCGGGGACAGATAAAGATCCCAGTGACCTTTCCGCACAGAAGCCCAATGACCTCTTGGAGCCTGAACACTCTTGCTCCCCAGTTTTCAGTCTCTTGGATGACACCTCAGATCATCTGCTGACTTCTCTCCTGCTTCCAGACCACTCTTCTCCCTCTGGTCCGTGCTCGGTGCCCTGATCTGAGCCTAGCGGCCTGCGGTCTGGCCAAGAGCATGGGAATGTCAATGGCATTCATTCCAGTGGGCATGAGATCACCACCCACTGCCCAAGAGGCCTGCTTCATTGGATGGCCTTGTTGGCAGATCATAAAAGCTGGAAATGTCTGATGAGGTCATTGTCTCCCGGCTCCGGGGCTGGACCCCGCTGGTTCCCTGGGTAAGCTATACATTCTGCTACCTCCCCCTGGAGCAGCAGAGCAAGCAGGTCCAGGCAGAGAAAGCTATTCTTGACTTGACGTTTTCCTGTCTTCCCTGTGGGCTTTAACCTTGGCCCTGGGAAGAGAAGGCAGAGCCTCCGCCTTTGTGTTGGGCAGCCCCAAGTCCTTGAGGCTCTGTGGATACGCCTGAGCCTTTGCTCTGTTGGGGTCCTCCCAGGAGGGTCCAAGTAGCTAATACAGAGAGTGTGGAAGGGTAGAGAGGGCAAAACAGCAAGTGCAGTATTACCTACTAGTGTGAGAAGCTGCCTGTCCTGGTATCTTGGGAAGACCCCTTTTCAGAATGGTGCTGTTGGCCGGCAAAGTGACCACTTCCTCCCCTGGGCTAATGTCCTAATCTGGGCAGTTTGTTTGTCGGCCCAGAGCCAAGGGTCATAATTCACTGGGAACTCAAGGCCCTTGGTGCAAAGGCAAAGGGCAACGTTATGAGAACATGAGTTCCAGGGCAGCCGCCTGACGCCTTCCACAGATACTCCACAACCCGCCCTTCAGCAAGGCCGGGCCGTTTGGAAGCCGGTCTCATCTAACAACCTCTGCTTCTTGAAGGTCACCAGGAAATGACACAGGAGGCCCTGGAGTGGTGCCTAAATACCCACAGAGTCCAAATCCCAAAGCTCCAAGCGCCAGTCCCTGGGACAGGGAGGGTGCCCATCCAGCCGGCTTCTCAGAAAGAGCTGGTGTGAGCAGAACCTTTGGAGCCCTGGCCTGGGTCCTGGCACCGAGAGGAGTGGCGCAAAGAGCGAGCCCAGTCCTTGAGTACCTTCCTTCATTACAGTGGAGTAATGCAGAAGCTCAGGGGCCAGAAAGCAGCTTGGTCCCGTGCCCGAGGCTGGCCACATCAGCACGGAGCCTGCTTGCTATGGCTCTGGTAGGAACGTCTGCTTTGTAGCTGCGATTAGCCAGCTGGAGCTGAAAGGTGTAGCAGTAAATCTCCAACCCAAATAAGGCCGGTCAATGAAAACACAACTCAATAATTATGAATATAAGCTGCACGCCTTGATTGGGCAGATTCATCACTATACTACTCCCCAGCTATGAGACCCTTATAACTTTCAGGTTTTCCAAGCCACACACATGTCCTTCCACCTTCTGCTCCTTCATCGTCTTCCTCCATTGTCTTTCTCCTTCGTAGTCCTCTCTCTTCTCTCCCCACCAACCTTTATTTCTCCACCTCCCTTTCTCTGCCCAGTCATTGGCTCTAGCCTTTATTTTACAGTTTAAGGTGGGCAGAAGGTTCAATAGAAGTCACCTGCGTACTGATTCTCTCCTCTGCAGCCCTTCCCAGGAGAGTGGAATTAACATCAAAATACAAGGCCGGGGCTATCCTCAACAGCTAGGAACTGAGGAATAGCACTGGTGAAGACCCAGAAGGTGCTCAGCTTGTGGCAAGGTGTTTCAAAGATTCAGGGCAGTAGGCAATGGCATCTTCTAGTCATCCATCCAAGCAGAAACCTACTAGGTCAAGCACAAGCCTCCAGACCTACCAAGGCCTTTTATACTCCTCCCCTGATGGCTGGCACATCAGATGGTTCTTGGATTCATACTGGGTAATTTATAAGTATGGGGCACTCCAGAGTTTATAAAAATTGTCTGTGGGTATCAATGCTGTTGGCCCAGGTAGTGGCACTATTAGGAGGTGTGGCCTTGTTGGAGTAGGTATGTCACTGTGAGTGTGGGCTTTAAAACCCTTATCTGCCTGGAAGTCAGTATTCTGCTAGCAACCTTCAAATGAAGATATAGAACTCTCAGCTCCTCCTGCACCATGCCTGCCTGGACGCTGCCTTCTTCCTGCCTTGATGGTAATAGACTGAACCTCTGAACTCGCAAGCCAGCCCCAATTAAATGTTGTCCTTATAAGAGTTGCCTTGGTCATGGTGTCTGTTCACAGCAGTAACCCTGACTAAGATAAATGCTCTACCTTAATTTCAGCTCACACCAGAGGCTTTGGTAGAGTTGGGGGTCTTTGGTCCCTGATATCATCTACATCCATTATTCTCATTTTAAGAGTTGAGAAAACAGGCTCAGGGTTACCCAGCTATGAAACATGGGTCTGCCCTTGGACGCCTTTGGAGGTTGGATGACCCTTTCACAGGGGTTGCCCAAGACCATCAGAAAACACAGATATTTACATTACGATTCACAACAGTAGCAAAATTACAGTTCTGAAGTATCGATAAAGTAATTTTATGGTTAGGGATGAGCACACTGTGAGGATGAGCACAGCATGAGGATGAGCACACCATGGGGATGAGCACACCGTGAGGATGAGCACACCATGAGGATGAGCACACCGTGAAGATGAGCACACCATGAAGATGAGCACACCGTGAAGATGAGCACACCATGGGGATGAGCACACCATGAGGATGAGCACACCATGAGGATGAGCACACCATGGGGATGAGCACACCATGGGGATGAGCACACCATGGGGATGAGCACACCATGGGGATGAGCACTCCGTGAGGATGAGCACACCGTGGGGATGAGCACACCGTGAGGATGAGCACACCATGGGGATGAGCACACCGTGAGGATGAGCACACCATGGGAATGAGCACACCATGGGGATGAGCACACCATGAGGATGAGCACACCGTGAGGATGAGCACACCATGAGGATGAGCACACCATGAGGATGAGCACTCCATGGGGATGAGCACACCGTGAGGATGAGCACACCATGAGGGTGAGTACACCATGAGGATGAGCACTCCATGAGGATGAGCACACCGTGAGGATGAGCACTCCATGGGGATGAGCACACTGTGAGGATGAGCACTCCGTGAGGATGAGCACACCATGGGGATGAGCACACCGTGAGGATGAACACACCATGGGGATGAGCACACCGTGAAGATGAGCACACCATGGGGATGAGCACACCATGGGGATGAGCACACCGTGAGGATGAGCACACCGTGAGGATGAGCACACCATGGGGATGAGCACACCGTGAGGATGAGCACACCATGGGGATGAGCACACTGTGAGGATGAGCACACCGTGGGGATGAGCACACCATGAAGATGAGCACACCGTGGGGATGAGCACACCGTGAGGAACTGTATCACAGGGTTGCAGGACTAGGAAGATTGGGAAACCCTGCTCCAGATCTTCTGAAGCCAGACTGAAGTCTTTTACACCTACCTCATCTAGTCAGTTGAGTTAGGATGACAAAGTACAAATCATAAGTCTAAACCCAAGGTGCGCAACAGAAAGGCTCCTTCAAATGTACCTGGCTCCTTGCTTTTATAAATAAAGATGTATTGGCATATACTTGTTCATTCATGTATAGTCTGTTGTCGTGAGCCCAGTATGTTATCTGTCGTGAGCAGGCTGTGGTAAGGTTTTAGGGTCCCTGTGGGGAGAGGAGCGACAGGTCCTCTCCACTCAGGAATCGTATACAGGATTGACTGTGAGATGGTCAGTTCCCCGAGAGGAGAGAGAGTACACCAGAGATGGAGGTTTGATATTTAATTGCTCTTTAATAATGCACAGCAAACAATATATTATCACCAATGCTAAAGCTATTGTAACAACGAGGTGTTGCCACATTTCCTATACATTGCCTCTATCAATATCAATACAATAAACACAAATAGTAAGTTGCTAGTTACCGAAGAAATAAACATAGCAGTAAGTACATTATTATTATTCATGAGTTATACGACCTGAGTCCTTATGACTGTAGTTTCCAACAGCTCAGGTCCAGAGGGTGCTTGACCACGAAGATAAGGGTGTTGTTCTGCGGCTCCCAGCAGCTTAGGTCTGGAGAGTGTTTGACCATGAAGTTGGAGGCTTTGGTCTCCCCGTTGTCTCCTTGATGATCGGGTACAGAGAGCTCAGTCTCTCAGCTGTTGCTTTGATGATCCATGCTGCAGAGTGCTTGGTCCCTCGGCTGCAGAAGAGGCCTGAACAGAGGATCACGCTAGCCAGCCATGGCGACCAGTGTGATGAAGTGCTCCGGCCAAGGGCTCCTTTTTTAATGCTTGAATTAGGATTACTTCTGATGTACACGGTAGGTAACCAGATGTGCCTGGTTATCTGTGGGGCTATGACTTCATTACAGCTGGTTATCACACTTATTCAAAACAACTTATTTTTCAGAACAACTTTTGATTATCAAAACAACATCTGGTTATCACAACACTTCAAAACAACTTCACTTCAAACTTGTTTTCTTTCCTATTACAAATATGGAGTCAGTCCTGTTAAGGGCCTGCTCCTTACATCTGTGACAGCTTTTATTAAGAGGTAGTGCTAGTCTTGCAACAGAATCTGGAAGGCTCACAGTCTAAAGCATTTCCTACCTGTTTTTTCCTGGTCTAGAATACACTAAGATAGGTTTTCCTAAGAAAGCAAGTCACTAGGGAGTGACTTCCAAACCCCGATGTCTAAGCATACACAGTAGTGCTACAAGCGACCACAAGCATCTGTATTTAGTCAACTGTCAGTGACTCTTGCAGGCGGTCCATTCCAAGCACTGGCGTGTCAGCCCCAGTAGGTCCACACTCAAACTGGCTGAGAACTTTGAGAAGTAGTTATCTCAGTGAGGGTTTCTGTTGCTGTGATGAAACACCACGACCAAGAACAAGTTGGAGAAGAAAAGGTTTATTCAGCTTATACTTTTACATTGTAGTCTATCATTGAAGGAAGGCAGGAAAGGAATTGGAACAGGGAAGGAATTTAGAGGCAGGAGCTGATGGAGGCAGAGGCCATGGAGGGGTGCTTCTTGCTGGCTTGCTCCTCATGGCTTGCTCAGCCTGTTTTCTTATAGGATCTAGGACCACCAGTCCATGGATGGCACTACCTACAATGAACTAGGTCCTTCCCCCATCCATCACTAATTAAGAAGATGCCTTTCAGGGGGATCTTATGGAGGCATTTTCTCAACTGAGGTACCCTCTTTCAGATGACTCTAGCTTGTGTGTCAAGTTGACATGAGACTGGCCAGCACACTAGTCACCAGAGGAAGAGTCTGTGTTTGAGGTATAAAAGTCTGTGTTTGAGTGGGACAGCCCTCCCCCCCACCCCCCAGGGTCTTGCACCATCAGCATCCTTGATGAAAATGTTAGCTACTACTGAGTGGGAGCAGAATTGGCGAAGAGGAAATCTGTGACCAAGAACTGAGTAAAAGAGGATGGTTAGCACTTGACCGCGCGCGCGCGCGCGCGTGTGTGTGTGTGTGTGTGTGTGTGTGTGTGTGTGTGTGTGTGTGTGTGTGTTCGAGTGTCTGTTTCTGAGGAAAAAGGAAATGCTCCTAGGCAGCCTTTGAGCTACTCCTTCCTGGAGCTCACTTTGGAAGGTAGAAGGGGGCTTGACTTGGACCTTAGAATAGAGATGAACGGTCCTATAGGCCGTGTGTTGGGGAAGGAGCGAATCTAGAGTCAGGGGGTCTTTTATCTGCCCCACCCCCAACATTCTCAGCCTCTGGTGGGGCCTTGATGAGTGAGCGGTCCTGCTTGGTCTTAGCCAGACGCAGTGTGCAGAGGAGGGACCTTGGGCCAGTTCTGGATCAGAGCAAGGGAAGGCAGTGGTAGCAGTGCCCTCACCAGGGTCTCGAGTCCTTGCCAAGATGGGCGGCTTGTTTTATAGGCGTTGGTGACATTTACTCCTTTGGTCCTAGGGTGGTGCTGCTGAACAAGGGCTACCTTTACCAGCAGGACCAGAAGACGTAGAAACATCAGACTTGGCGTGGCTCCTGGCAGGGGCCGGAGGCTCTGGACCAGTGGAAGGATGCTCAGTGGATGACTGCGCGCCGCAGGTCCAGCCCCACAGCAGTGGCCTTTGCTCTTCTCCTCCTACTTGGCGCGAGTCGAGTCTCTGCAGTTCAGCTGGATATGCTCAGGCTGGTCGCCTTTCCCAAAGGAGCGGGTGTCCCGTTGTATTCTCTTTTGCCACCCGCAGTAATCTCCAGTAGCGTTTTTGCTTTCTTGGAGTACCTGTAGCCTCGGCGGTGCCAGCCCCGCCCCGCCGGGGAGCCGCTTTGTTTCCCGCGGACGCAGTGCGCAAGGCGGCCACGCGAGGGCGCCGGGGCCTGGGGCGTGCGCCTCCTAGCCTCCGCCTGCTTATCTTCCTCCCCCAGTATCCACAATGGGATACCACTGACATGGGTGCCTTCCAGTCATAGTGACCCATGCGTGGTTCATGTTCTCCTCGGCGGGGGTGGGGGTTAGGGGTGGGGTTTCTCGCCATCTCCTGGACTCCCAGCTCTCTGTGATCCACAAGCAATACCTACTTTATACTCTTATTGGGTACTTAGACACTCAAAGAATGTCCTTTAAAGGGCTTACTAAGTGCACGTTACTTTGTTCTTTAAACTTTCTCCCCGCCCCATAACCTCTTTCAGGTTTACAGAAGAAATGAATGGAAAACACTGAGTGTTCGTATCCTCCTGTTCCGCAGGCACCAGTAATCTGGCAAGCATCAATATCCACACAGTGGTCCGCTAAATGCCTATGAATCCTCACTCACATATCTCCACCCGTATCTCACGGCTCACGTGTATGTGTGTTCTGGATTTCATGAAACTCAGCAAATGTGTGGCGCCAGAACGGACCACTGAGGTATCACGAAGCATTGACACAGCTTTGCAAATAGTCTCCTCCCTCAACCCCAACTCCCGGTCCTTCCATGGTCTCTCTAGTTTCACAGAATCACACCTAATCTCCACACTCATCAAGGCAGTTGTTCTTCGTATTTTACATTTGAAGACACTGAGATTCAGAAATAATTACCAAGGCCCAGGCAAGGTCCTATCCCATGGTCACCCAGGCTCTCTGCTTGCACAGGAGGTCTGGGAAACCTCCTGGGTAATAAAGCCAGATCAAGCATGCCTGGACAGCACAGCACAAAACTGCCCTGACCAACAAGCAAGGGGACTTCCCAGGAAACTCCCCTCAGAGGTCTCACCATCCCTCCTGACTGCTTCTGCATCTGGGGAAAGAGAAATTGGACAAGCAGAAGAGCCACTGTGTGCTGCTGACAAGGCTGTGCTGGCCACTACTTTGTCTGTTTTCTCCCCAGCATGGGCTCTGAACTTACTATACGGGACTCGTGGGACACAGGGGCATCCACACCTTACACTCCATTCCCATTTCAGAACCCCTGTTGGGACCTGACATCTAATGGTTGAGGGGCCTGCAGAGGCTGGGCAAGTGTGTTGCCTCCTCTTTAGGTAGAGCCCTGGGTACCCAGAGCATGATATATAGAGAGGACCAGTGTTCTGAATGGACGTGCCCTTTGACCGGATTAAGCCAGTTAAAACACCGGATGCTCAATTTTGGATTCTGATAAACAGCGACAACTTTAAGTCTAAAGTTGTTTTATGGCAAATGCAGTCATCCCTTCTGATGATTTGTTATCCCAAATTCAGCTTTAACCGGGCATCTCGTGTTTCATATGACTGTCCTGTTCAATGGTTCTTGACCCAGGAAGAGAGACAGAGCAGAAGGAGAAAGTGTACAGCTCCAGACAGGGACTTGGTTCATAAGCCTCTGAAGCAGCTGTAATATCCTGAAGTCACAGAAGTGTTCTGTGTTCAAGGTCCGCTAGGGACAAGGTTCTGCCTCAGTGTGGCTCGACAATAAATTCCATCTTGAATGCCTCTGAAGTGTTTTTGTGTTGGGTACAGGGTAGGGACAAAGTAGACACTGAGAGGAAGTGGGATCGGGGTGGGTATGTGAGCTTGCAGCAGTGTCCCTCCAAGAGGCTGGAGAAGGTCGTGAAGAAAGGAGTTTCCAGGGCGAGAGAACACCAGCTTGGATGTGGCAGGCATGTGTGTGGTTGTGTGTCCTGCCTTTGTGGGTGAAATGTCCCCATTAGCATCTAAGAGAGACTGGAAAGCAGCCAGGCAGGACTTGATGGGACCAGGATAGATGGTGTACTGAGTAACAGAGTGGTCTCCATGCTGGCTATCGTGGCTCCAGTTGCTCTGACCCTGGGTCCACATGGCTGTGTGGTTTCTCAGGAGAGGATAGGTGGGATGGCAGAGCTGGCTTAGGGAGGAGACCCTGGCTATCATGGAGGGGATGCTCTCTGAGACAGCCTGACTTAACTAGTTGACTTCTGGCAGGGCCGGACTGCTACCCAGGAGACAAGAGGGTCACAAGTTCAAAGCCTGTATGAGAGGTAGAGAGGGTCGAAGGCTGTCATGGGTGACTTCCTGAGGCTGTCTCAAAACAAGGTAAAAGAGAAGAGAGATACAACTCTGTGATAAAGCACTTGCCTCGCACGAGTTTACTCTCCAGTATGGCGGACACCAATGAACCGAACATGGAGCTAACCTCTACTGTCTACTGTGGTGGCATGGGAAGGATCTACTTGGGGGAGAGAGGCCTCTGTCAGAGCAATGTCTTCAACAAGCATGATCAGGTGGGAGATCTTTTAGCACACTTCCAACGGGCATGGCTCCTGCTTCCCAGTTTTCTAAGACTCAATTTCTCTGCCTGTATGCATTGCCATTTATAAATATCCACTCAGCCACTGTTTCCAGTTTGGAACAGTTAAGAACAGTGCTGCTTATGAATGCTTCTACAGGTAGCGTTCAGTGAGCCTGTAGATACACTCGTGTGTGTTGGGCACAGAGCTGGGGGTGGGAAGAGCCCCTGAGCCATGAGGTTTGTGTGTTTGTATGCTGACAGTGCAAATGATTTTGCAAAGTGATTATGCCAATGCTTACTCCTTCTGCAGTGTAGGGAATTTGTCGTTGCTGCACGTCCTTGCTGCCACTTGCTATTGTCAGCTTGAACGATTTAGCCGATGGTTTTACATTGGGGTTCTTAACTGTAGCTTTAACTGCATTTACTCTGCTGAGCAAAAGAGCCATGCACAGTTTCCGAGACTCACTGGTCAACCTGTTATTCGCTTTTGTGGGGTGCTTGCTCCCAGTCTTACTCATGTCCCTGAGAGCTGTTTGGCATGTTCACACTCTGGGACAGTTGATTTCTTTCAGTGCTGTTTATTTCCTGTGAGGTAAGGTTTCTCTGAGTTCCTGAAGCTGATGCACAAGCCTCAGTTTCCGCACTGCTTGGTTTACTGGTGCATACCAACACACCTGGCTGCTCTCTGTCTCCTGAGTGTAGCAAACCTCGGGCCTCTCCTCAAAGCTTTCCTTCTTTTAATTACACCCTTGGACAGATAGGGGTTCCTCATCTCCATCAGCCCAGTGAATCTGTCTTCTCCTTTGTGGCTGATGTATCATTGGGATGTTTGAAGACATCCCCCCTTTTATCCCGTGGGAGCTGTATTGTTTTGCAGTTCACACTGAGAGTAACTGTTTACCTGGTTGTTTTTTATGGATGGTGTGTGAGTTAGGATCTGGATTTCAGTACCCCCGACTCTACACACTGAAAAGCCCACGCTCTCCTCAGATCTCTGCAGAGCATTTTTGTCTGTCAACGGTGCGTATTCATCTATTTCAGGAACTGCTGTTCTGGGTCACATTTCAAATCCCGTTGAGAGTCCTGAGATAGGACTGTTTACCCAGGTGACATTCTGTTTGCCTGAGTGGTGGCTGTATTTTCCGTGATTTTCCCAGCTTTTATAACTCAGGTTACTTTACCATCACTGAGTGATTCCCTCATGTCTCCTCAACATGGCTCTCTAGTGACAACCTTTCTCTCTTTGTGATGTCTGATATGAATACATTTCAATGTCAATTTTGGAAGATACCTTATTGACTATAAAACTGTAAGTTGGAGCAGGCAGTGGCTACACGCCTGTAATTCCAGTGCTAGGGAGGCTGAGGTAGGAGAATAAAAAAAATTCTAGATCAGTCTATGCTATATAGTTAGATACTTTCTCAAAAACATAAAGACAAACAAACAAAAATATCCCCAAACCTAAGTTGGTTGTTGGGTCTTGCAGCGTTCTGATGACACTGTTGGCTGCTGACTACTTAATTCTCATTGAGAAGTCTGGCTGGGCAGTGGTGGCGCACGCCTTTAATCCTAGCACTTGGGAGCCAGAGGCCAGTGGATTTCTAAGTTCGAGGCCAGCCTGGTCTACAGAGTGAGTTCCAGGACAGTCAGGGCTACACAGAGAAGGCAACAACCTGTATTATGGTTGCTTCTTTTTTCTCTCTGGGTCTTTTAAAGACTTAGGTCATCAGCAGTACAGCTGTACCTAGCTCCGTATCTAAGTTTGGATGTATTTTCCCTAGCTCACTCAGAGTTTCTCACACCCCGATTTGGTTCTGGCTGGCTCTCAGTGCTCATCATTCCCACCCTTGCTTTTCTCCTCTTGTACATGCTAAATCTTTTCAGCATGTACTTGAAAAATGATCTGTTTATCTGCTTAGTTGCATGCGTGTTTGCTTGCATAAGTTTATATGTACCATGTGCATGCAGGAGCCCTTGGAGGCCAGAAGAGGGCTCCCATACAACGGAAGTTTCAGGCAGTTGTGAGCTGCTGTGTAGGTCTTGTGCCAGGCTGCAGAGTGCTCCTAACCTCCGAGCCATCCATCTCTCCAGCAGCCCAGCACACACTCACCTTCTCTGTGTGTTCTATTCCTTAGCTTCTGCCATTTAGTTTTACATTTTCTTCTCTGTGTTTTCCAGTTCACTAATCTTCTTTTAGCTGAATCTGTTGCTCAGCACATCCACCAAAATCTTAACTTCTTACACTGTTAGTTAGATGTGCCCTTCCCCCAGGCCTGAGCAGGTCCTGCAAGTCATTGACCACAGCAAGACCAAACAACAATAGGACCTAGAAGGAGGCATTGCCTTGCCAGTCTTGGCACCCTGAGGTCTGCTACAGAGCTAAGAAGAATGGACAGCCTGCTGAGCTAGCCTTGACACCTTCCAGACTACTATCTCCTCACCTAGCCCCTGGGCTGTACCGAGAAGAGACTCTGGGAGGTGGGGCTTCCCCTTCATATGTGAAAGCAAATTATTAAACTTTGGGCCTTGATCAGAATACTTTGTCTTGGCCCCTCGTTTCTCTCACCCTCCTTCCCGTTAATCCCTAGGCTTCATCTCAGGAGAACCTGGTGATCGTGGCTGCAGGCAGCTACAGTTAGAGATTGAGCACTGACTCTTCCTCTAATGCGCCCAAGTTTCTGCCAAGACTCTCTACTTCATTGAATTCCAAGAATATATTAATATATTAGTTACGATCACCCCAAAGTCTCTTTCTAGTCATTTCCAAACTTGGATTCTGTGTGCTTATTTTCCTAATTTGTCTTTTTATTAGCTTTAAAACACATTTTATTGCACCTATGTAAAGTTTACAATGTGACACAAATTAACCCCTCCTTTCACATAGCTGCTGATTTTATTTCCAGACTCTGAAGTCTAGCTATATGCTCCTTGCCTCTGGAGCCAATGGGAAGTGCTGCTCCATTTCTTAGTGTGTTGGCAAACTAACCATTCTCTGCCTTACCTTTTTTGCCTTATTTTTGAATTATGCCCCACAAATTTCTTCTCGTCCAATTGCTTTCTGATGCCTTAGACAGATTTTTAAAGTGTATTTTTTTCTAGGTTTTCTAAATCGTTTTAGTGGACAAATGGTCTGAGGTGCCTTAGCCATCATTGGAAGTTGATTTTTCTGGGTAAGTGATATAAATGAGTCAGAGGCTGGGGGTGGACAGTGGTAGATCGTGCGTGTTCTTCAAAGATTCATGGATGCTAAAAACCAGACTCTTGCCTTTCTCTGGCGTTCCTGGGTGCTTGCAGACAGAAGTAAGAATGGCTCTAGTTTCTCTTCTGTGAGTGACTGGATTCTTTTGCTATTCTTTACCTCTGTCTCTCGTGCCTTCCACCTGGATCATACTTTCTGCCTGACCTTTGCTTTCAGGTCCACTGCAAGGAGGCCTGGTGTCTGGGGGATGCAACACCCAGAGATGCAGCATCCCAGTCTTCCGTGTGTTCTGAGGCCCAGTCTGAGAGCATCCAGTTCCTGGAAACTGGTCTAGGTTGACATCAAAATACCTGTAGAGAAGCCTCTTTGGTGTGAAATACTGTGAGGGCCTATGTTTTTACTACAAGGTAGTATGTGTCGAGTGTGGGGAGATTTTGGTTGTTTTCATTGCTAAGAATTCTGCTTGTGGGATGAGAAGAACAGTCCTGAGGAGATACACTGGAGATCACTGTTCCAGTCCACACATCCCAGTTCCTGTCCCCTCTGATTACCTTGTATAGGCTTACAAAAGCTCTGCCCTGGAACATCTGTAGGGCAGCCTCTAACGACCAGGAAGCCAGCATCACCTTATCAATCAAGGTGGTGCCATCCAAGAAGACTTATGGAAAACCTGCCACCAGATATGGAATCTGCTCACATCGAAGGCACTTTTCGTCAGCTCCCTCTCCCATCTTGGCTGCTCCTTTCCCCTATAGCTCCACAGTGGGGATTTTAGGAGTAGAGACTGAGACTGGTCTCTAGAGCTTAGAGACAAGAATTTGTCTCTGAGCCTTAGACACCTGATGAGGCGGGGCATGTCTACAGACAGGTGATTGGTCTGACACAGGGCCTGTGTCTGCAAAGCTGTCCACGGAGGTTACCTCCCAGGACAGCCCAGGAGAATGTGGGCGCTGTCCTGCCGTGTAGGAAACTGAGAGTTGGAACACATCCATGCTTGGTAAAGCAGCACAAGACAGTGTCATCAGGAGGTGGTGTGAACTAGGATTTCTCAACAGTAATCACGATATCCTGACCCTTGGGTAGCCTCAGTCCTGAAGAGAGAAAGCAGTGGTATTAGGTTAGGACATTGGCCTCTGCCAATGATGGTTGGAGCAGACAATTTTTCTTATGAGAGTGGAAGGAAGTTTGGAGGCTCCCCCATGAACCCCATCATTCTCTGCACAATGAAGCACAGGTTCAGAGAAAGGTCACTTTCTCGGGGTTGCCCAGAGAATCGATGCAGGGAGAGGCTGGGAAACCATCCTCCTGATTGTGTACCCTGCCAGGCCATCCTTGGCAGAACTTTTTTATTTTTTTAAAGGAAGGAGCATAATAAATGATTAAGGAAACTTTCCAAACCCTCAAATTACAAATAAAAGTCTTTGAAAGGTGAAAATCACACTGATGGTTAGACATTGCCCCTGGCATCCAAGGCCATGGGGGCGCCTTTCTTATGACGTAAATTGTGACTTTTTTTTCAAAGTATGCTGACTATGTTGCTCCCTTTTGGCTGTGTGGATCAGACAGTAGTTACAGAATGGTTGATGGGCTGCTGGTACCAGCGCCTGCCTTCCGCGCACACACTGCCAGGCCATGACCTCACCCAATCCTACTGATAAGCTGTTTCCTTCAGCCACCACCTGTTTTCTGAGCCCGGTGCGTTCTGCCATTCTGCCCAGCTTCAGTGTTCTTTAAATAACTCCCTGCTCCCTTTCAGTCAAGGCCCCTCTATGTAGCTTAGGTTAGCTGGAATTTGGCCAATCTCCTGCCCCAGCTTCCTTGGTGCTTTACAGGTGTATGCTATGACACCTGGAAATATATCCGCTTTCTTCTTCCAATCGGTCTGTCTTTCTTGTACCTAAGAGCCATGAGTGATGGGGGCTATGGAGGAGAGACAGTGGGCCCCACAGGTTCCCAGACCCCACATGCAGTGCTGTGTGGGACTCTATGTCTCACTACAAAGATCAGACAGTCTTTGATGTCCAAATACAAAAAAAAAAAAAAAAAAAAAAATGGAGGCTTTAATTAAATTTTGCCTTGCCCTAGGGGAAAAAACTTTAAGGTTCAGAACATCTTGGTTTCTAAATGGCTCCCCAGTGGAACCTGTAGAAACCTGTTTGTAGGCCCTCTTCTTCCATCTGCTCCCTAAGTGACCAGCGCTCACTCAGGCGAGGATTCCACTAGCCAAGACCTGCTTTCAGGCAAGGGGATGTTGGGAGCGGACCACAGGGGTGCAAGGGATGAGCTAGAAGTATATCCTACTCTCGTCATTTCCACAAGGATGCTGGCTTGTTTGTAGACACCAAGGTGTGATGTCACACCCTGTGAACTCCCTGAGGGGATACTGCAGGACTTAAAGCCTGGTGGGGGAAGAACAGTTAGGTGCTGAGCGTCTGTCACTCCAGGGGTTCTGCCATCTGTGCACACTGCCTCTGCATCCCTCTTCTTTGCTGATCCCTTGAACAGTTGGGAACAGTGACTGTTGCATGTGGAAGGACTTGGTACAAGGAATGACACAAGGTCTGCGCCTGTAGTCACTGTAACACATATGTGACACACCCATCCAGGCGTGGAGCCCCTTCAGTGCGGAGGTGGTACAAAACACAAGCGATTCTGGCAGCCCCACCAGCCTGACCCTCTGACCTTGTGGAAATCTTGCCAGAGATTTAATTTCCTCTAACAATTGCCATTTATAGATAGGATGGTATTGGGTCAGGAGTCCCAAGTAAGAGAAACGAAGCCAAGCTTCTTTTCTGCCTCCAGATGGCATGGGAGGTGACCATTGGAGGTGAGTTCACACAAGACACCCAGGGTTCCTGGACAGCCATTTCATGCTTCACTAGGTAATTTTTAGACAAACATGAATGTACTCAATTGGACTTCCTTCCTGATTCCAGAAACCCATTGGCTTGTCCTTTCAATTCTGTCTTCTGGGTCAGAGCTTCCGGCTAGAGACAGATGAAGAATGTCAGGTATGAATATTTCAGAAGGGCGACCTGTGAGCAAAATGGCTGTTCTCACTCCTTTCATACACTTCCATGGTTACAAGCAGCCTAGGTGTGGCTTCTCCTGCATGCTCGCTGGATTTTGTCAAATTGACACCATTCTAAACATATCTGGGAATAGGGGATCTAAATTGAGAAAACGTCTTCATAAGATCGCCATGTAGGCAAGCCTATGGTTTATTTTCTTGATTAATGATTTAATGTGGGAGGGTCCTGCTCACTGTGGGTGCTGCCGACCCAGGGCAGGTGGTCCTAGGTTGTGTAAAAAGCAAGGTGAGCTAAGCCACAGGGAGCAAACCAGTAAGCGGTGTTTCTGCACGGTTTCTGCTTGGCTTCTCTCATGGGCTGAAGTAAATCCCTTCCACCCTAAGTTGCTTTTGGTCATGGTCTTCATCACAGCAATAGAAATCTAACTAGAACATTTGGTGATTCAGAGAGTGTATGTGTGTGGGCAGTGTGTGTATGAGTGTATATGCATGAGGACTGGGTTTTGTGCAAGACTAGCTGTTGTTAAAATTATCAGCTGCCAGGTATTATTATTATTATTATTATTATTATTATTATTATTATTATTATTA
>JANHMN010000013.1:12897200-12949700 GCA_030674055.1 Rhabdomys pumilio
CCTGGTGACAGCCGGAGATCGGAGACCAGACCGTGGTGATAGCACGCCCCCTCCCCACCCCCCTCACCTTGATGCTCACTTTTCTCCAGCCCCAACTTGGGCACCAGTAGAGTGGAGAGGATGTTCCTGGAGCTCTGGACCAAGGTAGCTTTGTGAAATCATCCTTATGTTTCTTCTGCATGTGCATAGCTGTGGCAGCTGTCCTTCCTGAGTCGCAGGCAGATGTGATACCACAAACCAGATGCAAGAGACAGGAGGGAAACTGACACTTTCTCCTCTCCTGCTGAATTCTCTACCCCAGCATCTCTGAAACGCTTAGTACCAGGTTCAGCGCATGCTCCTCATGAGTGGCCTTGTGCCTCTCAGAGTAGCTCTGATGTTAGAAAGTTAACTTCTGGGGGCTGGAGAGATGGCTCAGCAGTTAAGAGCACTGACTGCTCTTTCAGAGGTCCTGAGTTCAATTCCCAGCAACCACATGGTGGCTCATAACCATCTGTAATGGGATCTGATGCCCTCTTCTGGTGTGTCTGAAGACAGGGACTGTATACTCACATACAGAAAATAAATAAATAAATAAATAAATAAATAAATAAATAAATCTTAAAAAAAACAAAGAAAGTTAACTTCTCTTTAGACACCTGGTCTCTTTCCTACTGGCTCAAGCTGGCCAAACTCTTGGCTAAGCCTTCCTCATCCATCTCAGCCCCAGGGTCTTTTCTAAACTTTTTTTTTTTCCTGTTGAAGGTGAGTACTCCTTCTGCTCATCTTCAGAGGCCTCCTCCTGCTCTCTTCTCTCCCAGAAGACCTCGCTGGCTAGTGCTCTGGTACTCTCAGGCCTGCAGGAACATTCCGAGCCTGGTGGGGCTCTGTGCAATCCTCACAGGGTCAGGCTAGATTTTACTTCCAGGAGCAGTCAGAGGTTGGGGCTTGCTGGGATCTAATCCCCACTCCTCCTCCATCGTGGTTTATATCCCTCAGTAGACAAGAGTAGCGAACAATCCAGAATGCCCAAATTCCTGGGAACATGTAGTCTATGCTCCTGCCCTCAGCTAGGAACTGATCTCCCAACGCACATGGCAGCCAAGGGCCATTTTGATGTCACTTGGAAACTGTGAAGAAGTAAACCTTTTGCCTGGCAAATAATCTGGACATTATTTATGCTCAGATAAATGTATGCATGCATTGAATGTAGAGGTGTGAATTGTAAACACTGGGTGACATCAGAGGCCCTCTCCCCTTCCAGGAAGGATGTGTCAGGCAGGCTAGCTCTTTTGCTCTCTGTCTCCTGTCAGGAAGACTGGATTGGGTCCTTTGTTGAGGCTATTCGGGCAAGAACCAGAGTGGGGAAGTGATTAGTCTGAGAACACACAGCTCAGAAGAGATGGGGTTCAAATCCTGGACTAGATTTTTACCCCAATTGGATTATTTCCCCTGTACTGGGAATTGCTACATAGAAGGGCCTATCACATCCACAAGGGGTGACACGTGGAGAGGGTGCTCTGGGTTAAGCTTCAGTTTGTCACAATGCAGCTCAACAGCTTTACTGCACAGGAGACCTCTTTCAGTGATAAGTGTGTTTCCTCCTCTCCATCAGGGTCAGAGTCTCTGGTTGGAAGAGGCTTGGGTGAAAGGAGGGGGAAGAGCCTGGCTCCCCAGCTGGGCGTGGCATGGCGGCAAGGCTGACTGGAGGCTACTGGGCTCCAGTCAGGGAACTGGCAGGACCAGATGTACTACCCAGTAAGCATCCTGAGGATGGTCCTTGTCACACATAGTAGGCTGCATCTGCACACGCTGTGTGCACATGAGATACCACGGAGGGTTGAGTTCTGGCCTTCCCTCCTGCCCCAGACCCTGAAGTGAGGATGGAAAGTGGAAAGCCATTCTGAGTCATGGCAGTAGACAATCAGAGCTCACTTTTGCTCAAAACGCTTCAGGTATGAAGTCTGAGGCAAGAGGGTGGTGAGTTCAAGGCTTGCTTGGGATACGTAGTGAGTCTCTTCCTAAAAAAAACAAAAAACAAAAAACAAAAACCCTAAATCTCCCACTATCCTTCAAGCAATTAGAGCCAAAGGTCTTGGGCTGGAGAGATGGTTTAGCAGTAAATCCAGAGGACCCACATTTGATTCTGAACACCCACATGACGGGCTCACACCATTTCTAACTCTAGTGCCCTACTCTGGCTTCCTTGGGCACCAGGTATTCACATGGTACACAGACATAGGTGTATGCAAAACCCATAGAAGAAATAATAATAATAGTAGTAATAGTAATAATAATAATAATAATAATAATAATAATAATGGAGTCAAAGGTTTGTGTTTTGTAAAGGTGTCTTTGACATTAAAATTGTTGTGCCCAGCAGTGTCAACTGTAAGCAAGGAACTTCTGTAGCTGGGCTTGTAGCTGTCCCATGAGCTTCTAGTAGTCACACAGAAGGCCACTCTCAATATCATTTAATCAAGTCAGTTGATACTGTTTAATAAATAGGCCAGAAAATTATCTGAGCATTTCTGGGCAGGATGCAGCGTGCGACCAAAGTTATGGAAGATTGTCCCTTGAATCACTAAGGCAAACTTCATTGTGTGTCATTTTTACATAGAGGCGTCACATAAAAAGTTTTATAAATAGAAAAAGTTCCAAAGGTCTCCCACAGTCAGGGAAGTCAGGAACATAAACAAAACAAAATAATAATAATATAAAAAAAAATCCCACAGCCGCCCCTCCCCCCCAACCATTTGTTTCAAGTGCTTGATCATACAGTACTCAACATCTTTGGATATTTTACAATGTACAGTTCCAAACGGCAGCCCAGGAAAAACAAACGACAAAAAGAAATAGCCAGTAATCTGAAAAAGTGAGTTTATAAGAAGTCATTACCTTTACAAAATAAAAACAGAAGCCTGACACCGCTGCCCTCCCTTGGGTCCCTCTGTTGGTTGAGTCTGGTTCAGCCACAGCCACTTGGCTGCTGGGACAAAGTGTGCATATTGACATCTGTCTGAACTGCAGACAGGAATTTAGGAGGCAGCTGCCCAACAAGTGACTGATGAGGACAGGGGATCTGAGGAAGGTCCTCCCTGATGGACTGTTGTCTGGTGGCACTGGCAGGCAGGGACTCTCTTGGGACCGTCAAGAGGGATAGAGTCTACTGTCTTCTCTGGCCTGTTTGTGTTTGTACATGAAGAAGCCAAGGCAATTGATCTAGGAAGAGCTGAGTCTTTTCTTGGGGCTCTGGGACTCCAGGACTAGGCCTTCCAAGCAGGTGGATTCTTCCTGGGATCTCAAGAAATCAATGCAAACTCAAGAAAGCATGGGCCAGCAAAGTTGTCTTGCTACTACCAACCCAGAACCAGCCCGAGTGTGACTTGCTACACAGCCCATCAAAACCCTTGCATGGGGAGCCCTTTGGTCAAATACGGAAACTGGGGTCAGGGCCTCAAACACAGTAGAAGGGTGTCCCCAGCAAAGCCCAGGCCTGGGCTCACAGCCTCAACTCAAGCAGTAAATAACTGAGCCCTGGATAACTAGGTTCTGTGCCATTTGCAGGGTTGTGGGGAGGCAGGCAGGTGGTGGCAGTTACACCCATCCATCCCTTGAGTGTTAGGGAAAGGAGCCTGAACACTGAGGGAGTACGTGGTGAGCCAATACTGACTCTTGTTTCCAGGGGGTGTTTAGATATGGCAGTGGCCTGACAGAAGTGAAGCAGAATTTGGGGTTCCTGGAGCAACCTGTGGGTATTGAAAGCCACGAAGCCCAGCCTGTCTCTCTCTCATTCTGTTCCTGTCTGGTTCTGCCGAATCTCTTGCAGAAGCTAATATGCTGACATCTGTCCACATGGAGGCCATGAAACCAACTCCAGTAAGATAGTCTCCCCAGTAACTCTGGAGGTGCTAACTGTCTACCTTCCAAGGTACCCTTGTCATAGGAACAGGTGTGAATGTGTATGGAAGCCGGGGAGGGGAATGTAAGTTACCACCCCCTTTCACAGCAGGGTGACTCTGAGGCACAGAGAGTTGACCCACCTAAGGTCACAGGTCAAGCGATATAAAATGGGCTCACTCCATGCCAGCTCCTGGCTGCTGGAGGCCTTTCTGCCCATCAGAAATGGTCTTTCCCCATGGCCTGGACGCATTGCTCAATTGGATCCGGGACCTCTGAGCTGGAACCCGACTCTGAAGGCAGCTTTGGGAGGGACTCCCCCATGGGTAGAATGGCTCAACCACGGTGCCTGGTCAGGACACAGTCCTCATGCTGGCTCCTCCCGGCCAGCCCGGCAGAGTGCTCCCTCCTCACAGCCCAGTACTGCTGCAATGTGCTCCTGGCACCAGTGCAGAGCCTTCTGAGACTTGGCACCCTATGTATTTCTATGTGAACCAGAGGCAGCCAGGGAGAGGTGGGGTTGGGGAGGAGGTTCCAAACCCTCAGGGAAGAGAGATGTCTAGCTTAGACCCCTGCGGAAAGGAGATGCTGCCTTCGAAGGCCAGGGAAATTGCATCTCAGCTAAAATGTATTTTTTTTTTCCTGTTTTCCCTTTGTGTTCGCAAACTAGAAAGTTCAGGTCCACTGGGTGGGGCAGGGCAGGCCTTAGAGGGACTTAAGACAGGGTTTGGGACTAGGGTGGACCAGGGCCAGCCTAGTTGTTGGCTTCAGACATGGAGGCCACGTGGTTGAGGCCGGTGAGACCAGGGAGCCCAGTCAAGCCAGCTGCCCAGGGGTCGGGCAGTGGGAAGTAGGGCCGCGTGGCAGCCACGTTCTCGGCCAGCGCCAGGGCCAGGAGGCCACCCGCATTCCTCTCAGCCTCGAGTTGTGCGCGTCCGAATAGCTTCATCTGCGACTCCTCGAACTGCTGTTCCAGCTCCTGCAGGCTCAGGGTGCCCTTGGGTGCGGTCAGGAAGTGTTTAGCAGGGCTGGGGCCTGGGAGGCACACGGCTGTGCCGCCCAGGTGGCCACCCACGTCGCCCAGTGCGGGTGGCATCACGAAGGCCGCCTTGTCGGGTGAGGGGCCACCGGGCCCGAAGAGCAGGCTGGCTGCCCTCCAGGCAGCGGGCTTGCGACCACGCCGGGGTCGCGCCATGCGGCAGCTCTGCCGCTTGATGTGGCGGTGCAGGTGGTCGGAGCGCGTGAAACTCTTGTAGCAGAACTCGCACTGGTAGGGCCGCACGCCCGTGTGGATGCGCATGTGGTTCTTGAGGTCGTAATTGTGCACGAACTTGGCGTTGCAGTGAATGCACAGGTAGGGCCGCTCCCCCGTGTGCTTCCGCATGTGGATCTTCAGTTTGTCCTGCCTGCAACACAGAAGCCAGGATTTAGTCCCCGTGTGGAGCATGGGCGCCCACTCTTCACACGCTTACCCACTTCAGAGCTGGCTTCTTGTATCCACGGTGCCAACCCATGAGCAGGGGTTATTCTAAAACCGACTTTCAACGTCTGCCTCGCCTCAGGGTTAAAGCAGGAAGGAACAGTGTCCTGAAAGACACCCCACAACCCCTTGCACACACAAGGTCGATATGAGTCTCCTACTGATTACTAGGGGTTCATCTCACATTCTGGAAGGCAGTCTTAGAGAGATAGGTCAGCACTCTGGTGTCAGCCCTGTAAAGACGAGGGCCCTTCTGAGGCAGGATGCTCATCCTAAGTCCCCAGTCCCACACCAGCCCCAGTCCTCAGCACTCATCTGGAGACTCCAGAGGCTTGGCACACGGTGCTGAGAGTTCTTCCCGTGTGGTGGTTTCTTACCTAAGCCCTGGGCTCTGTTCTTTGTAGATGTTTCAGGGCTTATGAAAGAGCCAGGTGCGGGAAGAATGGAGTCTGATCTTGGGCAGAGCTCTGGAGTTAAAGGTATTATTTAGAGAGAAAGCAAGGTGGGGGTGGGGCTCCAGCTGCAGGCCCCCCACCCACTTGCTGGGTGACCTTTGGCAAGTTAGGTAAACTGTCTAGGCAAAGTGGGCTAGAGGCAGACATGACGCCCGTTGTCTAGGGTTGCTAGAGACCTGGGCTTGCTTGAGGGTGGTCCTGAAAGGAAAGATGATTTTCTGGTTTTGTTATCTAAAGACTGAGCACCCAGAACACCAGTATAAGGAGCCCTTGGGCCTGGCTGGGGCTTGCGGCTTAGGCTGTAGCATGTCTTCCCAGGATCACTCTTCTGCATTTTCCAAAATGGCTAGAGGCCAGGAGCACCATGTAATGTCTCCGCCACCTCCCTGCAGGTGAGGCTTTGGCCGTGCCTCTGCCGTAATTCCAGGTTGGGCTTTGAGGTAAGAACAGATGTGGAGTCCAGGAGTCCTCCCTAAAATGTCCAGATTTAAATCGCCTTCGCCATAACCTCGGGCAGCAGGGTGTTTGCTGGCCACTAGAGGTCGCATGGGATCTCATTTAGAAAATAGTGTTCCTGGGTGGATGTGAGAAAGGAAAAGATAGTTCTTGTGGGTACTGTCAGGTGCATGTGTGTGTGTGCACGCCCCCTCCTGTGTGCAGAGCCACCCCCTTCCTGTGCTCCCTGGGGCTCCCGGAGCCTGGGCAGTGGGGGCGGGGTAGGACCACCAGGAGAAGCAGAAGAGGCAGGACATGAGGTGCTCCCAGTTTCTTCCCACCATCCTTTCCTCCCTTCTACAAGCTCCAGCCACCCTTGCCTGCACAGTTACCAGCTGTGGCTGCTCAGCCTCACAGCTATGCCCAGTGGCATCTGCAACCTAGGTGACTGTTTAGCATGAAGGGAACACAGGAAACACCTGGCTAGTGGGTCTCTCCTGAGCAAGCAAGACCTGAGACACTTGGGACCTGAACATTCCTTTTCGAGGCAGGTCACCTGAGGAACAAAGAGGGAATGACAACAGAAAGCAAGGTCTAGCATGTCCAAAGTCCTGAGTTCAATTCTCAGCACTGTGAGGGAAAAAGCCAAGCCTCGAACTAGACAAGAGACAGTAGCGCTTCTGGGCTGGTGATCTCATGCCTATTTGCATGTCTCCCACAGTCAGGAAACGTAGCCCTCATCTGCATGCTAGGTTGGCAAGGGAGGACACCTGTTTAGAGGTGGCATGGGTGTGTTGTTTCCAGACAAGGGCCTCTGTGTGTACACATGGAACTGTCCCATAACGGTAGGAGCCATGGGACACAGGAAGCAGTAAGTGCATGTACACAGAAATCCTGGTGGGTGAGAGAAGAGACACATGGTAAGGGGCAGCCCACAAGCCAATCACCACAGTTCTTATAATGGTCTGTCTATCCCTTCTGATCTCTCTGGAACCCATTAAAGAGCAAGCCCTCCAGGCATTGAGGGCAGAGACAAGCATCTCATAGCTCCCTCACCTCAGCTATTTGAATGGACTCTGGGGACTGGAAGCAACCTTAGGAGTACTTGCTTCATGACCTCAAGTGACACCATGGGGACGGAGGCCTGGAGATGGCAGGTAGCTAGGTAAAGACACACAGCTGGACAGAGGCAGAAGTTGGTCTCTCAATAACTCTTGATGCTCTTTTCAAAATGCCACTACCCACAGCAAGCTGAGGAACCCAGGGATCATTGCTTTGATGACTGACTGATGACAAGCAATGTCAGTTGAGAACTTCTCAGTCTGTGTGAACACATTTTTTATACATATATCTTACATTGCTTTTGTGTGTGTGTGTGTGTGTGTTTGTGTATGTATGCACACACTTTCATGTATGCCTGGATGATCCTTCCCGTGCTACAGTGTGCATAGGGGGGCCAGAGGACCCCCTTTTGAGGGAGTCAGTTCTTTCCTTCCACCACATGGACTCTGAGGAGCAAACTCAATTCTTCAGGCTTGGCTTTGGTGACAAGTGCCTTTCCCCACTTTGCTGCTTTGTCACCAAGAAGATGAGCGTAGTACCTACTCTCCCTCACTGGCTCTGCTATCCCGGCCTCTTATCTCCTTACATTTTCCTGCATTGGAGACCCAGCCTAGTTAGAGCACCATCTCCTTCTAGCCCAGAGGGAGGCTTGTGGAAAGAATGATTTGGGGTCTTGGGAGCTTGTTCTAGTGATGGGCCAGGTCAGGGCCTGAGCCCCAGCCTCTGGGAGGCCCCCAGTCAGTCTGAAGTCTGCCACCACTGTCCACCCAGACTTCCTGTGGCTTGATGGTCTCATGTGGCTCTTCCTGCTACCAAAGCTGATGACATCTCCTGAGCTTATCAAGGTTCTCAGGGCTGTTGGGAGGGGATCACTAGAAATAAAGGGAAGAAAGCTAGGGCAGGCCTTGTTGATGCCCAGGAGAGGAGTTTAGCATCCAACCGACACCACTGCTGGACAAAGTTGGGACTATTTGTGGGGGATTCTGCAGAAAATGATGGTGCCATAGCTCTTGGTGAGTCAGTGCTGCCTAACCTTTGCTGGGTGTTGTGTCCTCCAAAGGACCTCTGGTGTCTGTGGGAAAGCAGCTTCTCACCTTGCCTCCTTTCTTGCTGTCTGCTATGTTGAGGCACCTGAATGAGGAGACCTGGGGCAGCCTGAGGAACTCAAGAGTAATACCATGTAACGGTGGTCTCTTGGAGCTCCTGGCCAAAGGGCAGGGAGAGGCCTAGGGCAAGACCTCATGGCCTATGACCATGTATGCAATGAAAGGGAAGGAGGGGACTTGGGTCCTTCTGATAGCAATGTTTGTCGTTGGGGAAAACTAAGTGCTCAGAAGTCAGCAACAGGATGAGGTCAGGTGACATCCACCAAGTCAGCACAGCCTCTTCCCATCTTTCCTCTATTTCTGGGCTTGTCTGAGGTGTCTGCTCTCTGGAGCCTTTAAAGTCCTTCCCTTTGATCTCCCGGACTCTGACAACTGAGGGTGGGACCAGCTGAAACTGAGAGCTCATAAGGGGGACCAGGTAATAGCAGGGTGTGAGAAGTCCCTTTTCCCGGAGACTCATAGAATGGTGGATAGGATTGTGGATAGCAGGGGCTCCACTTGGAGAATTCTACCTTGGGTAGTGCCCTAGGAGTCAAAAGGAATGATGTCCCTATAAGGTGTGGCATCTAGACAACTCAACTCAGAGCCCATTATCATGGAAGAAGGGCTTCTAACATCCATGTGAAGGCTGAGGTGAACCAGAGGCCTAAGTTCTGCCCAGCACTGAGGAGGGAGACAAGGCCCTGTTGGTCCAGGAGCTTAGCTGTGGAAGGAAGGACTGAGACCAGAGTCTTTCAGCCTTTTTTTTTTTTTTTTTTTTTTTTGGCTCTCAGAACCTTAGCTTAAAGGGAGTCTGGGAAATCCAGGTCTGGAGGCAGCCACCCTGCTGAAGAGCCTCCACATGGGGAGGAGGGCAGGTGTAATTGATCACGGCTAAGGCGCTCAGCTCCAAACCATATCCTCATGAAAAGGGTGTTAGGGAACTTGCTCAGAGAGGATCATAGGGAAATCTCAACCTGGCAGGTCAAGGCTGGGGCTTTGGATGGATAGCTTTTGGCTGGATAGAAGAGGATTCTTTCAGGGTAGCCCTGGGGAGGGCAGTAAGCAAAGGGCCAGTGGCTCTGAGGAATGTGAGGGGGGCGATCAGTCCACAGTGAGAAAAAGTTTCTGACGGGAGTCTAGATTCCAGCAGAATCTCCTCTGCAGTTCCTGCCCCCGACCTTGGAGAGCATCTCCTAAAGCCTGTCTGATCTTGTTCTGAAGGGTCAGGGGAGTGGGAACCAAGAGAGGGAGGGATAGGGCTTGGAATGCAGTTGCTGAGACAGGCCTAGAGCCCAGATGGTGGTCATCTTGCAGAGGAGGAAGAAGAAGAGGAGGAGGAGGAAGAGAAGGAGGAAGAAGAGGAGGAGAAGGAAGAAGAGGAGGAGGAGGAAGAGGAGGAAGAAGAGGAGAGAAATGACCCAGGGGCAGGCAGGGTGGAGCCAGATAGCCAGAAACTCTCCAGGGCTGAGTTGACCTGCAGGGATAGGGGGACTGTATTCACAGAGTCCACACGAAGTGGCCTTCAGGAATTTGTTGGGAGGAAACACTGTGGAATTTCATTCCTTTATACAAAACAGTGTTGCTTTCTGGACACAAGGATTTCCCCTGGAGAGCGCTCTAGTGTCTGGAAATGTAAAAGTCTATTTGCAGGGACGGCACTGAACACTCAGAAGGCTGGCTTGTGGGAGATCAGAGGGAGGCGCAGGAAGGAAGGAAGGAGGGAAAGAAGGAAGGAAGAAAGGAGGGAAAGAAGGAAGGAAGGAAGGAAGGAAGGAAGGAAGAAGGGGGCTTGGGCTTTTAGTAGTTCAATGTGGGTTCCCTTCCATGCCCCTTCACATCTCTTCCACCTATTGTGTGGCCTCTGGGCAGAAGGCATAGAGAACAAGCTAGAGGCTAATGGAGCCGGCAGCTTATGGAGCCTCCCTCAGGGCTGTAAACACCGCGCTGAGCCGAGCATCCTCCCATTCCCTTCTATGCTTCATCTGGAGTCCACACCTGTCGTGTCTACCACACAGAGGATCTCCAGGCACTAGCTCCAAGAACTTCTCAGGCCACCATCACCCCAGGCATCTGTCAACTGTGCAGATTCCCCAGCCCCAGCGAGGGCCTGCTCATCCTAAACTGCAGCGGGACTGTTTACTCCTTCAAGGGGCTGGAGTGCATCGAGATCTGCTACAACCAGAAACAGAGAGCAAATGGATGTGGGTCTGCCTGGAGGAGATTTCAGGAAGAAACTAGAAACATGCCTGGCAGGGTGGGGAGATGGGAGGGTGATTCTGGAAAAAGGAAGAGACTAGAGAAGACTCTTCATGGTTTGCATTTCACTGAAAACCTCCAGTTTGGAGAGAAACATGCAAATTGGAAGGTTGTTCCCTTGGTCATTCTGCCCAAGGACAGGCACAAGAAGAAGTTAGGGTTGGGTACCAGCAGCTGCACTCCACATTTGGTCTGTTTTTAACATCTTTGCCTTGGGGCTGGACTCTCAGGCTGGAGCAAAGACCTTGCTGAAGATGAATGAGGCTTAGCTTTCCTTTGGACTCTGGCTCCCTACCCACCTCCCCCATCACTCCCTGCTTTAGCTAGGCCTTGCCCAGTCATTTGCAGGCCAGCAGGCTCTGTGGAAACAACTGAAGTGAGAAGAGAGGACTGGAGTTAGAGACAGTGTAACTCAACAGATTTCAGTGTGTTGGGATGTTATCAGGGACACTCGGGAGAAGGTGAATCTGGGGGCCTGGGGTCCAGCTGCCCTGTGAGATAACAGGAGTTTACTACCCAGAGCCAGCATCCCAGGGCTGCTGTAGCTATCTGCCAAGAGGAAGGGCACAAAACCAGGGTTAGATTATCCCTCCAAATCCCCCTGGAAGTATCCAGGACATATTCTGTTTGTGGCTTCCATTCCAGAAGTAGCTTCGAAACCCCCAGAGCTGTCCTTCAAAGCAGTCACCAGATTGCCTGCTGAGCCATTTCAGCAGTGCATGGGTCACCTGACCACATTATGAAGCCTCTCCTCAGCTACTTCAAATAGAGTTTCCCCGTCACCCATGGACATCAGCCCTTGTCACCTGGTCAACAAAGGTTCATTTTGTTGTCTGGACAGGCATAGCCACCAGGTTAACATGGTACATGATTCAAAACCTGACTCCATCTATGAAGGCCAAAACGTTATGCTTACTATCAAAAATCAAAGCAATAGGATTCCAAGAAACACTGTCAGAATGACTAAGTCTGTTCAGGCAAGTTCTTCGAAGTCCACAGCGGCAGTGGAAAAGGACCTAGATCAGTAAGCCATGGGTGACGGACAGGCTTGGTCCACATTAGACACACTGTGTGAGGATGCTTATTATAACTTCCACTGTGAAACGTAGCTGAGAAGACCTGCCTTACCCAGGGACACTAATGAGACCAACAGGTCAGATTAAAACAGAACAAAATAAAACAAAACAAACAAAAACCCTAAAATAGCAACAACAACAACAAACAAACAAACAAACAAAAAACAAAACCTTTGAAAGTGCCCAGCAGTGACGGCTGTGACTTCATATCCTCCCATGCATTGGCTCTGATTACAAACGTCATGACACAAGGAAGGTACAAGCACACATTTGCTGGCTGGGAGGATGTCTCTGATTCACTGATTTCAGATCTCAAGTTACCCTCTGGCAATGTGGAGCATAAGGAGAGCATGGTAAGAGGCCCATCCTGTCAGGAGGATGGAAAGGGCCTAACAGGGAACCCTGAAGCCTCCTGTTCCTAGACTTCATTGTCACAGAAGGACTGGGATTCCAGTCCCATCTGGAGCAGCCAGCTAGGGATGAGTCGTGTCCGGGAAATACCGGCACCAAGCACAAACAGGGCCTATCTCCATGGAGCCTGCCTGGCGCATGGTTCTCTCCCCAGTCTGCACAGCCCTGCTCTGACCTCTTTCTGTTTTGGTTCATCCTACTACTGTATTTGAGAAACAGCTTAGTTCCTAAAAGGGGGGTTGAAATCATTTCACCAAGTAACGCTTAGCATCTCTCCAAGCAATGAGCCCAACGTGTGATCTTTCTGCATCTCTTGCCCTCCATACTCCATCCCACGGCCTCTGGCCCTGGCCCCTCTCCCGCCATCTTTTCCCTGCAGCTGCGCACCTGGTGAAGCGGACCTCGCAGATACTGCACATGTACGGCTTCTCCCCGGTGTGGGTCCTCATGTGCCGGGGCAGCTTCCCAGCCCCCATGATGACCTTGTGGCAGATGGGGCACTGCTGAGAGGCCTTGGGCTTCAGCTTGCGCTCCTCCACCAGCGGCCAGGGTGGGAAGAGGCTCCCCAGGTGGGTGGCACTCAGGAAATTGAGATAGGCACCATAGTCATTCTCTGCCTTGATGGGGCCCAGCGGCCCACCCGGCAGGTCTGGAAACATGTCCTTGAAGAAGTCGCTAGAGAAGGGAGGGGCCGGGGGCGGGGCCAGCTCCTCTTTCTCCTCCTCCTTGATTTTGCGGTTCTTGATGACTAGATCCAGTGGCCCACTGTCCATGGGCTGCTCAGGTAGCTGGGCAAAGGCACCAAAGTCACCTGGCCAGAGGTGTGGGAAGAATTCTGGGGCAAATGGAGATAAGGAGGGTCTTCTGTCAGGGATGCTGGCTTTGGGGTACAAGTTCTCTCTCAGCAGAGATTCAATGGAGAAGTCCCGGATCACTCCCAGATGGCCAGGGCTTCCGGGCTGGAAGGAGTCGGGGAAGTCCCTGGGTGTGTCGGAATAGTCCTTCTCTGTGAGACTGTCTGTCTTGGAGGGGCTCTGAGGGCAGTTGATGTCCTGGGGGTCAGGCAAGTTTTCCTGGTCAGCAAAGTCCTCTGTGTCATCCTCCTCCTCCTCTTCTTCCTCTTCTTCCTCCTCTTCATCATCTTCATCATCTTCATCTTCATCCTCCTCCTCCTCTTTGTCATCCTCCTCGCCGACGTTGCCACCAGGCTCCATGATCTCCAGGCACACGTTCACAATGCACTGGATCTCCAGCATCCTGGCAGCATTGAGGATGTGCTTGACATTGGAGGCGGTGATGGTGAGAGTGGAGGTGTAGGCAAACTCCAGGATGGCAGCCAGAGCTTCAGGCTGGACAAAGTCAATCTCATAGACGTAGGGCTGGCTGGCCAGGCTCCCGGCCGTGAAGAGCTTCTTGAAGTATTTGCTGCAGGCCGCCAGCACCGAGCGGTGTGTTCGGTACTCTTGCTCCTGAACCACCAACAGCACGTCACACAGTAGGCCCGCATGCCGCTGCTCGTTGAGGCTGCACAGCACCTCGCTGCTATGGTTAGGGAAAGGGATGCCGATAAGCTCGTCAATGTCGTTGGCCATGTTCTCAGCCAGAGCCCTGCAGGGACACACAGAAAGGGAGACCAGTTAAGGAACACAGTAGGCTGGGGACTTATCTCCTAGACCAAGCCTTTACCTGTACATCACAACCCAGCTCAAACTGGGGTTTTTTCCTTGAGCCTTAAGACTCCTGGAGTTAGCATCTTACCAGGCAGTGAATATCAGCTGCTTAGAACCTAGACCTCTTGACCTAGAGAATTCTGCTTTGTTAATATGAACTCCGGGGTGGACTCCTACTCTCATATGGGGACTCCTGCTCTCATATGGGGACTCCTGCTCTCATATGGGGACTCCTGGTGATTCTGCTAAGAGATGCTCACAAATCCCCAGGTGCTGAAGCCATCTCATGGTTTGCACAAGCTACCAGGAGGTCACAACTCAACTTTGTGGCTCATTTTCAGTGAGTAACCAGAGGCATGGGGGTATATGGTCTATCTCCTGACCTTGCTTCTGGCTTCACTGTGCCTGATAGAGTGTCTTTCATTTGTAGGTCAGTAATCCCTAACCTTAAAGTTTCCTAGCATTCTACCTATGCACATGTAAGCTGTTTCTCTCATAAGCAGACATTTAGAGTCAGTATAGATGCGAGCACTCTGCCGATCACTCTCTCAGGTCTGGCTGGCTAATCTCACAGCTTTTAATTCCCGTCCCCCCCTCAAAAAAAAGAGAGACGGAATCTGAGGCTTCTTACAACATGGATGGTCTCTGACTTACAGTGATTTGATACAGGACTTTTGACTTTGTGGTAAAGGGTACTTTTGGTCATTCCTTTATCCTTTCAGTACGGCAAGTCAACAAACTATAAGATGTTTGGTATTTTTATTATTAAGTTGGTTGATTTTGCTTAGTTGTACGATAATGCAGATGCTCTGAGCATTGCCAAGCCAGGCTTTGGCAGGAGGTCAGTCATAGTAAATACATCTTTAAAATCTTAAAAATTATTATTATTATTGTTGTTGTTGTTGTTTGTGTGCATAGGCCACATGGTTTATGTGGAGGTCAGAGGATAACTATATTGTCTTCCCTTCTACCTTCATGTGGTTCCAGGGATCAAACTCAAGGCTAAAATGGAAAACAGTGGCCACTCCAAAAACAGATAAGGCTGGGGAGAAAATGAACTACTCACACGTTTCGAAGAGAGGCAGAATGGTTTGCCCTCTCTGAAAAGCACCACAAGCATTTTTAAAAATCTAGGTACTCAATGACCATCCGATCCAGAGTAAGTCTGCACAATATCTAAAAGCCCTAAACTGGAACCCACAAGACTCTTCATTAGGTGGCTGGCTGAGCGTGCTGTAGACTCTCACCAATGAAAAAGAATACTTTGATAGCCTGATTCACTCAGCAGCTTGGATGGATCTCCAGGGAGTTGGAATGAGAGAACAGAGCCAGTCCCCAGACACTTCCTTCCGATGCAGCACCCTTGAAGCTGCCACTTCTTAGAGGCAGAGAATTCGAGAGGGTTGTGGACAGCAAGCAGGAGAGTCCTGGAGGAAAGGGAGGGGAGGAGGGGGTGTGGCCCACAGGTGGGGGTGGGTCTTGTGCGCTGGAAGTGTTCTGTGTCTCGTGCATAGCAGTATCAGTATCTTGGATATAGTACTGGGCTGTGGTTTGGAAAATGTAGCACGAAAGGGAGCCAGGTGGAGCGTCCAGATGATCCCTCTGTGTTTTCTGTTACAAGCATGTGTGAAACTATCTCAAAAGAGAATAGGTTTTTAGTTTAAAAAAGCAAATGTAGCCTAGGACAGTCTATGTGGCTTGTCCTGGCTGGTTTTGCATGTCAACTTGACACAAGCTGGAGTTATCACAGAGAAAGGAGCCTCCCTTGAGGAAATGCCTCCATGAGATCGAGCTATAAGGCATTTTCTCAATTAGTGATCAAGGGGGGAGGACCTAGCCCATTGTGGGTGGTGCCATCCCTGGGCTGGTAGTTCTGGGTTCTATAAGAAAGCAACCTGAGCAAGCCAGGGGAAGCAAGCCAGTTAGCAGCACTCTATGGCCTCTGCATCAGCTCCTGCCTCCAAGTTCCTGCCCAGTGTGAGTACCTGTCCTGACTTCCTTTGGTGATGAACAGCAATGCAGAAGTGTAAGCTGAATAAACCTTTCCCTCCCCAAACTGCATCTTGGTCATGATCTTTTGTGCACAAATACAAACCCTGACTAAGACAGTGGCTGAATACCAGGTGTGTCTTTCAAGGCCATCTGGCTAAGGGAGGGTGTATTTGTGGGCAGTTGAATGGAGTCTGGGTCAGAATGGAGACCTCAAGTCCCTGAGCTGTGTGTAATTTTGACCGTGTGGAGGTAGGTTCAGTGTGACTTCTATGCATGAGCAAGGAGAACTGAGGACATCTGTCCCAGGGCTCCAGCTCCTTCCTCAGATGTTCAGGACCACGAGAAGACTGGGAGGATAAGGCAAGACCACCTGGTCAGAGGTTAACAATGGTTTTCTCAGATGAGGACTCAGGTTCACCATCTTTGCTTAGTCCCTGGCTATCCTCTGACGGTCACTGTAACTTATATGTCACCAGTAAGATGCACTGAGCATGTGGGGCAATCACACCAATGGAAGAGAGAGGTGCTGAGATCTGTACCTGTGGCTTCTCTTGGCTTCCTGGGTCTGCTTGACCACATGCTCCTGCCTCATATAGTAAGGGTAACCAAGCATGGCCAGGACCTTCCCTGTCACATTCAGAGTCTCAAGGATAATTGAATGGGAGAAAACTCGCCAGGGAGGCTGAGGTGAGTAGTCCTGCAGTCTAGGGAGGCTGGAGCAGGTTCAGGAGCAGTGGACCACCTGAACCTTTCTCACAGTCTAGGGAAGGGGCTTCTCACTCATTCCTAGGAAGACCCCTGCTAGCTCTCCAGGCAGAGTCCTGCCTCTTCTTAGTAGCCCCTTACTAGTTAAGTCGTTTTGGCAATGTTCTGCCAGTGAAAGAACAGAGGGAAGGCACAGGATATGGGACTTCATCAGGATTTCTAAGACATTTTTTTTTTAAATGGAGTCCCCTGATGCCCACACTGGCTTTGAATTCTCCAGCTTCCATCTCCCAAGTACTGGTATTACAAACGTGTTCTACTATGCCCAGTTTTATGGGGTACTAGGGGTTGCATGCATGCTAGGCAAACTACCAATTAAAGCCACAACTTCAGCCTTGCTCACCTTCTGAACACAGCTGTGGGCTTGCACACACTTAGACAGACATGTTGCCACCACAGTCCCCTCCACTGTGCTCCAAAAAGCTCCCTGCAGTTCCACTCCCCAAACCCAGCTTTGCTTTCATACCTCAAGCATTGTTCCTGGCAGAACATTGGACACCATAAATGTGCCAGGTGGATCCCATGTACTCCAATGTCCCGCTCACATGACCCTATCTCCACCCCTTAAATCAGACACTGGGTCCCTCTCTAGTCTTTGATATTCAGTACCTTGCTGATGCTGTCCTTTAGTTTAGCTGCCTCTGTACTGTCATGTGTGAAAATCTGCCTGGGCATCCCTGCTAGATCCTAAACTAGAACAGGGCACATGGAGCCATTAAAAGCTCAGCGCATAGCTGGCACATATATGACAAGACTCTGGTAAGGACTGTTCTTATTAGTGTTGAAGTTACTTCTGTGTAGGCTTTTCACTGTAATACAGTGTTCCAAGGGGATCTGGGCAGGTTTGGGCTGACAACTGAACTCTGAAGAAGGTCATGAAAGACATTGTTGTTTCAGCCTTGCTTTCTTGGGTCAGAAGGAGGCCATGTTAGGAGAATGCTCAAGCAGCACCGTGAAAAGGGTCATATAGCAAGGGACTGAGGCTTCCTGACAACAACCATGCCACTTGACAGCTGTGCAAGTGACCCAACTTGAGTGGCCCTTCCAGTCCCCCATTAGACCTTCTATCATGGCAGCCCAAGTGGCATTTTGAATGCACACAGCCACCTGAGAGAGACAGAACCAGAGCCACTTCTGAAGCTCTGACCCATACAAGATACAAAACAATAAGTGTTCACTCTCACCTTAACCCCTCCATTTCAGAGTTTGTTACATGAAGCAGATCACTGATAGAGGACCACTGTTTGGTTTTTAGATGTTATAAGTCTGGTATTTTTATTCTGACATTTTTTTTGGTAGATGACAATTCTATGTGTTAGTGTCAAGAAGTCCACATGAGAGTGAGTTTATTGGGGAACTGACAACTTGTTCTAATCCCTACAAAGCCATCCTGAGAGTAACTGGGTCCTGAGTCTTGGGGATGGACAGCTTTGCCGTCTAAGTGAAAGCCAAGGTTGATAGAATGCTGGAGTGAGTGTTCACAGAAAGCCACAGTTTTGTTTACTAAGGACTCACTCTATTAAACTTAGCAATGGTTGGAAATGCTTCTCAGGCTCCAGGGTATTCCAGAACACAGTTAGTCTTGAAAATATTTATACTGTCTAGGCTCAGGCATTGATTATCGTTCAATTTTTACTTTTTTTTTTTTGGGGCAGTGTTAAGAATTAAACCAGGATCTGGGACATGCTGGGCAAGTACTCTACCACTGAGCTACATTTCTGGTCCTATAAAATGTTCTATATTCAAAGTAATATTGTGTATAATCAATACAGGATAGAATATGTAAACATCACCCACAATAACTGGAGGTTTATCACTTTCCCACACAGTCTTATTAAATTTTGTCTTATCTACTTGAAGACTATTGTTTGGTCACACAAATTCGTCAGTTCTCAGGGAGAACTCCCTCCTCTGCCTTCTTAGAGGAGCCAGAGCCTGTGATTGGGTGTGGTATTGTGTCTCACTGTGTGATGAGTAGATTTAAGCCCTCAGCTGGTACACGGAGTGGCTCCCAGGATGCTGAGCTTGTAGGAGCAATGTCTCCTTTGGGATTTAGAATCATGTGGCTTAAGAGGCCTCTTCCTCCACCTCTCATTGTGTCATTGGATGGCCATGAGAGATCTGGTAACAGGCATGAGCATGAAAAGCTTGGGGAGGGTTAACAGGCTGGAGGCCTTGACACCTCTTGTTCCACTGGCTAATTCTTACTGTGTTTTGGTTCATGGTCTTGTTCCATTCCTGGAGGAAGGGATGGACTCATGGTAGCTCAGGGGTATTTCTCTAGACAGAAGACTAACCTCAGGGTGTGGGCTGGGAGGGGGTCACTGTGCTCAGGAAGCAGGCAGGGTCCTGTGGCTGTTTCATTGTCTCTTTGGGAAGAAACACCTATGTTCTGGGAGCTTCATCTAGCAACCCTGAAATTTCCACGCCTTGGTGAGCTAGCTAGTGTCCCAGAGGGGAAGCCATGACCCTCCCCTACTTTCTTACCTAAGCTTTGCATCCCTTTCCCCCATTTTCCTCACCCAAGCCAGGGTGAAGACCAAAGCCAACAATAACACACAGAGAAAACAAACACACGTGCACAAAAATGCTCAACAGCAAGCAGAGGCTTGATAAGAACTGTAAGCTTCTAGTGGGAAGGAAATAGCAAAGTAGATTAGGAATAAAGGACCCAGTGGAGCGTAGGAGGGGGGGCTCAGGTATGGAGGAAAAAGGTTATTAGGTGTGATTACCATTCTAGAGCATGCCAGGCCTAACTCAGCAGGTCCTTGTTCTCTGCCACAATAGAAGTTTCTAGAATCCAGATGGGCCCCAGTAACAGTTTATTCAACTATAAAAATGAATCTTTACTCTCTCAGAACTGTGCTTAGCAGTCTTCTTCCAAGAAGCCAAAGTCATCCATCCCTGATAGCCAGCACTGACAGCCATCATTTACCAAGTGTCTGTCACACCTGAGTCATCACACAGCTAATCCTTTCCCAACTGCACAACTGTTGAAGGCATGTGTTCTTAGCATCATTCACAATGCTCAGATAAAGGAGCAGCTAAGCAGAGGCTGAGAGATGAGCCCAAGGCCACACAGATGGCAAGCGCCTACATGATTCGAGCCCAGTTATGCTGTAAGCAAACACCTTTGCCTTCTGCCATGCAGAAGCCTACCATATCTAGTTTGGGGACAGAGAAATCTGAACTTTTCTCTCTGAAGGATGACTGTCTCTTACTCAAGGATTTGATTTGAGGCCATCATGAGGGGTGTTCATCATATGACTGAGACCCACACTTGTAGATAACTAATGGGGTAGGTGGCTCAGCGCTCTGTGAAAGGAGAGGAGTGGACAGAAAGTCATGAGACCCTGTGGGTGCTCCATCAGAGGTCTTTCTAGGAGCAAGGCCTTATCTAAGCAGTGGGGGATAGAGGGGGGTTTATGGGACCCCACAGAAACCTACCTCATTTGAATCTGGATTTCTAGAATTCCTTCCAAAAATGTGTTTAACCTGGATCCTGGGGGTTATCAGCCAGCTTGTCCCTAGAGGCACCCAATAGCAGTGGCTAATCTGCTCAGGACTCATGGCAGACAGTCTCTGGGACTTCTCCTGGAGTGCTTTCATCCAGTGGTTGTGAGGACCCAGTGAGGCACACCTGCTTTCTGGATCACTGTCGGCCAGTGTGAGCAGAGCAGAATCCAGAAAGGACAAGTGCCCCAAACAGGGGTCTTGGGAAGATGAGACTGGGCCAAAAGTCAGTCTACCTTCATGGCTTTGTGAAGGCCTATGTTCTTAAGGCACCTTCCATGAGACCTCTGAGAACAGTCTCTCTGATCTCCCATGACATCCCTGGCATGTACCAGGCCTCATAGCCTATTTCTTGTCTCAGGGACTCCTAATCCAACGAGGTAGGCAGGGCTTGGAAAAGCATGTCCATTTTGCAGATCAGGAAAATAAGGCACACAGGGGAGCCTGTGCCCAGGAGCATGCCCAAGGCTGTCTAGCCCTTGTTAGATTGCAGCGTCGTTGACTTGTGCAGGACTGCCTGGCTGACAGAGGACCCTTGCTGGCACTCCCTTGCTGGATAGACTGTACCGACCGCTGTCCTTGATTCCCTATAGGGTCTTGGAAACGGGAAATTGAGTGTATAGATGGTAAAAGGGGGACAAGATGGCTTAGGGTGGCAGGCACACTGAGGTCTTTGCAAGACCCGTTGCTCCTAGGATAACTTGGTGTGTGTGGGACAGACTCTGTGTTTTCTATGTCTGTGTCATTCTAAGGACACCGCCAAGCCCGTGACCCAGTAGGTGTTAGATGTAGAGATCAGCTCAGCACGGTGCAGTGCCCCACTCCTCACTGAGGAGCTGTTGGAAGGAAATGGTTCTGGCAGGGGAGGAGAGTCAGTTTTCTTTAAGGGTGGCTCCCGGTAGGTTGACCATGCTCTAATGGATTGCCCCACACCTGCGAGTTTAATGGGTGACCAACAGTGGGGTGTAAGAGGCTTGGTGCCCCATGCTAAGTTAGACTTGGTAGGTTATTAAAAAAAAAACCTGGGAGGGGATAGGAGCTAGAAAGTGATCTGAGAAGAGTTAATAGAAGAAATGGAGGAAATACGATAAATATGTATTGTCCTGCATGTATGAAATCTTAAAGAACAAAACCACTATATTAAAATTAACTAATAAGTCGACTTTAAAGAGATTGGCCCAGAGAAACAAAGAGATATCGATAATAGACGTGCACTGACCCCAGCACTCTGCCTTGGGACCCCAGGTATTTGAACACTGCCTTGTCTACCACTCACCAGGCATTTGTTTTTAAATTCATTCTGGTCACATTTTTCTATTGGTATCGGGAAATTCATTCGCTGGGATTTGAGAATCACACAGCTAGGAAACCATGGAGTGCTGCTGTTTCCTCATCTGCCGAGGCTGCTGTGGTAGTGTGACTTGGGAGGCGGGTCTGTTACTACGCTGGGCAATGCAAGTGTCTCCCAGAAAGCTGCTCAGCTCAGTAAGCCTGAGCCTCAGCATGATGGTGCCCTCTGCCAATCCCCTGGGAAGGTGGCCCAGCCAGCAAGTTTTCTCTACCCACCCTTGGTGGGATTAGTGGTTGTCGTGGGGGGCAGATGGGTGCTATGCAGGGGCAGGTGGAATGTAGGTTTCCTCTGGAGACCCAGGAATTGGACAGTGACTGTGCCCTTTCAGTAGGCCTTTGCTCTCCACAGTCTTCGGGCACGGAAGTAGGTGGTGGGCTAGGTGGGAAGCGAGGTGAGGAGTCCTGGCTCAGGGCATTTGTTCTGGGTGTGCCTCACCCTGGCTTTGGAAGATTCTCCAAGCAGAATGGCTACACCCTTTAGCCCCAGGATGCCCCTAAGCCTTGGATGCCCCAGAGGCTAGGGCCAGACATGTAGGTTGGGAGGCTGGGCAGAGCTACTTCAACTTCTATTCTGTGCCCCACCTGTTGCAAGCACCCTGGGCAGAGTGCCCACACTGGGTGAAGCTAGCCACACCTGCTCTGCCACCTTGTCAGGACATGCCTAAAACCTGCAGCCCCCAGCTCAGCTGGGCCTGTGCGCCCCCCTGGGCTTTGGAGCCATTGCATGTCCTTAGAAGCTCTCCCCATTGCATACGGTGCATCCCCTTCCTCCCTTGCTGTGTCAGAGATATAGTGGAGGCAAGACTCAGGGATCAGGTACTGCTGGGTCCTCCTTCCAACCACAGGCAGGTTTTATATGAAGGCCTTGGGTTTGCCTTCTGTGATAAGCACCCAGTACTCAATTCATGCTCTGTTCACCCCAAAGTTAAGGACTTTTGACGCTCACACAAGAGAACTGCCGCACACCCACACTTCCCGTGGATTTTCCTAGGTTCTCTTTAAACAGAGGATTTGGATAGAATATATGGTGAGATGTGTACATTCCTGCGATCCTTGCACTTGGGAGGTAGAGGCAAAAGCATCTCAGGTTCCAGGCCAGTTTGCACTGTGAGTTCAAGCCAGCGTGTAATCCTACCTCAAAAACAGAAATGGAGGCAGAGATGGAGACAGAGGTGCTGGTGATTAAGGAGGCACACACTCATGGAAGGTCTCATGGACTTCACTGAACGCCAGAGATCACAAGCACCCACCCCGGACTCTGTCCACTGTGTCAAGCTGTAGCTTCCATCAGTTCACCACCACCCTCATAACCACCTCCTGTTCTGCCGCTCCATCTGCTCCACACCTGTCTTGCCTTTGCAGATCAAGTGTGCCCCCTTCAAACTGGGCTTTTTGTTATTTCTTCAACCTTTACTGATTACAGGTGGGGTAGGGTGGTGAGGACAGCTGTTTCCTTTGAAGAAACGCACATTTTTTCACTCAGAATAAAGAACTCAATACTTGTGTTTATTATAGGTGACTGCCTGAGCCAGAGAACTCCTTGGGAGGCTTTTAAAACCTTCTTACATCACAGAAAATCTAGATGGGATGATGAAATAAATCACCAGCATCTATAGACAGTTCCAAGTTATCCCAGTGGTGTGATATGGACTCATCCCAGTACTTCTCTGTCTATGCTGGAGACAGATGCAGCTGTCCCGATGACTGGTCTCAGGAGCACCACTCCTGTGTGCCATCTCCTTGCCCTGCTTCAGGTTCCTAGTGAGGAGGCAGGGGACTTAACACTGGCCAGAAGGGAGAGCTGTGACAAGCGTGTCACAGCCAGAGCAGAGAAAGTCACAGGGCATGAGGAGGTGAGACTGATGGTCCAGGAGCTCACTCAGTGGAGAGAGCCTCAATCCCTCTTGGGAAGAGACCATAGTTAAAAGTCTCAGATCTGCTCTGCGATAGATTAATGCTCTGACCCTGGACCAGACAAGTCTCTCTGGGAGCTGTAGTGTTTTCTCTGCTGGTCTAGGAGGTTGTGAGGTCTGGCGATCCTGTGGCACCCTCCAGATAACCCACCATTTTGATAACATGATGGGTCCTTTCATTCCCAAGTCAGGATTAGCTCAACTTTGGATGTTGGGATGATGGTGGTAGTGGGGTGTTTCTCGATATGCATTTTCTCTGATTTGACTTTCCCTCACCCTAGGTCTTTCAGGAACTCAGGCAGGTCACACAGATCTGTAAGTATGAGCACATATGGGGCATTTAGATGAGTGTGGTACACAGTCAAGGTGGCATGTCATTTGATCACGCTGTCTCTGGGGCTCGGCTAGTGATATCAAGACTAGCTGTATTCCCCTCCTCTGCCTGGAGGAAGGGTGAGAAAGTCTTCTTCCCTCCTCTTAGTGGCCAAGGGTGTTTGCAGTGCTGGGGTAGCTTGCTTTTTGCAATGGGCAAATGTTTGTTGAGAACAACCCCAGCTGTGTGGGACAGGGGCACAGACTGGGAAAACAACATGACCCTGTGGTGACCGCAGGTGTGCATGCCAGGTGCAGGATGTGGGAACAGGGTTCTCTTTAGAGGCCCTCCTACTTCCACTGAATCCAATTGGTGAGCAGGAGATTCATGTTCTGGCTTAGTTGCTGGTCATTTATTTTACTAGGGGGAGGTTCAGATCATTCTTATCAAAACCCGTTTGAGGTAGTTATTGTCACCGTGGCCATCTTTATTCAAATGGGGCACTGAGGACAAGCTGAGTATTGACAAGAAGTGCAGCTCTGTATTTCTCATGCAAGTGGCCAGGCTGCCTCTCCATGCTGGGGCTTTAGGCAGATGGTAGGGGCTCTACCAGGGAACCACATTAAAGGCATGAAGACTTCAGGAAGCCAGGGCTTGGGACAGGGGAACAGAACATTCTGGAAGGGAGGAAAGCATGCACGAGGTGAGGCACAGAAGCAGAGCAAGCACTGCACATGCGCATATGCGGGCAGGAACAGCGAGAGTGTTAGGCTTAGAAGCAGAAGGCAGATGAGCTCAGGGACATACAGACCTGGACAGAAGACTTCGTATAATTCTATCATAGTCAGGGTTGGAAAGTGAGGCAGGGGGATGAGGGGACCCTCCAAATGTCTGGGCTCTGTTCAAGAGGCCACACAAGGTTCTGGGATAGGAGGGATGAGGCTGGCACTAAACTGCATTTGAGGACGGGATGGGCCAACAGGCAGGCTGGAGGATGGAAGGGCAGCCAAACCCTTAGGAGAGCCTTCCCGCCCCGGCAGCTGCTCCCATTACTCACAACCCTTCCTGCCGTTCCCTCGCCCCAGACCTCCTGCAGGATCTGGTCAGGGAGGGCCCCTTCGGTGGCAACAGCTGTGGGAGGAAGGAGACCAGAATCATGGACCCAGCCAGCCACAGGTGTGCAATGTCTCAGTTACGCCCCAGTGCTTGAAAAACACTCTGGTCTCCTTGCTATTGTCGTCTCAATTTGGAGAGAAAGGCCACACGAGTGGCAAAGCTGGATGGTCAGGAGATCCAACCCGGCCTGTGTTTTCCAAAGGAAGTAAAACCTCAGATTTGCCTCCAAACTTGCATTTTTCTTCTAAGTAAATGCCCTCTACCACGAGAACCGCCTAGTATTTGGCTGGGAAAGAACATACTGGAAGCTTGCAATTTCCAGGCTTAATTGCACAGTTATGTGTAATATCATTATATAGAACTTTTATTGCCCTGAGAAGTCCAAGTACTTCCTCTTCCTATTTATACTCATGCCCAGTCTCCCCTGGGCCATGGTTTCTATCCTTGCCCATCGAGGGCTATTTGGTATAAGGAACCCTTTCTAAAGAGAGAGCGATGAGACTGTGAGCTGGACAGTCTACTGCCTCGAGCAACGCCAGTCACTGACCGACTCCATTATCACCACCGAGGGACTGATCTGGAGGCTGTCTAAGACTTGGGATGCCTTACAAAACATCCAGCTCTTGTTCATTGAGCAGGGAAAGCTAACCCATAGCACAATATTACAGACCAACAGGAGGCAATAAGGAACCCAGATAGGCATGGCCTGCAATCAGTGCCTGATGCCAGTCTTCTCTCCCCCATATTTGCCTGCAGCCACAGAGGTTCAGCAAAGACCGGAATCTGGAATCTGGAGAGCTATTATCATAGAGAAACCACCCCCAATGCATACATTCCCACCCCATTCCCCACCACTGCCAACCCATTTTCTCTGAGCATTTTGATCCTCAGACAGTCATAAATCACAGCGAAAATATTCTCCAGGCATGGAATTTTCCCCAGCCCACCCTACTCAAGGAAACCTGCCAGATCCAAGTTACCCATGAACTAGAGTTAGTGCAGTTTCCTCTAACCTGGGGCGGCTGCTTCCCTGTGATGTCTCCAAATCAGAAATGGTGAAGAAAAAAAAATACAAGACCACAAGGTTAGAACCGAGCTGGCAAACCATGACTTGCAGATGTGACTGGGTACTTTCTTATGCTAATAGCAGGCAGACACACAAATGTACGAGATTACTTCACTCACTTGGCACCAGCACAGAAACAACACCCAGGTCAGAAGAAGCATGTAGGGTCCACAGCAAGGAAGCTCCAGTGAAACTGGAGTACTTTGAGAAGATTTGCTTATTTAATAGAAAGACTGATCCTACGCTTGGATAGCCGGTTCACCCCAAATCATTCCGTAAGTGGGATATGGTCCTAACAAAGGCATCAGTACGGATCTCTACTGAAGCTAGGTAAGCTTTTTCATGAACCTTCTAAAGTTCCTATAAAAAATATTTGAGATAAGCCAAGAAGATTTTGAAAGAGATGTTTGATAGGAAAGGGGATACAGACTGTCATAGAGTAGTCACCAGGTAGGAGAGTACAGGAACAGGGAGAGAACAGTGGAAAAACACGAATTCATGTATGTAAGGATAAAACACACTGCAAAGACGGAACTCCAAATTGTGCTTTAACATGGATTTCACAGAGACGAATAAGAAAACAAACATAAACACCTCCGCACATGGGGGAAATCCTCATCATTGCTCAGGATGCAGAGACAGACAGCTCAGTGGTTAGAGACAGACAGTTCAGTGGTTGTGAGGACCTGGTGTTCTGTTCCCAGCATTATGTCTGGCCATTTACACCTGCCTATTATTCCAGCTCTGAGGATTGGATGGCCTCTTCTGGCCTTTGGGGATGCCTGTACATCTGAAGTACACACAGACACATACATGCACAGACACACAGGTAGACACAGACACATACACACACACACATATACATACACACAGACACACATAAATATAGATACATACAAATATAGACACACACAAATATAGACACACACAAACACACAGACACAGATACCCAACAGATACAGATACATACACACAGACACAGACACACCCAGACAGATACAGATACATACACACACACACAGACACAGCCAGACAGATACAGATACACACACACACACACACACACACACACACACACACACACTTGGATTTTTCACCAACTACAAAGCATGGTGTTCAGCCCATGGCTCGTCTTTAGAGGTTTGGTTTTGTTTTATTTTTGCAGCATTTGATCATTATTGGTTCATTCTGTCTTTTTTCTTTCTTTCTTTTTCTTCTTCTTTTTTTGTTTTTGTTTGTCTGTTTTCCTATTTGCTAACTCCCATGAATAACCTGGATATCTGCAGGTACCCGAGGAGATATCTGTGATGAGACCCGGCTCTGGCCCCGAGCACATCCTGTTGGATACAACCTAACAGAATATTAGCCCAGAGCTTCTACTACCCAAGCAACAGCCTTGTGGCTGGATAGGTTGGCCATGCAGATCTGGGTCACCCCAGCACAGGATTCCAGACACAGGAGGGTATCCTTTGCTCATGCATTTGTTACATAGCTACAAAGGATATGGTAACAGAGGGGTCAGGAGGCGGTTTTAACATCATCTGATCTTCAGGGTCTCGGAAGGGCTTGGCTCCTGAGGATGTTGCAAAGATGACTGCCTTGGTGCCTTCCAGTGACCTCCCTGTGGCATATGACATACACACACACACACACACACACACACACACACACACACACACACACACGGTGGCAAATGACTGCTCATTCATGATCTTTGCTTCACAGAGCGGCTACTGAGCTCTAAGGTTGATACTGAGCTCTAAGGTTGAACTGGCTGTCCTGGATCGTGTCCCTTCTCTACTGTTTCCCAGGAGTCTGTTGAAGGCATTCTATTATCTCAGTTCTGAAGGCATTCTATTATCTCTTTCTTTAAAGTAGGCCTCTGAACTGCCCTCCAAACATACCAGGTCCATTTTGCCCTGCACGCCGCCTGTTTCTTAAATTAATTTACACCTTTTAATCCCTCACCTAACCTTTTTAAAAAGATCTACATTGTTATGTATATAAATGTTTGCCTCCATGTGTTTATTAGCACCATATGCATGCAGTGCCCACAGAGGCCAGAAGAGGGCGCCAGATCCCCTGGAGCTGGAGTTACTGATGGTTGTGAGCCACCATGAGGGTGCTGGGAACTCAACTTCTGTCCTCTGCGAGAGCAACAAGTGCTCTGAACCGCTGAGGCTTCACTCACGCCCCTCTCGTCCTCCCTGTTGTGACAAGATTCAGTGTGAGTCAGTCAGCCTTCCTTCTTCCCTGATACCGTCTTCTCTAACCAGGTGACTCTGTGTCAGGGCAGATAGCCTATCTGGTGCCCAGTGATTTAACCTTCTGATATCCCTCCCACGGTATATTTGGAATGGGCTGTGTGCCCTGGAGAGGGGAGGGAGGGGAACTTCCATGGCTAGCTCATATGTGAACTGCCTCTTCTATGAGGCTGCCTTTTCCCTTGCAACTCTTTGTGGAGGAGCCTGTTACCAAGCCCAGTGATTGAACAACAGAAGGGAGATGAACTGAGGCTTTCTTCTATCAACAAACACCAACTGGACAGCTATGCAAATGTCTGGGCTCTCATGATGACTTGTCCTTCTGTCCCAACAAGGCCTCATGACTGAAGCCTCAGTGTCTAGATTGCAGCCTCATCAGAGTCGAAGCCGAGCTCCATAGCTGAGCTGCTCCTGGACTCTTGACTATAAATACTTTCTGTTGTTTTAGGCAGCTAACGCTTTTGTTACACTGCAAAAGGATAGGTAAGGGATTAAAAGGTGAAGCTAAGAGACAGGCGTGCAGGGCGAAATGGACCTGGTGTGTTTGGAGGACAGTTCAGAGGCCCACTTTAAAGAAAGACAGAGATAGCTAACAACATACACTAGTTAACTCAGCTCTGGGAGCCAAGATGTCTGTTTTCTTTCTTGCCAGTTTACTATCCCATCTATGCTTTTGTGTGTTTAATCTTGCCTCTCTGAAAAGACAGTAAAGACTAATGTATATTAAGATTTGTGTGTATTCTATGTCCTATCGTGCTTAGTGAGAGCTCGGGATATTCTCACTGATCTTCTAGCTTACTGTGTGTGAAAAGAAGGAGATTGAGTTCTAGAAAGAGCCTGCACATGCCAGCATAAATGCTTGCTTGTCCTGTGCCCTCTAGACATTGCTATGGCATTAGCGAGGCGGCTAAATGTCCCTATACTGGGACCTTGATCTCCACTGTGGTGACACTGAACTGATATAATCTATGAGATAGGGCCTAAAGCAAGTTGATTAGGTTAGGTTACCTGGGGGTGCAATTCTCTGAAGGAGTTAATGTAGATCCTGAGGGGTCATTCCTATGAAAGTGGGTTGTTCCAAGAACAAGAAAATGTGCCTGTCCCGTAAGTTTCTCTGATTTCCTGTCTCATCATGACTGTGCCCTACTCTGATGCCATTATCGTGATATAATCAGAGAGACTGACCAGAGCTAGCCAAATGCCAGCACTATGCTCTTGAAACTTCAGGACTGTGAACTAAATAAACCTCTTCTCTATAACGTATCCAGACTCAGGTATTTTATTACAGCAACAGAAAATGGACCAGAGCAGTATATGAACAATGTGTTGCATTTGTTTACATATAGGATACTTACAGACTCACACCTAAGACACAAAACTCACTATTACGCCCAAGCATGTCCGTGTAAGAAGTTCTAAATATCCTTACATGTCGGGAGGAAGGGGAGGAGGGCCTGAGGGCTGCTATTATATCCACTGCCTTACATGATTTATTTACCCACTCCACACCCTTTCCAAAAATATTTCCTTTAAAACCAGAGTGACAAGCCCCCTTTCAACTTTTCCCGATGGTCAGTTCTAAATAGATGGTATGCTTAACCCCACACAACAATTTAGGAACTTAAGAATAAAAAAGAAAGTGCTGGGCGTGGGGCTGCGGCAGCTTCTGGAAGGGCCCTGGCCCAACACCTCCTGGAGCCACCTGGTCCATCCCTAGACACACCTCCCAGTCCCTAAAGACAAAACACAAGAGGACATGACCCTTCCTGCTTGGTCTCTGGCCCATTCGTAAGCCTGTGGGAGATATTTCTAGGCCGACGAACACGGGGAAGGGGAGGAGAACTGTGTCGTATGAAGCCTTCTGGACAGCTCAGGGCCGGCTCTGGCCTGGTGGGTGGAGGTACCCAAAGATGCAATTAGTATGGAGCCCATCCCCTCCCACAAGACCATTTTGTCCCAGGGAAATAAAGCACCGGCTTATCCGCCCTCTGATTTGGGTTGGATGAGATGAATTTTTAGCTTTTTCTGGTGAGTCTTTGCCAGCAGGGAAGGCAGCAGGGAGAGGGAGGGCATTAGGACTAAGCAAACACACTCCAGTTCTTCAAAGCAAGGAGTGCGCTGTACAGGACATGCTCACCACTGGCGGGGGTGGGGGGGGGGGGGCAGCATCTAGTTTCACGCATGCGCACTGCTGGGAATGTCAGCACTCCCACCAACCATGTTCTTTTTGACCTATCCCTTTCTCCCTAGCTCCTGGCTTCCAGGACATCCCATGCTCAGGCTGCCCACCTGTTTGCTTGCCTCCTGTTTGGTTTTATTGATTGCCAGCAAGCCCAGTTTCCACCACTTTAACATTGCTCATTCTATCCTGTTGGTTAAAATGCAGTCCACCACCACCACCACCTATGCCTAACCCTAGCTCGCTCCTTAAGACTTGCTCATGTAGAGCCTCCTCCAGGAAGCCTCCCTGAACTAGGTGTCTATCCTTCAGCTTCCTTCCTTCTATCAAAAGCATAGGGCACACAGGAGAAGAGTGTAAAAAAAAAAATTAGTGGTTTCTCCGTGCCTGCCTCAAGACGGGGGGCACAGGCTGCTCCAGCACAGGACAGGACCTGTGGACTCTGCTTAGTAGGTACCAGTGTCTGTGAATCGAGATGCAGAACACATTGGGCTGTTCTCCCTGAAGGAGCCTCACCTCTGCCATAACGAAGAGGGAAGGGCTTGGGAGGATGAAGGATGAGGAGATAGTTAGGGCGGCACAGGTTTTGCCATTCTGAGAAGGCAACAGACACCAACATACATCATCCATCTGCTTACCTGTGGCAAAGAAAGTGACATGCTAAACCAGATCATGTATTAAATAAAGGTGGACTAAATCTCTGCAGGAAAAAAAACAAACTAAAATTCTAATTCTCCCAATTAAACACTTTGTAAATCAGTAGAGAAAGGATTTCTTTGGAGCTGTTAGGGACCAACAACACTTCAATATGGTGATAATTCCAAGGCAGCCACTGTGGAACATTCCACTTACTTCCTTAGCACAGTCTTCCCTTTATCCTGGGGGATAGGAGCCCGGACCTACCCAGAATGCCAGGACCGTGGGAGGCACGCCCACACTCAGCTTCTCCTATATGCACGGACCTGTACTAGAGTTCGGCTTCAGAGTTAGTCAAGCAAGAGATGAGCAATAACAACACAAGAGAGTAATTATAACAATATGCTGTAATAAAGGTTATTGAATAGGTCTGAATTATTCATTTCTGGATGTTTCTAGTTAATATTTCAGAACAGTGGCTGACCCTGGGTAACTATAGCTGCAGAGGAGGAAACGTCAAGCATTATTGCAATTGCAGTTTGAGATGCGAGCGGACCCCTCAGAAGGGGCTGGACGCCATGGGAAGGCACAGAAGGATAGTCTTTTGAGGACCTACTATGTGCTGGGTAGCGAGCTGGCTCTTTATGTTTATTATCTCAGTCCTTGTGAGGCTGTAAGAGCTAAGCCGCTGAAGCCGGTCCACTGAGAGCGGCCATGGTTGTAAGAACTGAGGAGACTGACAGAAAACATCAGATACGGCCTGGTCGTATCAGGATTGGATGGAACTTTTCGTGGAAGCTCGGAGAATGACAAGAGACATCTGCCTGGTTAAAGTAGAGAGTACTCCATTGGGGCCAGAATGCTGATGCTAACCTGGAAGCCATACCGTTTACCCCGGGCCTCACTGTCCACCCTACTCAGTCCTCTATTGTGGAAATATGTCCAGGCAACAAGAGGTGAAAGGAACTGGGCTCTCTGCCTTCCTGTGCCCCAGAAAGGGCTCTAAAAACACCACCTTCACCTTTAAGCAACCTCTTCTGCATCTTGCTTGTCAAGCCCAGAGGTGAGATCAAGCTTCCACATCCCCAGGATTCTCATGGCTTGTACTTTGAATGTCTCCCATTCCACAGATCTCCTCCATTCAGGGCAAGCTGTGACAGTTGGGCACACAAGATGGTTTCTACCTTCTTGTCCACACCACCCACCTTCTTGGCCTTTAAAGATGACACAGCTCCGTGAAACACAGTTTCTGAAGCCCACACCCTTGAATCACTGCCTGCTCCATTGGCTGCCAAAGAATTCCTGTCACTTGTATTGCTCAACCCTGGCGCCTTTCCTCCTTAGCTGTGAGGGGACAGTCCCCTGCCTGCCTCCAAGAGGACAAAGAAGGCAGAAGGTAGGAAGACAGAATGATGGAAATGGGAGGAAGAAAGAGGAGGTAAACAAAACTAAAGTATAGAGAAGGGGAGTGAACAGAGGCAGGGACAAGGAGAGAAAGCCAGAGTGACAACATGGATGACCAACATGGATGACACACAGATGCCAAGGCCTGGACTGGGTGGGCCCATAGGTGATCTATGGGGCTGTGGGGTTACCAGACTCAGTATTATCATTTTGACTTTCTGGAGCTTACGAAGTTTGAGGGTGAGGACTTTCACAGCAGCAACCCTGAGGGACTCTTGTGTACCTCTCAGAATGTCCCTGGTCTTTAGTATGTGGCACGATTTTAAGTGTTCCTTAATAAGGATGGTGACACTTGTGATATTGATCTCTGGCAATCCAGTCCTCTTAAGTAGGTCTTTCCGAGTCAATGTCAACACATGGTTGGGTAATTATCTTGGAAATTTGAGCAATGTAGCCAGGAAGATGAGAAGGTGGCCCAATCCCTTGGGAAGGAGAATCAGGGCTGGTTTCATCCATACGTAGGTGGTGCTGGATGAGGTAACTGGAGGGCGTCTTTCTGAGCTCCAACCAACCCAACCTTCTAGCAGCCTGACTTGAGACTATCCAGTCTGCCTTTTGGCCACTGGGAATTCCCATCAAGAGAGATTTGAACAGACCCGGCACTCATGTTAGTCTAGGATTTCTGGGTTGATCCCAGCATCAAACGTGAGAGTTCATCAGATCAATGTCTCCTTGGAGAACACAGAAATCTTCAGACCTGGGCCCATCAGTCATGTGAAGTCAGAGAGAGAAGCTAGACCAGAATCATGACAGGTTTCTCTGGGAGGGGGAGTGGAGAGGACAAAGTGGACCGTGACACCTAGCACTTCTGCTTTATGGAAAATGGCAGGGACCAGCCTAGCACCGAGTGGTGCAGACAAAGGGAGAGTCTCCTGACACTGTCCTCATTCCCAAGTACTAGGCAGGCCTTTCAGGTTGGAAGGGGTCTCAATGTGACAACTTTAATGGTAGGAAGTAGTACTTAGCCTCCCACTGAGGGACAGGTTTCTCCTACTCTCATTCCCCACAGTGAGCTCTCACGCTCCTCCCTGGGCCCAGCCAGCCATACATGGACACCAGGGCCATGAATCTTTAGCAACATCTAGACCCATATTACAGTCTTCATTGGCTACCATTGAAGTGAACGAACACCCGAATTTCAGATCCCTGTCTGGAATACGTTCCCTGCCCCCAAAGCAAGCCCTTCATAAGGGGCCCACATAACTCTGTCTAACTCTGCATGTTCTGGTATTCTGCTTGGAGTTTGTTTGGTTTGAGATTTTTTGTGGTTGTTAATTGCTTGTTTTGTTTTGTTTTGTTTTTTTCTGAAACAGGGCCTCATGTAGCTCTCTGAGTTTGAACTTGTAGTGGAGGGTAGCCTTGAACTATGATTGTTCTGCCACCCTCCCCACCCCCCAGAGGTTCCAGATGGGCACTGTGAGATCCTAGTGTGGTTGCGATGCCCTGCCTCTGGTCACACCTGCTACAGTGAGGTGAGTCACACAACTTTAGAATACCAGCATAAAGCTGTGCTTTCCAAACTTTCTAGTCCTAAAACTCACAGGGAATGATCTTTTTATGGCACACAGAAGTCCGAGAGTCCTCAGGAGGGGTTGGAAACTTGACTGACAAGAATCCCAAGGTGTGTGGGGGGTGATGTTTGCTACCACCTGGGACGCTCAGAAATGGACACCTGTGAGCCCAACCTAGGCCTTCTCAGCTATACAGTATGGTTTTCCTCTGTGGCTCCTGGAAAAGTGACCCCATGTAAGGGCATGTTTGGTACCAGAAATAGGGAGAGCAGGACAGGACCTCTTCTGACCAACTCCTTTCCCTGGGGTTATCTCAAGGTAAGGCACTGTTGGCTATGCCCTCTGTCCGTGAGCCCATAACCCTCTTCCTGTTTGAGGCCTCTTGCCTCCAGCACGTGATATTGGTTTTCTACCTACTAGCTGGGTACCATCTTCTGACTAGGTTCAACTTTTGAAACCCAGGCCACATGTCACTACAGGATTTATAACCCCCTCAGGGCATCCCTGGGACCTTTGCTCCATCATCCCTGGTTTGTGGTCCTGCCTCTAAAGGCCAGCATCTTCCCATAGCTCATCTTATCCTGTCTCTTTGGATCAGTCTGGCCAATAGCACATCACATGTGAACACTCGACTGATGAGATGTGGACAGCCCCCGGGGACTAGGAGTGAGGTGCTACAAACAAGAACAGTAATCATAACTGGGCTTTGATTTAAAGAGAAAACTCACTTCACATGTCATATTTAATGCAGAGTAAGAGATGAGTGTGTGTGCACCATATGTGCAGATTATGGCATTAAGTGTGTGAACCAAAGCATACATGAAGCAGCTACAAAATCAGGACCCAGATATCGATCCAGGGAGTTGGCAACAACAGAGAGACCTCAAGATCTCTGTTCCACCCAGAGAGAGAGTCAACCTGAAGAAGAGCTTCCTTTCAGCCCTGTGTGGGACAGGAGGCCACTGTGAGTTAAAGGTCAAGTTTAAAACCTAGGTCGGTTCTCTACCAAGTTGTGTGACTTGGAAAGAATGGCCTCCTGAGTCACAGGTTCCTTCTGTGTCTGAAGGATTTAGGTTTTACCTAAAATGCCCATTCACAGTGGCAGAACTGGCTATAGGCTACTGGGCTGCTCCTCCTTCTACTGTCTGTCAAGGGCTGTAATGGTCAGCTTTCCGTATTAACTAGGCACCCAGGTATTTGGTACAGTACAAATAGATGTTGCTGTAAAGTATTTTTTTTTTTTTAATAAAGATGAAATTACCATTTAGATTTAGCAATGGAATAAACCCCTTCAAATATCTATGGATACCTATTCTTTCTTTTCTTTACAAAGAGGCAAAAAATACACACACACACACACACACACACACACACACACACACACACAAACACAATGCATCTCCAACAAATGCTTCTGGTCAAGCTGGGTCAGAATGATAACAAAACCACATCTATCACCCTGTACAGAACTCAACTCCAAATGGATCAATCATCTCAACTTAAGATGAGATACTCTGAGTCCTACAGAGGAGAAAGTAGGTAATAGATTTGAATTCACAGGCACAGGTAAGGATCCCAGTAGCACAGACGCTAAAGCCCATCAGTAATTGGGACCTCACAAAGCTAAGTAGCTTCTGTACAGCAAAAAAATCTCCATCATTTGGACAAAGAATGGGGGGAAAAAGCAACCTTCACTGACTACACATCTGACAGAGCGTTAGGATATATAAAGAACTAAAAAACAAACCAGCAAACCCCTGAACGTATAGAAAACAACCCGATTGAAAAGAAGAATACAGAACTAAACAGAGCTTTCGGGAGACCAAACAATGGCTGAGGAACATTTAACAAAATGTTCAACATTCTCAGCCATCAGGGAAATAGAAATTAAAACTACTTTGAGATTTCATCTTACACCAGTTAGAATGGCCAAGATCAATTAAACAAATGACAGCACACGCTGGCCAGGATGCAGGGAAAGGGGAAACCTCCATTGCTGGTGGGAGTGTACACTAGTACAGCCGCTACGGAAATCAGTGTGGAAGTTCTGCAAACAGGCGAGAACAGGTCTACCACCAGAGCCAGCTCTACCACCGTTAGATATAACCAGGACTCTACATCCTCCAACAGGGACCCTTGCTCAGCCATGTTCAAGGCTGCTCTCTTCATACAGCCAGACACCGGAAGCCACACAGCATCCATCAGCAGATGGCTAATGAAAATGTGGTACATTTACACTAGGGAATATTACTCAGCTGCTAAGAAAAACACAATTACGAAGTTTGCAGGCAAACGAATGGGGCTCAAAACAACCATCCTGAGTGAGGTAATCCAGACACAGAAGGACAAACATCGCAGTTCTCTTATATGTAGACAAGACTTTTGAAGCTTTAGATGCGTGTGTTTTGTTTAGAATACCCACAGAGGTTAGAGATGGGGGCCCCGTGCACTTCTGTTGGCTGACTAAATCTGTGCCCACACTGCTCCTTTGTCAGCAGGCTGGGCCTTATCCAGGTGTCTCTGTGGGTGGCACTCCTCTGGTTTTGCCCAACTCTCCCCTGCCTCTATCAGGAAATGCCCTTCCCTTCCTTGTTACTTCACCTCAGCGCCGGGGCCAGGGGCTGCTGCTGTCCTTGGCTCTGTTCTTTCCTCTACTGGTTCTCATCAGCACAGCAGCAGGATGCCAGCAGCTCTAGAGTGCTACCTACAGCGGTGCCCAAGACCCATCACCTTCCTGCTCGGTCTTCTCCAGACTGAGAACAGCCGTGAGGACTCCCTGCCTGCGGTCAGTGGAAGTACCAGGAAGCCAGTCATTGAATTGTACCATCAACTGTTGGGGACCAGGCTCGGTGCCACACACACACATCATTTTGAACTGTACTTCTACCACAGTGCAAGGTGCAAGACTCCCATTTCAAGGAGAGTGGGGTCCGGGGTAAAGCTGCCCTTGACATGAGCAGGATGTAGGGGTACCGCTGTGCCAGGGGCACAAGCCAGACAGAGGGCCCTGCTACACAGCAGGACTAGAGTTAACAGTGCTATTCTGTGTTTGTCAAAACAGCTAGAAGAGATGGTTTCCAGTGTTTCCCCCATAAAAATGATAAATGTTGAAAATGGACATTCTAAATATCTGATATGATAATTCCCTGGGGAGTACATGACACCATATCCCATAAATATGTACAATCATATGTGGAAATAAAAATGAAATAAAACTTCAAACGAGGGGGGGGAGGAGACCCTGCCTCTCTCCCTCCCAGCTACTCTCTCCCTCCCAGCTACTCTCTTCCTCCCAGCTACTCTCTCCCTCCCAGCTACTCTCTCCCTCTCAGCTACAAGTTCATCCCAAGTTTGCAACGAGAATTTAAATTTAACGTGTTGTATGAAATTGTATAGAGCCAACAAATGCTCTTGCTCTTTCATAGCTTTATTTCGGGCTTGTTAATATGTTTGAATAAACCCTTTCTCTTGAAACAACAGCAGCAGCAACAACAACAACAACAACAACAACAACAACAAAGGCCTGTATCTGAGTGGCTAGAAATGACCTAGAGAAACATTTTAGCATCCACAACAGGAATGGAGGGCAGAGATATCCCAGGCACTCACTGGCCCTCTGCGCATGAGCATTAGATGAAACCTAAAGAGTCCTGGAATCGTGAGGCTGATCCATAGGCAAAGCAACAGAGGTTCGTGGAGCAGATGCAACTCACCCAAGGTGTCAATGCTGCTGTGTAGTGGAGAGAGGACCCCAGGTAACCTTGAGGGACATCAAAGTCATATCACAGAGGCAGAAAGGGACACACCTTTCCAGTCACTCAGCACATGCCAGGCATTGCCAGCCTTGCAGCGGTAAGCAATCCAAGCCACAGTGAATATACAGTGTAGCTAGTCGGGGTGGGTGGGGTCAGGTTGCTAGTCCAGGATCAGAGGCAGCAGAGGGAAGAGGAGGAGGAAGCCTGCCCCATCCTTGTGGGTCTGAGCCAAGGGCACAGCTGGGAAGAGCTGAGTCCATCAGTGTGGGGGCCTGGGACAGGAAAACAAGACCGAAGAGGGGTAGAGAGAATTTATTCTCTGTGGGGAGTGTGTGGTAGAGGTATTTTTAGGATGGGCCATTCTTCCCATTACCCTAAAACCCCTCCTTGTGGGGAAGAGAGAGGAGGTGGTACTAGATGCTTTGTGGGGGGGGGGGCGTCAGCTGGCACACTTTGCAGAGAAGGAAGTGGCTCTAGGCATTGTCCTTGGACTAGGGCCCTGGGTATTTGACCCAGGCCAGGTTCCTGCCAGCCACTTCCCTCTTGGGACTGAAGCCTACTGCCACCCCCCTACCCACTGCCACATCCCCACTCTCCCTTCAGAATGACCTGAAAGGAAGGTTTATAGAGGAAAAGGAATGAAAAGGATCCTATTTAACAGCACACACTGGGCGGAGGAACTTCCTGACAGGAACCGGTGTGGAAACCAGGCCCAGCTTGGCCATGGAAAACTGGTTTGGCTCAGGACTGGCCAGAGTGGACAGGGGACCTTAGGCAGCTGTACATCACAATTAAACTGCCCTCATTCAAGTCCACTTTCCTTCTTGCGCCCCCGAAACAGGCAGACACTATAATAATCCGTATACCACAGGGCAAGAAAGGTACCATTTCTTTTAAATCCAGGGAAGGGGAAATCACCCTCATTGAGGTCACAGAGCATAGACAGCAAATCGAGAGCAGATGCAGGCAGTTGAGCAGGCCAGAGAGCAGAGCGGCTGCCACCAGGCGCCCAGCCTGAGTCACCCGGGTGGGGAGGGCAGGCGGTGGTGGGCAGGGCTGGCTATCTTTATTCTCCTGCTTGGGTGTGGGTTACATGAAACAATGCAAACAGAAGAGTCCTCGGGGCTGGGACAGGCACAGGGTTGGGACTGGCACGGGGCTGGGCAGGTACTGACAGGATCTTGGCAGTCTGTTCTTAAGACCGAAGAATTAGAACAGGCCCCGAATCCAAACGGGAGAAGGTCTTTTCCTCCCCTGCCCTGCTTTCCCGCACCCACCCTGGTTAGATTGTCCAGTGCTAAGCCTGGCTGCAGCTGGCTGTTCCGGATTCCAGGCCTGTTTCCTACCACCTTTCCCTAAAAGCCAGGCTGGCCAGTGGCTGGCAGAGAAGGTCTGTTGTGGGCCGTTCAGGCCCTGCCCAGTTCCACCGGGCTTCCAGGCCACATTGTGGTAATGCCTCATCCTTTCTCCTTAGTTCTCCGTGCCTCTCTGCTTGTCTCCTGCAGTCTCCAACAGAAACACTGGCTCCCTAGGGCCTAGACTTCATGCGGTCCTGCCTGGCTGCAGTACATTCTCAAGCTTTATTCAGCTCAGCCTTTTCCAAAGTCCTTCTCCACCCGTAATCTTCTGAGAGCCACCTCTTCATCTGTGTGACACTGTCCCTTGGAACATGAGCTTTCAGGAGCAAGAGTCTCCTCTGTGTCAGTGGCCCTCCTGTCCTTCAGCAGAGGACTGTTGGGCATAGCAGATGCTTATCATGTAACAGAGGGGGACCAATGGGCACTGGGGTGGCCCATGCAGAGTGCTGTGATTTATGGTACTCTGAAACCACCCGCTCAACACATCGGGGCTGCCTCAGGAACACCCCTGTGTCAGGAGGAAGGCTGACAGGATGGTTTGTGATGAGTGATCTTATGTTTTTAGCACCTGGACCCTCCAGAGGTGGAAGGGAGAGGCGAGTGACGGTGTTCCCCCAAGGCCTTCCCCACAGCAAACAAGGAACTCTTTACCCTGAAGACAGACAGAGGCAGGAACAAGGACACTTGACCTCAGAGGATTCCAAGCCCAGGCCTCCTGCTGGTCCAGTGACACTTTTCTGATGGGTCACACAGTAACAGACACACCATTCTCTTTTCATTAGTCTCAAATTTCCCTTGACCCTTTGATCCTTCTTATTAATTAAACTCAGATCAAAACAGTCCTCCATTAAAGTGTTTGAAGGGGAGGAAGGCAGCACAGGTATGGGGAGAGGAAAAGAATCTGTGTCATCTCCGGCCTCAGCTGACTCTACCCTGGCCCCTACAACTCTGTAGTGTTGTGGGCATGGTCAAGAAGAAGCACACATGTATAGTGCATACATATGCACACGTGCTGCCACAGGCTGTAGGCTGGATAGCTTACTCGACAGGCTTTGCTTCCCTCCCTCAACATCTCTCCCTTCCAAGTTCCATCTCCTTCCATGGGAGCCAAAACGGAAGCCCCAGAGAGGCCCCAGTGTCAGAGGCAGCCTGTTGTATTTCTGTCCATGGAGGCTGGCAGTGTGACCAAGGGCTTCTAGTCCTGCGCCCAACATGAAGCAAATTGCAAGTGGCAGCAGCTAGTCTAAAGAGGAAGAACTTTCTAGAACCTTCTCAAGATCTCTGATGCTTGAACATCCAGAGAACCCCAAACAGCCCCTTTTACCCCACTGTGGGCTTGGCTGAATCAAGGCTAAGAAGCTGCAGCTCCGGGTTGGTTTACCTGATGGCTCATGCAGGGGGACTGAGACCCTCAGGTTTGCCTCATGCAGGTGGCTGGCTCCTTTCTGCCTTTTCAAGCCTTAGTTTTGTCCTTTCTGCATGAGAGAATGGCAGAGTTAAATGGAGGGCCTTTAGGGGCCCACCTGCCCTGTGGCTAATCCCTCAGCACCTGCAGAAATCAGAAGCTGTGGCTGGCGACGCCCATCCTCCCCAGTGCCCGCTCCCTGGAGTCCCAGCTCTCCTTCTAGAGTGAACACATAATCCATCTCCTAGTCCTAAGAGGGGCCCAGCATGCAGGCCTAGAAATACCCTCTCTCCCTTCCCCCTCCTTGCACCTGCTAGGCAAACTCAACAAATGCTTGTTGGATAGCTGGTAAAACCAGAAGCCAGCACCCAGTGCTTCTACCTCAGGTAAATCACGACTCAGTATCTTTGTGATGGTTCTGTAATGGTCAGGACACAGTAAGCACCAAATATTTGTAGAGTGAATGAAAGAAAGCAAACATTTACACCCCGTTTTGTTTTGTATTATCTATTCTGAAAAGGGAGCTGCCGGTTATTCCAGGTCAGAGCTTCAAGGCACTGGGCAGACCAAAGGGTGAGGGTGAACGGAATCTGGGGAAATGGGCTGCGGGCCTGGGTGCCTGCCACCCTACTTCCTACCTGTCCCTCCCTCATCTAAACAAAGGGTGAAATTTGTTGGCTCTGGGGAGTTCTGGTGACCCAGAAGAGGGCAGCCTGGCTCCCCCTAGGCCCATACCATAGCAAATACGGGAGAAAGTATGGACTTAAGACCCACTTGGTGGGTCATCCAAATCTCTGGACTCCAGTCCAGGCTGTTCTACTTTGTGGGATACTATGGGAGCCCCTGGACCTCATGCCTATAGCATCTAGGGAATCGAGGAAAAGGCTATATTTCCTCTTCAAGAGAGTTAGGTACTAGTACCTCCTATACCTCTTTGCAATGGAACAGCAAGTCCAGCCAGGTGGTATGACTGTCCCTCAGGCACAGGACAGAGATGCCAAGCTTGTGTGTGTTTCAATGCCTTTACAGCAGCCCTAATGGGAGAACACAGGCCCATTTGATAGATGAGTATACCAAGTCTCCGGGGTGATTTATGCAGTCCCCAGGGCAGATGATAGCTTTGACTCTGGAACCCCATATCTACCACACTTCACTTCACCCCCACCCTGAAAGGCAAAGGCAGCTGAAGGAATCAGGTCTGGCCTAGAAAGCAGGCCCTGGTCCCAGACTTGAATTTCACAAGTTGGGTAACCGTGCCTCACTGAATCTCAGAGTTCCTAAAATCAAAGCAGAGGTGATTGTGGCAAGGAATTCCCAGAGCTGGGCCAACCCAAACACAGTAGAACATTTTTCTTCATGACTGGTATAGGGACTTCCACATATGGAAAATTGAAAGGACCTTCCCCTCTATTTACATATATGTGTGTGATACATGTTCCTGTGATTATGTACATATATGCATTGGGTGTACATTTATGTGTGTGTGATGCATGTTCATGTGATTATGTACATATATGCATTGGGTGTGCATTTGTGTGTGTGTGTGTGTGTGTGTGTGTGTGTGTGTGTGTGTGCCAGAAGTTAATGGTTGAATGCGTTTCCCAAGCATCATTTTCCGTCTTGCTTTTGAGCCTGGGTCTCTCACTGAGCCTTGAGCTTGCTGATGACTGGCCTGTCTGAGTTCACAGGCCTAACAAACTCTAGGGATCTGCTCTCTACCACTCCAGCACTGGAGTTAGATGACTGCCACCATGCATGACTTTTAGGTGGGCGCTGAGGATTCGAACCCAGGTTCTCATGCTTGCGCGGCAAGCGCTTTACCACTGAACCATCTCCCCAGCCAGTGAACCAGGTTTCATCGATCATCTTTCACTTGGCCGATGAGGCACGCTGATGTTTTCTATTCTATTCTATTCTATTCTATTCTATTCTATTCTATTCTATTCTATTCTATTCTATTCTGAGTTTCTTTCTTTCCTTATTGAAGCTGGAGGCCGTTACCTGCTGGATCAATCAGATGGCCTATAAGAGCATAACACGTGCAGCCGAAGAACACTATCTTACAGTACAGGCTCTGTGCGGCTCTCCAGTGCTAACCTGAGGGGCTGGTACTCTGAAGCACAAAGCCTCCACCCTACTTTCCTGCCTGCTCAGCATCCATTCATCCTCTCTTTAGCCCCTGTTCCTGAGCCTCCCTCACCACCTACATCCACACACATACACATACACACACACACACACACACACACACACACACACACGTCTCTCCATGGAAGGTCACTTTGGAGCTGGAGGGGAGGGGCACGAGGAGAGAATGCAGGTCAGAGTTTGCCTCTGATGCCCTTTAATAGAGCCTACACCATAGGCTGACTGCTGACATGGAAATCTCTCTATTAGAACTGAACACTTCTCGGTAATAGAATTTGTCCTAACAGGGCTTTACTATCCAATCTAGTAGTGAAAACATTTCAGAGCTCTGAAAAAATGAAATAAAGAAGTCCCTCTGGCTATGAATGCTCTGGCAGAATGGCACTAACTCTATTGTCTTTTCTGATGAAATTAGAAAGAGCCTAATTCTACCTTATTTTCTCCTCATATACTGTCCTGAAGAAAGGACATGTTCTGAAGCTGATGGCGGGGAACCTGAATCTCACACAGCATGCTGAGGTGAGGTGGTCAAGCTTCTTCAGGGTCACTTCAGGGACAGCCTCACATCTCTTTGCCCACTAAGTGTCAGCACAAGGGACTTTCTGGTGTCTTAGTTAGGGTTTTGCTGCTGTGAACGGATGCCGTGACCAAGGCAACTCTTATAAGGACAACATTTAATTGGGGGTGGCTTACAGGTTCAGAGGTTCAGTTCATTATCATCAAGGTGGGAGCATGGCAGCATCCAGGCAGACATGGTGCAGGAGAAGCTGAGAGTTCTATATCTTCATCTGAAGGCTGCTAGCAGAATACTGGCTTCCAGGTAACTAGGATGACGGTCTTAAAGCCCACACCCACAGTCAGACACCTACTCCAACAGGGCCACACCTACTCAAACAAGGCCGCACCTCCTAATAGTGCCCCTCTCTGGGGCAAACAAATACAACCATCACAAGGAACTTTCTGAAATCTTCTATGGGATGGGGACTCCTCTGTAACTAGCTTCTGTTATCTACACCCCTGGGTTGCTGTACCAGTGGGCTGAAGTCTGGCATTGCAGACGTGTGCAGGGAGCATGCTCCCTCGCTTAGAGCAGACAGAAAAGAAAGTGAGCCATCTTGGGCAGAAGAAAGAGAGGTCAGGACCAGCCATCGAGGAATGAGGTCATGTCAGCAATGGGTTGTCCTCTCTAAATATATGAGTTTCAAGGTCTCTCTACCTGTTACCTGGGTGGACCCAACAGCTTCCTGGACCTTTTTATATCACTTGTCCTATTATGAATCATAATGTAAATGTCTGATATGCAGATTGTTTGCAAACCTATAGTCTAGCCTCTCTCTCTTTAGTGGTCCCCTTTCCAGCTCTAAAGCCTGCTCTTAGAGGAGACCCTAAGTTCTTAGAGAGGGCTCACACTCCTCTTCTTATTTTACCCCAAAAGTCCCAGCAGAGGATGGCTTGGCAGGGAGTCCCTTGAGCTCAGCTGGGCTGATTAGAATGAACCTCTCTGTCCTCAGATGCTCTTGACTGATAAGGCTTCACGACACCACTCCCAGAGGCTGGGATTCTCGAGGAGACTAGACTACAGGTTTGCCTTAGCCCAGAGTGAAGAAGGCTGAGCTGTGGAATCATGGGCCTCAACCAGTTATCGAGGTTTGGGGATCAGTAGGAAGAGATTAGAGCAGTGGTTCTTAACCTGTGTGTGGGTCAAGACCCTTTGGGGGGGGGTGTCAAACAACCCTTTCATAGGAGTCGCATATCAAACAATCTGCATATCATATGTTTACATTATGATTCATAATAAGAAAAGAGAGAGAAGACAAAGGGGAGGAAAAAGCCCCCTTCCCAAGCTTAGCCTTCTAGGCAAGCCCATAGAGGCAGCATCTCTCCCTGCAGGATTGTCCCACCAAGGAGATCTCTCACAGATATGTTTGCACCGCCAGTCTGGCACAAACTGTCAGGGAAGGGGGACGGTGACCCCAGACCACCGTCTGCACCCTACTTTATAGCTGATGAGCCGTGCGGCTGAGCACAAGCTCAACCCTCGGGAGCCTCAGGCTTCCCCTACGTTGCCTGAGAAGAATAAAAGCAATGTCTCAGGGTTAATAGTGTGAGCGCCAGAACAGTGTCTGCCTGGGGAGGGCTCTGAGGATGTCAGCTAGGAAGATTACTTCTTAGCGGCAGGCATCTTAAAGAAAACGTGTTGCACAGACAGCTTTACTGTCAAAGTCTTTAGGACCGTCCAGGGCCCTCAGTGGTCCCTCCTTTCTCTCTCCACCTGCACCAATGGGTCTTGAAGGGGAACAGGTCTGTGGTCTAGATCATGCGGAGGGGACAGTGGCTGCCTCCTTTTTGTCCCCATACCTCTCTGCTCTTCACAATGCCAACTGACTCATTTGCCCAAGCCACAGACTCGGATTGTTTTGCTTTCGCTCACTTTCAGTGTGGGTCCCCTTGTGATATGGAGGAAAATGCTCCAGCTTCTCATTTATCTGTCACTTAAAAAAACATCTCACTGTTGCCCAGTACATGGGAGCCACAGCAAGCATGCTCACGTTGAGCTGTTAGACAGTGCCCAGCCCTGTTCCAAGGATGCTCTCACTAACCCTCACAATGACTTCACAGAGCAGCTATCATGAGACACAGCTTGATTAAGAAATAGACTAAGGGGGCTGGAGAGATGGCTCAGAGGTTAAGAGCACTGACTGCTTTTCCAGAGGTCCTGAGTTCAATTCCCAGCAACCACATGGTAGCTCGCAACCATCTATAATGGGATCCAATGCCCTATTCTGGTGTGTCTAAAGACAGCTACAGTGTACTCATATAAATGAAATAAATAAAAAAATCTTGAGAGAAAGAGAGAGAGAGAGAAAGAGAGAAAGAGAGAGAGAGAGAGAGAGAGAGAGACTAAGGATGGGTTGGAGAGATGGCTCAGCAATGAAGAGTATTTTCTCATGGGCTCCCATCACACACACAGTTGCTAACAACTGTTTGCAAGTCCAGTTACAGAGGATCCAACATTGTCTTCTTGCCTCTGCAGGCAGTTCATGCATTTGGTGCATAGACATACATGCAGTCAAAGCACTTGGACACATAAAATTAGTTTTAAAAAGTGTGTGTGTGTGTGTGTGTGTGTGTGTGTGTGTGTAGGAAAACTCAAGATCATACAGCAAGATGGAAGATGGAGCTGGAACTGAACTCCAGAAACTAGGTTCAATGACTTTTCCTCTACTATTCCAGAATCCCATGACACATGAGACCAGTGTAACAGGTTTTCAACTTTGCAAACATGTATTTCCCATCTTGTTTAACACAACTGTGTTGGAGTGTGTGTTGTTATCCGCATTTTTCAAATAATAATGTAACAATAATCTCCTCCATTTGTTAAGTGCTGATTCCATGGGAGGCATAGCACTAAAGTGTTAACATGTGTTTTCTCAAGAGCTCTTCCTAACTATTCTGAAAAAAACAAACCAACCTCAACGATCCCCCTTTCCAGATAAGAATAAGGAGAGGGTTAGGAATATTAAGGGACTAAACCAGGACTAGCAAATAACTTGTGGGAGAAGTTAGGGCCAACCTGAGGTCTCCTGCTGCTGCCCCCTTCAGCCTGAATTTAGTTATAAGGGGCCCACTATGCTCCCAGGTCTGGAACCCAAAGACCATGAGCATACTTTAATTCTATAAATCAAAGCAAGAAGGTTTAGAATGTTCCAGTGTGTTCAAGCGACCAGGTAGACACTGGCTTCTCTATATGATGGTCACTCCAAAGGAAAGAGTGGACCTCATGCTTCCTTGCTGCCCCTGGAGCAAGGCTGAAGGTCATTCACCCCCACAGTGGCCTGTGTTTTTATCCTATCACTCTGCCCTTTCTTGGATTTTACTCACAGTGGCTGGAGCTGAGGCACTGCCTGGTGCTTGGTGACCTGGGACCCTGGTTCAGTGACTGATGAGTCCCTGTATGCTTTCCCAGGTTTTCCTTGATTCTTCCAAAACAGCTTTAAATTTCTCCCATATTACTTTATTCTTTCCCTTCTGTGTTTTAAGCTGGTACTTTTTGAAGAGACCTAAACCATAGATTTACATGAATCTGAAAATATATCCGTCTGTGTGACGGTTGCCATAGGCATCCCCATCAAGGCTTTCCTCTGAAATCCACCTTCAGTCAGGGACTGATGGAAATGAGCTGAGCAAGGCTGCAGGGCTGAATCTTAGAAAGTGAGGTGGTTTGGATAAGAATGGTCTCCACAGGCTCCTATATTTGAGTGTTCAGTCACCAGGGAGTGAAACTCTTTAAAAGGATTAGAAGGATTAAGAGGTGTGGCTTTGATGGAGGAGGTGTGTCACTGAGGCGGGAGCTCTGAAGTTTCAAAACCTCATGCCACCCCCAATCAGTCTGTCAGTCTGTCTCTCTGTCTCTGTCTCTGTCTCTCTCTCTCTCTCTCTCTCTCCCTCTCTTTTTTTTCTCTCTCTCCCTGTCTGCCTGGAGATCAGAATATAAAGCTCTTAGCTCCAGGACCACACCTGTCTGCATGCTGCCATTCTCCCCACTATGACTGACCTCTGAAACAGTAGGCAAGTCCCCAATTAAATGTCTTTTCTTGTAAGAATTGCCTTGGTCATGGTGTCTCTTCACAGTGACAGAACAGTAACTAAGACAGGAAGCGAGAAATGGTCACAGGAAAGACACAAAGTTGTGACCTGTGACTTCTTATGGCCTCGCTCCATGTCCAGGAAAAGAGACCAGGCTCTGTACAGTGTATGCTCCCATCTGCTGCCCCATAGGCCCACACCCTACCCTGTGATTTGTAGGTCTCATACTCTCCAGCTACTCGATTCCACCAAGTGAATGATACAATCCTAAACTGGTCCTTCATGAGCTTGAAGTAGGCACATATTGTTCTGACTTTGAGCTGCCAGAAAAAAAGTGGCCTTGAAAGATAAAACACTTAGGGACAGACAAACCTTCAGGCAGCGAAGGGCCTGGCTAACTACGTGTATTGACTTATGTCCTTAATCCTAGCATTTGAGCGGCTGAGGCAGGAGGACTACTATGATTTTCAGGGTTGCCTAGGCAACATAGTGAATTTCAGAGCTACAGAATGTGACCCTGTCTCTAAGAAGAAAAAGGAGGAGGAGGAAGAGGAAGAGGAGGAGAGGAAGAGGAAGCAGCAGCAGTAGCAGCAGCAGCAGCAGCAGCAGCAGCAGCAGCAGCAGCAGCAGCAGCAGCAGCAGCGGCAGCAACTTCAATGCCAGGCCAAGGGATATGACTTGACCTTGGCTGGCAGAGTAACCTCAGCAGGAAATATTTGGATGCAAGAGCAACAGATTGAAAACAGAGTTCACCTGATGGTGAACCCATCCTCCATTGAGCCCTATTTGCCAATCACAGAGTGAAAAGACATGCTTAAAAACCATTATTCCAACTCCTTAGAATCATCTTGATGCTTATTTAGCAAGGATCCCTTCCCCTACCCAGACTTAAGAGCCAAGTTCAGAGATGAGAGAGCTCTGAAATCTGAACACTCTGACTCCCCTGATGACTCTGACTCATGCCGAGAAGTCTGTGCACATCTATCCCTGACAACCTCGCTACTTGCACTTTGGGAAATGGAGTGGGGCTTCAGGTTTCTGTCAGCTCAGGTCAGGCAGACACTGTCCCTTTAAGGGTCACATTTGGGATATTGAAGGTGATATGGTCTTGTCCTAACTGCTGCTTCTTCAGGACAGAAAAATAAAAGCAAGCAAACTGAAACCTGCCTAATGTGTCTAAAGAGATACATCAACCTGCCTAATGAATCAGATTCTTTTGAGGTAAGGTCTAGAGGCCGAGGCGTGGTTTAAAAAAGACTACCTGGGCAAGTCCTCTGATCTACTAGGGCCGAGAGTCACAATCCCAGAGCTCTGCAAGGTAGGTGGTTCCCCTCTTCACAAGACACTCAAGAATGGTACCATGATTCAGCACTGAGCCCAAGTGTGGGCAGGGCCAGCAAATTGAGTGGTTAGGTGAGCATCCCCTAGCCTGGGGTAGGCTGCATAGGTCTAAAGAGATAACTAAATTAAACCGTGGTTGAAGGCTGACAGTTACAGAGCTGTCTTATAGCATGAGACCATGTGATCATTCAAGCAAGCAGTAAAGGAACCAGATCCCCCTGGGACCAACAGGGCCATCTAGACAACTGTTAACTGTCCGTTGCTTCATTATAATGGCATCTCCATGTCATTTATAAGATTGCCTGCTGCCATCAGGAATCTGATGCCATGTCATGCCCAAAAGCCCTATATAAGGACAGAAAAGGGGAGTAAATGATTCTAGGGAATTCTTGATTCACTCTCGGAATTCCCCTCGTTTTCCCTGCCTCGATCCATGAGTAATCCTCCCCTCCGCTCAGGTCACCCATAAAATGAGCTATCCAGATTCCCAGTGACGCACTCATTCTAGAGACCCACACTCAAATCTTGAGTGCACAGTTGTGCTTTGAAATAGATTTCTAATTCTTTACTCATCTCATTTCATGACAAAAACCTGGAACTGCTGCATAGAGTCCCATTCCCACTCCCCTGTTCTACTTCAGAGATCTTCACAGGCTTTACTGTTGCCCTTTGACCTTGACCAACAGCTGGTGCCCAGAGAGTGCTGGGAACCCCACCCTGCTCTGCATCCCCTCCTCCACTCCTCCCAGACAAAATGTAAGAGGAAGGGCATGTCTCTGGGTTTTCTCAGGTCCTAAAAGCTGAAGGCAAGATGGCGACAGCATGCTCGAAGCCAGTCCCATGGATGGCTGGTGCTGCATACTGATGAAGTGTGAGGGCCAAGACAGAGGAAATGGCTGTGTGCTCAACAGTAGCAATCCACATCCAGCCTTGGTTTTGATGACTCACCCTGAGGAGACTTGACTGTATCAAAGACTAATCTTTGTAATGGCTCTACAAAGTCCCAAGCATCAGCCTGAACTTTCTTGAATGGTCACGGTCCCCACACATGTCAGTCATGTTGAACTGGCCTTACAGACAAGCTCTAGATGGGCAGCCTTCTCTCTATAATCAACCAGAATGAGATCCACCCATCTGCCAGTACTACCACCTCTCCACCCTGTGGGATGGAGCCATGACTGTCTGTCTTGGGTGCTTGGCTAGATTTACACTAGCAGACTGATTTTCCTCTTGCTGAGCATGTCTTATGTCCCATTGTAGAGCTGGTGGTTACTAGAAAGGCGTGTGTGCCATTACTACACATTAGCATTATTCTGCCACGTGTGTCACTGTGGTAGTTCATAGATCCCAGTTGAAGCTTGCATGGTGCCTTCCTTAGGGAGGAGCCATTCAGGTTGGTTCCAGCACAGGATCTGGCTGGTGCAGGCCTAACCTTCCAAATAAGACTGCAGTGACGTTTCTCTTAGTGTTCTGATTCGATCTGTACAGGTAGACTCAGCCAACACACCCACTGTGGAATTTCAGGAAACCCAAAGAGACCTTCAGAAGCAACTTGGTGACCTCCAGTTGTCCCTCTTTGTCTACTCCAGGGATCAGATGTCCACACTAAGCCCATGCCTGCCTTGGCCTCCACATCTTGCAGGCCTCCGGTTAGAAGGTGGTAAGGTGGCTACAGGAAGAAGGAGCCTTAGCAAAGAGGCATGTGTGGCTGTCAATCATTTAAGGGTGGCAGGAGGAGTCACTGTGGAATCACTAACACACTGATGCTACAGTATTGAGATAGCCACGCACCCAATCAGCTTCACACTCATTTCTCTAAAGGGAGTTCAAGTCACCAGCCAGAGCCCCAGCTGAGTTACAGGAGACCCACCTGTACTACTGGACTACTGGCACTGGCTAGTTCTGTCCTGTCTTGTGCAAACCCACTAAACACATTCTGGATGCTAGAAGCTACTGAGTTTACTTAGGCGCCTGCAGCCATCAGCTGAACTAAGTGCCTAGGAAGAAGCGAAGCTGAACCAGACCTGTTCACGTCCGCTGTCCCTGTTAGTGCCGATTTAGCAATGTTAACGGATGAAGCGCTCAGAGGAGGGAAGTTGAAGTTTTCATGCAAACTAAGTAGCCACACTCAAACCTGAGCTACTAACAGACACTGTCGAGGTAATAAAATATTTTACTTATTTATTTATTATTATTTAAATGGATTTAATTTATTTTAGTTAATTTAATTTAAATAATATTTAGAATCGTTTAAATATATGAGATAATATTATTTAAATATTTAAGACACATGAGATAATCAAGTATGGAGAAGCAAATCAGAAACCTGGGAGGATTTTTCACTTAAATATACTTTGTATATGTCTTTAAGTTCATACATCAGAAACCACTGAAGATTCCTTAACGGAAGTTCATGCAAGAGCAACAGTGAAGTACCCCAACCCCTACATCTATATACACACGATAGACCCTGAGTCACCCCAAAAGACCGATGGCAAGAGCTACGCTTACCAGCTCTATGCTAAATAAGCTGTGTAAAGTGTTGAGGTAGCTTTGACTTCTGTTTTGTAGTTTTGAAATGGGGTCTCCTTGTGTAGCCTTGGCTGGTCTCAAACTCAAATTTTTTCGACTTTTGCTTCATTATAGGCATGTGCCACCAGGTAGCTTTGGTTTTGTTTGTATTGTTTTGCTTTGAGACAGCGTCTCACTATGTAGCTATGGTTGGCCTCGAACTCACAGAGATCTATCTGTTTCTGCCTTCCTAGTGCTGGGATTAACGATGTACACCACTACCCCTGGTTAGTTTTGGCTTCCGATCCTTGCTTTAAGTGACACTTGGGATGGGTCACTGTAGATTCTGATCAGGCAGGCAAAGGCTGACTTTGTCAGATGTTTGCAGGGTATTGACAGCTATGGAAGAGCTTACAGAATTCAGCCAGTCTCCACTGAACACTGAGATTGGATGTCTGATGGTGCCTCACTGTTGCTATCCAGTCTCCTCTTTCTCTTGTCCTCCTATTGGACAAACTGAGCTAGAAGCCCACTGGCAAGGGCTGTACTGCTGGAGGGAAGTTTCCCCAGGCTACAGGGCAAGGAAAAATGTGAGGGTATCTGGGGGCAACAGGCACAGGCCTGTCCCAGATCTTCTGAAATCCAGAAAGTCCAAAATGACTCAGAGTGGAATTTAAGACACTCGGCAGGGAAAGTGAATATTTGAGGCGGGAGCGGGGAGAGGGCTGTGTTCTTGGAGCTCCATGGCTACGATGTGAATTGCTCTAGAGTTGAGCCTGGAGAATGGGGGAGGAGAAATAAGGCCAGAGCCGGACTTGGAGGAGAGTACGGAACTCAGGAAAGAGGAGGCAGCAGATTTCCCCCAGGAATGTCCCCACCAGGAGGTGCTTCCAGATGGCTTCTCAAATTGTAAAAGAAAAACTTAAGGTCAACAGGCTGTTCATTTATGATAATCTAAGTCCAAAGAGTCCTGGCTGGTCCACTTAGCCTGTTCCTGTTTCTGTTTTTTGAGACTCAGTCTTACAATGAAACCAGACTGGCTTTGAACTCACAATAACTATTCTGCCTTCAATGCTGAGGCTACCAGCATACACCACATAACTGGCAAATGTGGCTAATTAAGATTTATTTATTTTATGTGTGTAAGTGCTCTGCCTGTGTGCATGTCTGTACATAGGTGTGTGTCTGGTGCCTGTGGAGATCAGAAGAGGGTGGTGGATCCTCTGGAACTGGAGTCACAGACAATTGTGAGCTGCCACGTGGGTGTTGGGAATCAAACTTGGGTCTTCTGCAAGAGCAACACATGAATGCTGTTTCTGCTGACCCATCTCTCCAGCTCTGAGTGTAGCTGATTTGAATGACATTGCACTTGGTTTGAGCTCCTGTCCAGGGTAGCAGTGCGTTCACATTTATGCGGGCAAAAGACACTTACATATTAAATAAATAAATCTGACTAGCGCACTCACCAGGCCTGGTCATTTATGCCAGTACTGGCAGCACT
>JANHMN010000013.1:12954700-12976533 GCA_030674055.1 Rhabdomys pumilio
AAAAAAAGAACAGTTCCCTCTCACCTGATAGTGTTCATTCCTTATCAATTGGCCTTATTTGATACCCGGATTAATTTCGTAGAGGTGGATAAGGTCAGTTAAGACTTCTATACATGCTTTGCTCTGGTTGTGAATACCTGTACATTCTCTCTGTGCAAGGAAAAACAAGAGAGCCTCATCTATAGAGAGGAAAGGGTGAAGAAACCAGGAGCATAAGGCCCTGATCATGTTGAGGAAATAATTGGTCACCAGGCTTTCCTGGTCTCTTGAGAGGCCCCCGCTTCGGTGAATTTCCTGCTTTTAAGACCCATAACAAACCTCTGTGTCCATATAATAAATAGCATTTTCAGCTTAAGCTGGTTTGAGTCTGGTGCTCTATACTCACAGAGAAAAGCTTCTTAAGGAATACAATACATGTGTCATCACCCTGGCTCTCAGCAGGCATCACTAATCAATCACAGCAGTTGTCCTGCTAAGCCTCAGAATCTTTCATCTGGCAGTCACTACCAATTGAGTTAAGTTTAGCAGGCAAGTTAAAAAAAATCTACTTGCAAAACCAAACAAAAACCTCCAGTATTGAGTCTTCAGTGACTGAGAGGACAGAAGAGAACAACCAGAAGCACACGGGAGGGACAGATTCACTCTGATGGGTCCTGCCAAGTGTGGACTTCTGTGATGGACAGGGTGTAGTTCAGGGCAGAGGAAGATACCAGCAGCCAGTGTGGGTCGCTGCATTGTTTGGGAATAAGTCCAGTACACATCTCAATGTCTCTTAACCACATTTTAACAAGCCGACTCCAGATCTTGGAATATTTTCTTAGTGTTGTTTGAGATCTAGATTCTAGAATGATCTGTTTAGAAAAGGGATACTAAACAAATGCTGGAGTTGACTTGGCCAGGGATTCACTGCTGATTCTTTCTCTGCTTCCCAGTTTCTGTGGGGCTTGGGGAAGAGCCAAACCATTCCTACAGTCTCGGGTTTCCAGGCTTGGCTCTGTAAGGAGTGCTCCTTCTCTAGAGGAGGCTGCATTTTGATTACCCAGAATCCATTGCGCTTCTTTATTCTTAGCTCCTGATTTTGTTTTTGAGAAACTATAGGGGCGAGAAGGATTCCTTACCTGGTTCTAGGCTGAGACATGTGACTGGGTTTAGAGATGGACATGTGACCTACAATAGCCAATCAGGATCGACCACAGCTAACCCTATGGGTTGGCTTTAAACGACAAATGTTTTGTTTTGTTTTCCCCTGCTGGATTTGAATAGGGGAGGCTGGGAGGTTGACTCTGATGCTATCATTTATCGTCTTTGTAGAACACAATGTGAAACTGACCCATCCACGTGTAAAGCAGAGCTGGGAGGCAGACACACCAGAATCCTGAGCCTGCTGTCCTAGTGGCTGAGTCTGGCCTTGATGGATTGGATTGTTGCTTTCCATAGCCGGTAGCATTCTGTTTTGCCCAAGCCCCTTCGATGAGGTGTTGTTTTCCCTTGCAACCCCAAAACACCCAGTTACACTCTACCTCAGCTGCCTGGTCAGTAAAGTGGCATTTGTAACAATTTCCTTTGCATAGGACTGTTGCCAAGAGTAACTCTGAGTACCTACAGTTACTCCAGTAGATGGTTTTTAGGACGGAGATATCCGTGTTCTCCAAAGAACAGTAAAGCTGAGGTTTGTTGTCTCACGTTTCACATAATTTCTCCTAGTGCCTGCCACTTAGGAGGTGCTTATTAAGTAAATACTATGGGTGCAATGAGAGGAGTTAAAGTAACACCTCTCCAGTGGTCTACCTTCCCTGTAGGCTCTCCCCAGCAATCCACACCTAGAGCTAGCCCAAAGGAGCCTATCTCATACAGCATTTAAGTGAGCCTCCATCTTGGCCTCACATGTGGCCAACTCTCAGTATCACTTCCCCTCAACACCTTTGAGGAACCCCATGCCCGCCTGCCCGGCTGCCCCAGCTCAGAAGAGGTTTCAAAGCAACAGATTCAGTGAGAGACGAGTCATGGTTGATAACTTTACTGTGCTTCCTAACATTAAACCTATAGGGCATTATTCCCACCTGTGTGCTTCTGCAGGCTAGGGTAGGGAGAGAGGTCAGGTGTTACTGGCCGGTTCCTCTGAGTTGGCTGCCATGAGGAGCAAGCTGTCTGCCACCCCATTCATCCACGTGCATCCAGCAGTGTCCCCCAACCAACTAGGACTTCTCCCAGTAGTACAAATATCACTCATTCATCACCCAAGGGTAACATAATAAAAGGCTATTAGTGTACCTCAACAGCTACTTCTGAACACATTTCACCTAAAGTTATCCAGTCTCCTTTAACATGCTAGCTGTAGATTTGACAAATGTCTTTCAAAAGGTTGATCCTAGTACCATCCTAGAAAAAGGACCTGCACACACGCATGCATGTGTACATATATACATGCTATCACAGTCACACACGCACAGCACAGACATGCACAGACATGCGCACACACAGATACACAGACACACAGACACACACATTTAGCAGGACAATTCCCTTGTGCCTTCCCACACTCTTTCCCTCAGCACACTCCCCCAGGGACACCGGTTTGGGGGAGTCGGATGCTATCTCCCAGGTTTTTCTCATCAAGTTCTCCCTTTCCCACTGTTCCGCCAGCGTCAGCAGATTAGTGTTGGAAATCATTTATGTGGAAGAAGGTGATTCTATAGTTCAGCCCGCGTGCTTGACAATTAGCTAAATAAACTGCTCAGGGTCACTTGGAGTAACAATTCACAGACTTTCCTGTGACAGGCAAAAGTTAAACCCCCTCAGTGAGATGGACCTCCCCGTGGGTTGAGGAGGAGGCTGCTTTTGCTGGAAGAGAATTCTAGGCATCTTATTATTCACTCGCTCCCTTCCAGTTCTGACCTTAAGAGTACTCTTAACCTTCCTCCTCCAGCTTGCTAATGGGGAAATAAATCTTGGGAGAGTATCTTAAATTCTTCTTTATCACAGACTGTATCACCGAGATAATAAGACCAGCCTTCAGAGTAACCATTAAGCCACAAAAGGTGTGGTCATCATTTATGATTTTTTAGCCTTAATTGCTAGACAGACACTTTAAGTGGGAAGTCTGTCTAATGAGCCCAGTCATTAAAACATCAAAAACTGTTATCTGGGGTTTCTATTTTAGTTAGACATTACATTATTTTAATAAGGGGGCTGCATTTCTTGTCACAAGCTTTCGTAATGGAGGCAGAAGCAACCCTGTGGGGAGGGCGGGGGAAGGGGAACCGGCTTGCCTTTGGAAAACAAGGTCGCAAATCAAGCTGGAGCCTTAGGTGGAGGAGGCTGGGGGAGAAGGAGGCTGAGGGAGAAGGAGGCTGAGGGAGAAGGGCCTGAGAGAGAGGTGGAGGACTGGAAGCACCACCCAGGTTCCTGCTGGGGACTGGGGAAGGCCAGTGGTCCTGGGCGGTCCAGCTTTCTCGTCCACCATGGCCAAGCATTATGATCTGTCCCCTAACCTTTGTGTACAGTGTCCTTCTCCCTACATGCTCGGTTTTTTGCTCTCTTAGATGGATCCAGTCCAAGATGCCCTGTAAGTCCCAGCCTTGCTGAGTCTTCCCCTTAACATCTGAGTGAACTCTACCTTCTGCCCCACCAGCCCTTTCTCAGACCTCCAACGGCCGCCATCTTCCAGCCCACCTGCTCAGCTCGGGATTCTGTCCTTAGCCTTATCTGGTGGAGCATCCAAGATCTCAGTGATCTTCGTTTACTCCTCTTAACTGACCTGGGCCAGTGTTGTTCACGAGAAAGAATGAGAGCCCACATATGCTAGTAGTCACATTAAAGAAGTAGGAATAATTAAATCTAACAGATAAATTTAATGTTGACTTATTTTACTTAAACTGATATGTCTAAAATAGTATTTCAATATATAATCAATCGTTTAAAATGGTTCATAAGGTGGTTTATTTTCTTGTTCCTTCACAATAAGTCTTATACTTGCAACTTTCCTCACGTTGGAAAGGACGCATCCTCCGCGCTCACCTGTGCTTTGATCTTTCACATCAGTAACCAGCAGTGAATGTTTACTTACTGCTAGGTTCTGGTCTTTACCACTTACACGGGCTAACTCATTTAACACTCTCAATGAGCTATTACCGGCCAGTTCCCAGATGAGGAAACTGAGGCACCGGGAGGTCGGAGCCATAGGTGCTCCCAGACAAGAGAGGACACAAAGCAGGCGTGAACTCAGCATGCATTTATCACAATGTTTAGCTGGGCTCTACGTAACCACTGTCAAGTCTCCCACCAAACCAGGGTAGCTGGTTCTCTCCCTCCATGTGACATCCTGGGTCACAAGGTCCTAAGAAATCCACCTTCCCGTGAGGTGAGCCCTGGCTTTCAGACAGGCATGGGCCTTCTAGCAGAGGATCTCCCACTCACCCACTGTTTCAGGCTGAGTCTGACCTGGGCTAAGCACACTCTCTTTTAGACTTCTCACGCAGGACTGCGTCTGCACAGGTCCATCTGCCCCAAGGCTGAGCCCTTACTGGACTCTGCAGAGACAGTATAGCCCACCCCTTTCTTTCTGTCCTTTCCTCAAAAGATGGCCCCTCCTCTTCGCCCCCAGACCTGCTGCTGAGGATTCTGTTACTTCTCCCATCGCTGTGACTAAATGCCTGACAGAAACAACTTAAGGATTTCTTTCAGCTCGGAGTTTGAAGGGAGTGGGAGCAGCTACAGCTGTGGCAGGGGAGAGAGACGGCAGGGCAGGCACAGGTAGGAAGCAGGGAGAAAGAAACACTGTGTTTACCTCACTCTGTTTTATTCAGTCTGGAAGTTCCACCACCACTACCACACACGTGCAGTGCACACGTGCAAATACTCACTCATGATGCACACACACGCATGCGCCAGACCATGGGATAACACTGCTCACATTTATCATGGGTCTTCCTTCCTCAGCTAAACCTCTTTAGAGACACCCTCACCAGCATGCCCCAAGTATGTCTCCTGCGTGATTCCAAACAAAGTCAGGATGAAGGTGACTAGTGCAAGACAGAATAGGGAATGGGATTCAGGCTAGGGGTGACCTTGGTTCGTCAAAAAGCAAAGCGGTATCAGGACCCTGGGAAGGCAGAGCCCTATGTCATTCATCTGTGTCATGGCCATATAGTGTCTTATATACTCTGAATTGATTCAGATCTCTGACCTCGAAGCCTGGCTGAGACGCTCAATGCTACTCACTCAGGTATTGTTACATCTAGGGCCTTATCACTGGGCCATGTGGGTCCTGGCCCACTTAATACCAGCAGTGACCCTCAGTGGTGGGACACTACAAAAACCCCACTCCTACTTTCCAGGTGCTCCAGAGAGGCCAGTGTGGCATCATACCCCTAAACACCTCAGAGTTCATCTAGCCCTGAACCTGGTGTGCTAGTGAAAGTTAAACCACTAAAATAAAAGGTCCAGGGCCTGGGCCTGGAAATACATGCTCCTGGCCCAGCTGTTTGTAAGTATGACTTGTCGGAACAGCTGGATCATAGCACTGTAATAACTGGCTGAGCTGGCCAACCAGTAGAGCTACCACAGCTACTAGCATCTCCTCTTCGTCAAACTGTGCTAAGAACTAACTTAAAAGGTAGGCTGAATGAAGAAGTCCTTGGAAACAGTCTTTCCTGTGGCCTCACATTTTAGAACCAACCAGTACTATTGTGACTAAATATCCCGATAACACATCCTAGGACTGAGCTAGGCTCTGGTCACACAAGAAAGATTTTAGCAACTGGTAAGACTGTTAATGCCAGTCAGGCAAAGGGCAGGGACCCAGGCCACAGGGAACTTCCTGCTTCATCCAGTCTACCCTGGAGGCTGGCCTTGATGGCCAGCCTTTGTGACTGCTGTCGCACTCTGGGAAGGGCTGAGGAAGCAGGCTCAGCACCTCCCACCCAGCGATTCATTACATTGGCTTAGAGCCAGTTATCTGTGCAGAAACTCTCAGCTCCTCTTGGCTCTATCTAGCCTGGCCCCCAAAAGTGCCTTATCCAGGGAGCAGGACAGGGGGAGGCACAGAAGGTTCACTTTCTCTAAGAGAGCTTGCATTTTCAAAAGAGGCAAAGGAGATGAAGTAGGAGGGGTAGCCCAGAGAGTCTCTGTAGATGCCAGGTTGGCAAGCAGCCATGAAAAGCTGGTCCCTCCAAGAGATGGCTGACTGTCATAGAAACAAGAGGCCCGAAGCCTGCTGTGTGGAGGGAGGATTAGAAGGGGTAGGTTGTATAAGCAAGAAAGAGAACTCCAGAGTGATGCCCAGGCAGAGGAGTGGGGTGGAGAGGGCAGGAGGAGGGATGGAAAGAGAGCTTTGCTGGCTTTGCTCACCAGCTGATGGCGGCGATGGTTTCCAAGGAGTCTCCATGAGCCAGAGCCTATTAAACTACACTTTCTGCAGGTTTATTGTGCATCAATTATATCTATAAAGCTGCTACAAACTGTAGAGATGAGCAGCCGCCAGCTTGGAACAAAGCTGGCCTTGGGGAGGGACAGGGAAGGGGTTTGGGAGCAGTGGGGGATGGGATCTCCTAGGAATGCCACCTCCATACCACAGGGGCCAGGGATTGGGAGGTAGGAGACCAGGAATCAGTTATATAGTGCAGCTCTGCGGGAACCAGCAAAACCCAGCAAGTGTCAGGCTGCTGGAACTATGCGGTAGATGAAGGTGATTTAATTGACATCAGAGCTTCGGCTGAACCAGGAAAGGAATGGAATCTAAGCATCAGGGTGCACAGTTCACCCAAGGGGTAGAGCCAGGAACTGGATGGGGAGAATGTAGGGAGGAACCTTGCACAGAAGAAGGGTGGAGGCCAGGGCAGGAAAGGGAGGGGGAGGAGGTGATGAAGAGGGGTTGGGCAAGATGGAGGAGGGGCAGAAACAACTGGAAGGGATAGAGAAGGGCAGGCTGGAAGAAAGGAGGGGGGGTGGAAAGACACTGAGGGGGAGAGGAGGGAGAATGTTGACCCTGCAGAGGCGCTGACACAGGAATCCAGAAGGTTGCCTCTGGACTCCTAGGAAGGATTCCTATAGGTGGCTGACACCTCCCATGTGACAGAGAAAAGGAGAAGCTCCGAGGAGGTCTTTTCTGGAGATGAGGCTGGCAGGAGCCACTCAGGAGATCTGAGGTGACAAGTCTCATCTATGTGGGACTCTTGACAGGTCCCTGCCTGACTGAGGGGGTTGTATGTTCATACAAGAACAATTTGGGGCCGTATGTTTGGCCCAGGTACCCAGACAGAGTCTAGCTGCCAATGGCTAACCTGGATCCAGCAGCCAGTATGAGAGAAATCTCAGCTTAGTCCCTATCTCTCTTGTTTTCAAAGGACTCCCAGGATTCTCTTCTATGCCTAGCCTCACCCCTCAAGTATTTGACAGAGCCTGGGGAATTCCACCAGGATTATTCCTTTGAGTAGAAGCTGAATTTGGGGAGCGAAGTGACTCACTTATGGGCACAGGTGTCTGACTGCAGAGCCCTGGTGCACCTACCCTGTGGGGGAAAACTGGGAGCCCTGGAGATGAAAGTTCAGCTGTACATTTGCAGGAAAGGGAGAAAGGCCTGGCATTCTCTCCCACAGGGAAGATGGAGGACGGAAGGATGTAGTCTGGAGTTTGCAGTTTGAGGGGTGAGTGGAGATGTCAGTCTCAGCACACACCCCCCCCCCCCCATCGTGCTGAGCTGCCTCTTGGGTGACCTCACACTCAGCAGAACGAAGAGAAACAGAGAATGCCTCCCATGGCCCATCTGTGGCCGTCTACACTTCAGCTCCTCTAGATAAGAGCATCAGATTGCCTCATGTTGCTGTTCACATGTTGTGCCAAGTGTTTAGAGGTGGAGAGAAACAAATCTAAGTCTTAAAGTTATCTACACTGACTCTTAAATTTGGGAATCAATTGTTCTTTTCACGAATACATCATGAATTCATTCTACTCCTTAGGAAAAACTATGCGTAATAAACTATTCTCTTTGCACTGTCTCCAGTCAAAATATTCTCTTCTGCATGCATGTGGTAGCATGGTCATTTTCTATGTCTGTGGTAGCATGGCCATTTTCTATGTCTGTGGTAGCATGGCCATTTTCTATGTCTGTGGTAGCATGGCCATTTTCTATGTCTGTGTGACTGTGATTACTTGTTGAATTCAATGTTCCTTTATTCTGACCCAAGTTCAGAAACACTGAAGTGCATTCTGGGGCTGTGGGAGGTGCCGAGGTCACAGGCAGAAAGAATGGGACACAACTTTGGCCTTGGTGGGAACGGGGTGGCAGGGGTGGGGGGAAGGAAACTATGTTGGATGTTCACAGCTAGAGGCCAGTTTGCCACCCAGACTGTTCAGATGGTCCTGGACAACCAAATGTCCAAACCAAGCGTCCGTAGAGGCTACACACTGGTTGTCATCTGTCACCTGAGAAAAGGAAGACAGCCTCAGTCTGTCTCCTGGGATCTCCAGCTATACTATCCCCCTCTCCAAGTTCCCACCACACTAGCCCCTAGACTGTAGTTTTGTCACCCCCATTCTGAAACCATGTCCCTGGGCCTCCCTTTTCTCAGCACAGGGCCACCTAGGTATCAGCTAGACCTGGGTAGGAAGAACAGCTGCTTGGCTACCTGCAGCGACTCTCCTTGTTGCCCGGGAGAGAACTGTGAATTCCAGGGAAGCCACATGATGAAGCAAATTAACTCTCAGGGATTCCGATTGGATAGGAGAGATTACAAATCATAATTAATAACTCCATGCAGATGAGGAGCTTGACAGAGCGGAGCCGTCGGGCACGGGCACGATTGTTTCATGGTCTCGCTGCCTCTTTAGCAGCCTACGACTTAAGCTTTCCCCTACATACACTAATTAGTTAATTAACTCCCCAAAGATTACCTTGGCAAGTAAGAAGCACCTTTACAGCAGGGCTCTCTGAGCAGTTGAGGTACAGCAGAATGACGGAGTGTGATGACAGACACAGATGTGGTCAGGGGCGTCTCGAGATGTCCTTTTTTGAGATAGTGCCACCCTCTGACCAGCTTGCACCAATGTGTAAAGTGCATGTGTACAGTGACCACTCCTCATCCCTGCTTGGGGACAACAATAGGCTGATAATGACACACTGATATTAACAAGTGTCTTGGGGACGAAGCCTTTGGGGGTTAGTTCCAAATCATACCTGGTATAGAGAATAGGAAGACGTGACAAGGCAAGATGGGACTCTGTGGTCTTTGAGTCTGTGTCAAATTACCTCACTTCATGATGCCTCCGTTCCCTTGTTTGTTAATGGGCCCTTCTCACACTCAGTTCCATACTGACGGAGCCCCTTTGAAGGTACAAGTTTCTCTGAGGACTGCCTCTGCTAGGGGAAAATTCTAGGCTCCCTGGGTTACAGGGGAGGTCAAGAAGGGTTTATGAGCTGTTAGTTCAACTGCACTCACCCAAAACAGCATGGAGAGACAGCAGAAGAAAAGACACAGGCAGGGCCTGGGATGGGGACAGAGCTAAGCATGCTTATTGTTAATGCATCCAAATAAATGTAACTTACAAAAAAATGCTGCACTATTTCAAAAGAAGACATTCTTGTTTGATGCAACACCTAAGTGATCATTCTGCTCACAAATTCTCTATCTCGCTTTCATTTGCTTCTTTGTTTTTGTTGTCGTTTTCATGGAGTGTGGAAGTCAGAGATCTTGGAGGATCGGCAGGCTTGCAAGGCAAACACCCTTACTGACTGAGCTGGTGTACCAAACACATTTTCATAAGCACTGATTCTCAGGACAGAAGTTGCCTTGGAACTTTCCAGTTCCAGAAAAGGACAGGCTCCAGGGAGCCCATGTGCTCGGGAAAAACAAGGGTGGGCAAGGATGGCAGAGGCCTCTCTATTTGGGGACTATAGGGCTTGCCTTCTCCCCATTTTCTGTCCCTTGGCCATGCTCCCAGTAGTGGACCTGCTGAGGACTAGTCTCTTCCTTCACCACACTGGGACATCCTAGTGTTCTCCCCTCCTCCTTATTCCCCAGAAAGCCCACCCCCTTCAGTACCCTCTGAAAAATGTGTCCCCACCAGGCACAAGCCTGCCTGGCTGGATCCATCTGGAGTGAGCCCTCTCCCTCCCTACAGTTTTGCACAAAGGTATTTAGTACTTTCTATAGTTCACAGGTCCAAGTCCCTGGGGTAAAAAGAGGACGCTTTCCACTCTCCAGTCAGTGTCATAAAACCTGCTTGGAGAGGCAGGCCCCTGGATGCCCCTGAGCCGAACCCCAGGAGACTTCCACAGGTGCCAGCCCACCCTCCCCTTCTTCTCTGTTCTCCCTGAGTGGAGAGCTTCCTCCCTGGTGCCTCTAAGCTCACCTTCCTGCTGAGATACAGTAACCTCTGTGACTTAACCTCAGCTTCTTTTTTTTCTTTTTTTGGCTAAGCAATTAAGTAGCCTAAGGACACCCCCCCCCCCCAAAATGATTAGTTACATTTTCTTTGAGCAAACAATTCCACATTTGTTTATCCTAATAGGTAAGTGTATGCAATGGTTAGGTTACATAATGTTAACCTCCGTGTTGCTATTCTGTGGAAAAAAATTTAAATGTTCAACAAAAAGGCACACTGGATAAATAGAAAGCATGGGGTTGTACATTTATACAGCGGAATGACTGTGGTCATTAAAATAACACAGTCCAGTGTCTACTGACATAGGGATATGCTGGGCTGGATTGTGGCATGTACCGACAGCGAGTATGAAATGATCCCAGTTTGATTTTTAAAAAGAGACATTCAAAAACATGAAACATGTTTAGGGATGTGTGTGTGTGTGTGTGTGTGTGTGTGTGTGTTGTATAACATTCAGAAGAATTCCAAGATTGTAAGTTTAGCTGTCATTTTTTGCTTATCCCTCTATTCTGCCTCTACTTCTTTCTTTTTTCCTGTTACAACAGACTGCATGTCACTTTCCTTTTTTTCTTTCTTTCTTTCTTTCTTTCTTTCTTTCTTTCTTTCTTTTTTTGTTTTTGTTTTTTTTTGTTTTTGTTTTTTTTTGTTTTTGTTTTTTTTTTTGTTTTTCGAGACAGGGTTTCTCTGTGTAGTCCTGGTTGTCCTGGAACTCATTCAGTAGACCAGGCTGGCCTCGAACTCAGAGATCCGCCTGCCTCTGCCTCCCAAGTGCTGGAATTAAAGGCGTGCGCCACCGCTGCCCAGCTGCATGTCACTTTTCTAACTTGAAAAAGTTTAAAATTACGCCCAGGTTTTTGTGGGGAAAGTTCACTATAAATGGTTGAGGGAGAAGAAAAAAAAATCAAAAACATCTGGGAAGTATCCACAAAGTAAAATGTTTGTTCTGCACACAGAGAAAAAGTAGAGACAACATAGCCGCTAACTAACGGGGCAGAGGGGTTTCCATTCTACGTTGAGGGAATTATTTTTCCCTCGTCTTTTGTATTCGGTTTAATAAGATGTGCACTTCGGTGATCACGATCATAACTTTGTGGGACCAGATGCTGAATAGCTCCAGTGGACTTGGAGTTTCTGAGGGAGCAACACAAAACTGCCAGTGGGAACAAATGGAAAAATGTGCCCACAGAACCCTGAGGTGGCAGGTCCTGACTTGAGAATCCTGAGGTTTGTCCTTGCCTTCTCGTGGGCACGTGACAAGAAGGCCCAGTCTTTGGACTGCTGACTAGTAGATTCATTTATGACCCCCTCTAATGACATTGCCTCCCCCACTATCCCTGACAGTTATCCCATGTATAAACAGAGATGGTCCTCTCTTCTTAGGGTTGTGGATCCACCAGAGAAAGTGAAACTCACCAGATGCTTAGTTACTATGGGAAACCAAGAGAAGGTAATACTGGAGCGAAACTGGCTTCTGGCCAGCTTGGAACTTACTCTATTCAGCAGGATAGTGAGAAGAGAGGGACTATCCTGGAGATATCCCAGCTGGCCTAGGTCACTTGGCCTCATTTGGAGCTATGAGGGTGTGGCCATTTTCATTTGGCTCCCAATCAAGGGGAAAGCCAAGGAAATCCCCAAGTTGGGCATTCCCTCTAGGGTTTTAGGGACAGAACATTAGCAAACAATGAACTCATCCCAGACTCAGCCATGGACACAGATCCATCTCAAGGGGTTTTCCGGCTACCAGCAGTGTCTGTGCAGTTATAGCCAGGGAGGAACAGTAACTCTGCTTACTGACTATTTGAAGCAAGGCTCTGCCCACCATCAGCTCAACTTACTCCAAAAAACAGGCTACTCAATACTGCTCCAGATGGCTGGTGAAACACCCTGACCAGATCCTAGGTCTGTCTTCACTCTGGGTCTCTGTTTCCTTGTCTGTAGAGCAAGAGCTGGTCTGACTCACACAGCCCTTTCTTACTTTTGAGACCCTAGGTCACTTGGCCTGGAGGAAGCAGGTTTATCCTTGATCATGGCCACCATGACAATGGGTATGCTGTAAACTCATGAATGGAAGTCTGGAGATCCAGAAAAAAACCTGACATTCTTGATGAGGATGTGGAGTAACCCAGAACTGCTAGACAGCTGGGAGATAGCAATGGTACCGGTCTATGGAAAACAACCAGAAATTGTGTTATGATGTTGAATGCATGCATAGCCTCTTACCCAGCAACCCCACTCCTGATGCAGAACAGAAAAACTCCTAGGCATGTGTTCTGGGAGAACAGAAACCGATTTTACCAGAAGCATTGTTTTTAAGAGCAAAAGCCCTGGAAACATCTCTGGTGTCACTCATTTAAGAACAAAGGATGAGTAGGCTGTGGTTTAGTTCACATGGTGAAATCCCGCTCAGTAAGGAAGACAGCCCTGTGCTTTTGCACAGATGAACTGGAAACTACGCCCAGTTAGAAGAGCAGGCTGCAGAAGAATGCAGTTGAACTTGACTATGTGCAGTCTAAAGGCTGAGAGACATAAATAAATTTGCATTTGAACTACTTTTAAAGATACTAATTTTAACTTAAAAATGTAAATAAACACACACACACACACACACACACACAATCACTATTACCTATTTCTAGCCTTTCATTACCCCCAGAGACCTGGTATTGCTTACACACTAATTCTCCATTCTTCTCCATTTACCTTTTGATAACCAGTGTACGTACGTACGTATGTATGTATGTATGTATGTATGCATGTATGCATGAATGTGCGTATACACAGTGTATGTATATATAGTGTATGTACACACACATACACACACACACGCAGAGTCTCTTGTATGGATCTGGACAGCAGGGTCTCAAAGGGATATGTTATAAAAAAGGGGGAGTCCTGGAGTTTGAAGTATACTTTTTCTTCATATATGAACAGGTTATTTGATATATTTACATCTGTGTTTATATCTGCATAGTTGAGACTCATGTTCTACATTTGTTAATATGTATGTATGTGTATATATATATCAACATATATATACATATAGATAATTACATGCATGCATCTTTTACATATATTTACATAGATATAGATATAGATATAGATATAAATATAGATATAGATATAGATACTTTCTTTTTAAAAGTAAAAGAAAGATATAAAAAAAGAAAGATTTTTTTTTTAGAAAGATATAATAAAAATAAAATGTGTTCTTCCATCCTCCCTCCATGGGACAGCAGTTCTTCCTGGTGTCCTGGGTGGAAGAGGGGAAGGCCACCTCTGTATGGAGTAGTACGGTTCTTAGCATATCCTGTTCAGCAGCTGTCCTCTCTGATCTGTGTCCTCCTGGAGGGCAGTAACGTACCTTGGTTGCTTGTGGACTCTGATGGAATATGGTACTTGCTGTGCGTGTGCTGGCTCCATAAATACGTGAACACACCAACAGCCTTTACAGAACCAGACAGCTGTGCTATGTCACAGTTCTCACCACCATGCCACCCACAATCTGACCTCAGGGCAGGTTCCCAGGCAGCTGTTGCCTTCTGTTGCTATTACCTCTGGTATCTAAGCCAGTGGCACTGGGACCAGCCATGTGCTGGCCTGCCTGCAGCTACCTTGGATGGTTGGTCCATTCCCTTCAGGCCTGCACCTGTCCGGTATGCCTGTCTCTGACCAGGACCTCTGGTGTCCTTTTGGACCCTTCCCCTCTACCTGCTGTCTTAGCTGCTGGCACCTTGAGCTGGGCCCACTCTTTGTGTTTTTCTTATACTTAGACTTGGGGACATGTCCCTTTGTGTGCTTGACAAGAACAGACACCCAAAAGGTCATGGAGCCTATGACATGGTTGCTGGGCAAGGAGTTAACAGTACCAGGACTGTGTATGTGTTGGATGCAGGGGTGAGATCTACCACTAGCCTCACCTCCCTCTGCTGCTGACAACAAGGAGCAAGGCCCAGTCAACCTGTCTTGTGGAACCAATCTTTCTAACATAACCAATCACCCTGGGTAGAGGACTGCACATTCTCGGTCTTTTCTGCTCTCTCTGGGCTCCTGCCTTTTTTGTACATCCCACCCAGGGTAGACAGCCCAGGGCCCAGATCTCAGAGGTGTCACATAGAGATGGCCCAATATCACTCAGATGCTGGACAGGGCCAAATCCATCTCATAAAGTGTTGCCTGCCAAGCTCTCATATCCCTGTATCAGTCTAGACAACGGGCTTCAAAACAGGGTGTGTTGTGAAGAGGGGGGTTGTGGAGCTGAGAGTGCACCTTTTCTGACATACAAACCAGTCACTGACATACCTACATTGCCACTCATATGTGCGAAGTTGAAAGTCCTTTGACACTTTTGTAAACCATCACTGCCTTTGCATCTTGTATGCCCCAGAAATACAGGGTTCTAGTCTAAGCTCCTGAAAGCTTTTTATATGGAATTTTAATTTTTTTTGCCATATATGCTATGGTAAAATGTTTATTAAGGTCTTTGACTTGTCATTGTGTAATATAATAATCAGTGTAGGGGGCAGACTAGAAATACTTATTCTCAGGCCATTTATATTATAGGGGAATTAGCTAGATACATAGATCTAAATACATAAATCTATATCGCCATTATGGAACGTGTGTGACTAGTATGCAGTCAGCACCCATCAAAGAGATCTCCTAGAAGCGACTAACTCAAAGATAAAGTACCAGGATAAAAGCAGCTTAGGGGCCAAATAATTACAATTGTTTTAAGAGAAAAATATACATGATTTTTAAAAAGTTGGCTATAGAAAGAAGACACGCCAAAATATTAATAGTATGAATGAACGTTATTTCTAGTGCTAAAATTACTCAAGATTTCATCTTCTTTTACTTTTCTGATTTTCTAAATTTTCTATAAATAAGTTATAAGTAGAAAGGAGATAGCACACTTTGATCAGACTAGCCTTCCCACCTCCAGCTTGCACAGGACTAGCCAGATGAACTATTAAACAGAGCAGCTGGGGCTGGGGATATGTGGTTGTCACACAAGGGAGAAGATGTGAGTTCAAATCCCAAGCTCCCACCTAAAAAGCCAGACACAGTGGCACCTAAGGTTACATTGAGGCAGGAGGATCTCAAGCAATACAAGGTTTTGGGATTACATCATGTATCACCACACCCACCTTGTCTGATTCTTTGAATGGTGTCTGACATTGAACTGATTATACAGGGTCGACTGGCGTTGTTGCTCTTTTTTTCTGAATGCATACATCGATTGTAAATGACTAAGTGTTTGTTTGATCTTTATTTTATGGGCACAGAGTTGCTGGAGCTGGGTATGTGGGAAGTAGGGGGCAGGGACTCGATATTCTGTCTTGTTTGTGTAAGCTCCTCATGTTATAGGCCTGGAAGCCCAGCGGTGCCATTGAAAGCCCCAGTGCCACACAGCAACAGAGGACTCTACAGAGAAGCCCCAGAATAGCTGGGACTATTGGGATTAGACTGAAGATGCTTCGGCAGCTTCATGAAATGGCTGAAGGCAGCAAAGGGCACAAGGGGTGAAGCTGGGACAGAGGAAGGAGAAGAGACCTCAGGCGGGAGGAAGTTGTGGGAACCAGAGGTCTGGCCAAAGGATCAAGAGCAATCTACGTTGGCAAGTGGGTAGGAGGGGTTCCAGGATCCCAGGCGAGCAGTGTGCACAGTTCACCTGTGGTCTTCAGGCTTAGAGAAGCCAGGTAAAAACATCAATCACAGCAAAGCTGACTGCGAAGAATCAACCCAGTTGTCAGATTAGTCCTAGAACCTGGTGATCATAGGCTGGGTACCATCTCCCCTTCTCTCTAGGCAGATTGGCCCCTTTAGTTGCCAACACTTACTTTGGGGCAAGGTGACCACTACTAGAACCGTCACGTTCTGTGAGTTGATGAAACAGTCCAAGCAAAGCATGTATTCTGTGCCCCTGACTGTAATTCCATGAGGCTGGGATGAGAGGAATGGAAATGTGTTGTCCTGTGGGAGATTCTAGGAGGCACAGAGTGCACAGACTGGAGTGGAGTCTGGCACCACAGTCCGGAGAGCACGCTGAGCTCATACAACGCATGAGACCCACAGTATGCTGCTAATGACCCCTTCAGACACTTTTACCACTGAATTATTGTCTCTCCTGCTACTGATTCAATTAGTCCCGATTACAGAGAAGCCAGCTGGAGCTGGGGTATGAATCTGGATGTCCAGACTCTTCTGATACAGTGATGCAGAGGGCTTACAGCTGATTCCAGCATTTTAGGGTTGAGCCTTCTGATAGCATTCCTGGTTTCCTGTGTGTTGAGGGCTGAGGCATGGAGGGAAAGACAAGAAACTAGGACAGCAAAGGCTCCTTTGGGGGGACATAGACTAGAGGAGTTTAAACACTAATTGGGAAAAGGACCCTAGATGTCACCCCCTCCCCTAACATCTCTGTGAACAGCAATGGCCATATGAGGTAACCTGGGAATAATCTAAGGCTAGGCACTGACTGTTGGTACATGCTATTGTGGTGGCAATGGTGACTGGAAAATGCTTCAGTCACCTCATTTGGTGGCTCTAGTGGACCAGGTGACTCAGGGCAGTATCCCTGCCAAACAGCCCTCCCTGCTTGGGAGATGCTATCCAGCAGACGGCCCGCTGGCACAGGGTGGCAGCAGGGCAGGAGCAGGCTGTGCATTCTAAGAATGTGGGACATCCTGTAACCCCATCCCTGGGCACTGCCAAGAGCAGAGGAAGTCCACAGCAGCTGCGTAGCCACTGTAAGAGCTCCCGAGCACCTGCAGGCCTGGCGGTGGACGTGCCATACACTTGGCCAGACTAGTCTTTGGTGATGTTATTTTTATAACATCTGATCTTATCAAAGGATACTATTTCAAACGTTTACATGCTTGTGCTAGTGTTTTCTGTTTTCTTCATTGCCTCTCACGCTGGCTGATTTCCCCTACAGAATTACCTTTTCTGATTGAGTCTCTGGCAATAATTACTTTGAGAGACTCATTATCGGGCAATTCTTCATTAATGTGGATCTGCATTTGTTAGTGAGATCTAGGGAGTTTCTGGCTGCACAGACAGAGAGACTTGACCTTTAACACACTGTACCCGGGACACCTTGGGACCTGGATTTTGAGTATTGAGTGTTGTCGCTCTGGGCTCAGCTCTAGCCAGTGTGACCCTCTCCACCCTCCCACCCCCCTCAACCTCTCCTGAATTCAATCACCCACAACTGACTATGAACTTAAGTCCCCCTGTATTCCAAAAGAAGCTTATTTCCAAAATTATAGACAGTTCAAGGCCCCAGGGGGATCCTGACTAAGTGAGAGCCCTCATCAGCTTCATGTCCCTGGGAGCAGCTGGGCTGCTTGAGTGATCCATAGTGGTCACTCCCACTTTCTTGGGAGAAGTCCGTGGGACATTGACATGGCGCTGGGTTTCATGGCTCACTCTGAGAGACCTGTGATGGGAGACAGAGCTCCACATTGAGTCTGTGGAGCTGTGCAGCCACAGACGGTGGCTCCTGGATGAACATCTGTGAGAAGAATCTGAGCATCACAGACCAAGGACACAGAGGAGGAGACATTTGCCCTCTTGTCTGTGTATGGGTTAGAGCAGTCACCTGTAGGCAGACCGAAAGAGATGGGAAAGGCTGGAGGGGAGGGAGAATGGCAGAGAAGAACGGGAAGGGTGGAGGGAGAATAAAGGGAAACATGTGCTCAGCTCAGCAAAGGTCCTTCCAAGGGCCCCACGTAGAGAGCATGCTCTACCAGTCAAGGCATCAGGAAGCCTGCTCAGCATCCCTGGGGCCTCATTCTCACTGCTAACAGAAAAGCCTCAGCCTAGACAGCTCAAATAACTAGGTCAAGGTCACAGAACCTATTAGTGACTGAGCAGAGATTGGCCTCAGGCCCTGACTACAGAGCCTATGGGCGAAGAGTCTGTGTCACATGACTTTGCCCACCATCATTCCAGCCTTGACCACCTCCTTGGGCCCTCAGCATATCACTCTATTCAACTGGACAGCACTTCCTCCTGGACCAGTCAGCTGAGGGAGTGACAACTGTATAGACTCATACTTCCTTTTCACTGTCTAGACTGATGGCAGTTGCTGAAAAGGCAGAGCAGAGCCAACAGAGGCCTGGGCAACAGTGGGTGCTACTCTGTCTCCACTGATAATGTCCTTCCTTCAGTGGCCATGTTAACTGTGAGAATGGGCTTGTGCTCCTGGGCGTGACTTTGTTCTCTCCTCAGATCCCTTCAAGTCAGGCCCACTGGGTGTCTCTTCCCAGTCAGTGCTCAGCTCTCTCTATGCCTGTGTTTGCAGAGCTCCTCCATGCTCTTGTTATTGGACATGCTTCCAAGTGCTAGAGGCCAGGTTCACTCAGAGGCTACGCCATGGGAGTGGAAAAGGAGGGGCAGGGAGCACGGTGGGAAGCTGCCTCTAAGCACGGAGCAGTGTCAGGAAAGGAGTGGGAATGGAGCAGCAGGGTAGAACACCCCACCCACCACAGCCTGCTGAGACACTCCTTCCCAAGGCCTGAGACATCTGGAATGGGAGTAACTGCTAGGCTCTATTAAACCCCTACCTGCCTGAGGTCGGACCTATGGCGTCTGGAAGAAGCCTAGAGGAGGAAGGCTGTGCTCCTTCAGTACAGCTTGTCTTTCCAGCTGGCCCTCCTGGACAGGCCTACCAACTGCTGCCCCTTCCCTGCTAATTCAGGTCCTCTTTCCAACTCAGCCACCTGCAGCTGGTCCTGAGCACAGGCTTCACAAGCAGTCCCCATCCTGTGATTCACATGGTTCCAGGGCTCCCTCACAGGTATGGCTGGCCCCACACTGTCCTTACTGGAGGATAGAGAAGGGTGGACCAGCCAGTCTACGCTATCAACACCACACAATCTGAACAAGGAGGCTGTATCCTGTGACCTGGTGTGAGGAGCCGGGTTTTCCTAAAACCAACTCTCCTTATCCCATCAGAGCCGTGGGATAAGGGAAGTTCTGGAGGAATGAATGCTGAGAGCTTGTGGGAGGAACTATAGAATACAGAACAATGCCAGGGTAGGCCGGCGCCTGTGGGGTGGAGGACAGTGAAGCAATAGAGGAAAAGCTGAAAGAAAGTTTGCATTAATATCTGTCCCCAGGGAGATGCTAAGGGGAGAGAAAATCAAATAAAGCCAAGGGTCAGGGCTGGAGAGATGGCTTAGCAGTTAAGAGCTCTTGCTGCTCTTGCAAAGGATCAGACTCTGGCTCTTAGCATCCATATGAGCTGATTCACAACTACTTATAACTCCAGTTCCAGGAGGTCCAATGCCCTCTCCTGATCTCTACCAGAACCCCCAGACATGTTCACATGCATATGTAAACACACACATATACACAGAAATAAGTCTTAAAAACCCCAAACCCCAAATACATACCAAACCAAACAAATAAACAACAACAATAACCAAATCAAGGGCTAAGGGGTGTGCCCTGTAATCCCAGCACTGGAAGCCCCTGGGAAGGGCAGGCAGGAAGACCAGCTTGGACTGCAGGGGAGATCCAGTCTTGAAAAACAATTATCAAGCCAGAGCCAAGGACACTCAGACTTTATAACTTTCCAGTGTTCCCCTTATCTTTAAATTAGTTACCTAAACTAAGTTTAGGTGTTCAGCTAGGACACACACAGGCACGCACACATGCACACAGACACACACACACAAACATACACACATACACACACAGGAACACCACACATACACACACATAGATACACACACACACACACACACACACAAATACATATACATACACACACATACACATGCAGGAACACCACACACACAAACACATATATACATACACACATATAAACATACACAGAGACACATATACACATACATATATACATATACACATATACACATACATACATATTCACACACAAACACATACACACACACAAATACTTATGCATACACACACAGGATCACCACACACACAAACACATATGAACATACATACATACATACATACATACGTATACACACATATACAAACACACACATAGAGACACACATACACATACATACATACATACATATACACATGTAAACACACACACCATACACATAGTCCAGAGCCATACAGCCATGCCCAGGTGACCCCAACCGTGTTCCTTTCAAAGCTGCTGCAGGAGGCCTCCTCAGGAGCTGGAAGCACACCAAGTGCATTTCCTTTGATTGCAACTTCCACCCTCCTAGAATTTCTCCTTGGCAGGTCCAGGCCGTAGGGACATTAATCCCCATTCAAATAAACCTTCAAGGCTCTTCCTTGGTTAAAAAGAGAAAAATGTCTCCCACCTCCCAAAGCTACAGTCCTCCATGCATTCCCAGGAAGGGAGGGGAGGGACTCAGCACCGACACAGAAGCTGCCTCAGATTTCCTCACCTGGCTCTCTCTTGTTGGAAAGTAGAAATGCGACCTTTCTTTACCTCCTCCCTGAGGCCCCTCCAAGATCTTTAATAAACACTGATTATTTCGGTCCTCGGAGCACAGCTGTCCCGTGAATTGTCCAGCTAGGGTTATAGGGTGGGAGCCAAGGCTGGAGCACAGAGCTCAGATCTCTGGAAGAAAGCTGCTGCCTTCCCTCCTCCACCACTTGGCCCAGCAGGGGAGGGGAGTCGTCCCCCCGCCCCATCCCCTGCATTCTTTACCCTCTCTCCCTTCTCATGGGCCATTTTCTAGTTTCATAACCGCCACTCTCCCATATATATGAAAAGATAAAACTTAAAATCTGTGATCCACATATAAAAGAACATGTGATATTTATATTTCTGAGTCTGGCTTATTTCACTTAACATAATAATTTCCAGTTCCATTCATTTTGCCTGAAACAAAATTCCATGGTGTACAGGTATCACATTTTCACTACCCGCTTATCTCTGGATAGACACAAGGATGCATTAAAGAGATCATAAGTCACGACCAACTTGGTTTCACCCCAGGGATGCAAGGGTAGGTCAACATATACAAATGCATATAGAAACATATATGCATAATACAGCATCGAAGTAGACTTAAGGGCAGAAACCACAGTCGTCTCAATGGACACAGAAAAGGCATTTGACAAAGTTCAGCATCCCTTCATGATAAGATCCCTGAAGAAATTAGGAACAGAAGGGACAGATTTTAATGTAATAAAGCTACGTAAGACAAACCCGCAGCAACGAGAAAGGAATCGGTAGGAAAGGACGAAGCCAAGTGATCTCAGCTGTGGCTGACATGATCCTTAAATCATGCTTAAAGGACCTGAAAAGTTCGACCAGAAACACTGAAATCTGATAAATATTTGCACAGTAGCAGAATACAAAACCACTAACTTTTCTAACAATAATGAACATGCTGAAAAATTCCAAAAGAAAATTTTCATTCACGGTAGTTTCAAAAATAAAATAAAATGCCCAGAAATCAAGCTAAAGAGGTGAAAAA
>JANHMN010000013.1:12976633-12994273 GCA_030674055.1 Rhabdomys pumilio
TTTTGGCTTTTCGAGACAGGGTTTCTCTGTGTAGCCCTGGCTGTCCTGGAACTCACTCGTAGACCAGGCTGCCAGGCTGGCCTCGAACTCAGAAATCCGCCTGCCTCTGCCTCCCAAGTGCTGGGATTAAAGGCGTGCGCCACCACCGCCCCGGCCTCAAGGCAATGTTCACAAAAATTCCAATAACATTCTTCATAGAACTAGGGAAAGATTCTAAAGTACACATCAAATGCAAAAGAGCAAAAGCAATCGTAAACAAAAAGAAACCATGTTGGAAATATCACAATATCTGATTTCAGTGTATACCACAGAGCCATAAGGACAAAAATAGCATGATTCTAACACACACACACACACACACACACACACACACACACACACAAAGACAAGTAGCTAACAGACTAGAATTGAGGCATAAACCCACACAGCTACAATCAATCACCTTGTTTTTGATACATGTATCAAAGATATACATTAGATTAAAAAAACCTCTTCAACGCATAGTGCTGAGAAATCTGACATCCACAAGCAAAATAACAGACTTAGATATGTATCTCTCACCCTGCACACAAAATAATGTATTCAAAATTAACCAAGGCCTTAATACAAGGCCTGAAATGTTGACATTGCAATAGGGAAATATGTTAAGACACAGGCACAGACAGAAAGGGACCTGATAACACAGGTAGGAAGGCTCGAATTGATAGATGGGAACATGTGTGGTTAAAAAGTTTCTATACAGCAAATGAAACAATCACCAGAGTGAAGAGACAGCTGGCAAAATGGGAGAAAATCTTTGACAACTAAACTTTAGACAAACATATAATATATAGACTGTATAAAGAAAAAAAAAGCCCGACCACACCCAAATCTTCAAATCACTAAATGGGTTAATAAATTAAACAGACAGCTCTCAAAGGAAGAAATGTAATGGGGGCTGACGAGATGGCTTAGAGGGTAAACGTACTTGGGGCTAAGCCTGACGACCTCAGTTCGATCCCTGAGATCCACATGGTAGTAAGAGAAACTGACTTTTACAAAATGTCCTTTGACCTCTACACTTGAGCTCCATAGCACGCACGCACGCACGCACGCACGCACGCACGCACGCACACACACCTCTCAGAAAGATAAAGAGGGCTTCTGAGAGTTCATGGGACATTATACTTTAAAAAATATAAATGACCAATACATAGTTAAAAGTCAACAGCCTAGCCACCAGGAAATACACATTTAAACTATTTTAAGATTCTGTCTCACCCCAGTCCTAATGGCTCAGATCCAGGAAGCAAATGACAATGCCTGCTGTCTAGGCACTGCTGCTGGGAGTGCAAACTGGTGGGGCCACTATGGAGATCAGCACAGAGGTTTCCCAAACAGCTAAAAATGGAACAGCCATAGGGCTAGGCTATACCACCCCGGGGTTTGTACCTGGGAAACTTAGCACATAGATGCTTGCACATCTGTGTTTACCATGTCATTATGCAGAAGGGTTAACACATTGCAACAGGCAGAAGCACTTTTTGAGCAATCTGCCTAGGGCCAAGCTGCAGTGAGGAATGGTGGGAAGCAAAGCTCGGAGACAGGTTCAAGGGCAGAGCTGACTTCCCCTTGCCAGGAATTCAAGTTTTGATGACTCTCCTGTGTCTACGTCTGAGGTCTCTAAAATCATACCCAAGAGAGTTAGTTTCAGGATGGTTCTCAGCTTGCAATTTGTTCGTACTTTTTTTTTTTTCCTGAGGGCAGAAGATGAGCTTTGGTTGATTTGCTACTGACAGAATGGGGTTGGGAAATGTTGGCCGAGGAATGAATGAATGAATGAATGAATGAATGAATGAATGAATGAATTGTACTCTATGCTGCCATTAGATCTATTAGTAAACTAAGGCAGGGAACGTTCTAAGGCTCTATGTGGAAGTGGGTAGATTATCATGGGGAGAGGACAGAGAAGAAAGTGACACCAAGTCAAACCCTGTCACACCTCAGCTGTCTACAACCCCAGACCAGCCAGGGATGCTACAGATGCTCATCTGGTCCCTGTCCTCACAGAGCGTGGCTCAGAGCACGTAAGTTCCATTTTGTAATTCCTGCTAACTCCTGCTCCAAGAACTCTGAACAGTTGTCCTCTGAGTATTCGACATACAAACCGGTCAAAGCTAAACTTCAGAGTCTTCTTTTCTATGCAAGGGTTCTGAGTTGCTCAAAACGGCAGAAACTCTGCTCACAAATTAAATGTTGTGCTGTACCAGGCTTGCCCTAAACCCGCACTACACGTGTCAGCTGTGTGAAACTCTCTGAAGACAGAGAACCTGACCTACTGCCACGTCAGTGGAGGGATCCAAGGCACAGAGGAGACTGGGTTCTCAGACTTCATCACCCCCACCCAAAGCCTGGTTGCTGCTTTGCTTCCTCTTCTGCCCCCTCTCTCAGTGGAACTGGCACCCACCAGCTTTTAAAAGGTTTCAAGATGAGGGCAACATGTGGCCAAGTCTAGGGCCTAGAGGACTAAACATTGATTTGAAGGTACAAAGCCTGATCCAGCCTGGTCTTGAGCCACAGTGGACAAATTCTAACGCAGTGACTTCCCCAAGGATCTACTGGAATCCCCTTCTAGTGCTGAGGTTTGTTTCACGAAGCTATAGAATGTCTGTATTCAACACACTCAGATGCAGGGCAAGCTTTCAAAATCTCTGGGTTGTATTAAACTGAGTCTCCTATTCCTCATGTCTCAGTTACCTCTGTTGAGAGATATCAGCCGCTCCACCATCATAGCAATCACAAAAATTATTTCATTGCACATCTTTGATGCCACTGAGGAACAAAGCAGCCACCCACACAGAAATTACAGAATTGTTACATAGAAACTTAGAGGGGAAACTGGGTAGGAGTTCAGAGGACACATTGGCCCCTGTGTGACTGACACTTCCCTGGGCGGATACCCTTCAGTAAATAGGATGGCCTCCAGGAACGAAGGGAGCACATATCTATAATCCCAAAGGTCAGGAGGTTGTGGAAAGGGAGGATCAAAAGCCCAAGGCCAACCTGGGCTACATGGAAAGGGAGGATCAAAAGCCCAAGGCCATCCTGGGCTACACAGCACCACCCTCCCCGTCTCAGACAACAAAATAAGACAAAACGAAGAAAACAAGAAGACTGTAATAAAAACATTTTACTCGGCAGTACTGATGAGGGTTTGGAGAAACAGAAGCCTTCTTACGCTGCCAGTTGCAATGTGCAAGACTTCAACCACCACGAGAAACAGTCCAGCAGTTTCCCAAAGCTTAAATGGGATTGTTATATGAGCAGAAAAATCCCACTTTTATGACTATATCCAAGAGAATGAAACCCAGGGCCACAGAAAAGCTCATACACAGCCGATCACAGAAGCGTTGTTTGTAGGAGTGTGCAAACAACCCAAATATCCATCAGCTGGTGAGAAGATAAATAAACTGTGGTAGAGACATGCCAAGATCAAGTATGGATGCATGCTCCAAAGATGGAGCTCTGGAAAGGTCACATATGGAATAACGTCCAGAACGTTAAATAAGTCTAGGGAGACAGAAAGTAGACTATTGATTGAGATGAAGTGGGCAGGGCACTTCTTTTTGTTGTGACAAAAATACTGTAAAATTGATTATGGTAACAGTTATGTGACCCTATATATATAAGCCAGAAGACCAGCAAAGGAGTAAAGTAAACATGTGAACTACAATTCAGTGAAATTACTATTTAAAAACAAAACCACATCTTTAATTCTAGGACGTCAAAACTGAGGCAGGAGGATTAGGAGTTCTAGGACATCCTCAGCCACCTAGGGAATCTGAGACAAGCATGGGCTACATGAGCTTCCGTCTCAAAGACAAAACCAACCTGAAAAAAAGATGAACGGACCTGCTGAAAGATGGCCTAGCAGTTAAGAGCTTGTTTCCCTGACAGAGGACTTAGGTTTGGCTCTCAGCACTCACACTGTGGTTCACAATCTTCCACAGCAAGGTGTAGGGGATCTGGTGCCTTCTTCTGGCTTTTTGCAGGCATCAAGCCACACGTGGTACAAATGTAGGCAAAACGCACATACACAGAAGAAAAAAAATCAACAAATCCTTAAAGTCAAACCCACCCACCACACACCAAATCTAAAGCAAAAAATCCTTTTAAAAAGTTATAGCTTTTACCAGGTGGTGGTGGTACATGCTTTTTATTCTAGCCCTCAGGAGGCAGAGGCAGGCGGATCTCTGTAAGTTCGAGGCCAGCCTGGTCTACAGAGTGAGTTCCAGGACAGCCAGGGCTACACAGAGAAACCCTATCTCAAAACTCCCCCATCCCACGAAAAGGTCTTACTTTGTTCTGCCTCCTAGAGGTGCCTCTGCTAAACCTATCTCATACTCAGGAATCGGCAATAGGAGCTGGGCCCACTGTCCATTCTGCAGTGGTTTGTACTAGAAGCTTCAAAAAGACCAGTGGGGCAACCAGTTATCTCTAAATAATAGAGTAGAGCCATCTGTCAGAAACCTAGCTCGGTGGTTCAGTGGGCAAAAAGGTTTGCAGACTAGGCCTGAGTCTGAGCCCAGAAACACACAGAGTAGAAGGAGAGAATTGACTCCCCAAGTTATCGGCGTAATTACCACATATGCTCTATGGCATATCTGTGCCCCCCACAGGTATGTACATAAACACACCACACACACATAATACAATTTAAAAATATAACTTGTATGTAACTTGGAAAAGCCCACAGAGACCATCCACCTTCTCAGCCCACTTCTCACGGCCGGGATCTCGGCTGTCCCTGCTCATTTGCCCTGTGGATGGATTAATCACTGACTGCTATACTGCTGTCAGCCCCTAGGTTCCTGTAGGATCATCTGGCTATGGCTGGCCAAGCTTCTCTGTCCCCTGCTCCTGGAGCATCCCTGTCATGTCTTCAGTGGGAAGGGAGAGGCACACGGTGAAGGTAAGACTGAAAGGTGACCCTAGATGGAGCCCCTCCACATCAGACCTGGATGGAGGGACCTGCTAGATGAAGCAAAAGCCAGCATCTCTCCTCCTCTAAGCCCAGGATCAAGTCCCTCTGAGGGATACGAAAATCACGCTTCAATTCCAAATGCTATCCACCAAGGATCAGTTCTCTCTTCAAAGGAATGGCTCACCGTGCTTCATCATAGAACATCAGAGTTGCTCAGTATTCAAATTTATTAAGCAACGACATGCAGAATATAAGTTATCAAAGGCTGGTTGCATCACTCCACCCCTCAAGCTGGTCTCTTTCTCCTTTTTTGCTTAGTCATGAGAAGTCTAGCAAGTTAAAAATCCAAACAAATACTAACACAGAGGGAGAGAGAGGGGAGGGAGGGGAGGGGGGAAGAGAGAGAGGAGAGAGAGAAAGAGAGAGAGAGAGGGAGAGAGAGAGAGAGAGAGAGAGAGAGAGAGAGAGAGAGAGAGAGAGAAACCCTTCGTGGAAGTTGCTATGTGGTGGCTTCAGAAAGGAAAACATGTCTGACTAATAGCAAGGAGACTCCAAATTGCTCTTGGCAACAATCTCTCAACCGATTCCCCTCCCTCTATTCATCTCCGAAGATTCCAGCCAAAGGAAAACAAACTGAACAGCCCTCTCCCTGGCCTAACCTGTGGGGCTGCACGGCTGAGCAGGGCTGAGCCAACAAACATCCCTGTGCAATTATACACCTGTGTAATTGTTGTAAACACTGGACAGCCAGCCCAACGCAAGTCACCCTCACCAAGCTAAGCATCTCAATACCAGGAGGAAAACGTCCGTCCCGACAGTGGGGTATCAAAGCAAAGCGCCATCTGATCCAGTGACCTCCAGCTCAGACATTTTTCCCCTTTAGGAAAAGGGAGAAATCAGCTATCAATCAGGCCAGAGTGCTGAGAAGACCACAGAGGCAAGATCCCATGGTATCACCCAGTCAGCCAGGAGCTGTGATATCTATCAGCCTGTGGTCCTCCCAGAAGTGACAGTTAATGTTAGACGTAGTTATCATGCCACTTGAGACGGAAGGAGAGTTAACTGACCAGACCCTGAAACAAGTATGGCTGTTTCAGGCTCCACCTGACATCATTCTATTAGGACAGGTATGTCCAGTCAGCTAACGAAGAGGGCAGAGTGTCAGGCAATAGGGTTAATGAAGGATCTTTTTAGCTGAGCCCAGAAACCTCCATGGTAGGCTAGTATAAGCCATTCTGAGACATGGGACTGGCCAGAGACCAGAGTCACCAGTCCTAGTTCACTACCAAGTCCTGTGACAGTGGGCAAGCTCGTGTCTTAAGCTAACAGCCTATGAACCTTGAGGGTATGGGATTTGTCATCCTGGCTACTGAAGAGTGTGACTGGTGTATCAGGAGTGTGACAGACTGGGCAGTTCTTAGCCAGCCTGGCATTGCTTCAAAGAGGGGACAGTCCTCTCAGAAGTTGCACAGGGCTGCTTCTTCATCTGCAGTTGTCATGTGCCAAAAGCCTGAAACTCATCTCAGAACCCACCACTGTAGTAAATCTGAAACTATCTAAACAGCAGGGGCTCCACTGGCTTCCTGGGCATTCAGAGCAGTGACTGATTCTGCTGTGTACACTCTGGGACCCAGGGACAAGAACTGTGACTTTAGCATGGGGACAGTTGTTAGCCTCACTTCCTCCTTGCCTTCTCCCATCCCCCTTCTTCACCCAGGCCTCTTATGACATCTCCCCACGCACAACCTTACTCAGTCAACCATTTCTAGCGAGAGCTGGGCATTCATTTTACAACTGCCACTGTCAGAGGTCAGGACCTGGCTGACTTACTGACGGACGCTCAGTATTTACCACAGTACCCAGAAACACACGGCAGACAATAAGATAGCGATTTCGAATTAGTCTGACCAGAATATAATCATTTGAAAAATTAATTCTATCTATAACATTTATATACCATTTTATATTATACTGTAATTGGAACAGTCTCCTCAATTATTGGCATATGATTCTAAAGGACATAGGATATGATGGGTGGCTCTGAATTCAGGCTCATTGGTAGCTTACCTAATCCTTGTGAGCCTCAGTTTCTTCATCTGCAGAGTGGGACTAACGATGCCAACCCAACAAGCTGGTGGAGTTCAGGAGAAAATGTGGACCTGTGCTCTCTGGCACAGTGTCTCTCTGAGCTCCACCTCTTCCTATGGCCTCTGATTTATCTTCAACACCAAACCTGACCAGGCAGGTCAGGTCTCCTGCTTTGCAACCTGCAGGCCTTTGCTCTCTAGGTCTTCCTACTTAAAAGTCTCTGGCCCCATGTCACCTGCTTTTTTAAGTCTATCTTGAATTTCTCTGTCAGTCTGTGAAGAGCCTGGGTTCTTCTCTGGGTTTCACGTAGAGCAGTGGTTCTCAACCGTCCTAAAGCTGCAGCCCTTTAATACAGTTCTTCCTGTTGTGGGGACCCCCCCAACCATAAAACTGTTTTGTTGCTACTTTGTAACTATAATTTTGCTACTGTTATGAATCGTAATATAAATATATCTGAGTGAGTTTTCCGTAGTCTTAGGTGGACCCTGTGAAAAGGTCAGTCAATCCCCAAAGGGGTCCATGACTTAAAACCGCAGGCGGGTCATGTAGAGGTTTATCCTATGCGTCTGGAGGGAGAAGTGAGAAAACCCAACTCCAGTACCCTGCGCCTCTCCCAGCAGGTCTTGTGCGTTCCTTCCCCATCTACCAGGTATACAAAGTCTGCTCCCTCCATGGGGGGAAGGTGGTGTCATGGGACCTGATGGGTACAGATACCCACTCTTCTGAGTAAGGGGTCTAGACTCCTATGCTGTCCCTGGTGTGATTTTGGAGAATGACTGACACCCAGTTTTCTCACCTGTAAAATGGAATGGATGGGGGGAGGGGTGGCTTGGGGTAGCTTATGGAACAGCACGGTAGAAATATTATACTCATCCAGAGAAGGGGTCAGGGTTGGGGAGGTTGGAAGAATGGACTTCTTTCCCCACTCAGCTCCTGTTGGGCTTTAATGGGCTGTGGTGGCAGTAACCAGGTTGCTTTTAATTCCTGAAAGGCCACCTAGAGGGGGCTCCTAAGCACCTAATCAGTGAAAGCGCTAGGGGAGGAGTGGAGCTAACGCTTGAACTTTTGAGAGTTGACCCCACTCCCTCATGCCTCCACCACACCCACTCCCATCCTCCCGCCCCTTCCAGAAATCCATCTACTCTGAAGAAAACCACCTACCTACTTTGATCACTTCCTTCACATTTTAAAGTCCCGCAGTTAGGGTTGGCAGTGGCATTCCCCTCAGCCAGCAGCGGAAAGGCACAGAGCCAGGTCTAGTTGCTAAACCAAGAGGGCAGCTGCCCCTTGCCTGTCTGTCCACCAGGCAGCCACAAGTCAGGCAGCCGAAGCTAGTATGGCAGTCGGACGCCAGGGAATCCTCACCATGAGGCATAAAGACTACATGACCCAGCACTGAGAAACTCCATTCAGGGTTGGGCTGGGTGACGGGAGGGCCACTCTTTCTAGCCTCCTGTCTAAGCCAAGAACCCAGGGACTCAGAGTTTGCAAGTGGGACAGAGGCAGGGTTAAATCACGAGTAGGTTCCCCTGCACTTCCCACACCAGATCGCCTCACCCCCAACAGAGCTGCAAGACCCCAGCTTGAGTTACTCGACCAGAGAGAGTTTTCCCCATCTGCCCACTCGGGATGGAGGGCACGAAGGTCCCTCCACTCAGTCAGCTCCAGATTCAAGCCTTAGGTCCCTGACTCTTACCAGACCGCTTAAGGCCATCTGTGGATTCCCCTATATTTTTCTGCTCACATCTGGGGACCACGACTTCTGCCAAATTGCCATGGTTTTATCTCTTCAAGTTTTTGCATCCGATACTCGGCAGATCAACTTTTTTTTTTTCTCCTAGGACACGGGATGTGCAATTTAAATTGATCACATTTGTCCACAACAGCTTTCAGCGATCTCAAAGGAGACTGCAAGGAGGAGAGACTACGGGTGTCACCATAGAGTCCCAGGTTCTATCTTAGGTTGAACCCTAAGCACCCTCAACCAGAAAGGCTAGGTTCAGAAACGATCCAGCCGCCGTGCCAGGCAGAGGCGGCAGGAGCCGGAGCCACTCTGCGCCGGAGGCGCCACCCGGGCCAGGCGCCCTCCGAGGTTCCCCGGGCTCCGTCCCTCCTCCTCCCGGCCGCCCAGATGCCCCGGAGCCCGGATCACATTCCCACCCTGGCCGAGACCGCCGCAGACCCACCTGGCCACCCCGGGGACGTAGTGCTCGTGCCCGGGCTGTGTCCTGAGCGCCGCCAGGGTCCGAGGTTGGGCGTCCACGCGGCAGCGCTGCTCCGGGAGCCTGCCGCAGCCGGGGAGAGGTTGTCATTGATTCGCGCTGGGCGAGTTAAGCCATTCCAGGAGTGGTTTGGAGCGAGCACTCCCACCCCTCCCTCCAACCAGAAGTATTTGGCAGCCAGCCCCTTTCGTCCACCTGTACTGTTGAACGCGGGACAAGGACCAATTGCTCCAGTGGCTTTTTCTGTGTTTCTTTAGAATACGCAAATCAACCCTTTAGGAAAGGTAAAACAGAAATGAAAGCAAGGGCGGTGGAGTGGGTCCCCCCCCATCCCCCTCCTGTTCTCTAATATTTCACAAAAAGCCCTTACCACTTATCTCCAGGCAAGGGAGGCTTTTTATTATTATTGTTTTATTCAATTCTCTGTGTCTGTGTTTTATTTTTAGAGGCAATTTTGTTTCCATTTGCCTGAAACCTGAGCCCAATAAAATTACTAGAATTATATGTTTTCTCCTTAAAGGGTCGTGATTGTAACTTAACCAAATCAAACACTGTACAGTGATCACTCAAACCACACATACACCATACACACACATTCTCTCTCTCTCTCTCTCTCTCTCTCTCTCTCTCTCTCTCTCTCTCTCTCTCTCTCTCTCTGGAGCACACGTGCACGCTCAAGGAGGTACCAGCCCGTAAGCATAAGCACAGAGTTGCAGATCTCGGGGGTCATGAGATCTGGCCTGGGTGGTGTCATGAAATCTGAGGAAGGAGCACCTACTGCCTCATCTCTCCATCAGCAAACACTCGATTCATAGTCTGACTCAATGCTATCCCACTAGGGGTGGGCCAGCCACCATTACAGAGGTGTGGCTCAGCACCCTCTCCTCAGCCTGCCCACACCACACCCTTTTTGTAAACTGCCTTCTGGGAGGCTCTGCCTGGCTGATTCTGTCAGGTCTCTCTCCCAGAGCTGTCTGGTCACCTGGGGGAAATGGCTATTAACTCTTCAACAGCTGGGTGTTCTCAGGAATGGAGGAGGAGTCAGCGAGGGAGTCCTTGTTGACCAGATGTCCCATGTGTCACAAACCACAGGAGACTGTAAGATGCTTGGCCTTCCAATGCCACTGTTCCAAGGGCAGAAGTCCTAGCTCATCCTGCAGCTAGGCTACAGTGACCCATGAAGAATTAGCATTGGGGCCTCGAGCTGCAGAGACCTTGAAGATGTCCCCACTAAATTATGACCATAATCTTGGAATGTGTCCACCCAGAACCCATAGAAAGTATCTCTCTGTAGTTTGGGCAAAACCCAGAGTGCTTGGGACAGGGTTTCTGTATAGCCTGGAATGGACTTGCCAGACTCTCCAAGCCTTAGCAGAACCCAGGAGGCAGTGTGAGGGGGAGGGGCTGCTGTGGAATAAGGAATTGGGGGATGAGGGGAAGAAGGAAGCTTCATCAGAGCAGTGATGGAGAGAGAGTCTCCAAGATGAAATTAGTCTATCATCATCAAAACCATGTATTCCCAGAAGAAAACAAAAAATTAAAAGTCAAACATTTGTCCACAAATCACCAGTTCTATAAAAACATAGCCAGGGGAAATTCTGTTCCACTCCCAGACCTGGGCAGGTAAATAGTCCAAAACAAGACCCCGACGGCGTTAGTACCCATTCAGAAAAGCTTATTGTCTACATACCCAAGGAGTCTGCCTCAGCAGTCACAGGGAAAGTCACAGGGAAAGTGCAATGGGGGCCACTCTTGGCCTCTGAGTGGGGCAGATAAAGCATGGATGGGGGTCGGAGGGTATGGGGCAGAGTACTTAAAGCACCATCCCCTGAGGAGCAGGGTGTGATTTCTACAGAGTGCCAAGGGACCATAGCAGCTAGCATGCTTATGTGCACAGGCAGGCCAGAAGTTTATGCAGCTGTGCGAAGGAGGGCATTGTGGGAGGAGGGCTGGGGAGTGAAGGGCGGAGGTGGAGTCCTGGGCACGCATACAGATGGCCTGGCTCAGAGGGTCCTCTTAGTGGGTCAAACATTAGGTGGGGGTCTGAAGGGGGAGGCTTCAGTGCAGGGGAGGGCCTGCTTTTTGGAGAAGAGAGAGGAAGGCTTAGGACACCTTTTCAAAGCCAGCTGAAACCGGGGTATGCAAAGAGGGTATGGGCAAAGGGGGTGCAGACAGGCTGGTGAGGGAAGGGATACAGTAGGGGAGGGGACTGGCTTAGCCAGTACCAAGCAGCCCTTCTTCACAGGATTCCAGCCAGTTCTGGAAGGAGTGTCTGGGTAAGCCAGAGGGTGGTGGCAGGGCCACTGAATTTACAGCCAAGAGCCCAGAGAAGAACTGGCCAATGTCCAGTCTACCCGCTGGGTCCCGTAGTGGACAGTCAGTGTCACGCCTCCCTCCCTCTTAATCACAGTGTGCGCCCTGCTGGGACACTCCCTTTGGAATAGCTTTGGGCAAAGAAGAAAAAAATGGGGAGTACCACCCCTTTATCCTTACTTGGTGCCAACTGCCTCCTGGGAACAGGAATATAAATAAAGGCAACTCAGAGAGGGCTGGGTAGGCAGAGGGGCACTGGGAGGCTCCCGAAGCCACCCACAGAAGGGGCTTTGGGCAGGGCTGACTCTAGACCTGTGATTGCCCATTTCCTCTTAGGCTGGTGCCTTCCTCCTTCCAGCTCTCCATGTCCCCTCCCTCTTACTCATCCGCTCTCCTGCTCTCTGCCTCCTGCCCTCCATCAGCTGGTCCCCCACCCTTGACTCCTGCACTGTCCTCCCTGGTCAGATCGGCCAGAGCACTAAGTAGGATGGCTTCACAGGCACACAGACTGACTTTTGCTTGTCCTCAAACAACCGTCCTCACAATCTAGTGACAAAAGGGTCCCTTCCTTAATCACAGTCATGGCTCAGGACCTACAGAAAACCCACACAGTCAAATCAGCTACTGTCCTTACAGGGAAACCCTGGGCAGGGCCTGCTTGTCACTGTGATGTGGGCAATACAGACAGCTTCTATGCACGGCCATACAGGAGCAGTGTCCACATGAGAAGGCATGAAGAGGAGGACATGCATCTGAGATGTGTCTCCGGAGAAGCGACAGAGCATTTGTCGAGGGTCTAGCCCCTCACTGGGCCTTCACATCGATATTCTAAGACAGCTCCTGCTGCCTTCTCGAGTACTGATGAGGGAACTGGGGTTCTGAGAGATCTTAGAACTCCCTCAAGGTCACATTGCATGACATATAATAAAACCTGTCATCATAGCTTGGTCTTCATGGCTCTGGTGCCCAAGGGCTGGAGTTTAAACCCTAGATCTTTGTCTAGATATACTACTGGTTCTCTATAGAGCTGGGCTTGGCCCATAGGTGCCTCAGTTTCTCAAACTGCTCAACATACACGCAGTGTCTCTTACTGACCCAAGAAGGTATTATTTAACAGAAGGCTAGCCCCTGCTATAGTCCTAGAGAATGCCCTTGGCACAAGAGGACTAGTCTCATTCAAGCTGGGGTCAGTCAACTTGGCTGTCTCCTCTGTTTTAGCTCCTGCTTTGCCCATAGCCAACCATCCAACAGCTAGTCCATTTCCACAACAAATTGAAAATCTCTTCCTGACGCCCCTTTCTCTCCCTAGACAATGTCCCCCCAAAGCCTCACACTGACTTCTGCAGAGACCTCTTGGGCCATCTCTATGACTCAGCCATATCCTGCTTCTTACCCTCACACCACATGACTGCCCACACAGTCTGATCAGAACACGAATCTGGGCCTGGAATCTATCTACTATCAGTAGTAGAGCGTTCGCCTCACATGTATGAGGTCCCGGGTTCAATCACTGACACTATAAAAAAAAATCAGATCACGTACAGGACACTTGAAATGCTCTCTGGAGTGTGTACCATGGGCATAAGACACTGCGAAATCCCAGCTGCTCTCTCTAGATGGCCTCCCTCCTCCTCCTGTACTTCTGTCACACAGGCAAGTCACACCCCCTTTCCTTGCCTTTCATTCCCTGACTTAAAATACTTCCTTCCACCTTGGGTCTCACAGAAATGTCACCCCCTCAAACAGGGCTTTCCAGACCACACAGATAAATCAGGAGCTCCCCTCCCTGTCCGTCCTCTGTCCAAGGCCTTTGATCAAAGTACCATGTCACTGATATATTCTATTTAACTAGGTGCTTCTGTTGATTCCTGGGGGCCAGGGCCGGGTATCTTGTGTGCTTAGCATATGGGAGGCACAGGACTGCTGTTGGTTGAGAACTCACAGCCTGGGAAGCACAGCACTGAATCTGGTCTGGGCTTTGCCATGGGACTGTCTGCCCCCGAAGATGTCCTGGGCCCTCAGTGATACCATGTACCACTCTAGAGCCACAGCCTCACTGTGTGTGAGAGGGGACCACGGATGTGCTGCTGGGCACAAGCCTTTCCAGCATGGATATGCGATGTCTAGACCTACTTTCTTCCCAGGAGAGAACTTGTAGAAGGGACAGCAAACAGCAAACATCCTGCCTACAGCTCTGTTTCTGCCTGTGGCAAGGCCTTACCTTTCTTAGTTTAGCCCTTTGATCTTCTGTCCAAGAGGAGACTTGGTGATGGCCTGCAATGCTACCCTGCCCCTACCACTGACAAGTCACTCAAGCTTGGAAACTGAGCCTCTCTGGAGACAGACCCAGCATGACAATTGCCTTCCTAGTAGCCTTTAGCTCCCAGTGCACCAGCTCCGAGGGTGCAGACCTATGGTGGCCACAACTGCTGTACATTCAAAGTATGCTCACTTCAGCATCTTACGAGTGTCCTGAACCTGCTATCTGTATTATTGCTGCTGTTGTTATGGTTACCATTATTATTTGGTAGTACTACAGATCAAACCTAATGCTCCCTGCTTTCTAGACAACTGCTTTACCACCAAGTCACATCCTCAGCCCTAAACATGGTATCTCACTTGGCCTTTACAACAGTCTTTTGAGAATAGCCCTAGAAAGACATGTATCCCTTTGCAGATGAGGAAACCAAGGCCCAGATTAAAATAATGAATGGCAAAAAAAGGAGCCTTTTCTCACCAATGAGCGAAACTCCTGGTGAGACTCAGATTCTGGTAAAAATGTATAAGGCATTTTTCCATGTTAGAGAAAGTTTATGAAATCAGAGAGAGGTCACCCATGATGAGAGAGCTGAGTATCTGTGGCAGCACAGACAAGCAGTCTCCCTTCCTTCCTCTCTAAGCAACACCACACTGCATTCAGCAGTGACAACATTTCACCTTGAACTTGTCAGATGCACAACATGCATTGAATCAGGGTTTGAGGGGAGCAGAAGTCCAGGACCAGGAACAACAGGACAAAATGGCACTTTACACGAAGACTCTCCCCAAGGACCAGCCGTCTCCTTCCCGGCTTCTGTAGGTTCTGCTCTGACTAAACGAGACCTCTACTCAAGCTCTGGTGGTCTCTGAGATTATCCTGTGCTATCGGTCTGACCCATAACCAGAGCTCACCCAAGTTCAGAAAGGGAGCCTTGGACAGTCTCATCTCCACATCGACGGCCCTGCAAGTGGACACTCAGTCTATCAGTGGACCCTTCTGCTGCTGTGCTTCAGAAGCAGACCCAGTCCCTGCCAAGCTCCCCAAACTTCTCCATTCCTCTAAGCACCCAGAAATCATCCAGAGAAGTAGACCTCTGGAGCTGGCTGGCCATTGGCTGCCCTGTCCTGTGGGAGTTGGCTCAGGAGGATGAGGGGCTGTGTCTAGGGAAGGACGGGATGTCTTTGGAGATCTGCCTCTCACTTGTTCCTGGGCCAGCTGGTGCTTGTCTGGGGCCAGGGAGCCTCAGAGGGGAGGTGCTGATTAAGCATAGGTGCTGGGGTGTTTGCCCTTGGGGGAGTAAAGAAAAGAGCTCTGTTGAGCTGGGACACAGGGCAGGGCTAAGCCACTGGAACAGGGCTAGGCTATGAGTCTGGCCGGCTGTGTGGTTAGCAGGGAGAGAGAACAGTGTCCTAACCCTCAGCCCAAGGTCTAACTTCCTCTTAGACTGTATGGCACTCGGGGCAGGAGGAGAAAAGGGTGCCAACTAGGAGCCTGAGCTAAGCCTGGCTGGGGTGGGGCTGGGCCTGTCACCACCGGAGCAGGCTGGCAGCACAGGGGAGGAGGAGGCCTGGTCAGACCTGTGGCAGGAAGAGGGGGGATCAGTCAAGGGTGGGTGGGTGGGTTCCCCTTCTTCTCAGCTTTGTTCTCCTTCTGCTTCCTCATTCCCCACACTTTCCCTTCCTTCCAGGTATATACTCCACCCCCCAACTTCAAGCCCCGCCCCCTTCCCACCTTGACTAAAACTTTGGCTGTAATATGACAAACAAATCTCCCAGAGCTGACCTTCCAACAGAGGGACAATAAACACAAAGTATCTACTATGGCCTCAGGTAGGCGGGTCTGCTCTCAGTCCCTTCCACAGTACAATCCCTCTCACCTCAATTGATCCTCACCCTGGGACACCAGGAGAACAGAAATTATAACGCCCATATCCAGTGAGGAAATCGGATGAAGGGTGGAGAGTTGACTCACTCAAGGTCACGCCGGGAGTAGGCCTGACTCCCAGCCCAGAGTTCCTGCTGCCAGCCCTCTTCCCCCAGCAGAGGAGGCTTAGCTCTGTTCTTCTTAGAGACTATTTTTTTAGGGAACATTTGTACATGAAAAATTAAGAGAAAAAATATGAACGAAGAACTTCGACCTAGACAAGCTATGAATTTGCCTAACATTAAATGAATATTTGATATGCAAGACAGGCTCCCAAGGGGTCCAGCTGCTCTCTGGCCTTGACCCATACTCCCTTGAGTAGACATGGGAGACTCTGGAATGTCCACTCTGGGCCTTTTGCATTTGTGACTTCTCATTGCCCACGTAGGTTACTGGGACCCTTTGGGCATAGGAAATATCCCCAGGGTGTGAAGAGTCTATCCTTAACCAACTTTAGGCATGTCCCTTCAATCCTACTTATTCAGGCCATGTCCTTAAGCTCTGTCTTGGGTCTGCCTAGGCCAATTTCAACAAAGACCTGCTAAGTTTGGGGAAACTGCTGTCTACCTCACTCCTGACATCTAACCACTCTGGCCTCCCTCTGGGATAGTCTCAGCTTTGTTCAGCAAGAGTTTGATGATTTCTCTTAGTATTTTTTCTACCCACAGCACCATAACCCCTCCCCCCCCCACACACACTCCCTTTGTGTCCTTGCACTCAGAGCTGAACCCAGCCTCTCTCCTTTGTTGTAGCCCTGGCTCAACTATGGTCAAAGCAAGAACAGGAGACCTACTCTTACTGTAACAGCCCCAATAAAGTTTCCTTAGTCATTTTACAGAGTGGATGAATAACTGTTCTTTTCAAAGCTATCAACTCGGACATAGTCACATTTAATTCTGACACCAAGATAGTCACCTAACGCTCCAAGTTTCTCCTTGGATGGAGTGACCAGTGAGCCCATCTCCACATCCTATACAGAGCTCCAGACAACCGTCACCTGAGACACATTCAGAGTAATTTTTATTCTGATTATATTCTCCCAGGCTAAGTTAGAGTTCCTGACTTCTTCAGTTCAAAGGTTCTTATTTGAAACAAAGCTTCCTGGATGGTGATATCTTTCCTTCTTTCCTGGTGATTTGTTCCCTGACTCCAGGGTAGAGGCTCCTGGCTCTCTTGCGAGACCCTGAGTCCAGAAGCTGTGTTAGAGTCGGAGCATACTGCAGGAGCTGGATTAGTGTGCTGGGCTCCTCTGCTTAAAAGACAGAGGCTGAGTGAGAGACTGGGCTTCTTTGTTTGAGTGTTATCATTAGTTAAGAACATGGGAGCGTCTGAGACGCCCCCACCCTGGTCCTGCTGATTTTACCTTTCACTGGTAAGGTCACTAACTCCACTAACTCCAGCCTCCTCTTCTCTGTTAGCATGATTAGATAAGGTAACTTTTGAAGTTTAATGGCTTCTCTAGGAGGTCTTCTCCCTTCTTTTACCCTTCGGTCTCCCTGACTCCCTCAACCTGACCATATGTTTCCCTGTAAGGTCTCCCTCCCCCATCTCCCCACCCCCCAACAGCTCTGTTCTTTTTACTCTGGCCTGCCAGATTCTCACAGTCACTTGAACTTTAGACCGTTGAGCCTCCTGAGAGAACCCACAAGCAACTGTACTCAGGGCAAAAGACAATCTCAGAAGTCTCCTCCATAAATACTGGTGACAAGCTCCAGCCTTTCTACTGAACATTAAGCTTATAACCTTAGATTAGTCCATCTGTCAGAAACAACTCTGATGAAAACAGAAAGTGCAACAAAGCTGAGGGACACCTATAGTGAACAGACCCAGGACACCTATAGTGTACAAACCCAGGACAGCTATAGTGTACA
>JANHMN010000013.1:13002068-13012823 GCA_030674055.1 Rhabdomys pumilio
GTGTGCACTTATACCCCACACCTGGACAGATGTGTGCACTTACACCCACACCTGGACAGATGTGTGCACTTACACCCCACACCTGGACAGATGTGTGCACTTAGATCCACCATCATCTGAAAGTGAATAGGACCAGCACCCAAATATAACTGCAATTTATGGGAGACATAAAAACTCAGGAAACAAAATGAGGTAAGGGAAAGTGGTTCAGATGGAGCCAGGCCTGAGTTGAATATGAAGAAGGCCCACGGGTCCTTGATGTCTACAGACTGAGTACTGAGGAGGAGGTTGTGTTAGCCTACAAGGAGGCTCTGCTTTCTTAGTCTCAAGGACTTGCCTCTCACATACTCTGGGCAAATCTTTGTGCAGATCAAGTTACGCCAAAAGGTAAAGCAGAAAACAGAGAAGGGCTTATCCTTTGACTTTCTTGGCTTTAAAAATCCCTTTCAGAGGTCTGTGGCATGCTATGGCTGCAGCTGCCATCAATGGTCAGTAACAATGAACAAACTCTCAATGACTATCAAGCAAAATGGGGCATTGCAAAAACTGGGAGGCAGCATGACCTTTCTGAGTTCAAATTACACCTATGTATTATGTGTGTGAGGGGGTGGCATATGCTATAGTTCTGTGTCCCCTTTCCTGGCGCCTAGAAGGGAGCAAGTAGAACATTATATCACAGTGTAAAGTTTAGTTCTCCCTTAAGACTTTCTGTCATCTGTGGTAGGTGCGGTGTGGGATAATAAGAAAAAAGAATATTGGGGAGGAAAACCTCACACCTTTAGGGGCCTCTCTTGCTGCAAGATGCAAAGGCCCTAACTGTCACTCAGGGGAATTGTTGGCATGGGACAATTCGCCTTTAAAATGAAGGTCAAGATGTTAGCTAAGAGGTAATTGGTGGTTCAGGGAAGTCAAGACATGGCTGGGACAAAGAACTGTGGACAAGCAGGGCACGGAGGGTCGCATCTGCTCTCCCCAGTGTGCTCGTTGCCAGTAACCCGAGGGTGCGAACGGAGAGGAGCTGTTTAATAAACAAAAGTGTTCACTAATATCAAAATGCTTCACATAACTATCCTAGCGATAACACATCTATAATATGTTTGGTTTGGGTTTGATTATGGGAAAGGGATTCCTTCTTGACTCTATAGACATGAGCCAACAGTGGGGTGAACCCACTCAAGCCAGGAGCAAGGTAAGACGAGACCCAGCCCTCCTGTCTGAAGCTCTCTACATTTCCCAAAGTGACCACCCCAGGGGTTGATGGAGAGTGACTTACCATCCAGGTTTTACAGAGACTGAACCTGAGGTTGCTGAACCAAGCTATCGAGTGGCAAGGGCCTGGCTGTCCCTGAAACTGCCCTAACTCTGCAGTGGGACTCTGCCTGGCTCTGTCAACTCTAACTATGTGGCCTGTGGCAAATTCTTTAGCCTCTCTCAACCTCGGTTTCCTCACGTAGAAATGCTGCTGGCTAAATCACACAAGCCAGTCAATATGTGGGAAGTAGCAACAACAGCCCTTGATACATACATAACGCTACATCAATGTGCCAAGTACAGAAACCCCCACATGGTGTCTGCATCTGCCGCCCCTACAACAAAGGTGGGAATGCCAAGGCCCCAGAGATATACATCATGCTGAAGGAGTGTCCCACTCAATGGTAGTCAGGGTGGTCGCTGCCGGATGGAGAGGGCCCAGAGCCCAAGGGATGTAGGGAACAGGCATCTAGAAGATTTCCCTACTGTTCTGGGACATTCTCTGCTTCCTCTCTCAGAACTTTGCCAAAGAGGAATACACAGTCTGGCTAACCCCTAACCGGACAGGAACAAGAAGGTATCGGGCCAGACAAGCTGGTAAATTAAATATGCCCAGGTGTGAAGGAGTGGGGCAAGTGCCAGCTCCCAGCTTTGTCCCTTCTCTTCCCCCACTCCTTTATACTGCTCTTGGTGGACTTGTTTTAGTTCCTGTCAAGAGTCTCCTCAGAGATGATGGCTGGTTTGCCCTTGGAGAGGGTTGCAGAGTAACTGTGCAAACAAATTCTGGATAGCTTTCTCATTACCTTGGATTTAAGAGGCCACGGGATGGATGACCCTAAGACTGAAGTGGTTTTTGAAGTCCTGGACCCAAAACCTTAGGAGCAGGGTGTCAGTTGTGGGGCAAGAACTTTCTCCTAGCCCTGGCCTTGCTTCTATGGGTGCATGCCCCAGGGGAAAGGCTTCTTTCTTCCTGGTCCTCACTGTCCCCTGGGTTTGGAGGGGCTGAGAGAGGTAGATGGACTTGAACTTTTTGGCTTTCTCATCTGTTAGTTTGATGGAAGTGTTAGGCATCAAACCAGGGGTATTCTCTATGTCTTTGGACATGGACAGGGTGACAGGAACATGGGACATGACGCAACCTGTGCTTGCTCTAAGTCTGGAGCCCTTGGTGGAGATGCCACTATGTGCACACTGAGCTCAAATAACCAGGGTCTTCAACAGAGCCGGGCCACATGCAGCATCAGAAAGCTCTAGATTGCTCATTTCTGGCTAGGGCTGTTGATTATTGCTGTTGAGTCTGACTTCTCCTGGATCCTGGCTTCTCTTTTGCAAGACTTTCCAAATTTTTGTTACTGGCTTCGCAGGACACTGGAGTGTTCATTCAACTAATACAGAGTATCTTTGTATCTCTGGCTCTGCCTCCATGGGCTCAGAGGGGAGCAGACTGCGAAGGAGAATGATAAAGAAAGAATACTGGGCATAGTTTCTCTACATTACTGCTATGTCCATCCTTCGGAGGCTTTGGAAGGCATCTGGTATTAATGATGGTTTGGGGCATCATGTATCTTCTGGGAAGGGGACAAACAAGGGGTTATCAGGAAGCTAAGAGAAAATTTGTAGGGTGTTGTCTGCAGTGCCATCTCTTCAGGGGTTAGAGATATGAAGAAGATGGAGAGAGACAGGGGTGATAAAGACTCAACCAAAATCTCTGCTCCCTTCTTTCTCAGCCCTGCATCTGTTTCCAAGCAGCCAAATAGAAAGCTATGTGGGTTTTCATGTCAGAAGCCTTTCTATCTTGGGTAAGTCTCTTCCCTCTCATACACTGTACCCTCACGCTACAGTCTTTCCGAACCCCTTTCTCTATCAGCATCTTCTGTATCCCAGGCTGTCCATGAAGGTGATGCATAGCTGATGGGGACCTTAAATTGCTTTCTTCTTTGTCCCCATCTTCCAACTGCTGGGGTTATGGGCATACACCACCAAGCCAGGTGTATGTGTTGCTGGGCCTCAAGCTCGGGGCTTCATGCACGCTACCAACTGAACTGTGCCCCTAGCCTCATCCTGAAATTCTATTGGTTGCTTCATTTCTATTAGGCACCAACATTGTGGGGTGAGCAGGGGAGAAGAGGGACCTAACCCCATCCTCCACACACGCAGCCTACGTCATTATTATAATTGACTGGTTGTGTTGATGAATGTTGAGTAAATGCCAGGTCCTACTTCCATCTCTCCCAAAAGGATCTGAAGTTTCTGCGGGGCAGGTAGGAGTCACAATTTATCCTTTAACCCCTTGCTTTCCTAACACATAAAATGTCTGTACATATTGTAAAGCCAGACTGGCCTGGTGTAAAACCTGGTGGCCTTCCACTCAGCAGCCTCAAACTTTTTGACCATAAAATGGGAAGAACAAGCAAGGTGACCTCATAGATCCTCATGAAGAGTGGATAGAGTAACCCCATAGATCACGCAGCCCAGGGCCTGGGTGGTAGATGGATGTTTAGTCAATGTTTGTAAATAAAAGGATTATGAATCCGAATACAAATTACTTCTGATCAAAACCTCTCTTTTTTTTTTTTGATAAGCAAGTTACACAGTGTACCTTCCTCCTGCTCTGAATCACACGAGCATTGGTAATTTATTCATGTGGACTCCATGACCAAGGAAGATGTAAAAGCCAGCTGTCACTAGCCCACTGACCTTGGGGGTCCATGTGACTGGTGTTTGGGTCTATGAACTTCTGTCACCAGTGGCCTGGGTGACTGGCAGCTCCTCTGTTGCACTCTTCCTCAATGTTCTCCCCTCCCATGTGTGTGCTTCTGTGGTGCTCAGTAACTGAGTACCCAGCAGATGACAAACAGGGCCTTTCCAAACCTCAGCTCCATGGAGCCACAGTCCCCCAGTATAATGTCTGGCAGGGCCGAAGGATGACAAGCACCCCTACAGGAGCAGACATGTCCCAGTCTTGTGCAACCTGTTAGGATATTGGTTGAGCATAATGAATGGAAAAGAATCACCATGTTAATCGCCCCAATCTGAAGTTGCCAATTTGGCTCACACTTGCACTTCCCTTCCGACTGTGTTGTCCTCAGCACAATGGCTGGGCTTGAAGGGTGGTGATGCCAGGCTCCTGCTAACAGTCACCCCTGGCTGGCTGCCCTGGGGAAACAGTTGGTTGCCACTGTGGATGAGAAGGGCTGAACTCCAAGTGCTTCCGGGCCAACCCAGGGTCTTCTCACTTCTTCCCAAACCAATGTTAAATCGACTGCTTTGTTGAGGGCTGCCAGTGTGGTCACCCCATCAGTTTTCCCTTGGTCATGCTATGTCCCTAATATAGAGATGCCCTGAAAGTAAAGCACAGTATAGTAGAACACATAGTAGGGCAGCAGCCAGGAGGCTGGATAGATTTCCAACTCTGACACTGATAAGCAGTGTGACCACGGGTCTCTTCTCCCTACGAGATTCAAGAAGCTCCACCGTGAAAGCCATGGGCAGCTGCTCAGCCTGTGGTCTGGCTCTCTTAAAGATCCTGATTATTTAATCTGTTGAGAAACATCTGGTGTGGTACAGGTGCAGTAGCAATCTTGGTCAAGGGACTCCAGGCATGCAAAAAGCAACCGAGGCATTGCTCTCCCCAAGACCACAGGGAGGAGGTTTGCTGTCTGCAAGTGCAGCTTTGGGATGAATGAGTAGTTGAGTTAGCCATACAGAATCAGGGGACAGTCGGGAGTCTATGGGGTAGATGGCTGCCTTTCTCCATGTGATAGAAAGCATTCATGAAAGACTTCCCTTGTCCCAAGTAACTGCTCCCCACCTCCCAATATAGGTTCGTATTCTGGAATTCCACCATTTAAAAGCTATCGTTGGGGTTGAGATATCTTTGATTTGAAGACTCTGCATGCCCAAGGCGGACAGCCAGAGAAGGGTACTGGTCCCACAGGGCTCAAATAGGGGTGGATCTTCTGTGCCTGTCAGGACGAACCTAACAGATATTGTAGACCCATGAAGACTGAAAAGAAGAAGGGCCTCCCAGGATGAATTCAAGTTAGAAAATCTTGAATTAAGTTCTAGAGGGCCCAGGGAGCAGGGCAGAGAAAGAAAGGCGAGGGGCGTGTCCCAATTTGAATTCCCCCAGGAGAAGGCAAACTGGGAGTGAAGGTGTTCGCCTTTGGCTAACTGAGCCCATCCAGAGGAGGATGCAACCCCACAAGGGAAGGAAGGGAGGGAGGCTCAGGAGACAGGGTGGGGCCAGCAAGGGGGAAACAGTACAGCCAACTGGGCGGACTCACGAAAGATTCTCCAGGCCGGAAAAGCAGAGTGCAGGGCAGCACCCCTCCCACGCCCCTTCAGCTACCCTGCCTGTTCAGACCAGCCCGCCGCCCTCTCCCAGCCAGAGCCTTTGGCTGAAAACCTGAGAAAGCAAAATGAGGAACATCATGTTAAGACACCTGGTCGGTCCTTTCACCAGCCCTGAGACTGAGCACAAGTTCTCGGGTCCTTCCCCCATCCACCTCTTTTGGCTCTGCCCTTTGCCTCACCCCCTGTTCCGACCTCGACCCCTCTCCGCCCTGCCACGCCCCCACCCTGCTCTAACTACCCTTCTTTCGGTCTCCCGGACCCGCCCATCTCCCAATGCCACACCTCCTCTGATCTGCTCCGCCCCTTCCGTCTCCAGGGTCTATCCACCTCCCCTGACCAGCCCCACCTCCTGGTCTCTACTGACCGTTGCCCAGGGTGAGTTTCTGGGCCCTCCTGGCGCTCCTCCACGCCAGGACCCACCCACCGATCCCCGCCGTCTCTGGCCATTCCTCTGCAGTCTCACCACGCCTTCGACCTCTCACCCGCCATCTCCCCGGGGAACCGGGGAAAGGCGTCTCTTCTGCTAGCGGTCTTGGCGGGAGAGGCCCCAGAACACCGGACCTATGTAGACCCAGGAGAGCTGAGGATGCACGGCCCGGGGGATCTACCCAGTCCTGGACATATTTCCGCCCACAGGCAGCCAGCCAGGCTGCCACTATCATTGGGGTGACACCCAAGGCCCAGATGCCTGGCAGCACCTCTACCCGAGGCACTGAGGCGAAGAGCGCTGTGACTACACAGTCTAGCGAGCCTGAAGCCCCAGCTCAGGCTTGGGCACGCACGTTGTTGCTTCACTCAGCCTCTATTGTTGTATCTGTGAAATGGAGGTAATCGTGCCTCCAGGGATGTTGTGAGTTTACTAGTAATAGTCACCATGCGTTCTTTCTTGTCCTTGCAGAGTGGTGTAGACGGTGCTGAATCATGAGGCTGTGTGTTTGCACAGGGTGGCCACTTGGGGTGCTGCAAATCTTGGCAGTTATGTTTGGGGTTAAATCCCTGAGCACAACCATTTCTCCTTCCTGCAGTTATCTCACAGTGATGAAAACCTTGCAGAGCCAGTGCTTGGGTTAAATGAGATCGTGTGGGGATGGGTCCAGGGAAATATTCAGCACACAGTAGCCAGCTTTCAGAAAGTAAGCAGGGCTGAGAAGAAGAACTGATTCCTGGGCTGCTTCATCAGAACCTTAAGGAGGTTCTGATGGTGGGGATTGGCATTTAGAGCCATCTCTGAGGTCAGTAGGAAGGCTCAAGGCAGATCTCAGACATCCTTGGGGGATGACAGGGGATGAGCCCTTCAACCTTCCACCAGAGCTAAGTGTAGCAAGCACTGAGCTCATGAAGGAGTGACAGTGTCCCTCAGTCAGTGACTAACGTCAGGCTGATATTTTGCCCTGACCCCAATACTTTGCCACCTCTCATTCTGGCAAAGGAATGCACGCACAGTTGAAACATCGGCCCTTTGTAAAATCTCTGCCTTCGACAGACTGTGAACATGGCCGAACCTGTTTGCAGAGCCAGAAGAGGTGGACCAGGGAAAGGACCTGAGAAAGAACATGGTGGCCTTGTGACTGGAGCTTAGAAGACCTGATATGTAACTTGAAGGATTGGCCAGGTTCTGTGTAGGTAGGGTTCCTGAGTTACAGCCATCCTTGCTTCCCGAATGGAGGAATTGAGGAGAGAAACTGCTCCTTAGGGATACACATGTCCCACTGACAGAAAGTGCTTCAGAAAGAAAGGCACCCTGGATGGCCAGCAAGCCTGTCCTCTCTGCGGGAGGTTCTGGTAGGCAGTGGACAGCAGACCTTGGCAGTTCAGGGGGGTTTGCTTTTGCTTTTGTGATCCATGCTGCAGGCTCTATGAAGAGAGTCCAAGGGCACGGGGCTCTGAGTACTAATATGCATTTTTATTCTGCAATAATTTTCATACTGAGTTCAAGAGGTAGCAGCTCCAAGTACATAAAACCAAATCAAATTAAATTAATTGATTTTATTGAAACCTGCGGCAGTTGTATTCAGGCCCACAGCCAGGGGCATGACCCTCATGAAATACCAAAGGGGCTTTTGAAATAATTAAATTAATCACACCCTGGGTTATGCACAAGGGCTCCCTTCTGTACTCGAAGGCTGGCATGTTTCAGTCACAGCCACAGGCAAAGGGGCACGTGGCCACCACTCAACCGAAATCTATGGTGCTGCCTCGTCGCGGGGAGCCGGAGACCCAGACTTCTCGTTCAGGAATCAGCCTTTGTTAAGCCTTTGTTAAGCATACCTACGTTCACACGCAGAGAATCATATCGGCACACAGTACACAGTTACTGTGACAACATGGCAGACAACATCAGTGTAAAGGAAGTGAGGTTTCAGCCTGTGTCCATGCTCACTCAGATATCCACATGCCCACATAAACACATAAACACTTCTACACCCACCAGCTAGATCTCTCTTCTTACTGTTGGCCTAGCTCGGCTCAGGCCAAGTGCTTTCCACCTGCCTCAGGTTCACCTCTAGGCTGGATTCAAATGACTGTATGCTCTTGGTTCATTCATTTCGGCCTCATGGCAGCCCCGGCAGTCCTCTCTTTCCGGTTGGAATCACTGACGTTTTATTAGAGGACTGGGTTCCTGTATATAGCTCTGGCTGGCCTCTTACCTCTGCCTCTTGCGGCAGGATCATAAGCATGTGCCACCATGCCCAACTTGTCTTTATTTTAAAGAGGAAGATGCCAAGGCACAGAAAGAGGAGTAACTTGCCTAATTCACCCAGTTGGTAAAAGATCCAGGGTAAAAGATTCTTAGTGCATCTAAGACTGCCACGCCTACTCACAGCAATGCCTTTATGGCTTGTGAAACCATCTCCTCGCTGCTAGGGGCCCATGATACCAACATTAGAGTGGAAGGGTTCCTGGATAACCCTTCACTGTACAGAGGAGGGCATTTGTAAGCCAGCAAGAGATTATGCATTTTTTTCTTCTGCAATAATTTTCATACTGAGTTCAAAAGGTACCAGGTCCAAGTACATAAAACCAAATCAAATTAAATTAATTGATTTTATTGAATTCTTTCAATAAAATTTGTGGGTTTTGTCCATTGTCACATAGCCACTTAGAGAGAGTAGGCTATCTCCTGCTAGCATCTGTCTCTGAGATTCCTGAACTGGAAAACGTTGTCGTTGGGTCCACTCCTGCATTTGGGACTACATGGACCTTTAGAGACACAAGTGTTTGGGGAGTGGCCCTGTGGAGTGGCCCACAAATGGTGGCTTACACAGCCTCTGTTCTACCTTGCCTAACTGGCCTGGCCACCTGAGGAGGTAAGGCCTGTGTTCCATCCTTGAATGACAAGCTCCCAGAGCCCTCTCCTATTCCTTACCAGCTCTTACTACTAGATGCTCTGGCCTCAAAGTGAAGCCCTGGCTGCTGGCCCCACACATCTCTTCCCCAAGTCTGAACTTGAACATTTAGCATTTATGAGTGGCACCATCCATCAAAACCGTGACAGGTACTGCTCAAGGCCTGTGTGTGCGGCTCCGGGCCTGGTGCACAACTGCAGGCCCCTTCGGCTCCCTGGCGGGTTCATTTCACGGATAGTGAAACTGGTCATGGGAGGTGGGTAGCCAGCACAGGACAAAGCTAGAGCAGGGCAGAGCCTCTCCTCAAAAATCGGTATCCTTTTTTGTTTTAAAAGTCACCAACAAAATGATCTCTCCGGTGCACGTGTATCATCTCCCACTGTGCTGGCTAGTTTTATATCAACTCGACACAAGTTAGAGTCATTTTGGAAGAGGAAACTTCATTTGAGAGAATGCCTCTTCACACTCGATTGGCCTTCGGGCAGGCCTGTGGTGCACTTTCTTGATTGGTGATTGATGTGGGAGGACCTGGCTTACCATGGGTGGCGCCATGCCCCAGTGGGCAGTCGTAGGTTCTGTAAGAAGGCAGCTTGAGCGAGCCATGAGAAACAAGTCAATAAGAAATGTTCATGGTGGCTGCTTCAGTTTCTGCCTTGAGTTCTGCCTTAACTTCCTTTGATGATAGACTGGGATCTGGGTATTACAGATCAGATTAAACCCTTTCTCCCTAAGTTGCTTTGGGTTATGGTGTTTTACCATAGCAACAGAAGCAATAACTAAAACAGCTTTAGGGGGCAGGCTCTCACTGTGCAGTACAGGTAATACTTGTATCCTTGTCCTCAGCTTCCCACGTGCTGCGACTGGAGGTCTTTAGATACCTGGTTTCCTCCTATATTTTTGGACTTCTACACTTTGTCCCTTTTTGGGATAATAATTTTAAAACCATGGTGAATATAAAGAATTAGACAATGCTATCTGGACCACTCTAAGTGTACAGCTCACTGGCACCAGGTACATCTACAGTGTTGTATGACTGATATCATTCTTGCCAACCAATCAGTCCAAACAGGCTGTAACAGTAAGCAGAACCTTTCCTTCCTGCTTCCCTGGCCCTGGCTGCTTCTGATACCTCCACCCTATGAGCCCGTGTCTGACAGGGTCCATGTAAGTGGACACACACAGCATTGGTACTCAGCGTCAGAAGACCAGGTTCTGCCATATCAGGAATCCCTAGTCTAGGAGGCCCTCGGTGTTTCCCTTGGTAAAACAGACCCAGGGACCAAATCAGTCCTCCCTACCAGGGATGTTGTGAGAGGGATGCCACCATGAGGAACACCATCCTGAGAGGACCAGCGGTGGCATATAGAGGCCTCTGGTTTCCCAAAGACTAGAAGTAGTCCAGTCCAGAGTCAGAGCAACAGAGCGCTACCCAACAGCACACCCAACAGCGAAGTAGCAAATGAAGAAAAAGGAGTCTCTGGCAGGCAGGCAAAATAAGACTTTCCTACTCTCCGGCTCTCCCGGGGCCCAGGCACCAAGCTGACACACAGGCCAGGGACAGCCTGGTACTGACCATCCTACCTGTAGCACTGAGTAATGGTTTTGTTTAGGTGGGCCTGAAAGCTGCTGGCCACAGTTAAACAGCCTTGGAAAGTGAGTGATATTGAATACTTCAGTATACTGGAAAAGAAGGTTTCTGGGTCGTGTCGTCATTACTGAAGCCATTACGTATAAACAGCTCTTGCTGCTGTCTCCTCCCAGCTCCCAGCTCCCAGCTCCCAGCTCCCAGCTCCCAGCTCCC
>JANHMN010000013.1:13012833-13037196 GCA_030674055.1 Rhabdomys pumilio
CCAGCTCCCAGCTCCCAGCTCCCAGCTCCCAGCTCCCAGCTCCCAGCCCAGGCAGAGGTTCCTTTCTCTGTTTTCAGAAGCCATACCTCTCACTCCAAGGTCCAGGCTGATTCCTGATTCCTGCCCAACCTTTTGATCTCCATCCTTCCCTTCTACTGTATGTACCAGGCTCTGCAAAGTGACCATTTGGAGGTGGCATTGTGACCTTTCCTTCTTTGGCCAGAGGAAATATCTAGAGCCTCCTTCTACCCTCAAAAGCCTGAAGCCCAACTCACTCAGCAAAATCTCCTGGAGCTGTCATCTGCCTCAGTCCACAGCCATCTGCCCATCCTCCCGCCTCCCCTCCCAGGGGCTAGTCTACCCATTTCCTCTGCCCTTTTCAGCCCTTGGCGCCAGGGCTGGCTATTCTGAACCTTTGGCTCGGTGCCTTCCTCCTTCTCAGCTCCTTGACAAGGGCTTACTTGAAGTTTAACTGTTACCTAGCACAGGGACATGCAAGTGTGAACACACACACACACACACACACACACACACACACACACACACACGCATGGTCACACCTGCAGAACTTGTGGTACTAAGGTAAATGTGCACCGGAGGCTGTAACTCAACATGTATCCAATTCCATAGTTACTTGCTTGAAAATGTTACATGGTAGCCATTGACTAACCGCTAGATTGAGCTGGAGGGAGGGAAAGAGAGGGACCAGGGATAGCAGACTCTAGATCAGTTAGTTGGTCTAAGAACCTTTTTGAAGCAGTCCTTCCCCCCTTACCAGAAATAAGTAAAGGTGAACCCCAGGAGGATGGAGAGTCCTTTTCTGGTCACCCACACTTCTCTCATCCTTTGGAATACAGCATTGGCTGGGGTTCAAGGTTCCTTTGAGTAGATCCGAGAGCAATTACTGAAGAGCTCGTAAAATCACACCGAATGCTATGTTTGAAAAGATAATTTTCTATGTTCAGCTCAAGGAAAAGTTTTTCATAGAAGCAGTCGCAGGCAGATAAAAGTGCCGCCCACATCATAGAGTTTCAGATCTATGCCAGAAGGAAGGGGATAGGAGACGAGAGGACCACTCCAAAGAAAACCAGGTCTGCCTGTGATCTGATCTCGATGACTAGGAAAACATACCCGGAAGCTGTCATGGTCAGTATTCGCTCCACTGAATGTATCATTAAGCCCAGACTCAGACTCTCGGGAAGCCAAGGTAGAGCCTGGCACAAAGTATGAACGGAGGTAAGGATCCAGAGAGATGGGCATTCTGATAAGGTGTTCAGGTCTCCTGTTCGAAAACAGCCCTGGGAGGGGTTTGTTTTCTGCGGGACAGCCTCCTGGGGCTTCTGTCCTGAAGCTTACAGATCTGCAATGGCAAATGTGTGGTTCATAGGGAAAAGCTATGGTGTGTCACATAGAACATGTCTGAGTTCAAAACAGAGCAGATGTCAAATGTAACAGATAAAGGCTGAAACTGATAATAAGAAACTTTTAAAAACGCATGAAGAAACAGATACAGATGCCCAATGATTCTTTATACTGGGGACCAGGAGTGTAACTCAGAAACAGTGCTCACAGCATGTTTCAGACTATGGGCTCAACCTGCAGCATCCCTGTTTAAAAACTGCTTATTTTTACTGTTTTAAAATATGAAAATAACTGTAAAGTGCATATGGAAGTGGGGTATGGCGGCAGGTGACTGTTCAGGATCTAATCACCTGGCCTGTGAGACCTCAGGCAAATCATTTTCCCTGTGTGGAACAGCATCCTAGTTAATATTTTAATTTGAATTGAATCAAGAGTGGTATCGGTCTTGTGACCTGTGCACCAAAAAAATGAAAGTGGTTTCTGATCATGCCCCTCCCAGCATCCCTCAGGAGACTATGTACATTTTCTCCTCTATCCATGTCCATCTTGGACACTGGTTAGAAACGAGACTGTATCTCAGCTGTGGATCTGAGAGCAAAGGAGGGAAGAGGCGGGCCGTCTTTGGGCAGTCACAGTGAGTGTTGCCGCTGGCCCAGGTGTCTGAGCCTGCCGCTGTGGGATCTACTTGTACCCAAGATCTGTTGTCCAGGTAGCTGTCTGCAGGCTGGGGTTCAGGCAAAGCATAGACAATAGAAGAAGGAATAAAGGAGAGGCCTGTCCTGGCAGATAGCTTAAGTTGAATCTCTGCTCTCTCTGCTGGTCTCCTCTGCCATAAAATGGACTTATCTTCTGTACCTGAGAGGATATCCCTTTACCAAACCACAGCACACTTCACAGAGAGCCTGGCCCTGCTCTTACACAACTGGTTACCCTCCCCCCAACTGCTACCTACATGAGCATGAGTTGAAATCTCATCGAAGTGTCACTAAAGGGACAGGGGACCCCAGAGGGCTGACAGTGCTGGACCATGGTCATGGCTTAATCTGTAGACTTGGAGTATTTGGTAAACTGTTGTACAGGCAGAAGCCACGAAATCGTATCTGCAGAATGAGTGAATGAGATGTACGAATGAAGATGACAAGGGCCCCGGAGTTGGGACTTGCTAGAGCTCTATAGAACCCTAGTGACCCAGATATGTTGGGGAGCCAATCTTTGTCTTGGGTATCACGGAAAGGAGAAGATAATGCGGCCAAATACACTGGCTTATGGGGTCTCCTGTTTGCCAGGAAAATGCCCACTCTGCACCTGCTTTTCTTTATAACGACACTTCTATTTTCAAAAGTGCACCTTTGGGGACAATGAACTGTCTGTCCTCCCTGTTATGAGGGAGACTGGAGGAAGAGATTCTTTCCTGACTCCATCTCTTTTCTCATTTGACATCTATCTTAACTTTTGCCAAAAATACAATTAAACTGTCATTTCATCACCTATTCCTTGAAAGCCCCGTGTAAACATTGCTCACCCAAAGGTCCGCTTCCCCCAGCAAAACCAACAAAGATACAAGCCAGCCTTCGAGGGAGCCTGCATGGTGGAATGCTAGGTGCCCTGCTGCACCACTGTGCCCGGATAGCAGACCTGGGCCTGCTGGAACATCCTTAATGAACTGGATGTCCATGAGTGTACCTTTCACAGACCTGGTTCAAAAGGCATGGCAAACGAGATCAGACCTTTCAGTCTGGGGGCAGTGCATCTTGGTCCATCAGAGGGTGAAGAGAGACATCATGGCTTCCAAGGTCGCGGGGGGGGGGGGGGAGGGGATGGTCTGGGCTCCTCAGCTCTATCTTCCAGAGAAGTGTTGGGTAGCGACCATCAGAGAGATATCAGGACCAAAAGAGTCAGTCTACCTGGGGAGCTCACCAAGCCAGGGGCAGGCACAGAGATGACCGTTTTCAGACCTGTTCTCTTGCATCTTACCCAATGGGTTGGGAGGACAGGGCTCTTCTCTTGCTTAGAGGGAGCTGAAAAGGCAATCTGGTACACCTTAACACCACCAATGGGCACTCCCTGTGTGCCCATGCACATAGGTGTGCCTTCTAGAGTTCTGCACCAGTTCATCCCTGACCCCACCCCAAGGTCATGCTCTATACCAACATACGACTGACGATAGAAGCTCTGGTGTGGCCCTGAGAGCTTCCTTTGCACTTTCCTGGTTTGCCACAGGAGTGTGGTGCCTCTCTTAGACCGACCACTGGGTTCCTAGGGCACTGCCTTCACTTGGTACTCATTACCCAGCTGGAAGTGGAGCACAAAGGGACAGGATGTGGGGGTGGTGGGCTCCACTCTTTCTCTGCCCCTGCCCGAGCCCATGGAGCCTCAATGTCCAAGTCCCAGGCTTGGTCACAAGCTAAACAAGGGACAAAAACTGCCCTCTTGACCTCTTTCCCATGCTGAGGTGTGGATTCATTCACACCTCAGAAGAAGGAGCCTGGCCACTCATCTCTTGATCAGCAGTGCGAATCTTAAGAACAGAGCAATGGGTACATTTCGATTCCCTCTCCCACAATGCTTCATGTGCCCTACTTAGGAGGGCCCTGCTTCTCTGTGAGCAATTATCTTAGAAATTGGCCTTTGACAAGTGCTGGGTGCTAATCTTAACTGCATGGTCGTAAGGATGTGGATAGGTCATTTTGCTTGTGACACGGGAGGCTCTTGAGTGCATGAGGATAGAGACACTGTACACATCACCACATACCAGCCCCAGCCAGCTGGATCGCTTTTCCAGAAGTCTGGAAGTGACTCTCAAATGTCTGCTTTCATCCCTGGTTGGCCCTGGAGCACAGGTGCATAACCCTCCTCTGTAAGCAAAAGAAGATGACTTGCCCGAGCCAGCTGGAGCCAGCTGCTGAACACGCTGCTTTGTCTGGTGCAGGAGCCCTGCAAGGCAGATTCCACCAGACCCTGGTAGCAAATGAGTAGATAGAGGCTCAGCTAGGGCACGTGGCATCTCTGAGGCCAATCAGTGAGAGTTGGGTCAGAGTTCAAGCTCAATCCTCCCTGTCCAGAAAGACTGTGCTCCCTTCATTTGTGGCTGGGAGAGGGGAGAGGGGGAAGGTGGAGGGATGAGATTTCAAAGTTGAATAAGCAGAGTCCCAGTTCACAGCTATCTGACAGAAAATGAGCCCTGGCAAGGAGTGCTACGAAAACTGGGACATAGCCATGCAGGTGGCATGTGGAGCGAGGTGGCCGGTCTCCCCTGAAGTTTGACAGGCATCTGGGACAGGCTGCAGAGCCATGCCCAGGGTAGAGTGAGGCTGGAAGAGCTGGCCAATGAGTCTGAAAGGTCACATGTGTGAAGACCCTTGGTGGTATGAACCTCCACAGCACCCATGAAATAGACCGACACAGCCAGTTCTACAGCTTTTAACAGGGGCCCCGAGGTAGGGTGAGGGGGCAGTCTTGGGAGGAAGCTGGGTCTGAAAAATCTGCTCTGAGATGTTTAATTTTCATCAGCACCTGAAGAACTGAAGGTGGCAGAAGGGTGAGGGGGTCCTCATCTGCCCTTCCTCTTCCCCACTAAGCTTCTGGAAGATTCTGCAACCTCTTGGCCTCCATCAGCAGGAGCTGGGGGAGCCGATAAGCCAGTTCGAAAGGACATAGTGGCAGCATTGCTGGATACTTATTATTTTTCTCACACGTTTGATTGACATGACCCACGGGGCCACAGAGAAAGGCTTTTGTTGGACTGTTTGTTAGGTATCTCACTAGAATTAGGGAGGAAAAGAAATGAAGTCCTGGGGTCCTGGCTAACCCTCCCTCAGGGGCAGCCCAAGGTACAAAAGCATCAGATCTGTTGCCTTCCTGGTTCCTCTGCCTGCTCCTAGCTCTTTTTTGTGGGTCAAACTGTACAAGAGGAACCTCCCTCTCAAGGCTGCTTGGCAAGGACTCTAACAGAGAGAGAATCCAGGGGCTGAAGGAAAGCAAGAAGTCTGGATGAGTCTCCCTGTGAACAACGCCTACATTGACAGCAGGCCATTCTCTGGCTTTCCTTAGGGTTCCTATGCTAGTTCCTAGCTTCTGCAAATGCGTCTGTGGCTCCTTCAGCTCTAGTCCCTAAACAGGCCCCTTCTCTCACAATGTTTCTAGACCCGAATCGATCTCAAGCTTGCTTGGAGTCCTGTGGATTCCAGGCAACAGCTCTGCTTCTGAGCCCTCTGGCCTCTCTTCCAGCTGTTGTGTTAGCTTCTTGTCCCGCCTTGGGATTTGAATAGGCCCAGTGTCATGGGCATCGAACTTGAAACCTGATTAGGAAAATCAGTAGATCAAAATACCAGAAATAATTACTGAAGTGCTCTAAGCAGGCCTAATGGCAGCTGAAATTATTTCAGCAATTGTCTTATTTAATTTTGACATCAGCTCCGGGAAGAGGCCGTCCTCGCGCCTTCCTCCCCGCTGGGGCGTTATTATAGCTTTCATTTATTAGGGTTGCAGTGATTTCTCACCACCTTTGGCATGAAGTCCAGGTGCCTCACACCCATCTTTCCAACAGCACACTACTCCCTCACTTCCGCCTTCATCAGTACCTGATATCCTCACCCTCGGGTAGCAGCCCTAGGCTCTCAGGGCCTCCAGAGGGAGTGCTTCCCTAAATATTGCCTCACCCTGCCTTATACTTCTCAGCAGCCCGAAGGACCTCCATCCTCCAGATCTGCTGCTACTGGATGGCATCAGGGGCCATGTTTACACCACGTATCTTGCTTTCTTGTGCTAGGTGCCCACGGCTGCAGGGCAGAGACCACTCTTCCTCTGTCCTTTTCCTAAAACCAAAACTGTTTGGGCTTCGGTGTCTCCAGACTGAATTTTCCCCCACTCCATCCTCACCTGCTCTTCACTGAACAGCCTGAGGGCACACATCCATCATTTAGGATTAATCTTTAAATGATGACTTATCTTTTCAGTGGAACATATAGCTGTTAAAAAATTGTGTTTTTACATAGGTAGATTCTTCTGTAGCTTGGGTACATGACAGGGTTTTCCCACTGCAACTACAAGTCAGAGGGAAGACAAGATTGAATAACAGACTACCATACGCACTTGCACACTCACATGCACATGCACACACACACACACACACACACACACACACACACACACACACCCGGGAAGTAAAGCAAAAGGAAGATGATAAACCAGAAGAAAAATTTTGACACTTACATCATATAAAAGGTTGAGTACTAATGTGTATAAAAAAAAGTTTCTGAGCAGGTTGTATTTATATATTTAGGAAGATAGGGGTGTGTGTGCGCATGTGTGTGCTTGTGTGTGTGTGCGCATGTGTGTGTGTGTATGTGTGAGAGATAGTGAGAGACAGCGCATAATGAAAAAGAGGCAAATGATTTCAGGGGTGGGTGTTACATGAGAATTTGAAGATGGAATGGGGAGGAGAATAATATAATTATATTTTAATTTTTAAAAAGTAAAAAAATTTAATTAGAAGTCTGAGGAACAGAGAACTGAAATCCCAGCAGAAATTGGGTAAAAGCAGTCCCAGAAACACCAAAATCGCATGCTTTTCTGATACATTTATATATATGTAAATAGGGGGCTGTGAGAGTGGGCATATATGCCGAACCTAGACAGGGGACCCTGAGAGGGCATCAGGGGTGTTGAGAAAGGCTGGGGAGGGCAAAAGGTCACGTGTCAGGCAGCTCCTGGGGTGGGGGTGGGGCACAAGGGAGAGGAAGGAGGTGTGGGAGGGAAATAACAAAAGCAGATTTTGTTCTGGGCTATAATGAAATCTAATTCTTTATAAGTTTATTAAAAATGAAATAAGACTTAAGTAAGCAAAAGTAAAGAAAACAGGCAAAAGATAGGAACAGAAAATTTACAGGAAGAGATATTAAAGTTGTCCTAAAACATATGAAAATATGTTCAACTTGCATTCGTAAGAAAATGAAAATCAAAATTACAGCAAGATGTTGTTTTATGGCCATGAGTTTAGCCAACGTTCAGGAATGGGCAGCATCTTCTGCTGTAGAGAAGCAGGCGGGAGAGGATTTCTGCAGGGCAGTCCCACCCTGGCAGAGGGGATCTGGAGACACCGAACAAACCACACACCATGCTCCACTATCCTCGTCCTAGAAATAGACCCTGAAGGAACGCTCGTTCCCAAGCAGAGGAGACCTATCACAGGCATGACAGGCAGCTTAAGAGAGAGTGCAAAGTGTAGGTAACAGCCTAGGTTGCCACACATAAGCCGGGCATCTGTACACAGTGGAGTACATTGCAGCCGTGAGACAATGGGGAAGCCCTCTATGAGCTAGCATGAAGTGCATCCCATGATCTATTACTGAATGGATAAAAAAGCACATAGGATGTACTACTTACTACCTTTTGTGTAAGAAAAAAGAGGACACAGGAAATAGAAGTTCAAGGTAAACTGGGTATGTATGGGGAGAGAATATGTTCCCAGATAAACCTTTTGGTGTATAGAGCCTTCAGAAGGATCAGTGTCTTACATAGTTAAGAGATTAAATTAGAGGACTCTGCAGCAAACACAACTGGACAAATGTTCCTCTCGGCTGTCACCCTTTCCAGTGAGAGTTGTTGGACGCACAGATGCACAAGGCGCTGATAATAAATGATGCGGGAGAACGCACTCCTCAACAAGACACGCAGACCATCCCTTCTATGGGGAAAAAGCATTATGGCAGGCTGGATGAAAAGAAGGTCAGAGCCAGGGGAGAGGGAGAAGGGTCCCAAAACACCATCTTCTGAATAAAACACAGCTGCTTGAACTTGCTACGGTTGTGTGTGTTGGGTCTGTGAAAGAAGACGCTGGTCAGCAGTCAGTCACGGATGTAAAGGGGCTCAGAAGGGCCTAAATCTCACTAGCAAATTATTTCCCTGTGGTTAACTGAGGGACAGGGTAGTCAGGGCCTTCAGTTGTGAGCCCCCTGGTGGCCCCACCGGGCTCCAGTGGAGAGTTCTAGTTCAGTGGCCACACGGATGGACCTGGTTAAACTAAATGGGTGCCGAAACCCAAAACCAACCAACCAACAAACAAACAAACAAATAAATAAAATAAACAAATGAATCTTGGGATAGGACTGTAGGAAGGAGAGAACGTTGATAAGGGGGAGGGAGATGAGAGGGTTTGTGGGAGGGAAGAATCAGATCATTATGCAAACCTAGTTAATAAGAAGAAATTAAATTAAATCTGTAAGAATAGGAAGCAAAGAGAATCCCTCTGGGTGAAAGAAAAAAGATAAACCGAACCGTATTTTAAATAAATACTACAACATGTTAATGAGTCCAAGAGAAGAAGAGGAGAAGAAAGGTAAGACTAACCAGGTATTTTTTTAAACAGGGTGCAATTCGGTAGAGAAGCTTGGTTGTTGTGGTTTCAGAGAAGCAATTTCCCCGAGAGATTTAGGTATAATGAAGAACTGAGGAACCGAGCGTGTGTGCTGCTGATCTTACCAGAGAAGAAGGACACGTACATATGGGGTGGGGAGGAAGAAACCATTCCATGGTAATGACTTGGAATCAGAGCATAAATGTAGGCTCAGAATTTCTAGAACTGTGTGTGTGTCTATGTATATGTGTCTGCGTGTGTCTATGTCTGTGTGTGCATGTCTGTGTTTCTCTCTCTCTCTCTATATATATATATATACATATATATGTATATATGTATATATATGTGTGTGTGTGTGTATGTGTGTGTGTGTGCATTAGTTACTTTTCTGTTGCTGAGACAAAAATGCTATGACTGAGAGCAACTCAGAGACTGTTTACTTTGGCTCTGCTTCCAGAGTTGTTGACAGTCCATGATGCTGGGGGAAGCATAGCACCAGGTGGACAGATCAGGAACTCCCATCTTCAACCCCAGGCACAAAGCACAGAGAGTGAACTCCAAGGAAGGAGAGGCTACAAATCTCAGAGCTCCTACTTCCTCCAGCAACTCTGCTTCACTTCCCAAAGATCCCACTCTCTCCCCTAACAGTGCCACCGACTGGAGGCCAACACCTGAGCCTGTGCACTGTGGAGTCAACACCTGAGCCTGTGCAGGCCATTCATTTCTCCACGAACATAAGTGAGTTTATATGTATCTGTGTGCATCGATATCCATGTTGAGTATGAGCATACACATGTTCATGTATGCATGCATACGTATGCTCACGTATGTATGAAAGGTATGTGAATATATATCCATGCATGCATTTCCTTCAGAGAGCCAGGAAGTAAAGAGCCCAGCAGCCCTGAGTACACCAATGCTCTGATGCTAGCATCTAATATCATTGTCCAAGACAAGGAGCCCGAAGTCCTTAAAGAAGATTGATCCCCAGGGCTGTGGTGGGGCAAGTAGAAAATGGACCTGGAGCATCTTTTTAGGCCTGCTTGCAGGTGACACTGTGGGTGTCTGGGCAGGGAAGTGAGCTGCAAAGAGATGAGAATGAGAACATAGCTCAGGTTGATTTTTGTTAACCTGTATAATAACTTCTAAAGAGTCTAATGCCAGGGGTTTCATGGGCAGTGTATTTAAAACAGCACCGCTTGGAATGTAAATTCCCTAGTGTAATACAATCCCTGGTGCACAGGGAAGCATACTTACATGAACTCAACTCAGGGTACACGTTATTTCTTCCAAGAAGATGGCTTCTAGAGATAGGCTTCCTTAAGGGTTCACGGAAGGCTCCTGCCTGGTCTCAGTCTTATAGATAGTGTAGTCATTTGGGCTATTAGCCGCCTCGGTCCTGGTTATGGGAGTTTGGGGGAGACTCTGGCAATATGGATAGTGTAAGGGTCATTTAGATTATTAGGTACCTCTGGTCCAGGTTGTGGGAGCTTGGGGAGCCCCTAGTTGTAAGGGTCATTTAGACTACTAGCCACCTCCAGTTCTGGTTGTAGGAGCTAGATATGGCCTGGCCCAATGGAGAATGCAGACCACGAGGCTGTTAATCACCTGTAACTCCCAGCTTTCTGGAAAAACAGGCCTTTCCCTTTGAAAGAACAATCCTGAGTGCTGAATATTCCTGGGTTCCCTGGAGAGCTATGGGTGCAAGAGCCTTCATGTTCCCAACACCTGCTTGTGGCAGGATGCAGGTGCAGCAGCAGTCCATGGGAGGTGCTTGAAAGGTTCCCTCACCCCCACCCCTGTCATTAATTGAAAACAGTGTTGAGAACACAAATAATAAGCCTTAAGAAAAAACGGGTTCATGAGACATACAGTCGATAAAAAAGATAAATAATTCTGGGCTGACCAGTAGATCCAGAGGCAGGGTGAAGTCAGATAGACATCACTTTGCAACCATCATGTTCAGGACTGGATGGGAAGAGAGCTGTGAATGATGGTGCATCTCAGGAAGGCATCTCAGCTAACCCTTAAGACACTCCCCACAGCCTGCTGCCTCATTCTAATGGAACGAGACATGGAAGAAAGCAAGAGCCTGTGTCACAGAGGAACCGGAGGACAGCCAGACTGGGAATTGAAATCAACCTCAGCAGGGAAGAAAGCCAACAAGTCCCTCTACGTGAGATTCTCCAAGAGGGATGGACCAAGAGGACCCTCGCTGGGAGGCAGTGGTAAGAGGATTGAGAATTCAAAGCCAGCTGAGCTACATGGAAAGACACTATCTCCAAACAAACACACAAACAAAGTTACCCCTAAAGATGTATGCAATGCAGGATTCTGACCCAAAGCACAACCTGGATCTAATCACCAAGGAACATTAGATTAAGTGGGGGAATTTCGTTTATTAAAAATGAGGGCATCATATTCTTCAAAGATGTCACTGTCACGAACAAAACAAAGAGAGGCTGTAGAAATGTTTTATCTTAAAGGAGACTGAGGTAACACCGCCCTCTGAGAAGTGCTGCAGCAACGGCCAAGTGTGTGGTGGGTTGGGCAGGCATGCACATTAACATCGGCTGTGGTTATGTCAGGGGATAGGCTTTCCATCACAAACGCATGCTTGACTGTGTGGGGATAAGAAGGACCATGGTGTGTCCACCATGTCCTCCCATGGTCTAGAAACTATGCATGCTCGCATACCCAAGTACATGCACATGTAAACGGAAGGCAGAGTATAGACAACACAGTAAACATCTGAGATATAAGGACATAAGGGCATTATTTTTATTTGTGCCCACTCTTCTGTAAACTAAAATTATTTCTAAGTTAAGAAATGTAAATGTATGTCCCAAGCCTAGTAAGGCGCTCCCTCATCTAGGTGCAGACTGTCCTCTGCTATAGGACAGTGCTAGAGTCAAGATAGTCTGATTGGACATATAGCCCTGGAGAAATGGACACTCTTGGGGTTTCTGCCCTTCTTCTGTGGGGGTGATATCCATTTATGGGCACTTGGGTAATTTAAAAACCATCATACCTGCAAGTGCCAGGACAGAGGAAGGCTGGCCCCACTGCCATTTTTCATTTGGCTGCACAGATATTTATCAGTCATGGTTGAGTATTGCCTGTCTTTCCCAGAAAGAAGCTGCTGGGATCCCAGAACAAGGACCTGCTCAAGGCTGGCCTTTGGCTGGCTTCCACCTGGCAAAGTTCCATTCTAGGGCTGTAGGCCTCTGCCGAGTCTTGGGAACTCAGGCCCTTGTACTCTGGCCTTGACCTATGCTGGTTCCCATTGGCAACATATCTTTCTTTGGGTTTGACCCACTTCTAGGCTGCCCTGGACTCTGTAGGCCCCTGCCAGGGTATTCTAATCCTCACTATGGGCTCCTTCATGGAAGGATCCAATAAGTCACTCCAGCTTGGGTTGATTCAAACTCCACTGCTCCTCTCCCAAGACCCTTTGCACTGGCACCATTGCTCACAAGTTCCTGTCAAAAAGAAGTGAGAGGTAATCTCTGGCCAGCAGGTTTGCTTGCTTTCCCGCCTCTCTTTGGGGCCTGGAATTCTCCTGGAGACCTTTACATTGGTCCTCAGGCCAGGCACATCCTGATGAGGCCTCTGGGTATAGTGTCTTGGCCCATCATTTTGGAGCAGGTGTGCTGGGCTGTTTTCCATTTGTCCTCTGATCCTGCTTGTCACCCTCCTCAGGAAGACACATTACCCCCAAAGCTGTAACAAAGTCATGGACTTCCTGTTTAGCAATGAGGAAGAAGGGAGTGAGGACCAGAGGGTTGGTGGGAAGAGATCAGGATGCTTAAAGCCTTGTCTCCCTTTCCTCAGACTGGCCATGTCCTGGTCCAGACACCACAGCCCACTGACTCTGCTGGCAGTCGGCCTCTCCCTGCTCACCTCTTCTGTCCCAGGAGAGACAGCATCCCACATTAACAGTCATGGTGTCTGCAGCAGGTCTCATGAATCCCTCCACACCTTGCCCTGGCCTCTGACCTCAACTCCTTTCACAGGGCTGACTCTGAGCATGCCACTATTTTCCCCGATGCCCCAACACAGGCAGACACCCCTGAATGCGTGGATCCCCCCCTCAGGAATGTGTGGGTATCTGTGCAGCAGCCTAGGTGAGGGGATTCACCTGGAAGGCAGGTGTGTGCTACCTGACAATTGCCAGGGCTGCCACTCCCAGATCTCCCTTGGAGAAGCGTTGCTTTCGAACTTTATCTTTGCGTGACTTGCATGTTCACTGAGAAGCAATACAAGGAAGAAGGAAAAAAGGGAGAAGCTGGGTAGAGGGCTACCTTTCTTCAGGGAAGCTTCGTTGGGGATGCTTCAGGAGCCTGACTCAAGGAGGGGGGCATGTGGCTAAGCATGTTCTTCAAAATTGGTTCTGAGAGACACTTGGGGCTTCTTATTATTCATTCTATTAAGATCAGGACATTAGCTAATGCCCGTCGTGTCCTTAGAACAGGTCTGGCAACTTCTCTGATGCACTGTGTGCTTGAAAGTAGAGGAGAAGGCTTTGATGTGATCCCTCTGTCAAGTCCGTTCTGTCTCCTGCCTTGTGGCAGAGACACTGTCAGCTCCAGGACAAAGCAGTGGAGCTAACAGCAGCGCCCCCCCCCCCCACTGTGCCAGGCCTCACAGTGGCATCTACCCTGCTTGCTGCACGCAAGGGAGCAGACAGGACAAGCCCTTCCAGTCCTGGGAGGGTGAACCCCATATCTGAGGCTGGCAGTGATTTAGAGATAAGTAGATGGATGAAGATCAGAAACTTTGCTTAGAAACCAGAACTGCTGGGCAGTGTTCTGGTTTCCCTTTGCAGTGTCATCTCTGGAAGGAATGGCACAATACAAATAAATTCCAGGCCAGTGAGAAAGAATCAGTGCTTGGCATTTGGAGTCCTGGCATTGCCAGGTGATAGGATGACTGTGAGACTCTGGCCTGTGAAGTGCTTTGCTGGTCCTGAGGAGGGACTAGTGGCTTCTAGCTGACAAGGGTTCCTCATATGAGGATAGCTGAGCAGGGTTTGTGACAGGTGGCCCAGGTCACAGATTAGACACATGCATGGCAGGGGATTTTACAGTGAGTTGAAGAGTTCTCAAGGGGCTGTCTATGGTTGGTGGAGGTGGGATTCCCAGGGTCAGACTGGTAGGCCCAGGATTGCTTCTCAGGGTAGGTGGGATGGACAGGTGGGCAAGGTAGGATAGGTGAGGACAGTGAAGACAGAAAAGAGCTGACAGGGCAGAGATCAGGGTGGCAGGAGCAGAGTGAGGGTCAGAGAAAGGTTAGAGGTCAGGCTGGAAGGATCCTGACTACCAGCCAGGGTATTTCTCTTCTCCCTTTGTATCCCCGAGCAGCCTCAAGTCTTATTAACCTCTCAAGACTGGTCTTGTTGATCAATGTTGATTTCTCCCGCACACCTGTTCCTGTTTCAGATGAAAATGGATTATGAAATCATTCCATTTGGCTGGTGATTACCATGGCAATCAGGCATGCTGGCTGACAGACCAGCACTTCTCCTGAAGACAAGATTCTGCTGATAGCAGCTTTCATGTCACTTACACCTGGTTGGGGAGGGAGAGGCATGAAGGGACATAGGGTGAGGCTGGAATATGGTGTCCTTTCCCAGGAGGTCCAGGCAGGTAGCACAGCCCCAAGGGCCTTGGGGTTGGGGGGAGGCATCTCTGCAGGGAGGTGGGGGTTGGGTCAGACGGTGGCAAGCCAGTGGCTGGCAAACCACTTTATACACAGCTGAGAATAGCCTGAAAAGGCACAACCTAAAGGCTGTATCTAAGCTGCCCTCACCCACAGTTAGGCATCCTGACTACACATCACTCAACCTCACACCCATGGCAGAGCCTACCTCTGTGGCCTTCTGGAACACCGTGAACGCAGGACTGTTATTATTGCTGTTCTGTGATCGGATTAAGGTGTAGGGTTTGATGAAAGCTGAAGTGCTTTCAAATCGTTTCGTCCTGATAATTTAAGTCTTAAAAGGCTTCGAGCAGACTACTCAGCTTCATTCAGATCCCAGTTCCCTCACTTGGTGACCTGAGGCAAGTTACAGAGCCTTTCAGTGTCCCTGCCATTAAAGGCAGGTGTTCAGCAGCTTCTCAAGCAGTCTCGCAGATGAAGTGTGGAAACCTTTAGAACAGAACGGATACACAGAAAGCCCTCAAAAGCCAGATGCTGGTGCCCTGTAGCCACTTCTATATTGTCTTAGGGGAGGGTGCTGTGGTCAGGTCGTGTGGCCAACAGGTCTAGACAGGCTGGCCTTATTCTCTGACGTCAAAGAAGCTTCTTGTGATGCAAGAGTGTATGGGCTGAACAGTGTGAGAAACACATCCTCAATCGCGTCCATATTTGACACCCTCAGGGCTGGCCCTGGATCTGGCAGAGCCCCTTCAGCTTGTGGAACAGAAAGGTAGAGGGGACCATCCAGGAACCATATGGACCATACATAAACATTGCCTTGTCTTTTTATCCCGTTGTCCCCCTTGGTGCTATCTTCTTCTGGACCAGAAGAAGCTTGAAGCCCAAGTGATCAGAGGTGACCTGCATCAGTGGTGGATGAGATCGGCGCTCTCCTAGGGATGTCTATCAGTGTGATGCTATGACTGATCCATTTACCAGCCTAAGTGAGGTCTAATCCACCTTCTCAAGTTGCCATCCCTTACTCTAGCCGCAGCTCTTGAAGCTTCCCTTTGGCATGCTCACACTCAGGCTGTTCTAGGCCTCCACACCACTTCTCTGTTTCCTACAATGACATCTGCCATTAATAGCACTGTCTCTCTGTGCCACAGATACTGAGTCATGCAAAGCAGATCAAGAGCCACCGTTGGCCCTGTACTGCCAAACCCACCAGCCCGAGGCGGTGACAGGCCATTACTCTGTGTCCTGCAAGCTGCAGTGATAAGGAAACTCCACCAATTTGATCCTTTATCTTGTCGCAGGTTGAGGGAAGATATTATTTCAATCTAGATAATGATTCAATTTCTTGGACGGAAATGAGATTTTTTTTTTCAAGTCTTCAGGGGGTGCCACCAAAACCCCTCTTGGGGCTGGAGCAGGCCAGGCTCAAGTTAGAGGATTTCTTGTGATTTAGAAAATGTACCGGGTGGAGAGATGCGAGAATGAATGGAGAGCAGGAAGTCTGATTTCAATGGAGAAATATAGGCTGGGCCAGTAAGACTACAAAGTAACTGCTCTTTGGATATTCATGAGCATTAACCCAAACCCATATTCAGAAGATAGGTAGGCAGACTGAGCTAACGGCCTGAGACCCAGCGAGATACAGAATAACGATACACAAACTAGCCCTGCTAAAGGGCCATCCAGGTCTTCCACACTAGCCTGTCGCATGAGGGAGATCTCCTGGGCCATTTTGCTGACAAATGGCCTCACTACAATGACAGTGCTTCCTACCACAGGGCAGGAAAGGAGCTCGCCCCATCCCTGACCAACTGTGCCTCCAAACTGAAGTGAGATCACCTCATCCCAGGAAGTCACAAGACGCTGACAACGCAGATCAACTCTGTGCACTCTAGAAGTATCAGGAAGCCATTAAAGAAGATGCAAATGACGTCAGATAACTCACGTGCCAACACTTCAATGGTTTGCCCTAAATAACGAGTTTAGAGAAATACTACATTATTTTAAAGGCCCGTGTATCTCAAGAGCTACAGTACTGTCAACTGTGTGGTTGGCTCTAAACGACTGCTGCAATTAGAGAGTGATTGTCAGGTCAGTTGCAGGGCCAGGAGAAATTCTAAGGAGTTTGGAATAGCTACGATGGGTGTGCGTTTGGGCCACCCCACAGAGAGTTGTTTCCTCTCCAAAGAAAAGGCTCATTTCAGCTCCGCCCCTTCTGGAATAGCTCCAGCTGCTGACTCCAAGTCATAAGAAGGTGGTATCTTTCAGTGTGGTGTTTGAGTAACCAGACTTGAACATCTACCTGGTGCTGCTGTCAGTGTGAAAAGCAACACACTTTGTGGGAACGTTGGGCATTTCTAGGAGAATAGAAGCTTGGAGCTAGGGATCGGGAGGGGTCTTTTTCCTGGAGACCTTCTGGTACTTTCCAATTAAGCATCACAAGACTATTGCCAGTCGAGAATAAAAATGCAGTTAATAAAAGCTCACGTTTTCAGGACAGACAGACATCCCAGTTAAAGGCTGGTACTTTAGTATCTCTATTTGAACTCTGATCCTATCCCCAGCCTATGCTTTGAAAACGCAAAGGTAGTTGCAGTCAAGATGACTGACAAGTCAGGTGCCTGTGACATGTGGCTGTCTTTACAACAGAGAAGCTAGTTAGATATGAAAGTAAATGCAATGGGTCTCAGGCCCAGGGCCTCACCTACCAGCACATGCTATCCCGGCTGCTGTGTGTACAGCATGTGGCGTTTGCCAGGGACAGTCTCTGGACTGCTGGCTCTAGAGTCAGGTGAGTCATGGAAGTAACAATACTCTAGAAGTGGCTGAGGAAGACTAATGGGGCAAATAAGTCTCTAGCCTTGTCTCTGACATGCATCACTGCAGCGCTGTATGTGCAACTGAGGAGACTCACCCTAGCATATGTACCTGCTGGCAGCCTGGCTCCTGTGTCACATGCACCCAGTACTATCTCAGGCTCTGCTCTCAGGACACTCCAACAGGCCTTTCACCCAAAGTGGAACCCTCTCATGCCAACAGAGTAGCCCCTAGTGTTAGATGTGCACATGGACGTCTGCTTTGGAGGAGAGAGTACAACCACCATCCTTCTTTGTCAGAAACCATTTATCTGATGCATTGCCTATGAAATCCAGAGACACAACACACCAGGCTCAGAACCAGAATCCAGACAATAGGACCTGAGGACCATGTGATCATCACTACTCTTTTCTCCAACAGGGATGCAGGCAGACCCCCCAGCATGGCCTGCTTCTTAATCATGGAAAAATCCAGTCTTCTGCAGCAGAAGGTTGGAAAGAACATCTTAGAAGTATCACATACTGGCTCAGTGAACCTGAGCAGGTGATATTTTAGTGAGTCTAAGCCTGTTTCTCCAGCTCTAGTTGAGGAATATCTGGTAACTTTGTGAACTCTCATGAGGCAAGACAGCCAACTGTGTAGAAACAGCTAATGCTATGTAAACACTGCTTATTAGTATTGGTATTTCAAAATAACCAGCCCCTCCTGCTAGCTTGCATTAGTTAAATGCATAGATTTCAGTTGTCCCTACACCTGGGCCGCAGTGGCTCTTCAGGAGGACAAGCAGGATCTTGGTGACAATCCACTTAAAGCTTAATGTGTCTCCACGCTGTATTCATGGGTGTTAGTGGTCTTTAGTTGCAGCTGTCTGCAGAAGGCTCAGTGTGTTTTTGAGGGACATGTTCTGAGACACAGGGAAGATCCCAAACATGGGTTTCCTGTGTCTATCGAGTGTGTATGTGCTGATCTCATGGTTAACTTCACAGTCCTCTGCACATGATGGAATAGCAGACAAACTGGGCAGAATCTACTTTTATTGACACAGGTGAGAGATACTTTATGGCATGCTGGCTTTTTGTATCTAGACTCTTCATTGAGCCACTCTGGGCCCTCAGCACCTTGCCCGGCCTCACCAACTTCTCGGCCACCCACCAGACCCATGCTTGTATCCTTCACACAGGCCTGAGTGTGTTCTGAGCAAGGCTTCTGCTCTCCCCCAACCCCAACACTGGCAGAAGTAGTTTGACTCGTTGCTCTGGGTTGATTGCACTGTCCTGCGATGTGTGTGTAAGAGGATTGTTCTGATAGAGACAACCTAACAGCAAACTTAGAACATCAAAGACAAAGCCTCTCAGTGTCCCCAGGGTAGTCTTTCACTGCCCACTTACAGATCCACAGCCAAGGGGTTCTGTCTGAGACGTACCCAGGGGTGTCCTCTAGTTAGAGGGCAGAGCAGGGTTCAGGGTATCCTCCTTCAACATGATGTCTTATGTGCTTGGGACTAGCCCTGTCCAGTGACAGGGGACCTTCCAGGAGACTCCAAAGCCAATTTCACAGTCACACAGTTCCTGCCCTTAGCAGGAAAACTGCCCATTTCCCAGAAGCATTGTTAAACCACAAAACTCAACAAGCAAAATTCATACTCACAAGCACCGACCCCTTAGGCTTCAATTGTAGGCCATCAGTCTTTCTGCAAATCTGCTCATTTCCTGCAAAGAGAGGGACAGGCAGAGAGAAGCACATTAGCATCTGCTCTGGTTACCCTTCAAGCTTTCCTGGCTGGCCTCCGGCTCCACACCTTCTCCGCACGCACTTTCCTTCCTGCAGCCTTCCCCTCCTCCCCTCCCCTCCCTGGGAACACCATGTTCTGTTGGGTGGGCGCCCCCACCCCTGCAGGCCTGTGGGCTCTGCCCACGCCGCCTCCTCCCGCTCCCGGCGCCCTGCCAGTCTCAGATTGACCACTGCCTCCAATTCCCTGAAGGCACTGGGCTTCTTCCCACTCCGGAGCCAGCGAGGCCTCCACTTCTGTAGCATGGGGTTGCCTAGCAACGGTGCGCGCGGGCTCAGAAGGCCCTCCTAAATTGGACCTCACAGCACAGGGCATCTCCTTGTACAGCTGCCTGCATCTTAACAATCCGCCTCTGAATAATAACACAATGGTAATTGCATTCACGGACCCCAAACTACATTTAAATAATGTTCAAGAGCTGACACAAACCAACAAAGGCCAGAAAATGCATCGGGGAGGTTGACTGCGAGGCCACGCAGGGACGCTCCGCTGTGGGAGGGAGTTGACACCAAAGACTTGAGTTAATGACAATGTCGCCCCGAACTGTGAATTCTGCTGCTTCTGCCTGAGCATGTCACTGCTGTAATGCGTTGTAATGTAAGTTTGAGCAATTAACGGGAGGAGATAGGGATGCCTCAAGACAGGGTGCCCTCTGGTTCTGCTGACTTGGACCTCAATTTTGGGGGAACAGGAGAGGGAAGATTTCATGGGAAATAAGCTTGAAAGTAAATTTCTTTGCCTTTGGCTTTTCCAACTGTGGCTAATTCCTTCCTTCCTTCCTTCCTTCCTTCCTTCCTTCCTTCCTTCTTTCCTTCCTTCCTTAATAAAGTCTCATTTTAGCCCCGGTTAGCTTGGAACTCACTGTACAGACTGGGTTGACCTCAAACTCATTGGAGCACCTCCTGCCTCTGCCTCTGAGGTGCTAAGACCACACCATGCTGTGCTTTAGAAGGAAAGGGAAGAACTCAGTAAACCAGAGAAGGAGGCACATACCAACACAACCGATGTATTTCAGGATGGAAAGTAAGGCCCTTATAAAATCACAGCAGCAAGGCGGGTTGACCATGTCAATGCCTAAAGCCCCACAAGACACTCATATCTGTACAACATGTTCCTAACAGACTCATTCCCAACAGGCAAAGGTAGAGTCTGCTCAAGTCTCTAACAGTCGCTGAGTGAATAATAAAATGTGGTAGGTTTAGTCACATGATGGAATATCATTCACTCTTCAAAAAGAAAGAAATTCTGATATAACTATAGTGGGCACGACCCTCAAGGCTATAATGGGTAAAAGGAGCAAGTCACAGAAAGACCACCTCCATGTTTTCCCCCATACTTGAGAAGTCCAGGGTAGTTATATTTGTAGAGACAGAGAGTACAGGGCAGGGGCGGGGGGGGGGGGTGGGGGTGTTTTATGATGAGCACAGATGGAGAAGAGGAGAGAGCTCTGAAATGAGTGCTGGGTATGACTACACAACTATGACAAACTTAATGCCATGGGAAAATGATAAATTTTACATTTATATATATATATATATATGTATATATATATATGTATATATTTCAGTTTTTAAAAATCCATTTGTAATACTGGTATAAGGCTTACTAGTCTCTTCAAGACTAGTCCATCTTCATCTTGGAAATCAGAGTAGCCCATGTCACTCTCAAGCTTGATCAGAGTAGTTGTCACCAAGACTAAAGCCACAGTGCTCAGAGAAGCTGACAAGCATTGGCCTGTACCATATGGCTGCACACAGGGCCTACATGCTGAGAGGCAAAGTTCTTCTTCACATCTGTGTACAGCATCTGCTTTCTTCTGGAGACAGCGCGCCACCTGGAAGAAGACAGTCCATGTCTTCTGCCTGTTCCTACCTGTCACGCAGGCTCCAGTGCTTTTTCCTTGTGCTTGTCCCTCTGTGCCTTTGCTGACTCTCCCGGGCTCCCATCAAATCCCACACCCCTCAGGAGCCTTCCAGATTCCAGACCTCTTCCAATGTTGCTCTTTGAAAATACTGTAGCCTGCATTGACCGGATGAGCCTTGCTTTGCATTCTAGTCTGAGTGGTGGTGCCCCTCCCAGTGAAGTCCTTGGACAAAGAACAGGAACCTGTGCCTGCCTCAGCTCCACACCCCAGTTCAAGTGCGGCTAGGATCCTCTGCCTCCTTTTCAGGGAATACCTGGCATGAAGCAGATCTGTGGGCTGTGCTGCGGCAGAACCCCGGACTCAGGATTTCAGGTAGAACACACTAGTAGCTGCTCCCAGTTACCAGAGTGGGGTATTTACAGGCCTGATTAATTTGGAAGGGTCATTACAGCTAATGGCTTCTGCGAGCAACAATGAATAAACAGCATAGGTAATTTTTTTCAGTGTCCTAGTTTTTTTTTCTTGGAATGTGCTTTAAATATTAAAATGGTATTACAAGAAAAAGAAAAAAATGAGGAGGTGGAAGAAGAGGAAGAGGAGGAGGAGGAGGAGGAGGAGGAGGAAGAAGAGGAGGAGGAGGAGGAAGAAGAGGAAGAAGAGGAGGAGGAGGAAGAAGAAGAGGAGGAGGAAGAGGAGGAAGAAGAGGAGGAGGAGGAGGAAGAAGAAGAAGAGGAAGAGGAGGAGGAAGAAGAAGAAGAAGAAGAGGAGGAAGAGGAGGAAGAGGAGGAAGAGGAGGAGGAAGAGGAGGAGGAGGAAGAGGAGGAAGAGGAGGAGGAAGAGGAGGAGGAAGAAGAGGAAGAGATTATAAGCCTGAGACATGGGAGGAGCCCAACAGCCGCTTTGAACAGCTTCCTGTCTCCTTGCTGATAAATGGGCCATGATCTGGAAGGTTCTTCCAACCCAAACAGATAATAAAATTATGACTAGAGATGAGACTGAGGACAGTGGGTAGTAACCTTCCAAGTTTCCCCTTTCTACTCTGCCACTGCCCTGGTGCTACTAGGTACCACTATCTGGGGACAAGATGCCAGCCATGCCTTTCCTTAGACAAGACAAGGTTTGCAGTCACTCTGCAGTCTTCCCGGACACTGACCCTGGAGCTTTCAAACTTATGACCTGGCTTTCCTGGCTCTCATCTGATCATTAAAGTCCTCCAGACTAATGACTTGTTTTCCTGAATCTCCAGGAATGGCTGGAAACAGGCCAAAGGGCATCGTCTAGGCTCCGTCTCTCCAGACCTTGGCTCTGTGACCAGCAGCCCTGTCTGTCAAAGCTGGCTGCTACAGGACAGATACCCCTGGCTCTCCCAGACAGGCTAGATTAAATAGAAGTGTCCACAGAAGCGAGAGCTCTGGCTCCAGGCTGCCATCCCAGGGAGAGACAGTCTGGGCCCATGACTGTGGCGTTCTCTCGTGGCTCTGTTTCCTGGTCATTGTATCGCTTCCCTCTGCCTTGGTGCACACAGACAAGGGAAGACAGGAAGCAAACACACAGGTTCCTACTTCTGGAACACTTGTGGCACTCGGTGGCAAGGAGATGAATTGTAAATTAAAAGTGATGAATACTGACAATTACACTAATGTTAACAAACTCCCTTAACTAACGTTTGGACAATGCTTTGTGGTTTGTTCTGGTCCTGCGTGCTTGCCAGGCAGGTGGGATAGTTTCAGCCCATTTATCGAGTCCAACATTTGCTTTCTGCTAGGGAGGCAGCCATGAGAAGGCAGGTTCTAGCTACACTCCTCTCAGGAGGCTTCCAGACAGGAAGGGCGCTAAGTTCTGAGCCACATGTTCAGAACCTTCCAGGTAACGAGTGTCATGTCCACTGCCTGCTTTGTTAGCCCTTCCCAGATATTCCTGCATGGTTCTGGAGTGTGAAGTCTAGCCCTCATTATGTTGTCCTGAGGGATAAAACCCTGGACAGCAGGGCATGGGGACAGAGGATCTAGGAAGAAACAGATGTGCCTGATCAGGGCTAGGCATGGTACAGAACACCCAGGAGACACAGCCTGGGTCCCCACCCTTTAGCCTGTCCTGAGAAACCTGTGTAGAGACTTGGGGACAGCTGGTGAAAATGTGACATCTCCTGTGTCCTTAAGGAGATGGTAGAACACGGACAGTCAGCATTCGACACAAAATTGGTATTGTTTTTGGAGTCACTATTAGATTTTCTTTTTAGAGGAGAAAAATCCATACACAGAGGACCCCTGCAACTCCTCACTCAGCTCCTGGAAGCATCTCAGCACATGGAGGACAAATGCTCCAAGCTAGAGTTCTATTCATAAGCTTACAAGTGGGTGGTGAGTTCAAATGCAAGCCATGTGCTAAGGATTTTCCCCTCTGGTGCTGGGCATCAGCAGTCAGGCAACGGAGACAAGGACTCCTTGATGTTGGAAGGTGCATAATACAGAGACACACCCTTTAGAATCAAGTGCAGAATGGCAGAATCCACCAGAAGTTCTCTCAGGGTCTGTAGCTCTAGAATCTGTGAAATCTGGTAGTTCAGACTGGCTAGCTAGCATTGGCCATCTGTGTGACCTTGGGTAATCGACTTAACCTCTCTGTGCATTAGACTTCCATTAGCTATTCCCATAGTCTCTGCAAAGGCAAGCCCAGCAGTCCCATTCTTAGGCACCCACATGAGCCGGAAATGTGTGTCCTCATGAAGACCTGTGTGCCACTGCGTAAGCAGCTTCTTTATACTGAAGACACCAACACATCCTTCAGTAAGCGAGTGGATAGATATGTAGTAAGTTCTCGGGGCAGCTAGACCCTTTCTGTATGTTCACATTTGTCAAAACCCACTGATTGTAACCCACTAAGAAGGATCCTACTGTGAGCCATTAGCCCAGTGGATGGCGGTTTGAAAACACTGGTATCCATTCACCCATCTTGACAGACCAGTGCAGTGTTGGTACTCTGGGACATTGCAGGGGAAGAAGTGAGGAAAGAGAGGCCTATGGGTCCTCTCTGGGCTTCCCCTCAATTTTTCTGTTAATGAGGTCTTGGGATAGCACAGCAAGTGACTCCAGAGAGAGAGAGAGCGGGGATCTAAGCCATCCACCTGGTTGGCTTGTTCTAACCAGAGCTGGCTTGTTCCTTCTGAAACAATGAAGGCCAGTATGTGGAGAGGAGAAGGGCTGAGCATGGTGGCCCTCTCAGGCAACCGAATCCTCCTTCTGTCCCTGCTTTGGGGGACAATGACTCCTCAGAAGTCTGAGTCTCAGTGGCCTTGGGCTGGAATATTAAAATAGCCCTGAGAAGGGACCACTAAGCCCAGAGCTAGACCAACCCTGAAGCCTGGCATGGGAGTGGAGGCAAGAGGTGGGCAGCCTGTCAAAGGAACAAAGGCATAATCTATGGTCAGGATGCCCCTCCCTGGTCAGGCTGCCTCATCCTGCTTTCTGCTCAGTCTCTCTCTCTCTCTCTCTCTCTCTCTCTCTCTCTCTCTCTCTCTCT
>JANHMN010000013.1:13037206-13077205 GCA_030674055.1 Rhabdomys pumilio
TCTCTCTCTCTCTCTCTCTCTCTCTCTCTCTCTCTCTCTCTCTCTCTCACACACACACACACACACACACACACACACACACACACAGCATTTTTTCCTGGCCTCAGAGGGGTGTGTTCTTGAGCTGGGTAAATCTGATTTCCCAGCAGATATGACCTGGGGCTGCTGAGAGAAGAGGTAAAGCCATTCAGACCCTCCCACCAGGCCATACATCATCATCATCAAGCAAGGGACAGCAGTCAGTATCAATACTGAATGACAGTTTAAGTTCAGAAAGGGAAACGGGTTCTCATGACACAAAGAAGTAGAGTGTGGTAATGCCTGTGTCTCCTGAACTAGCCCATGTCCACGTCTGTCCTTCCACGCAAGCTGTACGGAGTACCGAGGACTCAACCATACCAGCAGGTTTGCCGTGCTAAGTCCAGCTCTGTAAGGTATGGTGGCTATGACCATGACTGTGGGGTCCCCTGATGGTGGCCTTAGCCCTGCTAGGTTCTGTGGCCTGTGGGACTTCTGAGGCAGGCATCAGGCTAGGGTGATGGGGGTTGGGTACTCTGAGCTTGGTCAGCACAAGATGTGTTTGTGTGATGTGGGTGCCAGCTGCTATGGCTTGGGTGAGCTCTCTGCCCTTTATATCTTTGTCTTATTTCCCAGGGCCCGAGTCCTGTTACTCATTCCTCCATCTCAATCTACGTTCCAGAAAGTTCTATTTCTACCTGGTGTCCAGTGTGACAACTAACCATTCTTTCTCTTAGAACAAAAGCATCCTTTCAGATGGAAGAGAAAGATGTGTTCCCTGAACCCTGCGCTGTAGGACCCAGTACAGTAAAGACAAGTCTGGGGCACAGACTGGTGTACAGGGGGCAGGGCTCCTCCAGATGAGGGCCTAAGTATAGCTGGGAGACGGCAGCTTTGAAGTGCCCACCTCTCTTGTCTCCTCAGAACTCGATCCTACCCAACATGCAGTGCAGTTCCTGAAGGATGTCACACATGCACACAGCAGGTCACTTATCCAAGGCAAGGGAACCCTCCCACCCAGAGCAGCAGGTAAAAACTGACTTATCTATGCCAACTATGCTTGCAGCCCCTGCCAGAACCACCAAACTCTTGGGGCCTGGGAAAGTTTTCATGGCTCTTCCTAAAAACTGTCCTCCGTACAGAAGATGATGTGTCATCAGAAACTATGCTGAGGAGGTCACCAGCACTGTCATTGCTCAGCCAAAGCAATGCCCTGCCTTAGCATACTCCCTAATGCTACCTCCTACAGGAAGCTTGCCCGCACACACGTCTAGAATGCTCCATGATCGCTCTCTGTCTCCTGAGTTTGGGTTTCTCACAGACGTGGCCATTTTTACAGCAGATCAAGAAGAAGACTATTGTTTGTCACTGACCTCCGGAATGCTTGTCCCTGCCTTCCCCACACAGAGTTTTTGAGACAACAGATGGGCTATAGAGGGTGGGGAAGACCTAGAGTGTGGGCGAAGGAGAGCTGCTAAGTGGAACTGCAGCGCCAGAAAGAGCCACAGTCAAGATCATGGGTCACCGGGTCTCAGAGGAGCAGAGCACATTAGTGTGCAGAGGAAACACAAGCTTTGGCTCCAAGCAGAGACAGAGCCGGGCAGCTATGAAGTCACCATCCCGCTGCTGCTACAGTTTGGAGAAGGATGATGTAGGGCTAGCTTTTGATCCCAGAGAAGCCTCTAGCAGAGGGAGACGAACTGGGTGAGGATGACGCCATCTTGGCTTCTTGCCTCCCTGGGTATACTTCCATTTTGGTCAGTACCAGAGAACCTAGCTAACTAAGTACGCATGGCTCAGAGGAGATTTATTCATCCCAACCTGAAGCCAGTGGAGTAAAAGATGGTCTCCCAGAGTAATGCCAGTGGCTGACTGGCACAGCTGGTTAGTCACCTGAAGCGTCTTAACACCTATCCCAACCAGGGCACTACATAACCGATAACCAGCTCTCCAGGCTGGTGATGCCGCTTAGTAACTCCGTGTCCCCTGAGTGACATCACGCTTATTGTCTTTTATGTGCGAGTGACACCCAGATCATATTGCTTACAGTTCATGACTCCAGTATTTTATTTTCCAGTGGATTAAAATCTATTCTTGCAAAGCACTCTGAGTCTATGCTGGAGTCTGCTAGCTCCGTTGGCAGAGTTCTTGCCTAGCATGCACGAGGACTCGGGTTTGAGACTCAGTATTCTGTAAACTGAGTGTAGCAGCTCATGTCTGGAATCCCAGCACCTGGGAGTTACAATGAAGATCAGAAGTTCAAAGTCATTCTCAGTTACAGAGAAAGTTTGAGGTTAGTCTGGGCTACGTGTGAACCAGTCACATGACAAACAAAACTGAAACAGTTTTTTAATGGTTCCTGAAACTTTCACTGTTTTGCCTCTGCCTCACTCAACGATATGTATATTTTTAAATTACCAGCTTTATTTCATTCTTTTCAAAGCTTCTATTCAGTCCTCACAGAAGCAACTTTTCCCTTTTCTTTTGCGGCAGGATTTAAGTGATTTGTATACTATTTAATTAAATTGCATAATTACAATAGCAAGTTTCACTGACATAAACAGGTTTTGGGCTCTAAGCCAGCTGTTCCAGGGAAGCACTGGGCTCAGCTGCTGGGAGCAGATGTGGGGAAGTTTTGGATAGCTGCCTGCCTGATCCAAGTGCTCCACAGCTGAAGCTATCAGTCACAGGGAATGGGGGATGCTGGTAGATCTGGCAAGGTGGTTCGTAGAGGCCAAGATGGACGATAACTCTCCAGGGCTTAAGGACTCATTGCTGAGCCTCCCCGAACTGTGTAACTCTCCCCCCACCTCCACCTGTACCTGCTGACAAGGTATCCTCCCTCTACATGCACTTTGCCCAGCTTAGCTACACAGGAGATCCATTCCCAGGAAGCTGTCTGCATGCGTCTTTCCAATGAACACTACAGTTTCAGTGACAAATGACCGTTCAATGTAGCCTTCTCTTGGGTATCTCTTCCCAGATGTCTCACCATTCATGACCTTCCAGACATATTAAGTAAGAAGTTGGGGGTGGGGGTGGGGTCAGGGGGTATCTACAAATCCTTCTGTCTTACCATCTAGATGTCCAGGTTATGCCCAGCATACATATCTCCCAAGATGCCACTGTGGGCTCCTCTGGGGTTTTCAATCTTCAAATTCCCAAATCCCTTTTACTGTAGGAGACTTTGCTTCCTAAGCCTGTCAGAGTCATTTTCTTCATACGAGTATCCTTCCTTACCACATGGGCCACACAATTAGCACAACTGCCATCTAGCCAACCAACTGACCAGCCACTGTTCTGTTGCCAGGCACCTACAGTTCCCAGGAGAGGGAAATGCCCCCCAGGAGAACATATCCACACTGGATTTGATGATTTAAGCTGCCTACCATTCCTCTTCCTTTTCTCTTGGGAAAAAAAAAAGTAATTTCCTTCTAGGTTATTTTGCTACATGCCCTCAGAGTCAATGGGGGTAGGTCATGGTTTAACTTGAGCCAATCAGTTCATGTCGTTTTTATCATGAGATTCAAAGACATATTATCTGGGGGCTTCTGAAGAAGAAGCCAACACTTATAATATGGATGGAGCCTGCAAGTTCTGGAGCCATGACAGCCTTTTTGTTATCAGAAGGAGCCCAGAGGGCAGTTCTGAGAGAACTACAAACAAGATAAACTGAAGACCTCTCACTCTGCCTTTGTGTTTTTCGCAACCTGAGTCAATAAAATGTACTCCGCCTTTTAAAACTACTTAGCATTTAAAATTCACACAGATAATTATGCATATATATACATATATATGAATGCTTTGAAAACTATAAAGCAATTAAAGCTTGATAATGCAAATATGTAGTTATTACTCTAGTTCTCCCCACACTGAACCACTCAGCATAAAGAGAGTGACCACGAGAGCCGTACTTCCCACAGCCTACACTCTCTGCTGCTTTCCCACTCCCTTTTTGCTCATGAAGGCCCAAGTGGCTACTCTAGAGCCCACCTAATCCAGGCCCTCTCTCCATCTGGGACTGCTGGTTCTCAGGCAGCAAAGACACTTTTGGCATGAGACCTGCCATTTTCGTGGGCTCCAGCATGAGGACGTGAGTGCGTCTGATTACCACATCCCACTCTTGTTTCTGGGTATCATCTTGACGTAGCCTTAGAAAGGGGTGCTGGGGGCACTGCATTGAAGACCACACTGTCTGCAATGATCTGCTTCTCTCTCACTCTGCCTGGTCCATTTTGGACGTGAACAGGTAACTTGGAGGCATTGCCTCCAGGTCTTCTAGATAGATACCTTGTGGCCTGTCTGCTCTACTCAGTGTTTGCCCATGCAATCTAGAAGCCAGTTCTGGGGACTCTTAAAAGTTCTCCAATATTTTCCTTTCCATGTGTGTCTTCCTTCCTTCTGGGCAGGGATCCTCTGGCTGGCCCTGATGAGCTGACTTTTTCTTAGGTTTTCTCTTCCAGTCTCCACACTGGTATGGTCAACATTCCAGTACCGCCCTTCCGTTCCAACACAGACTTTCCACTGCGTCTCTAATGCTTGCCACTTTGTATGCACGTCTCTATCACCCTTCCATGGTTTTATAACCTCTGGTCTCTTTCCATGGCAATATCGTCTTCCACTATCTCTGGGAAGACACCAATCACAGTTAGGAAGTCTTACTCCAGCCTGAGTTCTGACCCCAGCCTTAGCGTGGCTCAGGCCTTAGACGTGGCTCCTTCCCTGCTGTTCCTTCCTCGTTTTCTTGCTTCACCCCTTCTCTGCTTTCCTTTTTTCTTGTTTCCATAGTGATCAGGTGGTCCTTGACCACCAAACATGCTTAGGAATGAAACACAGAGCCAGGTATGTAGCTTAGACCTGTAATTTCTGCACCCTGAAGCTGAGGCAAGAGGATTTCAAGTTTATGAAGTATATTTTGAAAAACCTCATCAATAAATAAATAGATAGGTAGGTAGATAGATAGATAGATAGATAGATAGATAGATAGATAGATAGATAGATGAAAAGGAAGAAATAAAAGCCAAAAGCCACAGATCGGTGCCTACAACCACTTCTCCACATTAAAGCTAATGGTTTCCATGAACCTTTAGGTAACTCTTGGTAGGTTGGTCACATACCATGCTGCCCATTTCTGATTGGCCACCTAGTTCTCAACACATTTTCCATTTGAAGTGCATAGGTCTCTGCTCTCCCCAGACTCACACTGCCTTCTATGAGACCTTCTGGCACTCTCCACTGATTCATCTCCAGCCTATAGCCACGCTTCTACCTGATGCCCTCCTACCCAGATTAACTAAGCACTCTCATCAAGGATTCAGGCAAAGAGGGCTACCCTGGACCTGCAATGTCTCCCAAGAAACCCTCAGACTGAGCAGGTTGGCAACAGCTGACTAAAAGCTCTTATGAAGACACAGGCAGCCCAAGAGGATCACATTCCCTTGACACACAGGTAGCCCAGGTGTGCCACATCCCATGTCAGAAATCCGACAGTTAGCCATGGAGAGGGAGGTGTGTGGCTGATATGTGTGCAAACCTTAACCAAGCAAGACAAAGAAGGCAAACCTAACTAACAATGGTCCACATGCCTCCAGGAGAACATACATGCGACATCCGATCTCATGAGCCTGTGTGTGCCATCCAGTCATTGAGACTGGCTGATCACTGGCCTGCTGCTATCATTTCCTCAGAGATGTGTGTGTGGGGGGGAGCACACTAATGAACTGTCCAGCAGATAGGAGTCCTTCAGCAAGAATTGAATCATTGTATCCACAAGCACCTCAGACAAGCATTAGACGCCATGCCCCTGAACAGGCATGATCCAAAGCCACCAGCCACCTAGCCTGAGCTAGTCAGATTCTTTCTATACAGGAACAATGAAAATGGAGGCCGAAGTCATGTGTGGTGGTTTGTGCCCATGGTCCCAGCTACTTGGTAGGCAGGGGGTGGGGTGGTGGGACAGCAGATGGATTTACAGCATCTTGGGTAACATTGCGAAACTCTCTCACAGAAACTGGGTGGGGCCTCTAAGGGAAAGCCCCTCCTGTTCTCTAGAAGGGCAGCAGACATAGTCCCAGAGGCTGAGGGGACAGTATCAGTGTGTGGCTCCACAACGGGAACAGGAGAGCCCAGGAGGCTATATCAGGACTCACCTCTGCAAGCCCAGAGCAGATCCAGGATATGAAAATGCATGGTGCGGGCTTTAACCTGGCAAGGTACAGGCTCCTTCCCATACCAGACTGGGGATGAGCATCTTAACACCCCACGTCTCACCTGAGCCAAGGAAAAGCCTTGCTATTCAACTAGGTCAGTTAAAGCGAACAACTCCCCCCTGAGTGTCCCCTCTTCCCAGTGGCACAGATAATGTACTTGTCCTTCCAAGGCCAGACTCAGAGCACCAGGGAGTCATCTATGCCTGAACTGTGTTTTAAACATAAGAACAACAATACTCTGAATGGAGTTCCCAACCTCCCCTGGGGAGGGGGAATCCCTGAAGTGTCTAGAAACAAAGGCATAGCTGAGCCACACAGGAGGGTTCTCTTGCAGCCTAGTAAAGCAGATAACAGCGTTTTTGTTGTCCATGCCCATGATGACAGCCTGGCTCTGGCCTGACCTGGCCATGCTCTGGCAAGTCCCTGGAGTCCCAGTGACTCACAATTCAGATTTCCACACACCTCTTTCCGTCTCTTCTCTAGAGTCTTATCCCCCTTCTGCCTACGCTCCAGGTGGCCTGTCTTTTCTCAGGCCTCTTTCCCTCCATCGTGGGTGGCCCTACGCACCTCTTCCTTTAAAAGCGTTGTTACAAAATATTCCAGACACATGAAAAGGCAAATAATTTAATGTGACACCTTTAGACACACCATCACCACGCAAGCGAGAGGTGGTTCTCTGATCCCAGGACCTGCCTTTGAGACAGCACATTAGCACTCTCTGCCATTCTTCCTGGAAGGAGTTCACACAGATGAACCTACAGCAGTTAAGAGAGAGCTAGACTCGGCTCCCTCACCACCAGCTGGCACCAAGGACACTGTCTAGCCTGGGCAGAGAAGGGGCTGGGCCAGGAGTAGGTACCAGATGAGATCTGCAATGGGGCCAGTGAGATCCTCTATCAGGCCCTCAGTGGGGGAGGTATGTCCCTCCAGGAGCCCTTTGTGACTAACCCTTTCCATCCCAACTGTTCTTACCAAACACAGGCCTTGGAAGGGGCTAGAGGGCAGAGCTGTTGACACTGGTACTGCCTGATCAGAGTGGACCATGGCTGGCAGGATACCCTCTTGTGGCAGCAGAGTAGAGAGAGACTAGAGGCTGAATCATCAAGATGAACAAATGGCCGGAGCCAGCTGACAGAGAAGACCAGAGTGCCTCGTCACCTAGGCCGTGGGCAGTGGATAGGACAAGTGCTAGGAAAGTCCAGGCTGTACAAACTTGGGAAGGGCTGGCGGGATGAAACGCCCCCTATGACTAAGGGGTCATGCTCCTCACATCTCGGGGTTTCCCTTCCTCTCAGGAGCCCACTTCTACCTTGGGGTTCTCTCGTTTTCCCTTTCTTAATAAACTGCTACTATTGCTATGTAATAAGCATACGCCCCTGGTATGATCTTTTATCACAGAATTGCAACCCTCAGAACTCAGATCTGAGGCCTGGCTGTGGGCATGCATTCTGTTTCCTTTTCTTTATCTCTTCTTGATATGGATGGAAAGCCTAAACACACTAAGACTCTGGACTTTCTCTCTGTTGTTCTGACCTCCAACCTTTTTTTTTTAAAAAAAAAAAAAAAAAAAGGCATGACTTTCTCCTTGTCTCTTTCTTCCTGGCCACTGCCTGCCCTGCTGCTTCTCCCCCAAACTGTCATAAAATTGCCCCAAGCTTCTGTTTGTGTGTTTCTAAATTATCTTATCAACAAGGCTAAGAACTCCAAACAGAACCTAGTTCCTTATAGCTGTACTCTCAACTGATGCCTCAAACCCAGAAGACTGAGGGTAATCAATGCCTGGAGTTCCACGAGGCTGGCACCTATGTCTCAAGACAGAGGACAAAGTTCAGGACTAGGATAACTCCTACCTTACATCCATAGGGCCCTGCATACTACCCCTAAGTCTGGTAAAGTTCATGCCTCTTTCGTCTTTTATGTTGCCAGCCCCCACCTTTACCACACCTGCCTATGACCCTTCAACAGACCATAGAGGACCATCAAACGCTCTGAGAAGCAAGATTTAGGAGGGCCAGACACCTTTCACCTCTGTCTATGCCCAGGTGACACCTGTCATCTCTGTCTATGCCTAGGACACCTTTGCCCAACTCCTGCCCACATTCCCCAGGCTCATGTATTTGAATACTTGGTCCCCTGCTGATGCCCATATTTGGGAAGGTTGTGACCAGGAACTTTGGAACATGGAGTCCAGCTGATATAGGTTTCCAGGTGCAGTCCTTGAAGGATAGCTTTCATCCTGATTCCAGAGGAGCTCTCTGCTTCTTGGTTAGTGTCACGTGAGAAGCAGCCACGATACTCTCTGATCACCATGGGCTGACCCCCTCCAGCTGTATGCCTTCCCTGCCATGATACATTTATCCTTCCTTATATGGCTTTTGTCAAGGATCTCGTCATAGCAACAAGGACAATAAGTAGTACAAGTGACAAACATGTGGAAGACAGAATATATATATGTGTGTGTGTGTGTGTGTGTGTGTGTGTGTGTGTTGTGTGTATCTCAGCATATATATATATATGTCACTTGTTATCATATTCTTTCAGAAGACACCCAAGGAATAAATCCAATGAAATTCAATGAAATATGGGCACACCCTTCCCTGAGCAACACAAAACAACACTGTGATAAATCAAAGACTTAAAGAAACGACGGAAGTGTTAATGTGTCACTTTCCTCCAATTTGAGCTACAGATTCAGTGCAATACTTATCAAAATCCAAGATTTATGCCACGGTGCACATGCACGTGTGTGTGTGTGTGTGTGTGTGTGTGTGTGTGTGCGTGCGTGTGTGTGTGTGTGTGTGTGTGTGTGTGTGTGTGTGTGTGTATGCATGTGTAGAAGGTTGGCAGTTGATTGTAAAACTACCTGAAAATTCAAAGGAGCTGAGGTGGTAACAAAAAAATTAAGGTGGGGAAAAAAGGCACAGCCTGATAACAGTACTTCTTCCATAATGCTACAGAATGGGCAAAGTAGGCGGGTTCAGGGATAAGACAAGGGGCTGATGGAAGAGGGCTCAGAAATGGATACATTCCTGGCAACCTAGGATGAAGACCCCACTACCCTTCAGTGGGAAAGATAGGTTTGCAGGGAACAGTGGTGAGCCAGTTGGGTATTAAAAATTACATTAAAAATAAAGATGGAGCTCTACTGCATGCTAAAGAAAAATTAATCTGAGAGGGGATGTAAGCCTAAACAGAAAAGATAATATAGCTGTAAGAGAAACCTCAGAGAATATATCCAAGACCTTGAATAGGAGAAAAGGTCCCCTAGCAGGACAGAAAAGGCATTAACTACCGGTGAAAAGATGGATAAATTGGGCTCCATTTAAATTAAGGACGTCTGTTCATTAAAAGGCGACATTAAAAACACAAAAGAAAGCCATGCGGTGTGAAAAGGTTGATGGCAAAGAACTCATCCAGATACACTGAGAAAGGCGACCAACAACCGTTAATTTAAAACCAGGGAATGCCTGAATAGGCTTCTCACGGGAAAGGACAGCAGAGTGTCCCCTAAACACACAACTGTGTAGATATGAAAAGGCAGAGCCGCAGTGACGTATCACACTCCGGACAGAAGGGCAAAGTAAGATATCAAGGCTGGTGAGGACGTGCAGCACCTGAGCCTCTCAGACTCCAGGGAACAGTCTCAATCAACACACACCTACCTCAAAGCACACTTGGCATCACTTATAGAAGCTATACAGACTTGTACCATATACAAGTCAGCAGATCCACACCTGGTGTGATGTAACAGGAAAGATATTTATGTACACATACAAGAAAAACATCAGCATATGTCTTCACGGAAGCTTTTAGTAAAATAGTCTCAAATGAGATGTGACCCAGATGTCCATCCATAATGGAACTGGCAAAAAAAAAATGTGTCATGGCCACACACCATGGATACTGTATAATATCTGCATTGTCTGTATTGTTTACAGTGTGAACAGGTCTTCAGGTCTGTTGTCAGAGAAACACAAAAGGGATGAGTATGGTGAGACCCCCACTTAGGCCCCATTGAAAACAGCAGCCATTGTCTTGAAATGAAGTCAGGAGTCCCTGTGGAGAGGGGACTGCCTTGTAAAAGGTAAGAGGGAGTTGTCTAGAACAGCAAGAACAACTCAGAAGATGGTTATAATTTGATTCTGAGAATGTCTATCAATGTACAAATTCATCTTGCTATACATTTAAGATATGGGCACTTTATCAATAAGGGGAGTACATCAGACAGTACTATGAGAAGTGACAGGATCACAGTTAGAGATAGAACGGACAAAGACCACACAAGCACGTTTTAATGAGGGCAGACAGCAGGCCTCCAAGACTCCTCTGAGACTATTGTGTATAAGAGTTTCAGAGGAACAGAACAGAATTATAGTCATAAGTCTATTTATTGCATCAAGGGGCAGCTCCCAAAATACTCTGGCACCTTCACCAGTACCTGAGGCAATAAAGAAGTGAGAACGGTTCTTGTGGGCCGTAATGCTCAGCTGTCACCCTTGAGACCTGACCACAGACAGACACTGGGGACCACAGTTGTCTACTCCTGCTTTGCATCAGGTTTGGACTCCCGTAGAAGGAACCAATGAAGTGAATTGTATTTCCTTCCTTTTTGAAAACTGAGATGTACAAATGTACAAACCAGGACCATAGTCAACTTCTCCTTATTCCCCAAGAGATAGAGGCAGAGATCTCTCTCTGCTCAACCCTGGCCTGGATAGGGCTTTACCCAGTAAGAGCACTGTGGCTTTATAGTTCACTCAACTTACAAGCTCCCAAACATCTCTGCCCAGTACATGTGGAATATGTCCACTGCCCCACGGGAGGGCTGGGTCAGCACTTCTCATAAGCCAAGATCCTTGCCAACCTCAGCTCACCCGCCGCACCTCGTTTTAAGACTTGGAGTCACAGAAGAATCACTTCCCCTGCCACTTCCTGATTTGTTCTTCCTCTCCTCATTTGATTCGTGATTTACTGATATTTGTTTGCCTTTAGCAATCTGGCAGTCTGGCTTTCCTCTCCCACCCCTGTGTCTTCCGTTAGGGAGGCTCTGGAGTCTGGCTCTGCTCTCCATCTGTCCTGTGAGCACTGTTGCAGTGCTTCACGTTATACTGTTTAAAAATAAAGTCAGAAAAGTAACAACCAAATAGATGACAGCCTGCAAAAACAGCAGCTGTTGCCCATAAGGGAAGATTTAAAACATCCCCTGGATATATTTCTAGAGAGATGGATATCATTGAGCAAGGAGGAGGCTCCAGCCATTGGGGCTCCCTCAGCCCTCTCCTATGCAGAGATGGTGAATGCTCCAAGCACCTGTTGCTTGGCCCTCTGGCTGGAGATGAAGATGAACAGGAGAAAAGAGGCCTTAGAGGCACCTGATCTCTGGAGCCTCTGAGTTTTGCATCCTGATTAGAGAGCAAGGAGTTTGCAAACCAAGCCACCAGGTCCTAATGTTGATATGGGAAAGGACACACTTCCACATGGACTCTGCCAGGTGACTAGCTTAAAGTAGTGGGACCAACAAAATACATTGCTGCTAGAGGCTGACAATAACATTTATTTTAAACCTCAAAGTCACTTGTCACCAGGACCATAGGAAATTTCTTCAAACTTTAAAATGTTTGATTCAATGGGCATTGTCAAGATAGTGAGAGGCAGTCAGCTTGGAGGCCCCCATCCCTAAGCCTTGAGTTTGGGAGGCAGAGAGGTAGGGGTTCAGGTCAGCCTGAGATTCAGAAAAAAAGATGCAATTAAAAAGAAAGACTAGAAAGATGGCTGGGGAGATGGCTCAGTGAGTAGAGCCCCTGCTCTACAAGCATGAGTTTAGATGCCCAGCACCTATGCAAAGAGCCAGGAATGGACATGTAAGTATCCACAACCCCAGCACAGAGGAGAGGGCAAAGACAGGAGGATAGCAAGTGCTCACTGGCTGCCAGTCCAGCCAAAAGTACAAATGACAAGTGTCAGGTTCATAGAAAGATCCAGTCTCCCAGGAATAAGGATCCAGCGAATGGTAAATCAGGACACCCAAAGCCTTTGGTTTTCACAATCCTGCATATACAACACATGTATGCACAAAAACACGCATGCACACTGGATAAGTAGTATTTCTTTTATAGAAAAGGAAGAAGGCAGGGAAGGAAACGGCCTATGGGATAGGAGACCATGAAGACAATCAAAATTTTCAATATGGTAAAGGATTTGAGCTGCCCCTATCACCCGTTAGGATGTCTAGAATCTACAACTCAGCTAATAGCAAAAGAAGACACAGTAGAGAGACTGGAGCCCTTGTATGCTGCTGGTGGGACTGTAAGATGATACGGTCACTGTCAAAGACAGTCTGAAGGCTACCCAGCAGTCAAGCGCTGTGCCTTGTGTGCACACAAGGTTCCTGGGTTAAATACAGAGTCTTCATATAATTCAGTGATTGAGCTTCTAGGTAGATAATGCACCCCCAAGGAAATTATATATCTGCATATAAATTTGTGTATACTTATAGCAATAATACCAAAAATAGCCAAAGAGTGATCAATAAAATTTAAAATATTTGATGGAAATCACCTCGCCATAAAAATAAAATTTGAAACATGCTCATGCTACATTACAGGTGTACCTGAAACATGACACAAAAGGAAAAGGCCAACCACAGAAGGCCATATGCTATATAATTCCATGTATATGGACTATCCAAATAGGCAAATACATAAAGGCAAAAAGTAAATTAAATTATCATCAAGGTTAGAAGAAGAGGAGACTGGGAAGTGGTTTCTAAAAAGAATGAGGTATGTTTGGGGAATGCCTTAAACATTCTGGAATTAGATACTGTCAGTTGTCTAACTCAATGAAAACACTAAAAAGCCATTAAATTATATGTTTTAAGTGGGCAAATTGCACACCATGTAAACTATATCTCAACCGAGCCACTTAAGAAAACAAAAAGCCAGTAGATTAGATCCCTGTGGTAGAGGCTGCCTAGAATTCATGCAGTCCTGGATTAGCACAGAAAATTAAGTAAAGGGTGGGTGGGCACAGTGGGTCCTACCTATAACCCCAGCACTGGAACACTGGAGCAAGAGGATGACTGTGAGTTTGGGGACAACCAAGGCTACAAACTGAAGCCCTCTTTCAACTCTCCTTCACATAAGTAAATAAATGTATTAAGTTCAGATACAGAAACCCGACATAATCAACCCAGTATTGAAGAAGAAAATAAAGTTATTGGCGCGCTGTAATTATCCGACCTGAAGATTTGCTCTAAAGCTACAGTGTATGTTGACAACATTAAGATCATATGCTATTGATGAGACAGCTGATAGATCAGTGGAACAGAGCAGGAGAGCGTAGGAACAGGCAGGCATAGTGAAGTGTTCTTTGACAGAAGAGTCAAGGCAATAAAACGGCTAAGCAGAGATGGTCAACTAGTGATGCTGTAACAACAGCTGGACACGCCCAGGCAGATGATGGACAACAGCTGGACACACCCAGGCAGATGACGGGTCTAGACATGGAGCTTATAATCTTTACAGAAATTAAAGCATATGCTAGGCATGAAAGCAATATGTAAGATCACGAAAATGACATAAGATGAGAGAAGAAAACCATGATGAACCTGGTATGGCTGGGATGTCTCCTTACAACACCAAAGTGTCAACCCATGAAAGAAATGACCATAGGCTGAAATTTAAATAAAAGTTCTGCTCTGTGAACACCACGGTCCAAAGACTGAGCTGACAGCCACAGACCAGAAGAACATAGCATGATGACATCTGGATAAAGGATTGTTATCCAACATACACAAAGAATTCTTAAAACTCCACAACAAGAAATGAACAGGCCAACGAACATGGACAAAGTACATGAAGACACACCTCACCAAGGAAGACATGCTTATGGCAGGCACGTCTGTCAGTTCTCCTCACTGTGATAAATCACAAGACAAGCAATGTTAAAGGAGGAAGAATTTGATGCATGCTTTTAGTCCATGGTCCTGTGGCGTCATTGCTTCTGGGCCTGTGGTAAGACGGATCTCCAAGGTGAAGACGAGACAGTGGGGTAAAGCAGCTCATGATGGTCTAGGAGGGAGCAAGTGAGGAGGGGAGGAGGGCCTGGGAGAGGATGCATATATACTGGGGATATCCCTCGTGATCTACTTCCTCCAACAACAGCCTGCTTCCTACCGTTTCAGTCACCATCAGGAGCCCATTCAGCTCCCGTGAGCTCAGCTCAGTCATAGTGAGGAAAACTGACACAAGTGCTTGCTTTCTGCATATCTTCCACAGTGAAGTGTGTCTTCATGTACTTTGTCCCTCAATAGATGAGCCTGGTGATAAGATTAGAGCCCTCATGATGGATGCAATGACCCTGGGACCTTTGAACATTGCTGCAAACCTTCAAAACATGTGCTTTAATGGATCATTCCAGATCCGAATTATAATGCAAGAAAGCATATGAAAAATATGTACAACACCATATGTCACTAGAGAATTAAGAATTGAGACAAAAATGAAATGTAACATAGACGCACAGAAATGACTCAAATCAAAATACACCGTGGAACTCCACTGAGGATGTGGGCAATGGCAAGGATGCAGAATGGAAGCCTAGGAGATGGTTCAGTCGGGAAGAGGTTTGCCACACAAGCACGAGGATCTGAGTTTGCAACCTCAGGATCCACATAAAAGCAAGGCACAGTCACCTGTGTCTGTACCCCCATTGATAGGAGGGCAGAAAGAGATGGAACCCTGGAGATCACTGGCCCATCTAGCCAAGCCAACGGACTCCGGTTCAACAAGAGACCCTATCTCAAAGAATAAGAAAGCCCTATCTCAAAGAATCAGTCAAGAAAGATACCAACATTGACCTTTTCCCTATACGCAGATGAATGCCCATTTGTATGCATAGTGCACATACCCAAGTGAACACGGACACATAACAGACATGCATACATGAATGCAAAATGATAAAGTCACTTTGAAAGATACTTTGGTAGTTCCTTTGTGCCCTCCCCCAGCCTTCAGCACGCAGGAAAGACCTTGTTTGCCACAGGACCTTAACGACCCAGGTGGAGTCATCTACCCTGCCTGCACGTACAACCTCCTACAGGAACTTAGAATAGACTGCCGGCTGAGCACGCCTTGAGACATAATCCAGCCGAAACAAAGGATACGTTCCATGGGCTTCCCCTATATACTCAGTGCTGAATATTAAACTTTGAGCCTTGATCAGAAAACTTTGTCTTGGCTCCATGTTTTTCTCGCCCCTCAGTCTCCTTTTCATTTCCAACCCTCCTTTCAGGCGAACCCAGTTTGTCCATGGCTGCTGGCGGCTACATTCCTTGTTAAAGTGAATACAAGTCTACTATGAATCAGTTAATCAGTTCATTTATACATATAGCCAAGAACTTACAATTTTAGCAACTTATTCATGAGTTCCACACTTGGGAGTGGTGAGGCTGTTCTCCAGTGGCCGAGGCGGATGTAAGCGATAAGACATACAGGTGGTGGAACAGTACTGAGTGCTAAAAGGAAGTAAACCAGGAAGCCACGGAAAAAAGGAAAAACACGTAGGAAACTTGATAGGAATTGCTAAGTGAAAGAAGCCAGTCTGGAAAGTCTCTATTCTGCACAAGTCCACCTAAATGGCACTACAGAAAATGGAAAACTAAGGGGACAGTAAAAATATTTGTGATGGGCAGGCATTATATTTTTAATGATACACTATCAGCACACGGATATTACACATATCTCAGCTTGTCTGTGGCTGTGATAAAGCACCATGACCAAAAGCATCTTGGGAAGGAAGGAGTTAATTTCAGTTTCCAGCTTGTAGTCCATCATCCAGGGGAAGTCAAGGGGAGGGACTAAAAGCAGGAACTTGGAGGCAGGAACTAAGGTGGAGGCCATGGAGGAGTGCTGCTTGCATGGTTCTCTAAGCCTGCTTTCCTACACCGTCCAGAGCTACCATCTCAGGGAACAGCACCACCCACAGTGAGTCTTTCCACACTAATCGTCAACCTAGAAAATGCCCTACAGATTTGCCTGCAGGCCAATCATCCCAAGACATTTTCTTAGTTGAGATGTCTTCTTTCCAGATAGCCCTAGCTTGTTTTAAACCCACTGTTTAAACTTGTAGAATGGTCAACACAGAGAATGAACCCTAACATATGTAGCCCATGGCTTTCAGTAGTGATGAAGTACCAGTGTAGGTCCACGGAGTGAAGTAAGAGCACTATCTGATGAGGAATGATGCAGGGAGGGCTGAGGGTGGGGAGGGGAGGGGTGAAGACAGGAGTCTATGGGAAAACTACGGTTTACCACCACCACCACAACTACTACGACTACTACTATTACTACTACTACTATGGATTTATTTTGTGTGTGAGTGTTTTGCTTGCATGTATGTACATGCATCATGTACATGCCTGGTACCCACAGAGGTCAGAAGAGGTCATTGAACTCCCTGGAACTGGAGTTTCAGATGGTGGGTGCTGGGAACTGAACCTGAGTCCTCCGCAAGAGCAACAGTGCTCTTAACCACTACTTCCTACACAGCTGACTGTTTTTTTTCTCATTCCAAGCCACTCAATGTCAAGAAACTAACCAGAGTCGAGTAGCTCACTGCAGGAGAATCCCAGTGGGGCCCTAATCACCCCTGAGGAAACAAAATGCCTTGAGGCACACTGAGGAGGACCCACTCCTCATTTCCCCCCAGCCCTGTAACATTCCTTTTCAAATGTATTTTCTGGGGCTGGAAAGGTGGCCCAGTTGTTTAAAACAAAACAAAACAAACAAACAAACAAACAAAAACCAATCCTCTTACTGCTTTTGCAGGGGGCCCAGACTTGGTTCTTAGCACCTACCTCAAGCTCACAACTACTTGTAACTCCAAATCCAGAGGACCTGATATCCTCTGGCCTCCACAGATACCAGCCACACACAGGATGCAGCGCCAATAACTTCAGCCTTCTCCTTGCGAGACCTGTTCCTTCCCCCAGTAAGTTTCCTCTTGCTCATCCACAACACGGACCTATGTGTAAAGCCTGATTTTACAAATGAAAGAAAATATGCAATATCTGTCTGTCTTTCTCCACCCCCCCCCAACAACTCTTGTTCTCCCTTCCTTCAGCCCTGCCCATCCCATGGGTAGAGGAGATCCAGTCTTGCCTTCACTAGATGGCTTCTCCCACACGCACAGGAGCACGAATGGCTGCTATTGTATTTTCTCAATAACACCTCTATGTTTTTAGAACACCCTGCACTCATTAGCATCTCATTACTCTTAGCAGAAATGAAGCAAACACTTTAACTTATGCCAAATCCAGAAAGAAAGCAGCATATTTTAGTCAACAGTAAAGAGACAGGGTGCAAAACCATGGGCTTTTTAGCTGAATTTATATGCCTATTTTCATTATAAAGTATATGTAGCATGAAATTCTAAAGTACATTTTAAGTTCTATAGCATTACGTGCATATAGAGTGCTGTGTAATCTCCACCCATTTCCACAATCGTTTTACATATCCCCCCCCCACACAAAACTCAGAATGTCACACACACACACACACACACACACACACACACACACACACACACGAATTCAGTATAAAATGACAGTTAAGTTAGTATTCCCCAAAATCTGTGCTAAGAAGACCAATGGCACAATACTGCTCACAGCCATTATTTAATTTTCTTTTTAAAAACATGATTTATTAACATGTGTGTGAGTGTGTCTGTGGGAGTGCACAACATGTACATGGAGACCAGTCAGGATATCAGTTGTCTCCTCAGCACTCTCTGCTGATTCCTTTGAGGCAGGGACTCTCCCAGACTCTGGTGCTCCTACTATCTTGCCTAGGCTGGAGACAACCAAACCCCAGTGGTCCTCCTAGCTCCAGCCCCTTGGGAGCTGGAGTTACGAGCATTTTTATGGACACTCAGCTTGGTATATGCATGCCAGAATCATGACCCATAACTGCTAGGATATCTCTCCACCCCCCATTATTTAGTCTTCATGACAACAGACCCTTAGAAGACCTTTAAACCACCTCCATTGAGTACAGGCTCTCCTACATAGGACGCTTCCACATGGAAGTACCTAACCTGGACTGAGGGAGGCTGGGATACATCTGCTCACATCTCAGTCTCATGAATGCACCAGAGCACAAAGTGAGCCATCTACTCCCGGTGGCACATTGTACCAGGACCATTTCTTGAGTCTCCACACCAAGTCTCCACACAGCACACACCACACATGCTGCAGTTCTTATCCTCCAAATGCTGCCAACTCACTCTCCTCCAATAATTCCACCTCAGTTAGCCAGAGAAAATAGTGATGGCTGTGACAGTGTGGGATTTGATTCTCCTTGAGGCCTGAAATCCAAGCACCTGCCAAAATCCATTCATTATTCCCTGCTGCGTCTCTGTGAGGCAGGTACTATTACCACCCTCTTGTTCCAGTTGGGGATACCAACGTATACACCTCTTCACTGGTCACATAGTTAAAAGGTAGAGAAGTGACTCAGACCCAGGCAGCAGAGCCATGTTTACAAATCTACACTGGGATTGTAGCTGATAGGGGCTGCTAGGCATCTGCATTTTAACAGGGAACTGGTGGTGCCTCAGATGGCAAATGGATGTTGACTGTAGGGTGGGAGGTGAGGGGCATCTGATCAAGGGGCCTGGCAAGCAGCGTCTCCATCCTCAGCAGAGTGGATATGATTACTGAAGCTGCAGAGCGAGCAGGTGCTGCTCAGGGTAACTGGGGTCAGATGGATGGTCATGAGGAGACTGCAGAGTCCAGATGGGACGATGAAGATGACTCCAACTTTCCCTAAGAAAACACCCTGGCCCTGTAGTGCTAGCCAGTCTTTGCCTCTACCAGCTTTTCAGTCATAATTCAGTGCAGAGCCCAGAGCCTCAGGCTGTCACCACTTCTGAACATCTAGGAGGACAGGGTATTTGCTCTTGGACCAGAGAGCCAAGGCTCTGCCTTCCACAAATTTACAAGTTGGAGATGAAAGATATTTGAAGACAAGACAGGACAGTTCAATCCTAGTGGGTATGTCCTGGAGAGCATCTGGGGCATACTAGGATGAGGGACAGACTCTGGGTGCAGAGAAGAGGAATGGAGACACCCCAGCCATGTACCACCCTGCCAAGCTGTACCCCAGCACTGAGACTGTGAGAGTGGATGTGGGTCTTCAGTGTCTCAGGCAGTGGCCAGGGCTAAACCTCTGCAGATTCGAGGAGCAAGATTGCCAGCAGGGAACAAAGGCACATAGAGTCCCCAAGACTTAGGACTATCCAGCTAGACATCAGCCCTTGCCTCTGCTCCTAACCCTGTGCACAGAGATTCCCATTTCCTTGGAAAAAGCTGGCTACATAGTGAGTCTGAATCCAGCCTGGACTACATGGGACCCTGTCTCAAGAACAAAAGCACACTAGTCAATGAGGGTAAGGCTTCTAGTTAGGCACCAGTTGCACTTCTTCATGTTTGATAACAAAAGTAAGGCTGAATCCTCACCATCAGGCTGAAGAAAGTAGCTAATAGCTTTGGAAATAGCCTGTGATATTTGGAGCTTTCTATGGAGTCTTTTTGGCCAACAACTCAACCGTATGTGTGTGTGTGTGTGTGTGTGTGTGTGTGTGTGTGTGTGTGTGTATGTGTGTGTATATGTGTGTGTATATATGTGTATGTGTGTTTATATAGGTGTGTGTATATATATAGACATATATACACACATATATATATACATATATGTATTCACACACATATATACATACATACATATATATATATAACATATGCGTGTGCATATGTATATTTACATATATATGTATGTGTGTATGCATACACATATATATAAACACACACATACATATACATATATGTATTCACACACACACACACACACACACACACACACACACACACAAGCTTCTGTAGTAGCAGGTTTCTGTGTGGCTTTTCATGTGGCCTTTAATATTTGTGGTCCCTCCCCAAATATCCTCCTGTACCCTTTCCTTCTGTTTCACTCCCTATTCAATCCTCCTATTCTTGTTTTCCTTTGTGTCTCCGTGACACTATATTGTATTTCTTCTTTCTTGGGAGATCCTCTCCTCCCCCTGGTCCCTTACTGGTACCTAATTTCTGTGGTTGTTAAGATGGTAACACTCAATTTGAAAGTTTAAAAAGTAACATCCACATGTAAGAGAAAACATACAATATTTGTCCTTTTGGGCCTGAGTCACCTCACTCAGGATGCTTGTCTCTAGCTCCATCCATTTACCTGCACTTTTTATAAATTCACTTTTCTTAACAGCTGAATAATATCTCATTATATAAATGTGCCATATTCTGTTACCCATTCATCGGCTGAAGGGCATCTAGGCTGTTTCCAATTCTGGGCTATTATGAGCGGAGCAGTAATGAACACAGATGAGCAAGTGTCTGTTGTAAGATGTAAAGTCCTTTGGATATAGGCTCAAGAGTGATGCAGCTGGATCTGGAGGTAGATCAATTCCCAACTTCTTGAGGAACTGTCACACCAATTTCCATAGTGGCTGGACCAATTTTCACACCCACCACCAATGTTCTAGAATGTACCTTGCATGCTACGAGAGGAGAAGAGTAATAATATCACCTGGCTATAAAACTTGTGACCTATGACAGTGTCCTGGCTTCAAGAGATACTGTTGCATTAGTGGCACATATGTCATAGGAGTAACCAACCTTTTGTTTTTTAATGGATTTAAGACCTACTTCTTGAGATGCAATCTATATATGACCTTATTAATGTGGCCAAGAACTCAAGAACCGAATCTGTACAGGTCATGGGCCTAGGGAATAAACTAATACTATTACTCTGCTAAAGGAACACAGGACTAAAATGCTAAATTGGCTCCTGGCGGCGTACTGATGTATCCATAGATCAGCACATTATATACGCATAGGTGACAAAGAGACTCACACTGTACAATATGGAGAAGATGAGAGGTTTTAGAGTATCAGTCCTAGATGGGGTTACAATACAACTAGTGCATAATGAACTCACAGAGACCATGGCAGCAAGCACAAGACTGTACAGGCTCAGGCCTAATGGAGTGCTAACACTGAGAGAAGAAAACGGACATGTGGCCCCACCCCTGATCAAGAAGCTATTTACAAGTGAGACCTGCTTACAAAGGGAACCTCAGTTTTCTCCAATGGAGAATGGGTGTGGTATACCAACCACACCCACCAATGGAAGCACCTGTAGGAAAGCTATGGCTGATGGCTAATGTGGCCAAGAACTGAGAATATATAGGTCATGGGTAAGGGGTTGGTATACCAGTGACACACCATTGCACCCTCCAGGGTGATACGTGAGAGCTGATCTGGTGTGATCAGGACATGTTCTCTGGGGAAGCTTGTCTGTGTCCAACTTGGCACAGACTGGGAAGCAGGGGGTGTGGTGGGTGGGTGAGGGGCAGCCCTCCACTGTGAGGCCCTGAAGCACAGTGACACCTCCCACTCCCTGCCTTTAGACTCTAGGATAGCCACCCCTAGAAGTGGCTGACAAAGTGCTCTGGACCAGGAATGGTTGGACAAGCATCTCCAAGCTGACAAGTACCTGTACCCTGGTTCCAATCAGAGAAGAGAGATGTCAATGTGCTTACCAGGAATGCCTGCCAGACATCTTCTAGGGCCAACTGGGTTCTGCAGAGCACCGTCGCCTGCCTTGTCCCAGGAAATCCTTGCAGGCAGATGTGCCTGAGGTGGGGCAGAGAACGAGCAGCCCCCCCTTTTCATTTACATCTATTTGCTAGTTGCAGAGGACAGAGTGTTTTCCTGTCTCCCTCTTCAGACACTAGATTATGTTACTTGAAATTCATCCATCTCTTTTGCCACAGGAAGTTCAAAAGATCCTGAAAGCCTTGGTATTTCCCTCTATTTAGCTGGCTGTTGTTGTCACTGCCGTTATTAGAATGGACCAAAATCGAAAACGGATAGGAAACAAACTGACCGATTTTTAAGGTTTTGCTCACTCCTTCAAACTGTAGTGAATGGAAGTCCTATTTAACTAATTCTTGCTTTTCCATAAGGATTTGCTGCAGAAATCCTTGCACTAGTCTTTACCCTATGAACTAAAGGAAAAATGGGGACACGAGAGAAAGGAAAGGTATGGGCAACCTGGAAAGTATAAGAATGTGACGTCACTATTCAGCAGTGTGACATTAAAATGCAGCATTGTGATGTCACTATCAGAACCATGATGCCACAATGCAACATTGTGATGACACAATGTTGATGGCTCAATGAGAACTGTGATGTCACTATCCAGCATTGTGTGTGATGTCATGATTGAGCAGCTGTGGAATCAAAATCACTTTGTGATGTCACTATTCAGCACTGTGATGTCAAAATAGAGGGTTACAAGGGAACAAAGGACATTGTAATGTCACTGTTAAGCATTGTGACATCAAAGTGGAGCATTATAGTGGTCCAGTGGGCATGGTGACATCATTTTTAAGCATTGTGACACCAAAATGGAGCATTATAGTTGCACAAAGGACATTGTAATGTCACTATTCATCACTGTGACATTTGCTACAATGGACATTGTGACATCACTATTCAGCATTGTGTGATCAAAATTGATCATTATAATGTTATAATGGGAGCACAGTGGAGCACAATGATTGTGATGTCACAGTGGAGTACTCTGACAGCTCAGTTTGGCATTGTTGCAGACAAAAGGGGTCTTTTCTCTCTCGTTTTCCCTCCCTTCTGAGTAGAGGGCAACACCTTGAGGAGGAGTCAGTAAAGGCATCTGTTTCTGTAATGAAAAAGCCCATCCTAATGGTTCTGTAATGAAGCCCTACTTCCTGCTTCCACTGAGGAAGGAAATGGGTACCAAGGAGAGGGGGGCAATGGAGAGGCCGGCGGAGCTGCGTCTCAACCCTGTGCAGGAAGAGATCTCAGGTAAGGTTAACCTGGCAAAAAGTGCTGTCAGTACCACAGCTCCTGAGCTGGGAGAGCAGCCTGTGGGGAAAGGGGGATCATAAGGACAAAGGCAGCCACTCTCACTCGGACTACAGAGCACGTGACCACGTGACCATGTAACCACGGACAATGGCAGGAGCGCCCCTCACCTCCTTGCCTGTGTTGGCCTCATTCTCCCTGCGAGGAGGTATGGACAAATCAGGTCCAACACCAGAGGCTAGATCTGGCGACAGATGACTTGTAAAGACTTACTGTGAGAGTGAATGCTCCCTCCCCCATCCCACCCCAGCCCCCCATCCCCCCCAGCCCCCCCCCTGACTCCAAGAGGACCACGCAGACTGTGCACAGAATCCTTGCCTGGGGAGAGCTGTGGGGCCTGGAGCCTTGATGTTCATGGAAGGGGTAATTTCTCTGAGACCTCTCCTTGCCCTCACCTCTGCCTCCTCCTCCTCCAGACCCTCTTCTCACTGCCCCACCCCACCCACTGGCTGAAGAGCAGCTGCCAAGGGCGGAGCCTGTGGCAGGAAGAGGAGAAGCCTTCCTGGCACACACTCTTGATCGCTAGCCCATCCCTCCGGCCCACAACAGCAACAGCAAAGAGGCTTTGTGAAGTCAAGCCCACAATTGACAAAAGTCAAGCTCAGAATTTATTTCCCTTTCTGTCTCTGTCTCTCTCTGTTTCTCTCCCTACCCCCCCTTGTTCACACACACACACACACACACACACATACACACACACACATACACACCTGCGTGTTCACTCACACACCACACACACCGATTCACATTCTCTCTCACAGACTAGATTTTAGCACAAGGATATTTTCCCCATCCTCCCTTGTCCCCTGACCCTCACGGAAGGAATCCATCTGGCTCCCGGCTAGCAACCACAGAGCTTCAAACCATCTGGAAAGACAGGCAGAAGACAGGCAGGGGAGCGCTGCCAGGCTGAGGTGCAGGCAGCCAGGGTCAGGAGAAGGAAGGGAAAAAAAACAGTGTGGCTGCCAGATTCCAGTGAAACCAAGCACTCCTCCCACAAACCCAACCTCCCAAGTGCCCTCAGGCCCACGAGTCTATAGGACAGCTCTCCATGAACTCTTAGCCTGTCTGAACCTTGCTGGAGTCTACCAGGACTCCACCAGTACCCACTTGGGTGACATCAAACACAGCTACACAACGTTTAATTTTAGTGCTCATCTTCCTTGGCCACGGCTGTGTGGTTTCTAATTATTTTATTCCCAAGATTTACCTTGATGGATAGTTATACATTTTCCAATTTACTATGCAATCGCTTATAAAGTGCCCTTTAGAAAAAAAGAAAAAACAAAACCTGTGTGGATTATTCCACATTGTTAATTTCCCCCAGCTCTAAGGAGAAATCTGTGGATAATCATCCTCCCTGGAAGCTCCGATTCAATCCCTATTTCCTTTAATACTAATAAAATGGACAGTTCATTTATAAGAAGTCCCCTAAAAGAGGGTATTGGAAAACATTATATTTCTTTTTAAGTTGTTAAAGGGCATAAATCCATTACCCAGATAGAGATCGCTTAATAATTTAATGTCTTCGGCTTGGCATTGTTCCCGGAATATTTTCTCTTTATCTGTCTTTATTTTCAGGTTGAAACAAATGATGGAATAATCAGCCCGGTTGGCGGGAACTGCTTTCGAGTCAGCAGGCAGGAGCTGGGATGACTCGGAGGATCCGGATCCAACAGCATGAGAGAACTCCTGTTTCCGACCCTCAGTCCACACACCGAGGCAGGCAAGGGGAGGAAGAGGGACTAGGACTTCTCGTGGTCTCCACGTGAGGTGGTCAGGCTCAGTGGGAGCAGGAAGTAGCCCTGACATTGGCCACGCCCATCTCCCTGCCCTCGCTGGACAGACACGCAGGTGGGAGGGCTCTGAGAGAGAATTTTTCTGCAAGGCGGATTAGTTTGCACTTTCTAAATAAAATCATTTACATGATGCATTAACCCAACCCTGCAATTAAAATCATTAACATTTCTTTGTGCAGATTAGCAATAAAGAGAACTTAGCTGCAGAATCAACATTCCCTTGCACTGACTTTATCAGGAGGGCTTGGAAGCGCATCTGCTCCATCCCAGCGGACTAGTCCCAGCTACACTGCCAGAGTAGCTACCTCAATGAAGCAACCACCCACCTGAAGCTGCTTGAGAGCCAGCGGTTCGAATGCTACCAGGATTGAAGAGAAGATGCCTGTGTTTCTGGTACATCTCTAATGGGGTCCCTACGTGGTTCTGCCCTCTGTTCCTCGGGTTTTTCTATGAAATAAATCCAAAGGACTAAAATGCCATTTAAGAGTTTTCTCTAGTTGCCCCATGGCAGAGCCTGTGAACTGCCACCATGTCTAGCCTTATTCACTAGGGAGAGCAGCTGGTTCCTGTAGAGGCCGGCAGCTGGGGATGCCAATAGTAACACCATTAAATACATTGCAGAAACTCTCAAGTGTGTCTGGGCTTTTCTCTGAGAATAGCTGGCTTTGTTACTTCACCACGCATCGTATCCACTGTATTAGTTAGTTGTTAATAAGACAAAATGCCCGGCACAACACTATAGAGGGAAGACTGTTGTTTTCTTTCCTAACGTTTCAGTCCATGATGGCAGAGGAGGCGTGGCAGAGTTCCTGGTAGAACTCTTTGCTGCCTTACATTCTGGTGGGTATGGAAGGAAGCACCGACCTCTGGCAGACTGGTCTAAGATGGTCAAGGACCCCTGTCTAGGGAACAACATCTACTAGCTATGCCTCTGTCCTTAAAGGATCCCTGGCTTTCCTAGATAGTGCCAATAGCTGGGTTCAAAACATTCAAACACGTGGGTCTTGGGGGGACATTTCTGACTCAGACTATGACATCTATTCTCCTCTCTGACAGAGTACCGCTTTACAACTCAATCTCCAGGGCACCAGTGACAGTCAGTTTCTAAGATGAATTGCTCCTAGAGGAATATTTTAAATTTTCCAGGTAGGATTTCACAGAACCCAAGCTGGCCTCAAACTCACTGTATACCTGATGATGGCCCTGAACTTTTGAATCCTCCTGTCTCCACTCTCAAGTGCTGAGACTACATACAGGCCTATACCATCACAATCCAGCTTTATGCGGTGTTGGGATCAAACCCAAAGTTTCTTCAGGGCTAGGCAAGCACTCTACCAACTCCTGGAAGTTAATCACCTAGGATGCCTTCCCCTTCCCACTAAACCCCAACCCTACCTGAGCCTCAAGATCTAGCAAAAATCTATCCTTCCTGAAGTCTCCTGTAGCACACACGCACATACATGCCTGTGCGTACACACACACACACACACACACACACACACAAGCACAAGCACACACTGATTCTCTGGGATAACAGTGGTCCACCGTAGGACACTGACATGGATACCGTGTTGTTTTATCATGTATCTGTTGTTTTGATGATTTTTTTTTTTTTTTTACAGATGCCCATTTTTGTAATTCATACTTTTAAGTAAGATACACTGACGGAAAAAATTAGAAACACATACATGATGTAGGCTTTTGTCCAACCTAACCCTACTCCTCTGCCTCAGAAGAAGGTGTTAAGTTGTGGTTAGGTCCTCAGGGCATTCATACACCATGGCAATCCATGGCCCTGTGTTTACTTCCTAAATATAAATGGCGGCACACTGTACACTCCTCACGTGGTGCTTGTACATAATCGGTTAAGCTTTGCTCTGAGAGCTGACATAAGGCTGGGCTTTGGAATTGTTCATGTGCACTCGAGATGGACATATATTCTCTGGTAGGAGAGATGGGGCCCCTACATTAAGTAGCATGGCTGCCTCTCACATGCTCCACTTGCTTATGTGTTGGTCTATCTTATCTGTCAAGGGGGAGAGTTGTTCATTTGTCCTTGTTTTTATGCCTGGAGCCTGGACTTCTGTCTCTGTCTCTTTCTCACTCTCAGGTTCATATTTCTCTCTCCATCATTGATCACTAATGTTGTTTATCAGTTTATCAGCTTTCTCATTAAACTGTGGGTCACAACTCCATATGTAGTAGCTACATATGAGGAGCTGAGAAAAAAAATTGACAACAACCAAAAGGATTCTGAATATACCACGAACAAAATCCTTTTCCAAAGAATATGCATAATGAACCTGAGGTGTGTCAGGCAGTGCTCACCCATGTTGTGTGCAGCCGTGGCTCTGGGCTCATGCATGTGTATCTTGCTCTGTGCATGCTACCACACCACACTAAGTCAATGACTAACTGAGTGCCTCAGCTCTGATTCCGGACATGTCTGTTATAAACTGTTCTAAGTACAACATCACTGCTCTTATTAAAACATAAAGGCCAACAGAAAACGAAGATGTTTCCTCAGTCTTTCCTTATCAAGTAAGCATCAGATTAAATATATATCTAGGTTGTATTGTGTTAAGTGTTTGATTTTTAAGAATTGACATAATATACATAAGAAGTAACATATATACGAATATATAGATATATAGATATACACATATAAGAACAACTAAAAGGAGGCATACATATGGAAGTGTGTGTATGCAGGGTTTGGAGAGAGAAAAGGGAAGGGGGTTAAATGATGGAATTATACTTTAATTTCAAAAAAAAAAAGCTTTGAATTGCTATTTGATTTGCTGGCTTGAGACACACACACACACACACACACACACACACACACACACACACACACCATTAAATGAACTTCAGATTAGGACAGAATTTCTTGCATCTTCTGCCATCTTGTATGATGTAATTATGTTTTGTGCATCCCGAGAATCAATGGCGTTAAAATCAAAATATTCATTAACTCCAAAAAACGCTGAAGAAACCCAGTCCTGCAATGGTAAAACTATATGAATAACAGATAATTGTTTTACATTTTATCATTTATTAGTAGTATTCTACTATCTAGTCTTATATATCTGGAGCAATATAATACATATTTTCTTGGGCCAAAAGGGGTTGCAAATCAAAGAGACATTTAAGACACCTTGGCTATATGTAATTAACCATCTGCTTACCGACGCCTCTGCCCCAGCAGTGAGTCTCCTCATTGATAAGTCAGTCTTTTGATGACTATCTTCCGGTGTGAACTCATTGATAGTCAGTCTTTTGATGACAATCTTCCGGTGTGAACTCTCTCAAATTTTGTTGTCCAACTACATAGTTCAACCTCCTATGGAGTCACATCAAACTCCAAAATGAAATCCCCTGAGCATTTTGAAGCTGTCTCCTGGCTGCCACAGCTATTGTGACGGAGCCGGCTCTGACCAGTTCTGTTTTATTTGTGTTACTGTCCTTTCCTTCTTGGCTGGTTTAAGAGCTTTCTATTGTAAATATTGTAAAAGTTTGCTCTCAAGGCTTGATGTTGTTGTTTTGGTTGGTTGGTTTGGGTAAGGAACAGGACTTTATGCCATGAGCTTCTCTAAAAGGTTTGTTTCTGAGCTTAGGGAAATTTACCAATTTCAAACTGAATTTAGTAAAGCTTGACTTGCAAGTTTTACAATGTATCTTCTTGGTCTTCATGCTAGTTCTCTAACAATGTTGATTTTTGATGGATTGTGGGACATCCTAAGCCATTTTCTCTTTAAAGCTAACCTGGGTGTTCTCACTGGTTTCCTCTTCTAACATGCTAGACCTCCCTGTTCAGCCTTTGGTAGCAGCTAGCCTGTCCTGTATTTTCTCAACCCTTTTTTTCTCTGAGCAACATTCAGAATAACGTCTTCATTTCTGAATGAAATGGAACTGAACATCCAAGCAGTTGATGTCTATGCTTCCTACCTTTCCTATCCAATCCCCGTTCTACAGCCAAGTGTATCAGGTGTCCTGTGGAAAATCGTTCTGGTTAAGTTAATACACACTCTGCTGTAAGGCCAATGTCAACGTCTCCATGGTTCTTAAACTCACAAATGAATACCTATTGCCACAAATTTGAAACAGACCTTTGCCTATGAGCAGGGTTTCCTAAATCTTCGTTCTGCAGGTGTAGGGACCTTAGGGAAACAAAGTTATAGCCCAAGAAGCCAACAGAGGCACCACCTAAACAAACCCCTTTCTATACTCAGGGAACAGAACTTCTGGGATGTTGTTTGACTTGAAAGAAGACTTCAAAGAAGAAATCACAGTTTGGTTGAGCCTTGGAATATAAGATGAGCATTACTTGGGGGGAGGTGTCACCTAGAAGACTTACTTATCCAGCAGGAGACCAGCTGAATAAGAGCAGCAGGTGGTAGGAGCAATCTTAAGGTGGAATCAGATCGCGAAAACTAAATAGGATTTTACCTCTAGCCCATCGGCAACAACATGCTGACCATTCTTTGAGTCTGTTTCAGTTGGGGGTGGGGCAGGCATAGAAAACAAAGTCTGGGTCAGACAGCTTCAGAGAGGGGATCTGATACAGGAATTAGTTGTGAAAACATTGGGACTAAACAACCAAGCAATTGATTGCTGAGACCATGAGGTGACACCGGAAGGAACCCAAGCCAAGGATGAAGGGGACGTTCCTGGAGTTCATAGGATGGGACTGTTGCCTCAACAAGAACTGAAAGTTTGGAAAAGGTTCAGCCGGAAGTGATGCTTCAAGAAAAGAAATTCCATATCCTCAATGATGTGAGTCACAGCTAAGGATGTCTCCTGTAACCAGGCAGGAACCTCAATGGAGTGATATCACTCCAACCCACACACAAAACTTTTGACCCAAAATTTATCCTGTCTACAAGAAATGCAGGAACAGGAGATGGAGCAGAGATTGAGGGAATGGCCAAACAGCAACTGGCCCAACTTGAGGCCCATCCCAAAGGCAAGCACCAGTCCCTGACACTATCAATGATACTTTGTTTTGCTTGCAGACACGAGTCCAGCATGACTATCCTCTGAGAGGCTCCACCCAGTAGCTAACTCAGATGCAGACACCCACAGCCAAACAGTGGATGGGGCTAGGGGATTCTTATGGAAGAATGGGGAAAAGGATTGTGGCCTCTAAGGGGATAGAAACTCAACAGGAAACCAACAGAGTCAACTAACCTGGACCCTTGGGACTCTCACTGACTGAACCACCAACCAAAGAACACATACAGGCTGACCTAAGCCTCCCCACACATATGTAGCAGATGTCCAGCTTGGTCTTTATGTGGGGCCTAAACAACTGGAGGGGGGGGAGCTATTCCAAAAGCTTTGCCTGTCTGTGGGATATGTTCGTCTAGCTGGGTTACCTTGTCTGGCCTCAGTGGGAGAGGATACATGTAGCCTCACAGAGACTTGAAGTTCCAGGGTAGGGGGATTCCCAGGGAGGGTTCACACTTGCTCAGAGGAGAAGGGGAGGGGAAGGATTGTGGGGGGATGGGGGAAGGATTGTGGGAGGGGGTGACCAGGATGGGGCAGTTAGCAGGATGTGATCTGATAGGATCTTCCGTTGGCTAAATTTAACCAAAATTTAGTTGGCCAAGAAAACAGAGCAATGAAATCTGAAAGGACTGTTTGTCTGCAGCACGGCACAGACCAGACATCATCACAAGTCATTCCAATTACAAATAAGCAACAGACATGGAGGCCCTACCCAAGATGCCGGGTGGACCCACAGAATGCTTCAGAGACGGAGAATGAGATTTCAAACCAAAAAGGCTAGGGAAAGCAAGGCCAGCAGTACATGTCCAAACAGACAACAAAATGTGAGAAAAAAAAATACATGGCCTCAACACCAAGGAAACAGAAGCTGAAAGTAGGCAGAGCTCACATAGACAGCAAACAGAGAAGGTCCTGTCAACGCCAGCGCTGACAGGTAGAGCACGGACTGTAAGGTGGATACATTTGGTTAAAACCAGTTGAAGGTTGTCTAGCAAGAAGCCAGGCATATTTTGTGGTCTGGGTATGGAATGTTCTCAACTGCTCATGTGCTGAAGGTTTGGCTTCTGGCTGGTGGGGGGATCGAGAAGTGACTGGATCAGAGGTAACATCAACAGGTTGCTATACAGATGGGCCATAGCCCAACAGGCCACATTAGTAGGTCGGGTGTGGTTGGAGAAGGCAGGTCACTTCAGGGTAGCTTCTCTGCTTTCTTCTTCCTGGCCACCTAGAAGTGAGTTTTGTTGCCACCCTCTTTGCTACAATGTTTAGCTTCGGCTCCGACTCCAAATAGAAGAGTTAAGAAACCAATCCTGAAGCCTCTGCAACCATGGGGATGGAGATAAAAACAACCAGACAGAACCCCACCTTTCTCTTTTAACCTGATTATCACTGCGGTTTTACCAGAGTGAGAGAAATTGATGACACAGTGTACAGACGCGTGACATGTGCGCGTGGAGACCAGGAAGCATGCTCAGATTTACAAGGCTTTGTTTGATTTTCCCCTTGTTGGAAAGAGTTGCTCAAGAGTGGAGTTGTTTGGTTTGTCTTTTGTTTTTTTGTTGTTGTTTTGTTTTAATTTTTCTCACATAGTCGCACAATGGAATAAGTAATGAAAATGAACTTAAGGTGATTCTCACAAACGTAAGACTTAAATGGATACACATAAAGGATTATAATTCTACTTTAGTAGGTTCACAAGACAAATGTATGTGATAAAGATGGAAGTTTGTTAAAATAAAGCAAGAACTGTGTTACCATGAAAATAAGGTTGATGGCTTAAGGGGGAGTGGCCTGGAGATTCTAATAATGTTCATTTTATTGAAGGTTACTTGAGTATTTATATTAAACTGAATGTATCATTATAATTCTCTTAATTTTTCTTTTTATTATTTTTAAGTCAGCATAAAAAATAATAGTTTACCTTAAACCATTTTTATACATAAATGCCATTATACTTATTACTCAATCCCGGCCCCATATGTACTTTTCAATATGGAATGTGCTTACAAGCAAAAAAATAGTTAAAATGAATGAAATAACAGAGGGAAAGAAAAGTCACATTATGCATGTATATCATGAGACTACAGGAGGATGTATTCCATCAAAATGAGAGCAAGCTAAGAAAGGAAAAACATGTAAGAGCCAGGAAATCAGAAATCTTGATGAAACTGGGGAAAGGGAATCCTTGGGATGAGTGTGAAAGACGACCCCAGGCTGACAGCTGTGTGTCACAGCCATCAGACAAGAATGGAATATGGCAGAAGTTTCTAATGAGTTTCAAAAGCGGCTGAAATTGATATATTACCCAGTATGTTTGAAAGGACTAAGAAAGTACTTACCTAATTACAGGAATGTTAGGACCGAATTAACGCTAAATATACAGAGAAAAAAAAAAAACTCCACAGAAACCAAAGCAAAACAACTGAGAAACAAAAAGCAATTGTTAATTTTAGAAGCAAAAATTTACTCATGAAAGGAGTCAAGTAGCAGGCTGACAGGCGAAGGATGCATGATGCTTAGTGACACAAACAAACCCTCAGCATCCTCCTGGATCAGTGGTCCAGGATACAGATACTCATCACTTGGCCCTGACCTGGATACAAAGTTGGGATATGGGATGTGTGTTTCTCATGTAGCTATAGGGAAGGAGAGCTAAACCACCATCTTCCACAAGAGACAGTCAATAGGCAGCCATGCCTGCGGTAGAAAATGAAAATAGGGGGAAAGGTATGTTTTCAGAGATAGCGAAATGGACAGTAAAATGGAAAAACAGCTAGAAATGGGAAATGGTGTAAGGTGGGGAAATTGTTGCTTTTCATTGTGAGTTTTATTAAGTTATGCGATACCTTGAGCTGTGAACATACAGTCCTTTTAGAGACAAAAACTAGAGCTGGGGGATGGAGCTTAGAGGTTCAGTGCCTGCCCTGAAGGTGAAGGTTGTAGGTTTGATCCTTAGCACCACAAAAATAAGTTAGCAATTAAGTATGTCAGTCTTTAGGAAAAACCGAACAGAGAGAAGCAGTGGAGGGGTAGGGCTGTGCTGGGTGGGGCTGTGCTGGGCTGTGCTGGGCTGTGCTGGGTTGTGCTGGGCTGTGCTGGGCTGTGCTGGGCTGTGCTGGGCTGTGCTGGGCTGTGCTGGGCTGTGCTGGGCTGTGCTGGGCTGTGCTGTACTGTGCTGGGCTGGGCTGGGCTGTACTGTGCTGGACAGGGCTGTGCTGGACAGGGCTGTGCTGGACAGGGCTGTGCTGGACAGAGCTGTGCTGGGCTTGGCAGGGCAGGGTGGGGATGGGTGGGATGGGGCAGGATGGGGCTGGGTTGGACAAGTGAGGTCTGACACTGAGTACAAATTATAAGAGAAGATACTGAGCCAGTGAGCTGGCTAGTAGGTATTGGCACTTACAGCCTACATTATAACCTACATTTGGTACCTGGGGCCCATAGTATAGAAGGAGAGAACCAACTTCTGCAACTTGTTCTCTGTCCTCCATATGTGTGCCATGGATTACTCTCCCCACCGCACCCCAAACAAAAAAGAGGATACCTTAAAACTATATCAGGACAAAATAGCTTTACCCTGGGGTTATGGGTAAAGATGGGAGTTTCTACCATTATGATATGCTACATCATATTCAGATGCTAACAGGGAAAAGCATCTTATAATTTTACTGCATACTTAAAAGGTATTTTATAGACTTCAACTATCGTTCCCAATAAAACTTTAAGAAGTAGAATTAAAGGAACCTTCATTAATATCATAAAGCATCCAACTTTAAATCAGTAATAATTGCTCTAAATTCAGAACACATAAAGACGCCTATTATCATTGTTGTTGTAATTATTAATAAAGATGTAATTATTTTACATTTTCCTGAATGTTCTTGTCAAAACATTAAAGACTGCGAAAGGGGAATAAATACTGACAAAGAAGAGGCAGAATTGCCTCTTGCATATGACAGGATTACTTCCCTAGCAAATGATTTGTGTACACAATGGTCTAGTGATCTAGTTAGATCACAAAGCAGATCCCGCCATCCCAAGCCCTGTCAGCCTCCTCAGGTTAAATCCCATGTCCCTGGTCTGCCATCAGCAGGTAACTGATTCCCCGACTCATCCCCTCAGTCCAGTCCCAGGAATTTCCTTGTACCTCACCTCAGCCCTGTGTTCTTCTGTCACCTCCTTTAGTGCCCCATGTCTGCGACACTTTTCCAGAGAGGCCATCCTACTCCTGCTCACAATGTTGCTTTCTGAGTAGCCTTTTCTGAGGACTAAATCAGTCCCTAGCTCCTGCTCCTGCTTCATTTTTCCCTGTAGGATTTCTTGCTGACATCTCAGCTCTGATTTTGCCTGTTATTTATTTTTCTCATTAGCATATAATATCCAAGAGGATTCTGTCCTTGGGGTCTGGAAGAAAATCTGTCCACAAAATGACATGTGATGAAGGTTTGATGGCAAGCATGTTACACACTCCAAAGATCTGAGGTGAGCCACTGTCTCTCTGTTTTTTAAAAAAACTTTTTAGTACTTGTGGATTAATTATGAAATGATCCCTATACATGGCGAAAGACAGTTTCTCCATAGTGAAAATAAAGACCCAAGAAAGGATGGCAAACTAAACATCGGGACCAACAGGACAAAAATGATTAATACTTATGATCTATGAAGAGTCTATTTGCATTATAAGAAAAAAATCGGAACTTTATTAGATAAACAGATATTACATAATAAACTATATATAACATACGTAAACATATGGCGAAATCGTAGTCTCTGCTAGCCAACTAGAGAGTGCCGAGGACAGCAAATTCAACACTACTTTGTTAGATTAGGAGGAAACGCTCCCGATAACTGCTGCTGAAGTCGGAATAAAACCAGCAGATTCATTCCAGAGTGATGACACTGTGTTAAACAATATTTTTGGAAAGCGATTCGGCAATACAGAAAGGAGTCGTATACATGTCTGGGTCCTAGTACTTCCTCTATTAAGAATTATTCCTATGGAAATTCAACAGCAGCCAGATCCTATTTACAGGAAGACGCTCGCTGCAGTGTTATCTATAAAAGCCTCAAACTGAAAACATATAAATGGCCAACATTAAGGGGAATGGCTTAATAAATTACACCACCCTCTGCACAATGGAATATTATGTGGTCATTAAAGCGATAATTATGCAGAAACATGAAAAATGTTTATGATCCACTGGTCATTGAAAACAAGCCAAACGCAAGATAGCAGATTTGCACCTTGGACAAAATTCATAGCATGTACAGATGTGTAGAGAGATGATACATTAAAGTCATGTAATTGGATTGGGAAATGGGTGACTTTTGGCGGTGACATATTTTTAAATGCTTTCTTTAAGTTTTCACCCAGGAAGGTGAAACTTCTTGCAGCGTTGCTTCTGTAGGGCTCTCCCAGTATGGAACTAACTGTGCAAGCTCCCTTTTGGAGTCATCCCAGTGAAACCCACATTATTCCTGCTCTTATTCGCACTGCAGTGTGGGGGCTGTCTCTTCTCTTTTTTTTATTATTTTTTTATATTTTATTTACATTTCAGATGCCATCCCCTTTCCCCATTTCCCCTCCCTAGAGAAAAACCCTATCCCATGCCCCCTTTTCCTTTTTGCTTTTATACAATTTTTTTTAAATGTCAGTCAAAGGCTTTATAAGTTTGGTAATGCTCAATCAGAAGTGTAACCCAATGCCCAACCTAGATATATAAACTGTCTTTGACTGGTGGAGACACGTGAACATCTGCCTCTATGCCCCCCCTCTAAAAGAGAGGGGCTGTCTCTTCTTAACCACTACTCCGAACTCTTCCTCTGCTGAGTGATATGCTCAGTGAAAAAACTCAGAGATGTCGGCTCGAGCTCAGATGGTCTGAAGCCAGCCCTTCACCTGCCCCCACCCCTACGGGCTGAGCTCATGTCTGTGCCTGCTTTTCATCTCCAGAGCTCAGGTGGAGGGAGTGCCCTTAGTCCAGCCAGACCAGTCCAGAACCAGGTCTGAAAACCTAGCTGCAATGTGAAGCCACCACCTTTAGAGCCAAAGTCACTATTGGATTTTCTGCGAATCCCAAAACAGAGCACAGAGCTCCTGGTCACATGGTGGGTGGGTGGGTGGGTGCCATCTTCCAGAATTCTTTCTCCTTTTGTTCTACTTCAGACAGGCCTTGGATCTATCCTATAACTTCCTGGGGACCTTTCTGCAATTAATCAGTCCTCGGTTCTTACAAACAGCCCCAAGAGACCAAACTAAAAGCCTATGTGGAGATGCTTCAGTTCTATATAAACAAACTCCAGAGTCTGAGCTGCCTAGAAATCAGAAGTCAAATCGGCCACCTCTATGCCAATGAAGCTCCCTCTGCCTCAATTCCAACATGAAAGCGGATTAACTTTAACCTTTGAGTTATCATCTTATTGTCTGTCTCTATCTCCACCGAACAAGGAAAAAAACCTTGAGACACTCGATCTGCCTTTTATTTTGAGACACTCTCATCTTTAGCCCTTCTTAGTTTATAGAACCAACTTCTTCTCTGCTCAGTGGAACAATTATTCTACGCCAAGGAAGGAAGTGTCGTCATAGTCTAGAACGGAATATAAGATTAAGATCTTTAAACGGTTGCAATCTACTTCATTTGCCATGGCTACATCCTAGCTCTAAGATCTTGAACAATGTTCCAGTTGGCTTTAACTGTCAACTTGACACAGCCTAGAGGGAGTCTCAAATGACCAATTACCGGGATCAGGTTGGCTTGTAGGAATGTCTGTGGGAAATTGTCTTAATTGATCCATCATGGGCAGCACAATTCCTTGTGCAGGTGATCCTGAGAGGTCTACAAAATCCTGCTAAATATGTGCCAACAAGGCAGCCAGCTAGTAAGCCGCATCCCTACGGTTCCTGCTACAAACTTCTCTGTTGTGAAGTGAATTCCTTGGCAACACTATGGTGGCCTGCATTGACTTCCTTCAGAGATGAACTATGACCTGGAAGTGTAGGCCCAATAAATTCTTTCCTCTCTTAAAGAGCACTTTGCTCATGGCATTTGTCACAGCCACAGAAAGGAAATTACTTTTCTGTGAAGTGGGGCTACCTCGTAGAACTATGTGAAAATTAAGGGAGTTAATAGCTGTCAGCAAAAGGCATGGTGCCTGCTTTATAACAAACATGCTGTGTTAGTTACAGTGTTGCTGTCCGTGGCCTCTGCTCTCTTCCTCTCTGGCTTGAACACATGGCTGATAAGACAACAGTCCCAAACCTGGGGCATGCTGCATCTCTGCATGATGTAATTCCCAACTTCCTTCTGGGAAGAGATTAGTGTTGATAAATGCGTAAGCAATTTTCTGATAAACTTTAATAAGATTAAGACCTCTTCTGGGAAGCACCCAGTTACCCTCCCGCTCAGCTGACTGCCAGCGAGGAGAAGCTAATGATTTTGAAACAATCCTGGTTTTACAGAAGTGTAACAGTGATTATCTAGTCACTGTTACTCTGTATAATTTTTCTATGGAGACAACCTCTGAATTGGTCCCCTTAAGCTTCTTTTCCTGTGACCTGCTTGAATTTAAACCTTGACGTAGGCTTAAGAACAAAGTATCTGAAAATACCCGCAGCCTACTGTAGCACCATGGAAGAGTGTATAGCATTTATTCATATTCCTTTCTAATTTTCACATTAGGGGAGGGATTTAGAATTTTGGAGGGAGAGACCACATACACGTTTTTATTCACATTTTAATTCAGAGCTTAACATTACTACTGATACATAAAACGTTCATTAACGTGAAAACTTTATGAAGGAAAAGAAGTAAAAAATTAAAAGCACTTGAGGGACTGAGAAGATGTCAGTGGGTAAAGGTGACACTGAGTGTGCTAAGTGTATTGTCAACTTGACACTGGTCATCTGAGAGGATGGAACCTCAATTGAGAAAATGTCTTCTTTGGATGAGCTTGTAGGCAAGTCTGTGGGGCATTTTCTTAATAAATAATTAACCTGCTAGGGTCATATCACTGTGGGTGGTACCACGCCCTAGGCAGGTGATTCTAGAGAAGAAAACAGGCTGAGAGATAGAGGGTAACAAGCCTCCAGTAAGCAGTGTTCCTCAGGGTCTCTGCTTCAGTTCCTGCCTTCACGAATCTGTCTTTCGTTCCTACCCTGTCTCCCCTCCATGATAGGCTGTGATATGTAAGCTAAAATAAACCCTTTTTTCCCCAAGTTGCTTTTAGTCATGGTCTTTATCAAGGCAACAGAAACCAAATGGAGACACTGTGCAAGCGTGAAGACATGAGTTCATATCCCTAGCACCCATGTAAAAGGTAGGCATGGCTGTGTGTGCCTGTAACCTCAGCTCTGGACCCCATGAGTTTGCTGGATAACCAGCCTAACCAAGATGGTGAATTTCAGATTCAATGAGAGACTTGCCTCAAAGGAATAAGATGGAGAGCGACAGAAGAAGATACCTACTGACTTCTGCATGCACACTCATGTGCACACACATGAATATACCCCCCTCTAACACACACACACACCACTGAAAACATCACTTACTATTACTCAGGCAGATTGGGAGGATGAACTGTCGAGCAATCTATGGCTCTATGCACTGGTTTTGGCTTCAGCTGTGGAGGCAAAACTCGGTATTAGCTGTGTGGTGTAGTATAACCAACTTAAGTGTGGGCTTCAGAAAGTTGCTGCCCTTCTTGCCTTTCCTCTTACTTGTACTGTGGAAATATAGCACCTTGCAGTTAATGTGTGAGGGGCAAGTTATTGTCATGTACATTAGAACCTCAAAATATCCTACTTCTATGTCTTACTATGGGCTCTCTCCATGACATGGGAAAATTCATATCCTTTCTCTAGGACTTGGTTTCCTCATTCAAGAAGGAGGAATTTAAAGAAAAATATCTCTAAGACCCTACTGCTGAAGACATTACACCCTTTGATCATGGGACAAAATCCAGTTGGTACTGACCAGAAAGCTTCCCACCCCCCAACCCCATGGCTAGCCAAAAGATGCTCTTTAGGTTGTTGGGAAGAAAAGTCATCAATAGTGTTATCCAGTTGGAATTCCGTGAGCTACAATGATGACTGTCCTGGCAAGGTATGCACATGGGTACCACAGTAGCTCTAATGTCATAGGTAAGTAGCTTTGCTTTCTTATTGGATCTAAGTCATGGGTTCTGAGAACCCATGGCTAAGGAATTCATAGCCCTAGGCATGAACCTACCTCTGTTCTTTTTCTAAATGGATGCAGTAACAAGCTGCCCTCTAAACTTATGTCTCTATATGCATAGATTAAACTAGGTATCAAACACCATCATAGAAATTTCTTTGTGCGGTAGATAATGATTAATACAGAAGCTTACAACTGACGGAAGTACAGAGACTAAGTGTGGACTGTTCAGCCATATGGAAATCTATATCATTCATCCCCCACCCATCAATGCTCAGGGAACATCTTGGAAGAGAGGGAGGAAAAAAATTACAAGACTGAGCTCGGAGAATACTGGAGTGAAACAGGGCGGACATGACAGGACCTCTCTACTCATGACGTCACAATAGTTGTGGTTGCCTGCAATATCTGCACAAGATTAAGCGAGTCAAGAAGCCAGCATGGAGCTGGGAGGGGTTTAATGCTGGGAGGGGTTTAATGCTGGGAGGGGTTCATGAGCCTCCACAGCAAGCTGAGGTGGTATTGACAGTTAGTAGCTGCTGAGAGAGGATGGGTTGGTTTTCTTTAAGGGGTAGTCCACGGTAGGTCAGTCTCCAGTGGATTGTCACACTCCTTAGTATATAGGCAGCACAGATTGAACTCACAGAGTTAGAGAGAGAGAGAGAGAGAGAGAGAGAGAGAGAGAGAGAGAGAGAGAGCATAAAGTGAGGAAGTTCTCATAGTCAACACTATCTAAAGACATTGTATGCATGTGTGACATTTTCAAGGACTAATAC
>JANHMN010000013.1:13081987-13109463 GCA_030674055.1 Rhabdomys pumilio
GAGAAAGACAGTCAGTGCTCACACAGGTGAGGACCAGGAGAAAGACAAATAATTAATGCAACAAGATAGAATCTTTAAAAATAAAAACAGTCATAACAGAACAATCCATTTTTCTAAGTGTAAAGACAACTCAATGGAAATGAGACAGCCTTTCTAACAAATTGCTCTGGAACAATTTACACACACACACACACACACACACACATTCACACACACACCCCACACCACGCACAAAATGAACATTGCTGTATGCTTGTATCATACTTTTTTAAACCCTCAAGTTGAAGTGCTACCCTAAATGTAAAGAATCACATACAGGAATATATACTGTGTGATTCTATTCGCATAAAATGTAGATGAACATAATGCGTAGTGACAAAGTGTTGATGTCACACAATAGCCCTTTCCCCCTGGGGATGTGGGGGACGGAAAGCTAGGATTACAAGAAAACTTAGGGTGAAGGATATGCTCCTTTTTATTATGGCGATGATATCAGTGTGTATATAAGTCAAGGTTAGCAAATTGTTTGTTTCAACCACACACAATGTGCTGTGTTCCACCCACACCTGAATAAAGCTGTTTGAAACAGTGTGTACTACATCAGGGAGGAACTGGCTCTTTTCTGCTACCTTTGCGTGTCTTACAAATGAAAGGTCAAGATAGGGCTCAGTTGTCCTTGGAGGCAGGCTGGGTATCCTTTTGGTTAGGTAGATACTCTGTATTCCACTTGTGTATCTGTGTCTGAGTTGGACAACTGTAGTGAAATCTGCAAGTTAACCAAATACAGTATAACCACTAAAGAAGCCTACCTGGGCTGTGGGACCTAGTCTGGAAGGCTGCTGTGGCTCACCACTTCCTAACAGAAGGTAGCTGCCAGGCCTGATCTGCCCTGGTGGGCTGGCTTTAGCCCACACTGAGAATCCTTCTCCCAAAGGAAACCAGTTCCCCAGGAAGACACAATCATGTTGGAAGGCAGCAGCATGGCCCCACACAGGGTTCTAATGGGCAGATTTGTTTGAGCAAGGGCAACATGAAGGACAGCGAGTAAAACACTGAATTAAAAGCCACTTAAATTAAGAATTCAATAGCATCCACTTAACTAATAAATAGTATTCCTCTTTGCCATTGATCGACTCGGGATTGTAATGAAGAGTTCCGGGGGCAATGGCAGAATGTCTTAATTCATGGCATAAACGTCACCAGCCCTTGGGTTCCTAAGATTGAATGTGTCGGAGAAGAGGGGAATGAAGAGCCCACAGGAATTAATTCTTGGAACATCCCTGCGGGGTCAGCATTATTATGCCCTGCTTCTAGGTAGATTTAATATCACAAGTGCTGGGTAGGGCGTCGTGTGCCCAGGGAGGCTCCATAATCGTTATTAAGTGATGATGGGCTAGATAGGCCAGAGCCGGCTCTCACTCCAGACTGGCAGTCTTCCTCACATCCAAGTTAAGGGACTGCACAAATGTAGTATTGCGATTATCACAGTGGTCGTTACTGTTCACCACTGCCAGAACCATGGGATAGACCACTGCATTGAAAGCTGCGTTCTCTTAGGACACCATGCTGTGAAATAAAATAAGCAGGCTGCTAGGAAACTCTAGACTCACGGAGGCCCGCTCCCGTTCGACTGTTCTGCTGGAATCCTACCTCTGAGCCAGTCCTGTATCACAGAGGGTCTTTCCTATAAATGACTGGTTCACAACATGCCCTGACATAGACTCGGAAGTTCAAAGCCTCTGGTGGTCCCTGCTGGCTCCTTCTTAGCAGTCATAGTACTGTTATGGTACTAGCTCCCATCTCTGGAAAGCCACTCATTAATAAAACTTGAGTTGTACAGCTCAGCTTAGTCACAGCAAGGGCCACTCTTTCTCCCTAGCCTAGCATGGCTTCAGCTCCAATGGGAACTGTGTGCCAATTCAGTGACTCACCACCTCCATAAGATCCCAGAGGATGCTTCCCCCACCTAGCAGGTACCTAGAGTTTCTCCAACTGGCTTTTATTTTGCTCATTCTTTGGGCTCTCCTCAATGTCCTCTGGGACCCCTAAACCCTTGCTAGTAGCACCTCTCTCCTGGTATCATCACAGGTAAGCCCATGCCATCAGTCAGATATCCACATTCCCTCCTCACAAGAACAGTGGCCCAAGGGCAGCACCACTCACTCCATGGCCATTGCTGTCCTTGTCACTCACCTACAAAGATGAGGACTAGAGAAATGAAGATTCGGAGGTTGTCTGGTGGAAGAATGGAAGGTCTTTAAAAGTGTACTGAGTGACTGCATGAAGGTGAGCCGCCTGGCATCTTTAAAATGACCTCTCTATCCCCTTTCCAGACTGCTGTGTGAAGCAGAGCCCTGAGGGGGTGAGCAGTGTGCCCACAGGGATGGACAGCCTGTACTGGGACCACTGGGAGAGAGGTGATTTACGGCCATGTGGATCCTTAGTGACAATAAAGATGATTATATAAAAAAAAAAAAAAAGTCAGCAAGAGGAGGCAAGTACACAAATCGGCAAATTACATAGAGCAGATTCGTAATCAAAGATATGCAAAGTAAACGACTCAAGGCCTCCGAATGCAAACTACAGCGATAATACTGCATTCATACTTATAAATTAGCACCAAAATGGAATTCATAACTCAAATGCTAATAGGATTATGGAGAAATTGGAACACTTATAAATGGTGAATGGCATTAAAGTCTAGTACAATATATCGAGAAAATATTTAGCAAACATATCAAGACCCATATAGACATGTGTTCCCTATAACCTAATAATCCCACTGCTGAAATTTTACCCCAAAAGAACAAACAGAAATGTGCAGCCCTGCCTTGCTGAGTCAGCACTGCTGAGGCCGATGGCTGCTAATACCTTCGTGCGTGGATGACATCTCTATAGTCAATTAGTGAGCCAATCTTCATAAGATATAACATTAGCCAGCCCGGTCAGCATTGGTCACAGTCAGAACTGAGCTGTAATCAGTGGGTGAAGAATAGCGAGTCGTTTTTCTAAATGACCAGAATCAAATCACCTTCATGAGCAAAGCTAGGATAAATCAGAGAAACAAAGAAAGGAACACCCATTGAGTGTCCCTTCACACAGCTAGCTCCGTGTCACAGCACATTCCCACAGACCCAGCCAGGCTCACCCTTTCTACCAACATGAAGTCAGAGCCATCCTAGGGACTTTTGAGTAGCTGGGGTCCAGCTGTCACACACAATCCTTGGGTCACAGAGGTGAATATAGCATGCCCATGTGCTGCAAAGCAGGGCTTTGAAAGGCTGGCTGCAGAGTTGGGATTAGGAAAACCGAGGAGGGCTACCACCATGTCACTATGGCAACAGCATCCCTGGCATGACTGCCCCCCTAACCTGGCCAGCCAGCCCCCACCAACTGGTCTGCACACATGGGGCTATGACTAAGTGCCTCTTCATGTGGCTGACACTCCTCCACAGGCTTGTGTCTGTGAGGGCACCGAAAGGGCAGCCAGCAATCTCTAAGAAGATATCCACCATTTATTATCTCCCTGCCACCGCCAGGAGGAAAGGCAGAGTCTGTGGAGGAGAAATAGGCAGACATGAAGTTTATCCTTTTGGGGAGCTCACAGAGGACTGAGACCCTCGTCTAGCAAAGAGGCAGAGGGAGAAGGTAAAGGCCCTGTGCTGTGTTCCTGGTGGTACCACTCACTACTGTGTAGTCTGGGCATCACATTTATCCTTTCTGGACGACAGAAGAACAGGATGAACCAAAGTCGGAACTCTTGGTCTTTTGGATTATGTTGGCCAAAGTCAAAAACGAAAATGGCATTTCTGACCTAAATTCACCAGGTTTTCCAAGTTACATTTAAAACTACTGCTTACAGTCACTGCCACAAACATCGCATGCACAAATCAGGGTGAGTCCCCCAAAGAGGACACTTGAGCTATGTGAGAGTAGGAAAGATGAAACCACAACAGAGTGATCCTTTAAATAAGTGTTGTCTGACAGAATATCTGCCAGAGGGTCAGAGAGAGGAGGCCATGCAATGGGTACTTGTGCCAAGCTCTGGGCACTGCTGAAGGTCTGCAGAGGTGTAGAGCAGTGGGGGGAGGGGTGGAGGAAAGGATGATATCCCCATACTCCACCCCACCCCAATCTTCAGAGCCTGTGCTAGGTCAGCCAGGCTTAAGATACATTGTGTATAATAAAACTACATTTATTTTTCAGGCTTTCTCTCAGCCTGGTGGGAAACTCATCAACAACTCTCAAGCACCACGGGCTGGTGCTATGAGAGAAGCACATGACGTCACAGTCCAGATGTGGACTTGAGTTTGGGGTCACCACCACACAGTAGCTGTTTCTTCAAATATTTCCTTCCAAAGCGAGAGCAGCCACCCCTTTAACTGCCTCAGTTTCCCCTGTTATTTTCTAAGCTTCCCTCTTTTACAAGGAATATTCCCTTGGCAGGGCTCTACAGGATTCTGGTCTGAAGTGCAACTGCTCTCTCACCAGGAGGGCTTAGAAGGAACTAGTGCTCCAAGACTCCTGTCAGACACAGGCAGCCTGATCCTTTGCTGTCTGGAATACACAGACCAAGTGAGTGAGAGTCATAAATGAGCCAACAGCCCACCACAGAATATCTGCCAGAGGGGGAAAGAGAGGAGGCCATGCAGTGGGTACGAGGCCAAGCTCTGGGTGCTGCTGCAGGTCTGCCGAGGTTCAGGGCAACGAGGTGGAAAAGGAAGATGTCCTCATTCCCCACCTCACCCCAAGCCTCAGAGCTTGTACTAGCTCAGCCAGGCTTAAGATACATTGTATCAGCTCAACCCAGGCTCAATGTATCCTTCTTGGGAATGCCACAGTCTGTGTTAGGGATCTGAGATCTAGAGACTGCTCCACAGGCTTAGAAGTGAGGGTGCTGCCGGCCAACGCAAATGTCTTAACTCCAGGCCCTGGCAGTCCCAAAGGCTCCAGCTTGCCTCTCTGCAGGGTGTCTATAATCCACAATCAGGCTCCAGCTGCTCAATACCTCTGCCCACCCACAACCCCACAGGCCATAGGGTGAGGACCGTGGATGCCAAGGGTGACCGGACATCAGGAGCGCAGGTTCCGAGACACTGATTCAACCGGAGTCTTGTTAACATTGGGCTCTTGGAGGGCATCTCCAAGGACAGCTAGGACTAGCTGGTCTCAGAGAGACCACGGTGATGCTCATCTCTTATGCAATAGGGCTCTAGACCCCACATTTTCATCCAGGTCTCTTGCTGCTCAGACTCACTGTCCTCAGAATCTTGTTCCCACTTGGCTAAAACTTGCCTGGCCTACTCATCCGGAGCTTCCTTGCCAAGTCCACCTTGGTTATAGCCTCTGGCCTGGAGAAATAAAGCGCTCTCAGCCAGGTCCCAGAGTAATTGGACGGTATAGTAATGCTGATGTCCTAGTCGCACCTCTCAAAATCACTAAGCCTCAGAGTTTCTACCTGTCCAAAGGGCACATTGCTCACTCACCACATGATTGAGGACACCACATGTGTACTGCAAATGTAAATATACACCACACTGAGAGAGCTCAGTGGGGTAAGTGAGGAAGGATGTTTTGAATAAACTCTTCTCTGGGCTATTTTCTCCACCAGGTCACCATAGTGACCCATCTTTGCTACAACAGAATAGCTTAGGGTTTTTTGTTTGTTTGTTTGCTTTTACATGAACGCCTTTATCCTTGATCACTGAGTGCCCAGCCTACATTCTACAAGAACCTTGTTAAGGTAGTTTAGCAAGAACCAGTCTCCATACTTAGTGACTTTCTTCTATTTGCTGCCCAATCAGTACCCTGATCCTTGGCTATAAATTCTGGTTTGTCTTCGTACTTAAGGTTGAGCTCAGTTCTATCTTGAACTCTCTTCTCCTAATTGCGATAGCTTCTAAGTTAAAGACTGGTGTCACCTCCTCCTTTGGATAATACTCAATATACTCCAGGAACTAAACACCTGAATTTAAGTCTTAAGTCTACCCCTGATTGTTGCTGGAGTGTACAAGTCACTGAACCTCTCTGGTACAGAGTGTAGTGATGATGGCCCACAGGAGAGTGGAGTGAGACTATCCAGAAAAACACCAAGTCACGGAGACCCATGCTGACCCAGGTTCTAAAAACACCTGGAAGCTTGCAGTCCAGGACCAGCAGGAGAGGTCTGCTGCAGATAGATTAGCAGCTTTAGAAGAGAGACCCCTGGGACGTTTCCTTTGCCCCCACAAGACAGATTCCTAGGATGCTCATGAGATAACAAACTTATTGGCCCCTTGTTCTTGGTTCTCCTGGTCTATAGAACAATGAGCAAGATTTTCCAGTGTGCAGCCTTCTGGACAGCATCTCTAGCTGACTGGGGCAATGCATCCTTTGATTTCTAGCCTCTACGTGTTTCTGCGCCACACGTGTGTGAAATGCAAGCATTCTCCACAGGCCTCCAGGGAAGGTGGCACAGCCACTGTTCAGGCAACCAGACCCAGCATTTTCATGAACGGTTTCTCCAGAAGGAGGTGAGAACACGTTTGAAGTGAAATATTTTGGACTACTATGTCCTGGATTTGCTTAAGTGTTCCATCTTAAAGTCTAACAGGACAAGCTTCACACTTCCACAAGTAATTCTCCAAACCCATACACCCCATTCAGTATCCCAGTGAGTACATCGATACAGGTCTAGAAGGTTGTAAAAGAAAAAAATCTGTACCAAATTAAAAATGGCAAGGCAGGGCCAGTGAAATGGCTCAGTGCTTCCTGGCACCAAGTCCAGTGAATTTAGTTCAATCCCCAGATTGACCTCTGATTTCCACACAGGTGCTGTGATGTATGTGTGCTTACACACACATATACAAACACACATATATACACACTAAATAAATAAATAGAATAACTAGTAAATAAATAAATATATATTAAAAGTGACAAGACAGATCTTATTCAAGTTAGTGCCACAGATGGAGAGACTTCTGTGTAAGAAGAAGTCAATTCTAAATGCAACAAAGACAGCTGGAAGCTTACAGTCAAGGACCAGCAGGAGGGAGCTGCTGTAGATAGAAATATCTAAGGACTCAATCAGATATCAAGGGTAAGGGTTTTGCTAACCCAGTGCAACAGGATTCTTGCTTAGAGGTGAGCCTGGGCTTAGACACACGGGGTGGGGGAATTCTTGATACTCTGGTTTAGCAAGATTCTCTGCTAAGACTGGACTTTGCTAGCTAAGTTCAAAGCCAGTCTCAAAGAGGACTCAAAGCAGGCTGGTTGGGGTTAGGTAGTGGAAGGAAGTATCTTTCTGAAGATAGAAAGATGTAAATAATATGGACATAGACATAATCTATGCAGAAACACATCCCTTACCTCAAAGAGAATAAGAAGTCATTCATTCTGGAGCCAAATCTGAGTGACCATGGGCTGGAAACCTAGATTCAGAGCTTACTACAAATAGTATGTTCTAATACGTTTTCTGAAGTTAGTTACAAAGCAAAAGAAAGTCATAAACCAAGGTATTTTTCAAAGACATTGGTGGAAGCACGGGGAAGCTGGTTGCAATACAGTGGGAAACCTCTGCTGAGGGTTCAGGGGTGATCTAAGGACTTAGTTAGGGGGTTGGTGAAAGCTAGTGATCTGCCACAGCATGCCAACAGGCAGTATGGCAGAGGATATCATGTCCTGTGCAGAGGTGGGCAATGAACGGCTACTTAAGATAGCCCAAGACTATTTTGACTCCAGATCTTCAACACACAACCATCTACAGTCACAGAAATTCCAACCAGCCAATCAGCGTAGTAGATTCTTTACCACCCCTGTGAGGGTTTGGTATGTTTCTTCTGAGAATGTCAGATTATGACATTTAATATCTATAATAGTATCTCCACATTATCTGTCTACATACATGTGCACATTGTCCTAATCGGTTGGGATACTTTAACAGAACACCTTAGGAACAACATATTTATTGCTCATGTTTCTGGGCATTGGGAGTTCAAGAACAAGGGACAGCAGATCCACTGCCTGGTGAAGATTTGTTCTCTGCTGCAGAGGTGGAGAACACTGGGATTATTTTATAACGAAGGTGCTAACTTCATTCACAAGGGCTCCACCCTTAACAAAGTCCCACCTTTTAAAACATTTTTGAAATTTATTATCTCTGTGTGTATATATGTGTGTGATGGGTAGGACACATGTGGAGGTCAAAGGGCAACTCTGTGGAGCCCTTCTTTACCTCCATCTTTCTGTGGGTCCTAAGGATGGATGATGTCAAGTTGCCAGATGTGCAAGCAAGTGCCTTTTCCTATTGAGTCCTCTCACCAAGTCAGGTTCCTCCTCTTAATACCATCCCTTTGGGGTCTAGATTTGAGATAAGAATTCGGAATGGGTGTCTACATTCAGACCCTGTTATAATCAGTACCATGTTGGAGCAGAGAGGGAGGCAGTAAACAGGTAGACAAGCTTATGTTCTTGCTGAGAAAGAGTCCAACATCAGTAAACTCGCCAAACTGTGCAGTAATGGAGTTTGGGGTAAAGTATCTTGGACATCCTCAAAGCAGGAGAACTGCTGGAAGGTCTATGGGGCATTTTCTCGACTAATATGAATGTGGGAAAACCCAGTCCACTGTTGGCAGTATCTGAGTGGTATAAGAAAGCAGGCTGAACAAGCTATGGGGAGCAAGCCAGTAAGCAGTGTTCATCCATGGTCTCTGCTTTAGTTCCTGCCTCCAGGTTCCTGCTCTGCCTGAGTTCCTGCCTTGGTTTCCCTCAGTGATGGACTATTATTGGGAGTTAGAAAATGAGTTAAACTCTTTCTTCCCCTAACTTGTTTTTGGTCAATGTTTTATCATAGCCACAGTCACCCTAACTAAGACAGAAAGTTTTCATGAAATCTTTACACAGTGGTTAATCTCTATTCTCTCTCTCTCTCTCTCTCTCTCTCTCTCTCTCTCTCCCTCTCTCTCTCTCTCTCTCTCTCTGTGTGTGTGTATGTGTGTGTGTGTGTGTGTGTGTGTGTATGTGTCCTGTGTTTGTGTCCTGTGTGTATCCTAGTCTGTTGTTCTGGAGACTATTGGCTAATACATACTTAAATCTAACCAGAAAGATGAGGAGAAGGAAAAGAAGGAAGGAGGAAGAGGTGGAAGAGAAGGAGGAAGAGGAGGAAGAGGAAAAGGAGAAGAGGGTGGGAAGAAATAGCTCAACACCACAGTCAGAAGGGCCATAAAAAAAAACTGGACCAAACAGAAAGGTATATTGATACATTCCAAGCTTAAAGATGAGAAGACTCAACATTAAGGTTCTAACCTCCACAGACCAATTTAGAAGCCAATGAGATTAGATTGAAATGCTATGAAAGTTACCACCTCACACTTCCTAGAATAGAGAATATAAAACACCACAGCCCCTCTGGGAGACAGTTGGGTGGTTTAGGATAGCCAAAGGATCCAGGAAATTCACTCCCAGGAATACAGCTAGTACTCATAAAAAACATGTCCACATAAAAGCCTGTACATCAAGGTTCACTGTAGCATGCTTCATCATGACTGCCAAGTAGAGACAACTCCATTGTTCATTAATTGTTATGTGGGTAAGCAAAATATGTCATGCTCCCACACTGGAGAATTATTCAGGCATAAAAATGGAGCAAAGTGTTGATTCATGATCCAATATGGACAAATCTTGAAAATTTTATGCGAGGTGAAGTAATCTAGACACAGAAATCTTACATTGCATCAAATACATATATGTGTGGCTTCACTGAAAGGAAATTAAGGAACAGAATGAAAATGAGAGGTGAGGAGTTGTCCAACACCCTTAGCAGGGAGGGAGTGGGGCGGACTGTTAAAGGGCCTGAGGTTTCTTCTGAGAGGTGACAAAATGGTCTGGAATTTGTAGTGGTTGTTGCAGAATTTTGTGAGTTATTTAAAGCCACCGGATTGTACACTAAAAAGTGAAATTTATGCTATGTAAATTGCATCTCAACTATAAGAAATTTCTATGGGAACATTTTTGTGGTGTTGCATCAGTGAGCATAAAACTCAAGGAACCAAGAATTGTCAGGACAATTTTGAAAGAAACACACTATCCAAAGTCTTGATACTATATATCAAGACTTATTAGTAAACTTCATAATATAACATATTATCAGGACAGAAATAAGCATTTAAACCAAAGAAGCAATAGTCCCAGAAAAATCCAGAGGTAGCCATGAAGTCGGTGTGTGGTGATCAGCAGAGAGGGTAGACTATGTGATAACTTTACCACAAAATGCAGAATAGTTTTTTATCCCAAGGAAGGCAATAAGAAAATACATTACTCTCAGTCAATAAAAACTAAACAATAGGCGTCATATTTTAAGAGGAAGGGAAAGATTGGAAGGGATGGACAGATGAAAGGGACTGAATAATGGCTATCATACTTTCTTTTTAATAGGGAGAAAACCCAAGTGGAATGCTGCCAAAATGTTAAGACTGCTTTCTTACAGCTCATTGTATGTGGGTTGTATTCACATTAGTATGTTCCTGCAGGAAATATACCAAAATATTAAGAATCATTTTCTCAGAGTAATGAAACATACACATGGGTCACCCCCTTATTTCCATCTTTTCTGTTTTCTCTTTTTATTCCAAGCAGGCAATATTATGCTTAGGTAGGAATATTAAAACTGGAAGAAGAAGAAGAAGAAGAAGAAGAAGAAGAAGAAGAAGAAGAAGAAGAAGAAGAAGAAGAAGAAGAAGAAGAAGAAGAAGAAGAAGAAGAAGCAGCAGCAGCAGCAGCAGCAGCAGCAGCAGCAGCAGAGACAGCAGCAGAAGCAGCAGCTCATGTTTACTGCTACCTTGGTAAGAACTCGGATTACAACGACCATAAAATGACAATTTCTGTAAACTTCACAGAATCTTCTATTTTCAGTACACACCCACCCATCAGCATCATGGTCCACATGTGAACAGACAGGCCAAGAATCTCAACAAATGCCTTTTTTTAGCTCCCATGGTTAATTAGACATGGTGCTGGCTCGGTTGCTATTTCTTAGGACTCCCCAACCTCCAGCTCTTTTTGCTGCTCCAGATTACCTCTTAGAACCCCAGTGTTCTTGGTCTCAACTCAAGTGGCTGCTCTTCAGCTGCCAAGCAGTGAGAGTTTAAGTGTGAAACCTGGTACATGGAACCCGAATCCTGTGTTCTCACAGAGGCATCACTTACAGTAGAAGGCTGCTGGTTCATAGACGATATCATCTGTCCCCTGCCTCTGGTAAGAGTGGCTTCTCTCTAAGGCAATACTCAAGAAACTTCAGACTAAGTACTGCCAACATGAAGATGCTTGTTTCTCCAAAGCATGTCCCTGTGCAATCTTCATGGTGCCCCTTGACCCACACAGGAGTTAGTCCAGGAGCCTTCTTGAAACCTTCTTCCTTCCCACTCACCTCCGTTACAGTTAACATCCACCTCATCACCAGGATGGGTACAGCCTGCCTCTGAAATGTATCTTGGTGCTACCAACTCATCTCATCTGCATTCCTGTCACTACCATAATCCAGGCCACTGCCCCTCTCCATGAAACTCAGGTACAATCAAGATGTTCATGATTGATGTTTGTACTGGCTGGTGTTGTGTGTCAACTTGACACAAGCTGGAGTTACCACAGAGAAAGGACCCTCCCTTGAGGAAATGCCTCCATGAGATCCAGGTGTAAGGCATTTTCTCAATTAGTGATCAATGGGGGAGGGACCATTGTGGGTGGTGCCATCCCTGGGCTGGTAGTCTTGGGTTCTATAAGAAAGCAAGCTGAGCAAGCCAGGGGAAGCAACCCAGTAAGTAACATCCCTCCATGACCTCTGTACCAGCTCCTGCTTCCTGACATCCTTGAGTTCCTGTCCTGACTTCCTTTAGTGATGAACAGCAATGTGGAAGTGTAAGCTGAATAAACCCTTTCCTCCCCAACTTGTTTCTTGGTCATGATGTTTGTGCAGGAATAGAAACCATGACTAAGACACTGGTCATGAATTTCATTCCACTCTCATGGCCTTAGCATCTCCAACTTGAAGCGAAAGCTGTTTGTCTTTATTATACAACACAATGGCCACTTGTTAAGCCACACATACATGAGCTGGGGAATTCCCATGACCACAGAGAGTATGCGTAACAGCTCCTTGTGGGTAAGATATAGCCAAGCTCAATGTCTGAACAGAATGTCTTCTACAGTACCTTGACAGCATGGAGTGAGTCCAAATCCTCAAGTAAAAGATACAAAATGCAAAGTTCAAGAAGTCTAGAAACTTGCCCAGGACCCCAGGGTTTCCGCTGACAGAGCCAAGATGGCCACACTGAAGTCTCTCACTCTCCATTTATACCACATCATCTATTAAAAATGATAGAATATACAGCAAACATATTCATCCTCTTGTTCTTGGTGTGTTTCCTTGCAGGAAGTGACGTATAACAACTACTCAGCACATCTTTCCAGAAGCAGATAAAAGCACAGAGCAGCTCAGAGGTGCACACACCTTGGCCTCAAGACAAACAGCTTTTGCTTCAAGTTGGAGATGGCAAGGCCATGAGAGTGGAATGAAATTCATGACCAGTGTCTGAGGCCTCAAGTCTCACTATTCTTCCCTCAGCACTGAATGGCATCGTGTTCACCCTCAGTGAAATACAAAGGCTCTGCCATCCAAAATTCTACATGCCAAGGAGCTCAGTGGTGCCGGCAAAGGAGTCCAGCCCCACAAACAACATATCTGTTTCACCTGCTGGATGAAAATTTGGTTTTGGAGACTTGATTTGGGGAATGCTTAAGTACAGGATCCTAAAAGTGGATTTGTGAGAGGGAAGAAGCTGGGGAGAAAGAGGGGATTTGAGGAGCTGGAGAGGGTAGGTGTAGAGGTCTGAAAGAGCAGTGAGCACTGTGAGATCCAGGAACCTCAGACAGGCTTGGACTTTAAAGCATGAAGTAGGGGCTGGAGAGATGGTTCAGCAGTGAAGAACACTGGCTTCTCTTCCAAAGGACCTGGGTTCAATTCTCACACCCATATGGTGGTTCACATCCATCTGTAAGTCCAGTTTGAGGGAATGCTACACCCTTTTCTAGTGTTCACAGACACCAGAAATGAGTGTCATGCACATACATATGTGCAGGCAAAACTCTCCTACACACACACACACACACACACACACACACAAACACAACAGAACCTCTGAGAATTCCCTCCTGTAAATTTGCCCTGTGCCTCACAAAAAGCAGCTTTGCCCTTCCTGTCTCCCCCTTTTCTTGATTTGTGATGATCAACAAGGTAGCAAGGGCATTCTTAAGTTTGTAGCAAGGGCATTCCTAAGTTTACAGCAAGATCTCCCTGCTCCAAAGGAAAGTACAAACAAATAGCCATTTGCCTTAAATTTTGATCCCTTAATTTTTACAGCTATTCCAGGGAAGGTTCAAACCATTAATATGCTGTTGAACAATGTGCAAGGTACGAGTTTTCTGTATGCGTACATGAGGACAATTCTGGCTACTGAGCCACCCTGCAAGAGAGAAAGGGGCCTTGCTGTGGCTTACTCCATAGTGACTTTGGAAGTCTCCCTATGGAAGGAGGAAGACTACCTTACAGACAGCATCTCTTGAAGGTCACATTTAGAGATACACGTTTTAGGTTTAAACATTCTAGGAAGTCTTGGAATTCATAATCTTTAACCATGAAAATAGCATTCACAATTTTTAAAAATCAAACTGTTTTATGCTGGTATTGCTGTATCTTTGAGGATAAGGAGGTGGAGCTGGCATGCAGAATGTGTGGGCCAAGAGAAAAAGCTGTCTCCATAGCCTCCTGCCCGTACTCCTGGCCCACTCAATAGAAAATGGTTGCTTTTGGCAGGATACCAGGGGAAGCTTCAGACATAGCAACGAACACTTGAAACCCACCCACTCTCTGCTCAGTTCCTCAAAGGCGGTTTTGCTTAGACACTGCGGGGAGTTGGGGCTATTGATTTTATTGCTGGGTTGTTTCTACATCGTGTTGTTTTAAATTCATCAGCTGGAGAATCTTGCTTGGAACAACTAAAAGGTTGAAAGAGTCCTCATCCATACCAGGCTGGGAGCAAGGATCCAGGCACCCTGTCACAGACAGCACGGACGAGGGAGGAAGGAAGTCTTAAACCTCAACCCACTCAAGTCCAGAGGGCAGCAGCAGAGGCTGCACCCACCTACTCCTCTCAGAACACAAACAAGGACTGTTCTGAGCAAGTGGCTTCTAGAGGAATGCCCTAAAAAGAAATCTTGTATACCCAGCCCTCACAGACCCCAGTGGATCCCTCTTCACTGTGAAGTGACAGGCTGTCAGACCTAATGGCTAGGGAGCTCCAGGACCCTTCCTCATTCACTCATATCACTTTGGTGTGACAGAGAAAGAAAGAGAAAGAAAACAGAATCACATTTATCCCATAGAAAATTTCCGTTGGGCATGGACCCCCAACATTCACCTATCTGTCAGGTTCAAAAGCCTCCTTGAATAAGGACAGAGAAATCCTAATAGCTGAGGAAAAGCAGGTGGGAGCCATCCGGAGGATTGACAAGGAGATGTTGGTGTGAGGCAGGGAGACATTGATTGGCCCACAGTGTTTATTAACAGGTGATGTGCCAATGCTGGAGCACGTTGGTAAATAGACCTCTTGCCCCAGGGAACTCATCTCACAGTGGAAATACTGGGTGGTAAGTGCTGTCTGTGGCGTAGGAGCTGAGCTGGGGAGCACTTCTCACGGGTGATGGGTGGGCAGCAGAGGTATGTGTAGAATAGAAAAAGCAGAAACACCCTGGAGGGTTGTCCAAGAAGTACAAAGGATCCTGGGACCTGCCTGTCACTGGGGATACTCTTAGCTCCCTCCCTGGGCTAGCCAGGGCCTTTCTGTATTCACTGCTACATCTCATGCACACATCCTCAGATGTGTCTGGAGTGTGCCTCCGTGAAGGTGCACACCTACTCAAAGGCCCTCAGTGTCAACACGTCACCTATATAACACGGCAATGTTTGCTCTGACTTCTCACAATCTGTCCAGGCCCACAGAGATCCACTTAGATTTCACAGTCTCCACAAAGGGCACAATCTAGTGCCTGTTCACTCTTACCTGTACAACCCATGGTCAGCCCACCTCCAACTCTGACAACACTTGTATGTAATTGTTAAACTTCCTGCAAACCTAAACACAAGGGTCTTTTATAGTCATGTGACTATACTTATGGGGCCCAAGAGTCCCCAACATGATATGTAAAATCCAGGAAACAGCCCCAAGGCTCTCTAGACAGTCTGAAGCTCTGTTAGCCCTTGTTCTTTGACGTTAGGGTCAATTTTCTGAGGCAGCATTTAGGATAAGTGCTCAGTGTTCTGACTCCACAGTTTCTGCTCTGGGCACATACAGCAATGCTTACCACCGCTTGCTACAACACATCTTCAAGAACACTCATGGCACCGCCAATTGTTGTGTTTGCAACCCCAAAAGTGAATCTAAGTGCCATCTACGGAGTGTGGGCTAAGTCACAGCAAAACACAACACAGGAATGAGAACACACAAATCACAGCCACACGCTGATATGGATGAACACCCAGACACAGTGTTCAGTGAGTAAGACAGACGCCACAGACTGATGCTGCATGATTTTACAAAGTCTGTATAAAGTTCAAATATAAGCAAGGCTAGGTGGGGGTTGAGCTGGGGCAGTGGCTAGCATGGGCAATGGAATAATGACCAGAGGGTCACCAGGGTCAGTTCTGTGCTGTTGAGATATAGAAGATGGGTCCATGGCGTTCACTGTGTGAAACTCACAGAGCCATTCACTTGGTATAGCTTCGCTTTACTGGGTATATAACACCTCAATAAAAAGTTGACCTAAGAGACAGGAAAAGGGAGGAGAAATATTGATGAGGGTATACAGAAATTAATGCTCTTTTGCTTTGGGTATGCAAATTAGTAGAGGTTTACAGAAGGGAAGCTGACAATATTTATCCACACCTTTAAAAACCTTACAGCCTTTGACCCAGTAATCTCAGATTTAAGCATTTGTCTTCAAGAAATAATGAGGCTACAGTGGTGTTTGTAGCCAAATTATTTACTATAGGGACAATTTGGAAATAGGCTAAATATTGAGCATAGGTATTCTTACTGTGTAGCCATTAAAATATATTTTAATAAAATATTTAATGAGAATACTATGGGAGATTTTAATTTTATCTTTCTCCCCCGCCCCCATTCCCTAGAGTTAACATGCATCACTTTTGCCACAAGAAAAATTCATTAGGAAATAGATGTAAACACCCAAGCACAAATGAATTAAATCAACCCAGCACTCACCCCACACCAGAATCTTTCACTGTTAGGCATGGAGGTGGGAGTGAGCATGTTTGAAGGCCTGTTCCTGGGGCCTTATTTGGTCTAGTATGAATGATTGACATCTAACACAAGAAGAAAAGCAACCGAGCTGACTACAACACACACACATTTGAATCAGCTCTGCTACAGGCTTTACAGAAAAAAATAGTAAGCCCCTCTCATGAATTTGCACATGTGTAAAATGAGTGTACAAGTCCCCCAGAACATCCTGCCTGGACATGTCAGTCACTAAGGAGACTCCATGAGCGCACCATGTAGATGCATCAGGACTGTGTTTTCTTTATGCTGTAAACGAAAGGGGAGCAGACACGCTCTCCAGCTCTGCAGATGCATGCCCGAGAAGATGGTGCAGTTTTCACTGCATGGTGCACACAGAGAGCAAGTAAAGATCTGTGTACACGTTAGAGGCTTGTCTTCTCTGAGGTTTTCTCAGCCCTAGCAATTTGCATCTCTTGGTGAATTTCTGTTAGATGTGCTTTCAAACCTCCTGAAGTAATAGTGGAATTTTCTCCCTTAATTCTTTCAGTTTCTCCTCTTATACCGAGGCTGATGATTATGACCCGACTATGGTGGTCCTGGCAAGCTTTCCTCCTTATCCTCTCCCCACCCTCTTCTTGGACTCTCATTACACAGCTCTGTCTCCGTGTCTGCGCTGCAGAGCCTCTCCCTACTCTAAGCTTCTCTATCTTGTTCATTGAATTCTGTGTCTCTTACCAATGGCACATATTGAATTTTTCCTCGAAGATTTTTTTTTAATATGAGAGATTTATGGAGAGTTTTACATATTTTGGTAAAAATATGTTTCGGTATCTGTGTAATAGCTTAGGCTCCAGCTATTGGTTTATGAATTTCTATGAATTTCATATGTGAGTACTACATTTACATCATTTTCACCTCTCTCTCCCCCTTCAATTCCTTCTGTTTCACCCCCACTCCTCAAATTCATGATTCTTCTCTAATGTATACATTCATATATATACATATATTTACATATATGTAAAATATGTGCATATCCTGTATTCATATAAGGGACTCATCCCAGAAGCAGACTGGTTATCCCTCTCTCAGCACCTACTAATAGCAGATCAATTAGATCAATACTAATAGACTTGATTTTGGTGGAGTGCCTTGTGAGATTTGCCCCATCCACGTGGGCATGTCAGCTATCGCCTGGTATTGTTGAAGCAACCATGTTGTTGAGATGTCATGAGTGTAGCACCCCTGTCTTGTCTAGAAGACGCTCTCTAGCAGTAGGCATTCTGGTCCTTTCTGCCCACTTTTCTGCAATGTTCCCTGGGCCTTAGGTGTTGGAAATGTAGCAATGGTGCTGGGTACCCCACGAGCTCTTAGCCTCTGCATTTTGAGGAGTTATATATCTCTGTAGTAGCAGAAAGAAGCTCTTTGATGAGGAACGAGAGCTACAAGTATCTGTGGATGTAGTATCTAGATTTCAGTTAGAGATTATACTGATTGGGGAAAGTGGCAGTAGTAGGTTCTCCTCTAGGATCTGTGGCCTCGCCTTCTATGGATAGTTGGCTAAGTTCACAGTACCATGAATGAATTCCTTCCTTGTGGGAAGGGCCTAAGTGCAATTAGACAGCTGCTGGTTATCCCCAAGACAGACGCATCCATAATGCAACAGTGGGGATATCTTGCTGGGGTGGGCATTCTTGGAGTCCACAGGCTTTACAGCTGGGTGGGATAGTTGTTTGCTTTTCTTCTTTGGTAGCTTGCATAGCATGTTCTGGTACCATGAGAGCAAGTCCTCTAAAAGGTGGCTTCTTTATTTGACTATGATCCTCTTTTATTCACATTTGTGTGTGCATATGTTATACACACATGTGCAGGCTAGCCTGTGAGGGTGTGTGTGAACATGTGTGCACATACATGTGGAAACCTGAAGATCATGTCAGGAAGCATCTTCAATGGTTTTTCTACCTTTTTCATTGAGGCAGGGTCTCTCAGACACACCCAGAGTTAATGATGTGGTTAGACTCCCAAGTTGGAGTTACAAGGGGGCTGCCACACCTACCTGACATATACAAGGGTTCTAGGGATTTGAACTCTGGTCCTTATACTTGCATAGCAAGCATTTTAGTACTGAACAACCTTCCCAGCCCAACTATGCTATCTCAGAGAACACAGAGCAATGTGTTAGAATGAATAGGAATAGAAAAGGGTGAAAGTCACAAGAGTGTACTGGACTGATGCACGTGTCCTCCTCAAATTCTGAGATCCTAATTCCACCATGATATTGTTGGGGGGGTGGACAATTATGCCATGAAGAATGAGCTCTCCTGAGGAATTAGTGCCTTCATGAAGGAAGCCAAGGAAAGCCAAGGATTTTCAAAGGTTCTTCTGGCCCATGAGGGCATGCATAGCTTAGAAAAGAGGATGTGAGCCAGAAAGTGCTCAGTGAACACTACCCTAGCCAGCACACTGATCATTGACATCCCAGCACCTGAAATTATGAAAAAGCAATTTCTACAGTTCATCAGCACCCTGTTTATGGTATTTTGTTATTGTGACCTCAACAAACTAAGACAGAGGTCGATGTACAAAGAAATCAACTACATTTTCATATACCCAAGAAAGCTCTCACTTTAAAAGGTGACATCACCTAACATTAGAAGAATAAAGACTCACTGAAATTGGAAACTGGAAGTTGTTAGCTGAACTTCACTGAACAATCAGAGAAACACAAGGGTACACAGAGAAAAACATCACTACCTCGATGATCAGATGGTGCCAGGCATTGGACGGTTAAGTGAGCTTGCTCGTTCCTTCAAGATGTAACTGGATTTAAGAGGCTCTGAACAGTAATTGGTCAGTCTAAACTAATAATGATGATAAAGCTTTCTAAGACCTGGCAAAATCTTGCCTAGATGTATTCTTTCTTCTGGTCTTTCAGATTTGTACCCTAGCAGATTAGTTCAAGGATATTAATCCCAAAATGGAAATGACAGAAGAATTAAACACAATCTCCATGCCCGATAGCAAGAAAGATAGTGAATGAACTATAGAATATTATGCAGCAGGGAAAAAGAACACGGCAGATTTATATGTCCTAACACGGAAGAACACTCAGTTACGCAAAGAAAAATAAGCACCTGATAGAAGATCAATGTGGTGTGATTTTTTTTAAGTCCACAAAACATAACTGTGATTCTATGTATGTATTTCCTAAATAATAATTATAAATACTTACTAAGTGCCAGTCATGCTCATAAGTTCAGGGGCTACAATGGCAACGAGAAGCAAAGGTTCCGGCCGCTGAGATGGTTATGTGTGTAAAAGTACTCACCACAGAGCCTGGTGACTTGAGTTTGATCCTAGGGCCAGCGTGGTAAAAGGAGGGAATGACTTCTACAAACCTTCTTCTGACTTTCACATGTGTACCGTGGCATGACTATATGCCCATGTGTGTGCCTACATACACAGACACTAAATAAATGAATGCAAAACTATTTCCTTTGAAAAGATTTTTTAAAAATCCTCACTAACATGGAAGCCTTGGTGTGGAACACATCACTTTGGGAGTTGTGTATGTGTCTGAACATAGAAAATGTTCTTGCGGGATGCACACCAGCTATAGCAGTCAACACAGAAGCTGGGCATGGTGGTTTGAGTGAAAGTGAGCCCACAGGCTCAGAGAGGGAGGCATTATTTGTAAGGAAGTTGGTACCAGGGACTAGAGTACTGCTGTGATAGGTCCGACCATGCTTTTCTTTGGGGGTGGGGATGTGGATTTGGGGATTTGGTATTAGGAAAGCAGTTGAATGCTTCAAGTAGAGAATAATGGGCCACACTAGTAGGAACATGAAAGACACAGATGCTGAGGGTGATTGGAACTGTGGGGCCTGGCTCAAGAGGTTTCAAAGGAGAATTTTAGTATGTTACCTAGAGATTAAATTGTTCTTTTGATATTTGGTGAAGAGTGTGGCTGCTTTCTGCCTTTGTCCAAAAAAATCTGCCTGGAGGCTAAATTGACAGGTTATGAATTAACGGCTTTCATGGAAGCGATTTCCAGAGAACCTAGGATTGACCGTGTTGCTTATTGATCAGTGGTCATGCTTATGCCTATCTATAATGAAAAGGGGCAAGCTGAGCAAGGAAAAATACAAAGGTTTAAAGAAAAACCTGATGTTAAGTGGAATAAAAGGAGAGGTGACCTCAGGGCAAGATCCCACCCAGCTAAGCTTCCAACTTGTAAAAAGGATTTAAAGGAAAGGTTAGGACTGGATATATTTGCACAAGCTTTCATTCCCAGCACACTCAGGAGGCAGAGCCAGGCAGATCTCTGAGTTCGAGGCCAGCCTGATCTACAGATCAAGTTCCAGGACAGCCAGGGCAGTGAAGGGAAGCAGGGAAAACCAGACAGCTAGTGAAGATGTAATTGATGAAGAACTGTGTTCCAGTCCAGGAAGCAGCAGAACTTGGCAGCTTCAGCCATGTTCTGGCTTTAGAGTCAAGGATACAAGAAAAGGATTATGAAATCTGTCTCCACAACTATAGAAATCCACTGAGGCCAGGCATGTGTCAGGGGTGTCCAGGCATGGAGACCTAGAGAGGCCATTGTAGGTAGCTGTGAAGGTGAAGGCTGGGTTGCCTTGGAGACCCCATGATGCTGGAGATAGCAGATCAGGGGAACTTGCTAAGGAAAGCTGCTAAGAGGGAGTAGAACCAGCCTATGTGTCGCAGCCAACAAAGCTGAAAGGAGTTGGCAGTCTAAAGAGCACTTTGACATCAGACATGGAGATGCAGAGTTTGCCCTGCTGGTTTTCTTTGTTTGGGTCCAATATTTCCCCACTATGCTCCCTTTCCATTCTTTACTAATATAGGAATGGTCATGTATATCCTGTGCCATTGTATGTAGAAGTATATGATCTGCCTTTTAATTTTGATTTTATAGGGAGTTATATTTAAGAGATTGCCATGAATCTCAAAAGAGACTTCAAACTTTGGACTTTTAAACAATGTTGAGACTGTTAGGGACGGTGAGGACTTTTGAAGTTTGACTGAATGGATTTGTGCATCATGATATGTTTACAAACCTATGGGGGCCAGTGAGAGGAATGTGGTGGTCTGAATGAAAATGACCCCCTCGGACTCATGGGGAACAGTGCTATTGGAAAGGATTAGGACATGTGTTCTTGTTGGAATAGGTGTGGACTTGTTGGAGGAAGTGAGTCACTGGTGGGTGGGCTTTGGAGTTTCAAATGCTCAAGCCAGGCCCAGTGGCTCTGCCTTTCTTCCTGCTGCCTTTGAATCGTGATGTAGAACTCTTGGCTCATTCTCCAGCATCATGTCTGCCTAGATGCAGCTAGACTTCCTGCCATGATGAAAATTGACTAAACTTCTGACCTGTAAGCCGGCCCCAATGAAACGTTTTCCTTTATAAGAGTTGTCATGGTCATGGTGTCTCTTCACAGCAATGGAAACCCTAGGACAATGAGATAAGATGGTGGATGCCCACACAGCACAATACCATCCATTAATTCAATGATATGGAGCTGATGGCTATGGGCCAATGTAAATGAAGCTGGAGCAGTACAAGCCTTGGCCACCTACGCTTACTGAGGTTGTTCTCTTACTTGTTAAAATTGGTACAACATTTAGACTACAATCTTTTCCTTACAGGGTGGTTTTGTGCCTTCAAAGGATCATTCACTTAGCAACCCCATCACTTAGGAGAATGAGGTGGGAAGACTGCGAGTTCAAGCCAGCTTGGTTACATAGTAAGACTTAGTATCGTGTGTGTGTGTGTGTGTGTGTGTGTGTGTGTGTGTGTGTGTGTTTTATATGGTAATTAGCACATAGCACGTGCTCAAAGGGTGACAACTAGAGACCATTTTACAGGGAACAGGGGGAGACCTAAGCTAGGTCTGACACCATCTTAGCCCCCGCCATGTTATAGAGTTGGCAGGAGAGCGACTGGGTCTGTGGTCCAAAGTCTGCCGTAACTGAACCTCAGGAAATCTGTACCATCTTGCTTTCTTTATGAAACAGTCTCTCCTTGGGGCCACCCAAGTTTGAGAGGGGTGACAGGCTCCTGTTTCGGGGTGGTGAGCCATGATGGTTTGCAGGGGAGAGCTATATGGCTCTGAGGTATGCCTTGTTGCATGCAGCGCACCCTGGTTATTTTTCGGAATGAGCCCATGTTCTTTGAGTAACTGAAGGCTTCACCTCAGGGGGGAGGGGCTTCTGGCCAGATTCTCCCTCTCATATCACATGTGACTACAGACAGGACAGTCTGGGCAAAACCAGGGCACCCTCCTCCTCTCTGTAGGTTCTATGTGGAGAGGCAACAGCTGAAGGTGAGACTTCTTTGCCAAGCCAATCTATCAAGAGCTTCTCCCTTCCCAGGGTTTCCAGAAGGACTGATTTCCAGACTGTCTCAGGAGAGGTTTCTCAAGTCATCACTCCCAGCTTGAAAGTCAAAAGAGCCGGATGTCTAGTGCCACCTGGTCCTACGCTAGCTCTGTCACCACAGATTTCTCCTTGGCTGAACACATGGCAGTGTCTGGTGGGGATGTGCTCCTTTTGAGAACAGTCTGTGCCTGTACTTGCAGAGTTTAGCTGAGAAGACCTCACTGACAAACTGGCTTCTGCAGCCTTGAGTCTGGACCATGCGTCAGGCAAATGTTGACAGTAATGGATCCTCCCAGATCTTCTCAGCTTGAAGGCAAGCTGTCCTATAGCCTGAGGGAGGGAGGGCAGTGTGGCTCCTGAGGGAAGGAGTTAGGCCTCTGAGGTGAAAAAATTAATACGTCTGTACCCATCTGGCCTGGGTTCAATGAGCCTAAGAAAAAAGCTAACTCCACAAAATGCTTCTTCATCTGGGAGGCTCAAGCCCAAGGCACTCAGTGGTAGCAAGGTGGCCCAGCTCAATAGGGCCCAACGAAAATGCTTTCAGAGGACTCAGACTCGTGGTCCTAAGGCCTTCTCATCCCCTGGGCAGGCAGCTTCTGGCCCACTTGCTGGATAACCACAGTTAAGCTTATGTGGAAATGTAGCTCTGAAAGGTGCTGTGAAGTAATTTATATTCACAGACCTGTAAGTAATCAAAATAGGGAACAATTATGTAACCACAGCCATTATAATCACCAGCCATTCTCCAGTGTCCGTGACTTAGGAGGATGGTGTGGGGGAGGGGTGTGGCAAAGAGGAGCAGTTAGGGGAAATTTACTAAGGTTTCCAGAGCCTGCAGGCAGGGCTAGCTCATCCACATAGGGTGCAGAACCTCTGTTACCAAAAACTAACAGGGAACTCAGCCTCTTCAAAATCACAACCATCTGGGTCAGCACGTCATCTCAGTGAGTGAAAGAACAGGCCACACAAACCTGACGACCCGAACCTACAGTGGAAGGAGAGAGCAGACTCCCAGAAGTTGTCCTATGTCCTCCAAATGTACACCTGCACACATGTGTGCACGCATACACACGTGTGTGCGCACGCACACACACACATAAACACCAATAAATAAAGTTAAAATGAACCCACATCAGGCTCATAACTGTCTATAACTCCAGCTCTGTGGGATCTAATGACTCTGACCTCTGTGGGCACCTAAATCACACATGCATATTCATGCGCGCGCACACACGCGCGCGCGCGCACACACACACACACACACACACTAAATAGGTAGGTAGTCAGACAAGATAGAAAGACAGATTAAAAAAAAAAAAACTTTAAAAACCTGCTACCTTCTGTGAGCAGCTATAATAACTTGGACACTACACATACATAATTGCAAACAGGAAGAAAACACTATTGCCCCATTCTATAGTGGGAAAAACTGAGATCCAAGAGGTTAAGCTGCTTGCCCCAGGTCATACTACTACTAAGGATGGAAAGAAGTCTGAGACCAACCCTGCCTGCCTCCAAAGCTACCATGGCCTATAGTCTCCACGGCCCTCAAGGTACCAGCCCCTGGAAGACAAAGAGCCCAAATTTAGGTGTCTGCCTTTTCGAAGGCCCCGGATAACACAAGACTTGGACAGTGGACAGTGGTGATGTGTAAGAGAAAACTCTCTATCCTACCCGAGCATCTGGGCTTCTGGAAGAAAGTCCTACAACCCTCTGCTCAAGTAGACACTTCTACCAATTCCTGGGTGGCAGGCCCTGTGCTGACAGGGGTGGCAGCCCTGAGGAGATACCACCTGTCTCTGTGACCAGCTCTTGGGTGGTAGGAGCTCCATCCTGCTAAGCTCCACATAGCTTATGTTAATGCAATGATGCCTAGCCCTCCGGAGTCCACACTGATCACAGGGATGCTCAAATGCCTGTCCCCATCATTTGGGTTTCATGATGCCGTCCACTGGGTAGCTTAAATAGGAATTTCTTCCTCAGCTCTGAAACCAGGAAGTCAAAGCTGAGGTGTTTACCCCTTCAGCTATTAGTTATGTCTTCATACAACAATGGAGTCTGTACCCAGATGTGTGTGTGTGTGTGTGTGTGTGTGTGTGTGTCTGAGTGTGTCTGTATGTCTAGATGTGTGCATGTGTGTCTGTGTGTGTCTGTCTGTGTGTGTCTGTCTCTGTGTTTGTGTCTGTGTGTTGGTATGTGTCTGTCTCTCTCATGTGTCTGTCTCTCTGTGTATTTATCTGTCTCTGTGTGCACACACATGTATCTCTCTGTGTGCACACATATGCATGTATCTGTTTGTTTGTTTATGTAGGTTCCTTTTTCTCTGGATTCATTAGTCTCAGCTGGTGGCCCCATCTTCAGATTTAAGCAAGGTGTAATCGCTTCTAAGAGTCACACTTCCAATTATTGTGGCATTAAGAATTCCAAGGTCAACATATGAGTTTGGGGGAACGCAAACATGCAGTCACCCTAAACCACCATTTGGTGTTTATAACTTGTTCATCTCCCACCCAGTCTCTTACTTCTGACACTGTAACAGTGTGTGGAGATTCTAACAAGCACTATCTTGCTTAAGTCTGCAAATAGGGGACAGTCGCAGCAGGAAAGGAAAAACCTGTCTGAAGTCTGAAAAAGTCAAGTATGAAGGTCGAAAGGGCAGGGTGCAACCTTGACCACAAAGTGGGGCAGTGTCCACCTTCCATCTCTTGTTCTAAGCCTGGACAGACACCATGAGTACCGACTGCTGTGGTCCAGAACACAGCGGAGCTTTCTGCCCATCTTTAAGACTCCTCTGAGAACAATTGAAAGAAGGCAGCTCAGGATCTGAGCCCATGGTGACCATGATTCCTTAGTGAGATGCTGGGCCCATGGTGACCATGATTCCTTAGTGAGATGCTGGGCCCAGGGGTGGGTCTGCTGTGCCTCTGCAGGAGCCATTAGGCAGCCACAGTGTTTATCTCTCTGGAGAAGGCAGCAGTCATTCCTGTTTCAGAGTGCACTGTCCCAGGAGACCAGGCAGGGGAACAGTAGCAGAGGCTGCAGGAGGAACCAGGCGGTCGGGCAGGTGCTCCTGCACAGGGCTGGCCTGGAATAGGAATTAATCACCTGCAGAAACTCAGCGGGCAGACTGGAAGGAGTAACAGGGAAAAAGTGAAGCAGCAGCCAAAGCAACCGCTAAATTTAGCCTGGTCCCCAAAGCAGGACTTAATTAAATTAATTCTGTGTCCACCCCCACTCCAAAGCCCATTCCCAGGTGGCTTTCTCTTGGCTCACATTACAGTGTGGGCCTCTACAGAGATCCCTTGACAGATGCCCCAGGCCAGCTCCTCTGGTGTGGGTGCTGAGGAAGAACACAATTCCCAGCTGCCTGTGGAGTTCCTGCAGTGAAGCCTGAGCCTTATCAGAGGGCCTGCCAGGCTTTGCATCCACTGAGAGGGGCTGGCTGCAACTGCCCCCACCCCACACACACACACCCATCACACACATACACACATACACACATACACACATACACACATACACACATACACACATACACACACACACACACACACACACACACACACCCAGGGCATATGCTTGCTTATCTGTCCATCCTCTGCTTTCATGTAGACAAGGCTGGTCTTTGCAGGCCCCTGTCTGTCCCTGAGATAAGTGCTTCGCCATCTCTAGCCCTGAAAACACTTTGTTCAAGATGTCTCCTAGAGTAGGGAAGGGCTGAGGAAGCCATCCTAGCTCCATGCCAACTGAGTTATTAGCTGCGAGGATTTTGGCTAGGTTCTCTTCCCATGGGCTTTGGAACTCCTGCATTCACCCCTGCTGCTTCCTCTCCTCCTTACTTAATACAGCTGCAGAGTTAGAACCAGGCATCTCAGAGGTGGGCTCCCCCACCATAAGCTTGGGAGGAAGGGGCAGATGCACCCCTGCTGGGGCATCCTTCTCCCCATCGTCTCATAGAGAACCACTATCACTGTCAAGTCCCCAGACTGAGTCCTAATGGAAGAATCCTCTCCCCTGCCTCTTTCTCATTGACCCTGAAGGTCTCTTCTTTTGTCTTTCTCTTCTTTGTCGCCTACACACTGGAAGATGCTAGTGTTATTTTTAAAAGCATCAATAGAGCATGGGCAAAGCAGGAAAGGACAAAGAATGACAGGTGTAGCTTCTCTCTGCTCTCCAGTGTTGGAGGGAATCCTAGGGATAGGATGTATCTGCCCCTGTGTTGAATGCCCAGTTGCACACATGGCTCCACGTCTTTTTTTCTTTCTCATGGTTTTATTTGACTGTAAAACATTCCAGCTGTGTGGACAGATCGTGAGCAAGGGGAGCAGCGTCAGGAACTCTGCCTGGCATCACTGTGGCTTAATTTCCCTCTCATTGTTTTCTTTCAGAAACAAGATGTCACTGGTCTGGTTGGGGACCAAGATTCCTGATCTGGAGTTCTACCCGGTTCTGCTCTATATTGTCTGTATACTGTCCCTTCCTCTCTCCATGCCCTTAACCCCCAAGGAAATAATTTGGGGCTGGGAAGTGCTGCCATTACTGGCAGACAGCAGGCTGCCAAGTCTACCTTCCCATCTAATGACACAGTGCTTTAGAGCATGGCTTGGCATTATGGTCCCACTGGGCAGTCACTGGACTCTCTAAACCTCCCAGGTTACAAACAGCATCGTCCCTTCCCATCAGAAGTCATTGCAAATGGCATACATCATGGCTGAAAATCAATGCTGCTAATGATCCTGCAGGAAGGCAAAA
>JANHMN010000013.1:13113504-13127680 GCA_030674055.1 Rhabdomys pumilio
TGTCTGTGTCTGTGTCTGTGTCTGTGTCTGTGTCTGTGTCTGTGTCTCTCTCTCTCTCTCTCTCTCTCTCTCTCTCTCTCTCTCTCTCTCTCACACACACACACTCTCTCTGTTACAAGACCATGGAACTCTATTAATCTCCAAGATCCACAGGGCAGAACCAGTGAGAAGTGGAGACCTGGTAGGGAGAATCTCCCATGTACTGTGTGTGACATTATGGCTCAGGACTGGCTCACCTCTACTTGTGAGCCAGTTCCTGACACGACCAACTAACTCCTGGAGTATGAGGTTGGTCTTGATAAAACACCAACTACCCAGCACTGCATTAGGCTTTGAGTTAGTCCTGGCCTTGGGATTAAAGTCGAGGGCAGGAGAGCTCAAAGCTAGGCTTACAAGAAACTCGGAGATCAGAGCCCATGTACCTGGAAGTTGGGGGTGGGGGGTGGTCACTGAGTCAAAGCCAAATAGACAAGGACAAACCCAAGGATTAATATGGTACCTGGTCCGGACTCCAGGTAATAAAACTTGGCTCCAAAGGACGTCGTTTCCACTCTGTTCTCTGAGATTGGATAAACTTATCCCAGGTGAACCAAACTAAACTTAATCTCATTTCTTACAAAATCAAGGAGAGCTTTACCAGTTCTCTTGTTAGCTACATGGTCTGTGATAAGAGGACCCATGTTTCAGCCTAGACCAGGTACTGCCCTAACTTGTCACCACATGCTAATTCATAACATCAGGGCGGTGACCAGCCCTGTGGCACAGATTGAAGGATCTCAGCCAGGGAGTGGCAAAGCCAGAGATAATCTCTATAAGTTAGGTCCAAAACCCACACTTTAACTTTTGCCCTCTGTGTCCAGGGATGGGCAAACACGGAATATAAGTTAGAATATCTGAATCAAACACCGGGAGCATGGTGTGACCAATGTACCCCCTAGTCACATATGAAAGTACCCCAAGTTTTTTTTTTTCCAAATGTTCCTTGTCCTCCAGGGTCAGAATAACTCCTTAGTCCATCTTAACATACCAAGGAGGGGTTCTGTGCTCCACAGCAGAGAAGTCCCCCCCCCCTCCAGGCCCCTAATAAGAGGACCTTGCTGGATCCATTGCTGGATTCAGATGCGCAGGCTGCATCTGAAGTGTGTGCCACCAGCTTTCTAATACTACTGTGCAGGCTGGACACTGCGGGGAGGGAGGGCTGGGGCTTCCAGAGCCTTAGTTACCTTTAATTAGGTGTGCTCAGATTGATTGATTGATTGATTGATTTTCTCTCCCGTGTTGCAGAGGGAACGGCGCCCGTGCTCCCCAGGTGCACGGGGCCTGCCACTGGAATTATAACAAGCGCTAAGCAGACCCCGCACGTCACTCCAGGACTGCAAGGCCGCCACCAGCTCCTTGTCAAACCTCAAATTGATTCTGAAATTGCTTTGAGGACATAGAGTGGTGAACAATTTGAAGTCCATGTAATTATCTGAGCAGCCGTTGCTGGGTGCCGCATCAGGACCCGAGACCATGTGAAGAGGCCAGAGCTACAGTTCCCAATTGTAAAGGTTAAATAGCTGTTGGGTGCCTTGCATCGGACAGGCTGTTGGCACCCCATCTCCCCCTGAACTGTCCCGGCTCAGAGACTTCAGCAGGGATGTTTTGGGTCACTGAGAGGTCTGTCTTTGGGAATTCTGCTCAGATTCTGGTTTTGCCACCAAACTCTTCATAGTCAACTAAGTCTCACTGAGCACTTACTAGAGGCAGAGTTGGTGGGCAGACAGAAAATGAAAGCATCCAGGATCTATGTGGTTTGAGCAGAGAGAATGTCAACACAGAGAACTGCTCATAACAGCATGTGGCTGGTTCCAAGGCAGGAGGCGCTGAGGGATTCCCCAAAGCTGCCAGTCACAAATGCTGGCACCCTCAAGCCCATGGGTGCTCTGAGGTCTCCATGCCCTCTTTAAGGGGTCTGGCTCAGTTAGAGGATTAAAGGCTCAGGGAACGGAAGTCACTTACCATAACTTACCAGGCTTCGCCCTCTGTCTCCCAGAACAACATTGGCATTAATGACTTTATATTTAAAGGGCATATTAAGAAAGTCAAGGTCATATTCACTACAGGTTTGAAAGAGAATGGCCAAGAAACATATTCTAGAAAACAGACAACTAGAGTCCAAATCTGTGATGTCATCAGGGGTTCGACCCAAAGGTTCTACACCTATAAATTTCTGTAAGTAAAATAATCCCACACAGATCCAAATGAGACCAGTTCCTGCACCAGCACACCTCACAGACACATTTTAGCAAGCAATACATCTGAGGGACATTCTCACCTTCTGGTGTACGGACACTGATTTTAGTGGATACATGGGTGGGTGATTCCTACTAAACCTGTCTCCTCCTCTGACCATTTCCTGAAGTCTCTAAGATTCCTCCTGACCCCCTAAATATCTGGTAGCCCCCACAGTTCAGCATCCTGGCCACAGATGAGAAGTTTTCAGAACAGAAGCTACTTCCTGGAAGGAGACTTTATTCTGTTTTGTTACATTTTCTTGCTTTATTTACTGGTTTTTGAGAAAGGATCTTGATATATAGACTGGTCTCCAACTTGTACATCTGTGCTTAGATCATAGGTATGCATTATACAATGTCCTGCCTTTTAAAAACTGTGATACACACACACACACACACACACACACACACACACACACACACACACACAGGTACTTGTAGGTGACTCCTCCTGAACCTGTCTCCTGCTCCTGCCCTGGCCAGATGTGTGTACAGAGTGGGGGGAGAAGAGGGAGGGAGAGGGAGAGAACATAAAATATAGTTTCTATCATTTTTCAACTTTTTATTTTGTGCATATATATATATATATATGGGTATATTCCTGTGTGTATAGCGGTGGGGTACCCATAGAGGTCAGAAAAGAGCATCAGATAACCTAGAGTTGGAGTCACAGGCTGTTTTGTGTTACCTGATATAGGTGCTGGGAATAAAACTCTGGTCCTCTGGAAGAGTAGCAAGGGCTCTAAACTGAGCCATCTGTATAGTCCCATCTCCATCTCTCTTATCTTTCTGTCTCTCTGTCTCTGTCTCTCTCTCTGTGTGTGTGTGTGTGTGTGTGTGTGTGTGTGTGTCTCCTTTCCTTCCTTCCTTTCAATGTGTATGAGTGTCTGTCTGCATATATTTTTATGTACTATGTGCCTGTCTGGTGCCAGTGAAGGAACTTTGTAATTATCTGGTCCACTGGAACTAGGTTACAGTTTTCAGCCACCATGTGGGTGCTGGGGACTAAAGTTGGCTCCTCTGCAAGTGCAGCACATTCTCTTGAGTCACTGAGCCACCCATCCAGCCTGTGTCTACCATCCTTGGGACACAGTCTGGTGGCCCTCAGCACACTCACACTGTTGCACAACCATCACTGCTACTGGTCTCTAGAACTTTCTCCCCACTTTGTACAGACTTTGCCCAAGAAAGATTTGTTGATTTGAACAGTCCACATTCAAGTGCCAGGCAGTCCCTTGGCTCTGACAAAGAATTCCATACAGCTGCCAAACTGGATATGCTGACCTGGACGGCCCTTCTGCCCACCCCCAGACTGACCATCCAGGAGTAGCTGGCAGCTGTCTCTAGGCACAGGAAGGGACAGAGAGCCATTTCTGTAGTGCTGACTGTAAAGCCCAGCAGAAGAGTGGCTCTTGGGAACCCTGCACTAAACCAGCAGCAGGCACTTCAAAGTGAGGCGGGGTAGGGGAGGAGCCAGGAATCCTCTGCAAACCAGGTTCCAGTGAACAGGTCCCACTAGGGGGTTTTGCCAACTATCTGTCACCTCCTTCCTACCTTCCTCTGCTCTCCCACTCCACCCTCCTTAGGAATCTCAGGCCTGGCATGAGAAACAAACGAGGGGCTTTATACTCTCTATAATTGCTCCAAATCCCACGAATTATATTGTAAAGGGCCAGCAATAGAACAGGCTGAGGTAGACTTTTGGCCTGAAGGACCTCAGTTTCCACCGCCCTAAAATGAAGGGTTTCTGAACAGCCAAGCCCCTTCTAAGTACCACCTTTTGTGACTCTCAATGTGAAGAATCAGTGTCCCCCTCAAATGCTGGAAGGTACAATGCAATTAATTACTTCTCAAAGTGTCACCGTAAGATGTCAAAACTGTATCGAAAAGATGGCAGTTTGGAATTTCAGAACTAACTTACTTTTTCTTTCCAGTTGAGACAGGGTTTCTCTGTATAGCCTGGGCTGCCCTAGAACTCGCTCTGTAGATCTGGCTAGCTTACCTACTTCTGCTTCCCAAGTGTTAAGATTAAAGGTTTGTGCCGCCAACACCCTGCTGAACTGACTTTATTTGAAAAGGACTTGCCTAGGCCAGGTGCCCTTAAGGGCCTATGCAAAAATAAGCTGATGGGAAACAGACTACCAGGCCTGAGCCCTTCCTACTCATCCACTGAAAAACCATAGTTTTTATTTTTGTCAGAGCCTCCTAAGCCATTTCCCAAAACCAACTTTAGATCCTGCGACCTTCCTAGGCAAACAGGCATATCCTGCAAACAGGCATATCCTGCATTATTCAAACAGCTGCCTTGAAAGCCACACATACACTGTTCTTTGTTTCCTTCTAAGCAAGGTCTCAAAACGTAGCCTAGATTCAAGTTCCTTCTGCCTCCAGCTCCCAAGGGCTGGAATTATAGGCATGGGCCACCATGCTCAGCTAGACTATGTTTTAGGTGTGTGTGTGTGTGTGCGACTCCTATAATGGATCCATTCAGCATTCGAATACAGTGCCCAAAAGCATTCCCCAACAACCAACCAGCTGTCATCTTCCCCATGCCACATGATCCTGATGGCCAAAAGTTGGAAAACTAGCCCTTAAAATAGTCTTTGCCTCAGCATAAGTCTGGACTGGCAACCCCACAGGAGGACTCAGCTGAAGACTCCAGAACCTTCTAGGTGAGGTCTCTATCCATGTTCCTTACCCTCCTTACCTGGAATTAGAAGAGCCACCTCAGGCTTGACCATAGGACTGGGCAGTTGAGGGAGGGAAGAAAGCTGGTGTAAAGCTAAGGATTTCTGCTGGGAAACCATTCTTTAATTAGGGCCTGAATCCTAGAGATCATCCAAGGAGGCTTGCTGGAGACCACTATTCTCCATTAGCATTTTCCCAAGGGCTAGATCCAGGTTATAAAATAGGAGGGCAGTGTGATTTGCATATAATTTGCATAGGCTACTTGGACTGCACAATCATCTCCAGCAATTTTCATCAGAATTACAATCTTTTCTTTAAAAGCACTGCTGCCCTAAGGGTTGCCTCTTAATCATTCTCCTTGCTCTCTCCTCACTCCTCTCTGACGAATCCACAACCCTACCTGGAAAGAATAAGAAAGCCAAAAAGCAAGACGTGTGACAGGAGCTGCTTCCTGAAGAACAGCCACTCTTCACAGGGGCCTGTGACTCACAGTACCAAGCAGAGGGCATTATTAAGCTTGGACTCTCCTAGGACCAGAAAGTCCATGCTTTGAGGGGATCAGTGCATTTCTATGAGGCCATCTTACAGTTCTATAGTTATCAAAAAAAAATGTATCTTACTCCCAAAAGTGCTGGGGAAATGTGAGTCTCTCAAAAACTACCCCATTGTGCTTATCATTCTCATGTCCTCCCTTTAAAACAAAACATTTATGTGTGTTTGTATGTATTTATTTATTTTCTGTATGTGTGTACACTCTTTCTGTCTTCAGACACACCAGAAGAGGGCATCAGATCCCATTGCAGATGGTTGTGAGCCACCATGTCGTTGCTGAGAATTGAACTCAGGACCTCTAAAAGAGCAGTCAGTGCTCTTAACCACTTAATCTCTCCAGCTCTCTCATTTCCTCTCAGAGCCATATCTGTAGACTGGCTCTGGTGGAAATGGGCAATGTCAGGCCTCACCTGTGCAATGGGACAGGCGTGTTCATCAGGATCTGGTGAGAAAAGGTTCTGTGTCTGGTGCCCAGCCGGCAGCCGCTGCTGTGGGTTTTTTTGTTTTTTATTTTGTTTTTTATTTTTTTTTTATTTTATTTTTTATTTTTTTGGTTTTTTGGTTTTTTCCCCATCGTTGTCTTGTCTCTGGCTCTGCTGCTGTTACTACTGGCACTTTCTGGAGCTTTCACTTCCGGCCACTCTTGAGCAAAAGTGTGCTTCACACTTCTCCAGACTGATTGTGTGGAGTGGGATTTCCAAACCCAAAGTAGCAGGAAGTAGATCCAAGTTGAAAGAAGGGCTGTGTCCCTGCTTTTGGAGAACGGCTGTGGCCAGGATGTGCACCCTTTCTCCCTCCCCCAGAGCAGAGGGTGGTAAGGGCAGGGAAGACTCCTTTCCCTTGTTTTTGTTTTCTCTAAATAATACTGCATAATCTCAATTCAGAAGGCCCAGAAAGGTATGGCCACCCCAGCCCTCCTCTGGGGCAGGAAACTCCTGAAGTTCCCTTTAAGATTTTTCTTCCTCTAAGCAGTGAGGTCTTTTTTTCTGTTGTCCCCGGTTCTGGGTAACTCAGGCTGTGGTGACAACTTCTGTGATTGAGATCACCTACTTCAGCCTTCCCAGGGGACACATCAGGAAGCCCCCACACCACCAATGTCAACACAATGCAGGTGGCCCTCTATGCAGCAAAGTTTTGCACGTTTCACCCTTCTGTGGCAGCGAACTGTGTCAGTCACAGCTATTTGGTCCCAGGCTCACCCATATGTAACAGGTGTTAGAGGTTCTGGCAAACATAGACCAGTACCCTGAAAGCCACACCCAACACACACGCCTCTTGCTCTCCAGAGGGATTGCAGGTACAAGCAGTGAAGTCTCAGGGCACATTCTATATCCCAAAAGTACCATTCCCAAAAAGTGATGGATGCCCACCCTGTTAGCATTCTGTCTAAACTCCACCCCACAGTTACCTGGTAACACTTAAGCAGGCCTGACCCACTATAAAAGGGGCTGCTTGCCCCCTCCTCCCTCTCTTGATCTCTTGTTCCTCTCTTGCCTTCTTGCTCTCACTTTGTCCCCTTGCCCCTTCCCCAGTCCCTCCCCCGCTCCACATGCTCATGGCCTGCCTCTACTTCTCTACTCTCTCTGCCTTTCTCTGCCTCTACTACCCTCTTAACTCCCCTCCCCATGCCCTGATTAACTCTATTCTACACTATATCGTTGTGTGGCTGGTTCCTCAGGGGGGAGGGATGCCTTGGCATGGGCCCACTGAGACATCCCCTTCCCCCATACCTCACTACACCCCCATAGAACATACCCCCTCTCTCTTTATCTTTTTATGAACACATCATACCCTCTTGTCTTCTCAGTCCTCTTTCCCTGTATGGGAAGTGCTTGGAACAGGTAACTTCTTTGCTCACCCCAAATCTCCCAGTACCTGCATTCTATACCAGACTTCTTATACTTACAGTTGCTGTAAGTAACTGGCAAGTGAGTAAACAAAAATATGAATGAATGAAATACAGCTTTTTCTGCCTAAGAGGAAGCCTGGGTCTATTAGAACAGCTCTCTATTGGTAGATTTGCCTCTGATGGGAAATCTGGATGTGTCTGGAATCAATTTTAGTTTTACCCAACTCGCAAGGTAGGGTTGCTGCCAGCACCTACCAGACAGACATTAAGTATGCTTCAGCACAAGAGTCTCCAACAATGGGTGGAAAACTGAGGTCCTATGAGGTGAGACAGCATCCAAGGTCTCCATCCCATCCCAGTGAAGTGAGGTGGTCCTCAGAATGAGTCATATTTACCCATAAGTGTGGCCTCTTTTTTTTTTTGTATTACATTTTATTTGTGTGTGTGTGTGTGCGTGCGTGCGTGTGTGTGTGTGTGTGTGTGTGTGTGTGTGTGTGTCTCCATCCACATGGAGTTTAAAGGATAAGTTGAAAGAATAAGTTCTTTTCTTCTTCAGAAGTCAAATTCAGGTCCTCAGCCTAGACAGACACGACTTTATCTGCTGAGCATCTCATTGGCTCAATGTTAGGGGGTTGGGGAGTGGAAGCAGTCTTAAGGGCAAGCGTGCTAGTAATGCTGGGGACCTGTTCTAGTTTCTTTCCTGTTGCTTTGATCTCAGCTTATGATTCTAGGCTGTGCTTATCATTCACAGGAAGTCAAAACAGGAACTCGAGGATCTCCTCACATCACACCCACAGCAAAGGACAGTGAGACCAGTGCATCTGTGCTGCCTGCTCCCTTGGCGGCTCTCTTTGTTCTTATACAGTTTGGGGACCAGCCTGTGAAATGACTACATCAATTAACAGTCAAACAGTCCCCCACAGACACGCTCAAGACAACGATAAAGACAATTGCTGAACTGAAGCAATTCCTCTCCTGGGTGATTCTAGGTTGTGGTGTTGAAAGCTAACTGCCGCAGCCCTGCCCCAGTCCCACTGCAGTCCCACACTCACACCGCCCCATTGTGAATTCTCACTTATTCAGATTCTCCTTCATCACCATGATAAAGATAAATAAAAAATCTGCACCTTGGCCCAGATACTTCTTTCCAGGAAGCCACCTGTCACTGCTGAGGTGCCCAGGAGTTGGGCTTTCTTTTTCAACTTTCAATATGTCTCGCCCTCCTTTGCTATACCCAGCCTGCTGCCATCCTGTCGGTCTCTCAAGCACAGTATGTGCATTTCCTCCTTAAAGTTAGGTCTGGCTCCTTAGCAGGGAAGAAGGCCTCCTCTTACACTGTGGACTCATGCAGCTTCTCCTGCTCAAGAGGAATCCCAGCTTATGCCCATTGGCGCCCCAGGCTGTCCAGGCAACTTGCTCATCTGTTCATCCCACCTTGCCAGCACTGGGCTCACCCCTGGAGGCTCCTCTCACCCCACCACTGCCACCGCACAGTTGTAAGTCTAGTCTATCCCTGCAGGCTGTATCTAAGTGGCAGCCCTTCTGTATCCTGGTTTAGTACTCAGACGAATCTTTACATTAAGAAAGCATAATGCAACATCAGCAACATAGTTGTTGGAGTCAGACCACTGAGGGCCCTGCCCTGACTCGGCTGCTTCCTGGAAAGTGATCTCAGTTCCCTGCACTCAGGTAAAAACCAAGGGATTCAGGACATCAGAGGTGGCAGGGGGCTTGGGAAGTTCCAACACACCACAGAGTCAGTAAGTACCTCTCATGGCCACACAGCTCGAGGAGACTTAGCCACCTCTACTTTCTAGGATGGTCTCAGCTACATGTTGGATCAGTGGTGTTTTAAATGCCTGTCATATATTGGAAGAATGCTGGTGTGGGGTTAGGTATTAGAGTTTTATTACAAGTTCGTCCATGATGTCAGGGCTATATGTTAACCTGATCTGAGTCTTCACCACAGAGCTTTCTTCATCGTCCTCATCTGACACGTCTAAGGTTCTTCACAGACTCAAAAGAGCACCTTTCACCTCGACTCTCCTCCTGTTTGTTACAGTTATCACTCTCTTTCTAAGAGCAGACCTGAGGATCAGAGTCCGTAAGTGACTTACTCAGAAGGAAGCTTCCTGCTTCCCAGACCCATTCCATTGGGGAACACTCACATGCTCACCAGCATGTGGAGTTAGAGAGGGGATCTTCCCAGTTCCTGGCAAAACCTAGGGGCATCAGGCCAGCAAGAACAGAGAGACGTAGAAATTGAAAGGGCCTAGGACAATGATTCTTGGGTCTGTGAGGAACTAATTCAAGCATCTAAAAGCAGCCAGCAAATTAACCCAATGGAAGTGAGATAGAGACTGCAGGCAGGGCTTTTAACCTGCCTCCCCCCCCCCCACCCCCATTGCCTGTGAGTCTCAGGCTTATTGTCCTATTTCCTTGAGTCAGCAGCAGCACAGATTGGTGTGCTTGTTAGAAAGCAGTCAGAGACCAGTTGTGTAGGGACACCTCTGTCTAGAGCATGTGATTTGCCTGTCTTCGCCTCCTGCACCAGAACCTGCATCCAAAATGTCCCTAATGATAGTCCCCAGGACATCATCATGTAGAGCTGGCCTTGCAAGGGTTAGAAGCCACAGAACTTAGCTATCGCCTTTCCAGGGTTCAACTCTGTCACAGTGAGATTTCTCTGTGAATCAAGATGATAGTTTTAACGAACAAAGATTTGAATGTCCACTGAAAGACAAGCTGATTCTTAGTATACATGTGTCCTGAAAATACACTACAAGCATACCAATGCTTCTGTGTGGCTCACCTGGAATTCAATTGTAACTGGAGATCCTGTTTCATCTGTAGCTCTGCCTGTGAGCACCACCAAAGTCACAGGGAGCCCCAGAAGACAAGAAGATGGGGTGGCTGCAAATCACAGCCAGGTGTACCAGCAGCTACCAGACTGGGGCAGGACATAAGAGGCTGAGACAGGAGTACATGGTCTTCTACCAGGTCTAAGTCCCAGCCCTTGCAGAAAATCCTTTCTGGAAGGCATCCCCAGTTGAGCTTCCTTGGAAATGAGGGAAGGGAGAGCCAACAGGTGCTCCCTACCAAGCTGGCCCATCTCCTAGAGATACTGACAGCTAGGAGCAGGGCACATGCAGCAGACTACCTGAGGTGCCCATCCTGACCTTGGCTTTCACACTTAATGAGCCATTTTCCAAGAACCTCACAGGAAGGCAGCAAGCATTGTGTGGGGCCAGCAGGGGAGAGCTGTGCTGTTGTTAATGGGCTTGGGTCCCCTTGGCTCCCCCTTCTCACTAGTCCACACAGCCCCTTAGGATGAAAGGAGTCCCTGATGGAGAGACCGGTGACCCTGGGCATGTTAATTCTCTCCTGTTTTCTTATTGGCCAAAGCCCATCTGGCTCTGTCTGGGAGAGTTCCAACTGAAGTGGGGCACAACGTGTGTGATTTCAGAGACCAGTGAGTGGGGGGGACACCTCTGACTGGAGCCTGTGTCCTGGAGAGAAGCCCCGCTGCTGGCCACATCTGGGTAGACTACGATGGGATACTGAATTAGACTAGCAGGACTTAGGGACTTTTGAGACATCAAACCCACAACAGGATGTAAGGAAATGACCAAACTAATCTCTGTGACCCCAGAGGAGAATGAAGCAGAGGGCTCATGGGCAACACTTCTCAGTAGAGTGAGGTTCAAGCATCCCATAGGGGTGACACCTGTGTCACCCCACTTTCTTCTCCACCCTTCTACCCTGTTCAGTGTGAAGTTCACTGATCTGATGCTCTACGCAGGAGTTAACACGCTGCTGCCGCCTACTATCCTGGGGAACAGTAGAACTACTTCCTATTTGGGGCAGAATGGGAAGTAAGGGGGTTGCCCCCCCAACCCATCACCAGGAAGACTACCAGCTCTATGGTCTCTCTAGGGCAGGAGGACTATGGAGTTAGACCCTATCCTACCAGGTGTGCAGTCTGCAAACTAGATGGACTCAAGTGTCTGACCTAGCTTCACGTCTATGCCTACGGTGGAACTCAAAATGGAGAGTTATACTGACCTAGAACCAGCCTCATGCATGAAGGGTGGACTTTAGGGTCCACTTACTCACTAGAGGTCACAGGCTAACTTCCCTGAGAGGAACACCCCATTCTCACATCCCTGAACCTCTTGCAAGAGAGTTGACCAGATGGGCAAGATTCACCCTAGCCAAGGGTCCACACACCCTTCCCGGGAAGGAGCACACACTACCTGCTGGGCCTCTGCACAGCCCTCCCCGACTCACTCTTTTCCTCTCTTCCAGATGGCGTAGAAGTATTCCTACAAGGACGTTACTAAAAATCTTCACAGAGGCTGTGTTGGTAGAGCGCTCGTGGAGCACGCACAAAGCTCTGCTTCCCCTCCAGCACTGCACAGACCGGGCGTAGTAGCCCACACCTTTCATAGCAGCACTGGGGGCGGGGAAGGAAGTGAAGAGAGGGGTAGAGGCAGAAGAATCAGAAATTCAAATGCAAGGCCGGCATCAGCTATGTAGTGGTATCAAGGTCAGCCTAGGATATATGAGGCCTTGTTGGAAGAAAGAAAGAAAGAAGGAAGGAAGGAAGGAAGGAAGGAAGGAAGGAAGGAAGGAAAGAAAGAAAGAGTGTTGAGTGAAAAATTATAAAGATCATTTTATGAAATATATATAGGCTTTTCCTTTACCCTGAGTAAAAGAATGCAGGCTCCAGAAGGCGGAACTGAATGTAAGATTTCAGACCTTCATTGCCCCGAGATATTCCGGGTGGAGGGCATTATCCCTGAATCAGAGGACACTTGCTGGATTACATTCCTCAAGGCTCAGGGAAAAGAACCCACCTGTGGGCGAGGAAAGCCCAAAGCAGGAAGACACATTCCTGACCACAAAAAGATGCAAGTCACCTAGGTGGGGCTATGACCGGAGCAAGTGAGAAATAGTTAACCTGAAATAGTTGGTAATGACAGGGTAGGACACAGTGACTTGACAAGACCACATTTTTGTGAGAAATGGGTGTGCAGAGCGCTTTCCACATGATCCTGAATCATTTAGGTTTCGGCTCCTCTGGAATGTTCCACTATTTTTATGTTATGTGTCCTTGACAACCCCTCCCCCCCTCCTCACTCTCCTGGTTTGTGGTTTTCCTCTTTAAAAGGCTCCTTAGCCCGCCACTCAGGGTCAAACTCTACTCCTGTGTGCAGTTTGACCGCTGGCTGCCAGCTCCCTAATAAACCTCTGCTACTTGCATCCAGTAATGGTGTCTTGGAGTTTGTGGGTGTTCGAGACTTCCCGAGAGTTGAGTAAGGGTCTCCCGAATTTGGGGGTCTTCAAGACAAGAGGGGGGGGAGGGGGGGAGAAAGTTAGGAGAAAGCATCATGGCAGGTGTATACTTACACATTCACACATAAACACACACACACACACACACACACACACACACACACACACACAGTCGTGGGGATAGAATTTTGAATAGAAGCTCCCTTCCCTTCAAGTGGGATGTCAGAAAGAATGACCCCAGGACTTAGAAAATATCAGGGTATGAAGAGTTTTAAAATATCAGTTGATCGGATCCTCCTGTGTGACCTTAAGCAAGATGGCAGACCACCCTGGGCCTTGGTTCCCCCTCCATGAATAAGTCTATCTATCATATCTGGTTGCTTTGACACTTGGGGTTAAATAAATGATAATGTGTTTAATCCATAGGAGACATTCTACAGATGTGGCCTTTCTAGAGAGTTTGGCTAAAGCCATTGTCACCAGCAGGATGTCACACTGATGCTAAGGTCTTGAGTGATGAAGACTGACATCTTGTACCCAGCTCATTCTAGACCTAATCTGGTACAGGACAGTGTCTAGGTTTTTGATCCAGGACCCTCGGCTATCCTGACACAGATCTAATTCCAGAGATGAACGATTTCCCCACATGTTTTTGTGTCTCCTGTCCCCAGCCCCTGCTGTCCTGCCCCGAGGACCCCAGGTACAGAGCTTGCCCGCAAGCACACATGATGCATGATGTTCTATGCACCCACCTCAGTGAACCCTGGGGCATCGCAATGTTGCATGAGCCACAGCATCACCATTTTACACCTGACCACAGCCAACATTCCAGTTCTGGCAGCTACTGAGGTGAAAGTTGATGGCTGTCAGCATGTCAGAGGCTCCTAATCCAGGGACACTGAAGCATCCATCTTCCTGAGTAATCCTTTGTCATTCTGATCCACTGACCTAGGTGAGCTAGGACATTATAAAGGCACCAAGGTGTGTTGAATATAGAGCCTGGGTTGACATGCTTACTCTGTGTCTAGTAATCCTTTCCCATATCCCAGAACTCCCTGCTTCCCTTCACACCATTTGCCTCAAGGGATCACAGTTCAGTGCACAAACTGACTCCAGCCCCTTCAGCAATGCATGCGTGTGTGCACACACACATACACACGCACACGCACACGCACACGGGGCAGAGGGGAGGCATGCACCTCCTTATTCAGAGGGCTTCCAGGCCCACAGGAACTTAGGAGAAACTGAAGGAAGAAGGTGGGCCTTCTGGCCAACAGTGACTGCTTGCCTTCTGTTCTCTGCCACCCTCTGTTGATAGCAGCCTTTCCTTCCTCCACCCCTCCCACCAGACTGACCTGGACACGTCCCCAGACAACTCATCTGTGTTGGAGGCCTGCTCACCCACTTGGTCTTCAGGCAGCTGGCTTCTAGAAAAGCATTTTGGACCTCTCTACTCCAAGCTTGGACAGACACGGGTGTGGCAGTCTAGGCCTCAGATTAGACTCATCCTCCC
>JANHMN010000013.1:13127690-13143474 GCA_030674055.1 Rhabdomys pumilio
CCTAATTCAGTGACCACCACATCTGAGCAGTGCCATATCCGGTGTGTACCGGCCAGAGATGCTGGCCATCTGTGCAGCCAGAGGGGTGAGAGTCCATCCTTGCTCCTGGATTTCCTCCCCAAGCTCCAGCTGTTCCCTGGAGCCTTCATTACAGCCTCCACGTGCCCGCTGTGCTGAAGTTCAGGGACACGTTCAATCAAGCTTCCGTGCCTCCCGTGGACAACCTCCCCACAGAAACAAAGAGACCACTGCTGCCAGAGTCCCACCTCCAGGGACTTCTGTAGACCAGGCTGGCATTGAAGTTTGTTTAAAGACCCCCAAGTGAATGTACAGGCAGGTGTGAGGACCACAGCTCCAGGGCCCTGTCCGACCAGTTGCAGCCCACACATCTCGAGCCTCTCTCTAGCCAGCGCAACCTGTCTGCAGGATCTGTTAATGCTAGCTGAACTAACTGCTGGTAGAATGTGTCTGGCAGGGTATTTACCAGCAAACCTGCACCACAGGCTAAGACCCAGAGACTTCTTGCAAGGACATCCTATAGGCTCAGAGACGGGTTTAGATACTTAGTATCCACTGCTTCTAGAGGCCTCCCTCGGAGCTTCTTCCCAAGCCGGAAAAGCTCAGAATAGCTGGATGCTCAGCTTCACTTCCTCAGCGCTACACTGGGCTGGCTCCCAGCCCCTGCTCCTCCCCACCCTTGCTCCTTTAGGACTCTGACTTGGAATGCATTTTTATTAGACGTTTTCTAGGTGAAAATGGTACGGGGCTGGGGGTGCAGAAGCTGGATGGAGTGTGATTTACACCTACCCAGCGTCCTCACACCTCCCAAGGGCAGCTATGGTAGTCGGCAGCTGCTGGAAGATCTGCAGCTGGGCTGCACATACAGCTGGGCTGCGCATACACCTCTGCCTCAGCCGCACCTCTGCCTCCATCTTTAAAGGGCCCCTGGACCAGGAGTGGGCGGGGCATACTAGGATCAAAGATGTCATTCAAAAGAATGCTTCCCTTTGCCCAGAACACTCCCGTCTCAGACTGCCCCTGTTGGAGTATCTCCTTGATCCCCACAGTTACTTCTACACCTCCACTTTTCCACTTGTCTGTCTCTCTAAACTGTAAATAAGAGAGAACACTCTCTCCTGTGTCTGCTCCCCAAGACCCTCCTGCCTTCCCTTGGGTTAGTTCCCAGTCTACTTCATTTGCCATAGATTCCCTCTAAGCACTCAGCGAGGCTGCTTGACTTCAAGCCCCACTGGCAGTTTGGCGTCATTGTGAAGGAGAGGGTATCTCGTGCATATGAGGATGCTCCGCCGTACCCGACTCCAGGCTAAAATCATCCCCTTCCTGGATCCCTGATACTTAGGAAAGGTCTGCAGATATCAGAGGAAGGTGGGCACTTGACCTTGCCTGAGCAGCACTGTGCTGAAGCCATTTGACTGGAAATGGCTGGAGGCTAAGGGCCGTATCCCTCTGGAGAGCTCAGTGGATGGCAAGGATGGAAGACCAGGTTCTGCATGGCTGTGTCAGGGCAGCCTGAGTTCAGACCCTGTGTGGACTCAGTGCCGTCATCTGACATTACTGGCTCTCAGAGCCAGCACAGTGCTGCGCCCTTTGTCTGGATTTCTTCAATTCTCACAGTGCTTCTCTAGAGAAGGGAGGACTTGATCCTCTTCACAGGAGAAGCGGGTGTGAAGAAGGTAGGCAGATCGTTCAGGATCGCTTAGCAGGAATAGGCAAGCTGGCTTCAGAGCCCATGGACTAACCTACAAGGTCTGTTGTCTCTCCTTAAAAGTCAGATGCCACTTCTGGAACTCTCTGCCATCCTGTGACTTTGCCGCCGTGAAGGGGACATTCATTGGTGGTGCGGAATTCCCTGTTCCTCAGGACATGGCTTGCCCGCACTTGCTTTGTGCAGTGAGTTAGCTCCTGTCACATTCAGTCTCTGTAATGGGACCCTGAGGCTCAGCTGTCAAAGGGACATCGAGTTTGCATTCTAGTAAGAGGAGATGGTAAATAGCCTTTGAGATATTTATTAAAAGTCAGGATGCCATGGTCTTTGTGTCTGTGACCCCCCTCAAAATTCTTAAGTTAAACTTATAACCCGTAAGTGACTGTATTAGGAGGTATTCAGTACTGGGTTTTATGTCATGAGATCAGATTATGAGACAACTGCCCTCACAGAAGGCTCCAGTGAGCTGCCTGGAGGAAACTATGTGCAGACCCGGTCAGAAGGGGCTGCTGATAGAGGAGTTGGCCATCTTATCTGCTGGCTGCTTGACTTTGGCCTTCTTGCCCTTCAGATGGAGCACAGCCTCTGTGGGTTGTGAGGCAGGGGCATGCTCTATTGTGATGAGGTTCCCAGGATATACAGCAAAGAGATAAAGTGAGCTGCAGTGTAGAGTACAGTAGTCTACAGTAGGCTGTTGGACTTTTTGTTTGTTTTGGTTTTTTTGAGTCTGGTTTCTCTGTGTGTAAGCCTGGCTGGCATGGAAGCCATTATGTAAACAAGGCTGGTCTGGCCCTTGAAGCAATCCTATTTGCCTCTGCCTCTGCCTCTCAGGTGCTAGGATTGCAGGAGTGAGCCATAGGCCTGGGTCAATAGTAGTGGTAGGTTATGTTATATATGATAAAGTAGAAATCAGAAACACACACACATTCAAATCTCTGTGTTTTAATACACACACACACACACACACACACAAATACTGGAAGAATACAACAAAAACCTACTATTTCGGCATCTTGTTACAGAAGTGCCGACGGCCTAAGTCATGGGATCATGCTGAGTTACGTTCACTGAGGCTAACATGAGCACAAAGTCTAAGGGAGCAAAAGCTGGGATGTTCTCTAATCTTAGCCAGGGCTAGCCAGGGTTAACCTGGAGAAGAAGCAAAGTCACTGACTGGAAAGAGCAGAGTACTCACATCCCCAGGCAGGGAGGCACTGCTGCTCTAGAAGCCAAAAAGAAGAGGAGTTAAGTGTAGGCTGAGAAGCGAGCAGGAGCTCACGGACGGGCGCTGGTGACACTCCTCCCTTCTATCTAAAGGCAGCAGGGCCCTCACACTTCTACTGGGAAAGCACACTGAGCATGGTGTAGGATAAGCAGGCCTGCTGGGTGACTGGGGACAATGGTGGCATTATAGATGTCATGAAGGCATGAGGACCGAAAAGTAGTGCATGCTCCAGAAGCATTTTTGAGTAGTGGGGTGGGCTAAAGCTGAAGTGGCCTCACTGTTGGCTGTGAGAGTCCGTGTCAGACTCATGACTGTGCTGAACTCCAAATAAATACAGAGAGCTTACAGGTTGCTGTGCAAGATTGCACTGGCACTGTAGGATGGCAGCTTTGCTGGCTGATTGATGATTTGATTTTCTAACGGACCAGGGCGAAACTCACTTTAGAGGCCACTGATAGACTCAGACACTCCCTGGATAGGAAAAAGCCCAGAGTGGCAAAGGTACAAGCCCACAGGCCCAGGAAGGGCCCACACAAGAAAAATACGCTGTTATTACGATTACCAAATGGCACCTGACAAGATCACAGTCAAAGGTGGGGCTGTGGATGCCTAGAGTGTATTCTAAATGGGCTTCGGTAGCAGTTGGCTGCTGCATTGATTCTTATTCATGTAGAAGCTAAATCACAGTGCTAATGTAAAGTGTGTGTGAAATATCCCTTTCTCATGCACTGGTGAGGAAAGGGCTTCACGGTCTGCAGCCAAATGGATATGCTCACACGTGAGGGGAGTGTTCACACAGAAACAAGGTTTCAGCAGAAAGTGCTCTGACACCCAGGTGCCAAGACCCACAGGCACAGCCCAGGTGGAGACTGTGACATCAGACTTAAATTGTTCACTTAACTTGTTTATAGATAATGTATGCTCTACTCAGCAAGGACTTAGGCTACTTTGTAATTAAGCGTACACAAACAAAATAGTTCAGATGGATATAAGATCAAACAAATAACTGTTTTTAGTAACAAGAAGAAAAGAATACTGGACTTAACAGACTTGGTGTGTGCATACTGTGGTAAAATACTTACTACATAGAAGGCCTAAAAGTACTATGTTTACAAATGTAGAAAGATTCCCAGGACATATAGTTAAGGAAATAAAACCCAAGCTACTCTATGGAGTAATCAGTAGGCTATTTTCTGTATGGAAAAATGGAACCTAGGGATATGCATTAAGATCTCAACATTCTAACAACACAAAGAACTATAGGGATAGCCCACCATGCAGCAACAGTGGTGACCTACAGCAGGGACAGGGATGAGGGGAAATGAGACTGAGGTAAAGAAATGACTGCATACCTTTGGGCAGTATAGGTTTTTTGATTCATGGTTGTTGTTTAAAACATGGTCTTACTGTGCGGCCCAGGCTGGGCTCATACTCACGACCTTCCAGCTTGCTTTTTCCCAGTGCTGGGATCACACATAGCACTGCCAAGCCTGGCCCAGCATTTTGGTTTTGAACTATAACTCTAATTCAGTTGGACACAAGAGGAGATGGGAGATGACTGCAGATGGAAAGCCAAGATCTTCTCCCATCTGCCTTCCTGGGAGAATGGAGGCTGACAGTGTCCTGTCAAGGAACTCACTCAAGTGAAATTTTCTGGTTTCCTTGGAAAGTCAGTTATGTTAAATGATGTTTTGCTGGGGCATACAAGTGGAAGGATGCTAAAGCAGGCACATGAAAGATTGTTTTCCTGAAGTAGACACAGGGGAAAGGATGTTTTGCTGTAGCAAACACGTGAAAAGACCCAGGATGAAGGAGTATAAATATGACCCCACAGACAGTGGGAGCTCAAGCATTGGTTTGCTTTGCTCTGCCTCAATATTCTTCACCAACAGCAGGCATGTACCAGCTCACCTTACATTGTGTTGCTGAGCTCTGCTTGTGGTGTCACCTAAGAGAGAAACTCACCAAAGAACTTCTTGTGAGGGTCCTGCAGCGTTTGCCAATTCCATGACCTCGGCTGGTTGGTGAGCCTTTTGGTTTCTTCTGGATTGAATTGCCCTTGCTGGTTCACATGTGGTGTTTGACTGTCTGTGTGGTGAACTGGACTGCAGTTGCTGGTTCATATTTGGTGTTTGCTACTGGACTGAATGGCTAATATCCTGACAACAAAGATTGGACTCACTCTGCAGTGATTAATTTTAAACAGGTCTACTCCCCTGTGTCCTAATAACTTTTCTTTTCCACTACCTTTGGTGGGTGGTAGGCTAGAGGAGAGGTTGAACCGTTATTAAAGTAGGACGGAAAAATTCATGACTACAATTCACCCTCACTTTGGTGCAGAAAGAAGGTAGTGTTCACAGGGAGCTGGGTGTGCTGCCCCACGCTCAGCCTAGGCAAGGTCACCTGGTCCCCCTGCTCTACTCTGGAAGGATCAGGAAGGCTCACTAGCCTGTGTCCCAGGTGGTGCCAGGGTTGTGGTTCTCTACAGGGGCTGTGCCCATGTGTGCTCATGACCACATCTGGCTTACCCGGCTCCTGGCAGCTCTAGAAGCAGCCAAAATATACTAAACATGTATTTACATTCTCAGAGTCCCATGCCTGATACACTCTACTGTTCTTCCTGCCCAGGGCCTCCTCCTCATGCTCCTAAACTTGATCTGGCTTTCACATGGCACCAAGTGCCCATACATGCTCAGCACTGTGTTTGCCACAGAAGGATCTGGAGAAGTAAGAGAATGAAGCCTATCCCCAAGGACAGAGGTGTCCTGCTCTCTCCAGCCTCTTCTCTGACCCTCCGGGGTAGGAGAGGAGCCAAACAGTAAATCTCAGAACCTAATGTATCATCCAGATGTTCACCAAGGAACTAAATTAACTCTACCCTATTAATAAATTACATCCTCATTATAGAAAGCCTTATTGTAAAGAATTAGAGTAAGGTATGTAAGCAGTTTAAAAATAAATATTAAGCAAAAATATAAGCTATAAAATATATACAGCTAGAAGTCATATGCTTAATACGAAGGTATTTTCTAGACTCACAATGCAAGCAGATACCAAACAGATTATGTGAGCATAAATCAAATAGTAACTCCCAAATCATCTTTGTTGATTGTGGAGGGACCTAATCCCTTCATTCAGTTGAACATTACTGTGTGATTTTAATTTCTTCTTTGTATGCAAGTTAATTTTGTAACTGGAGCAAAGATCTTCCTGACCGACAGCAGGCTGTCTGTCTACACACTGTTGAGTTGGCCTTCAGACAGACGCTCAAGGAAAACCCCTCTTTCAACCCATGGGTGAGGACCTGAAGCCCAGTGGGAACCTGAGACTTTCTTCCTTAGCATCCTACAGTGAGTGGGGCTAAGGACTCCGCAGAATCTTGGCCCTGTGTTTGCACCCTCACTCTCTGGGGCCTTCAAATAAGATCATGATCTTGTGTTTCTTTTCTAAGTCCATAAAAGGAGAAATATAAAAATGTTGGGGAGAAAGTAGGCAAGGGAAAAGTGAAAGAGGGAGTGTAGGGTTTCTATTGCTGTGATAAAACACCATAACCAAAGTAACTTGGAGAGAAAGGGATTTATTTCAGCTTAGAGTTGTAGTCTAGCAGGAAGGGAAGTCAGAGCACGAACCTGAAGGCAGAAACTGAAGCAGAAGACATGGAGGAGGGCTGCTTGCTGGTGTGCTCACATGCCAGTCTGGTGAGGGCATTTTCTTAATTGATGTCCCCTCTTCCTAAATGACTCTGGCTTTGTGTCAAGTTGTGTCAGCACAGTGAGGGGCAGAGAGAGAAGGATGGAGGGAGAAGGGACATGAGAAAAGGAAAAGAGGTAGATTTGACACTCTGAAGCTCATTCACGACTGCCAAGTCAATACTACCATTTCCTTCCTAAACGTCAGCCATTGACTGATGGAAGACTCCAGACATGCGTTCATTTAAAAACTGAACCGTTAACTATAAACCGCAGGCCGGAGTGAGTGCTGAATCACAAATCTCCTGGAAGTAAGTGGGTGAGTGAATGTCTGCTGTCAGCCCTGGCAGCCACCTGACCTTACCCAAGGGGTAGAGAGACCACTGACTCCAGGGAGGCTTCCCCAAGGAGTGAGCATCTCTGTAACAGAATAATAAGCTTCCTTCCCCTAAGGCCGTTAAAAAGGCAAGCTGTGCATGGATCAATTAACAAATATTGTTACCTTGTCAATCAAGTTCTCTCAACATGGGAAGATTTCACTCCACTTCCTGTTGGTTTTTTAGTTGGTTATACAACTTACTCCATGGAAAAGCATAACAGGGCATCAGCTCTCTTATATCACACAGGGGATGGGGTGGGGTTGCTAATGTCTCTTCCACCTGCCCATGATGGAGGCAGACACATTTTTGCTCCTCTGAGATTTTTGTCTTATAGGTGCAGTTTCAGGGGGTGGGTGCATAAGTGAATGTACATGCTTCTGTTGTTTTGTTTTGTTTTGTTTTGTTTTGTTTTGTTTTGTTTTACTGGTGGACCAATTCCTCATACTCTGAAGAGCCTGAGTATGCACCGCCCATGTAAACCATCTCTTTATAGTTAAAGAGTGATGTCAGTTCCTTTCCATTCCCAGGGAAGGGAACTGAGGCTGAAGATGGCTTGTGTCTCTTGGTGGTCAAGATGAAAGAAACAAGAACTGAACCTTATTAAGGCCCTGAAGTCAAGAGCTTTGTCACTACCACAATGACAGGAGGGAGACATGGTGTCCTATATCACACTGGAAAACACACACATGCTCTCTTGTTTCAGGCAGGCTCACAAATGGGTCTAACCTTGGGCCAGATGCTGAGAAAGTCTCAGCCCAAAACATCAGTACTAACAACATAAGGTAACAATCCCAACACTAGTACTTACAACAGACCCCATCTCATGAGCTAAGCTATGTCTGTCCGAACTACCAAGGGTAACAGATTTGTAAATGCAGGCACAGGACAGGGTACTGGATAGACCTTGCTGCATTCCCACCCTGGCATAGCCCTCTCCAGTCTTGGCTTTCATTTCTGCTCTACAAATGAAAGGACAGGATGGGCTCGGAAATGGCCAGTGCTAGAGACCCAATGAGCCAGGAGAGTGCGCCAAGCAGATCTCTGCACCTAGGAAACCAAGCCCACTTCCTGGGTGCCTTACTTCCTTTCATCTCCACTTAAGCCAATGATTCACCACTCCCTAGTGATTTTTGTCTTTGAGTGGCCTGCACTCAAGGGATGGTGTGATGATGGCAGGTGTCCAGGTCACACTGCATTACTCTGGTCCATGGCTTAAAGAGGAGGCAGGAGTGAGGACGTGTGGATGAATGCTCAACCCTAGACCCTCTTGGGAAACTGGAAGAGATAGAGTAAAAAAGAAAAAAGATGGAAGAGGCTGGAAGGGCTGGGAGAAGACCATCAACCCTGCTCTGCACAGGAAGGGATTATGTGCCTAGTCCTATGCTCACGACTGAACACAGAGTTTATAAACTGGGCTGCAGGATGGGAGGGGTCGGTTCCAGGGATGCAGGGTAGAACTGTGAGATAATTATCAGAAACAGTGTGTGGCTCTCAGCCCACCCATCACAGACCACCCTAGCTAAGAGCAATACCAACTTGCCCTGAATCTGCATCATCCATTTTTTTCCATATCAGAATGGCTTTTCCAGGTCCTCTGCTGACTCTTCTTGCAGCCCCGACTCCATCACGAGTTCCATTTATCTTACTGCCTTCCTGTGGCAGTGTGTGGTGCCTACTGACTACCATCCTTTGGGTAGCGTTGGATGATGCCCTGTACATAGGGCCTTATACACAGTGTTGGATGGTACTCACAGAGACAGAGACAGGCAATACAAGCCTGCGAGCAAATGTGTGCAGGTTGAAAAGTCTCAGGGATCAGCACCAAGTAGACTCAAAACTTCGTCTTTGATCCTGAACTTTCTACTGTACAAAGCTACGGCAGTCTTGTAAGGTATAGAAAGATAATCTGAAGCTCATTTTATGGATGGGAAGACTGAGGCCCCAAAAGGCACCAATAGCTGTTGGTGCACAAAAGAGCTCTGAACCCTGGTGGGAAATCTCTCTGATTCTTCCTTTTAAATTTTGTTTTTATACCTGGGTAGTCTCTCCTTGTATCTGCATTGTATCTGGCTACCCAATTTTCAGCAGAGCTGACACTGACCCATGGATTTGGAGGATGAGGGATAACTCTCTTTAATCAATTAGTTTCCCTAGTGTCTTTGAAGAGGAGCACTGTCTAGAATTTTGTTCTGGAAACATTTCTGACACAGAATTAGCCCTTTTAATGATCTCATGGAAGCCTTCCTCCACAGTTCCATCAGCCCACTCTTTCCTAGCCTGCCTCTTGACTGCCAGACACATGGAAGATCTTGTGTTCCCTGCAAGCTGGGCCCTCCCAAGGAGTTCACGGGAGGAAGTCCAAGCTAAAAGCCCCTGGGATCTTCTTCCCACGTCTCAGGCGGTAAGTCAGAACCTCAAGGAGAACAACACTGGGCTGAACATGATAAATATGCATCCTCAAAATTTTAAAAACCAGATCTCACAAATCAAGCTTATTCTGAGAGGCTCATAGTGTGGGGGTCTCCAGTGCACCAATCAGCATAATTAAATAGGAAGATCTCGCTGGAATTGATTGTGCCTCTCATGTTTTTTCCTCATCGGAGGGCCATTTCACTGAGATGATTTTAAGCTAATAAGAACCCCCAAATTAGAAACTAATTAAGGAGATGGAAAATACAAATGTTTTTGTTTTTAGTTGGGCACTATTTTTATCAGAAGAATCATGAAAAATTAAAATTGTTAAGTACATGTATGAAGGTTGTCAGTCAAGGGCAATGGGGCTTTCTGCTTCTTCCTGTTCTAAGATTTGAGGTACTACATGGGGAGCTGCTCCCTGTGGACCCCCAGGAAGCAGCATAGAGACTGATTCTGCAGATAGCAACCCCTAGAGACTCAGCATGGAAAGGGAGAGGTCCCAGTTCTCACCAACCTTGGGCGGCGAGACTCACAGACTCACCATCAAGCCTATTTCTTTCAAGATGTAGTAAAACCACTGCCCCATACTTCCTCACATCCATTTCCAGTGAGGAAGGTGACAGAGGAAAGGTTCAGAGATCTGTGCAGGGCCACCTGGCAAACTGAGAAGAGCCAGAGTAACACTCTTGTCTATGTGTGTTGGATTTTGTGACACCCTCCCTCACACACTGCCACCCAAGTGTGCCATGACACCTTCTAAAATAGATAGAAAGCCAGAATGACATGGGTTTTAGAGTCTCTGAAGATTTATCACAACTCAGTGGCTTAGGACCCATTAAACAGGAAGCAGGCATCTGCTGGGATGCCAATGGAAGACCTCTATTCTAAAATAGTACAGTGCCACCAACACAGTGAGCATCAGAGGTCCCTCACTCCACTACACACGGTTCAGATTGCTACCCTGGAGAGTGAAGTTCAGGACCAGGGGCCTGGGAATACTCCATTTGCTTTAGGCTTTCCTCTTCATTCCTGCATGGTCCATGACCATCTACCTGCTTTCTACTGTGCCTACCTGCATCTCTTGATCTCGTACCTCCATAGCAGGTAGGATACCCATCTGCCCACAGATGCTACACCTCTATTAAAGAGGCAGAAAGATCTACAGGGCTCCCTCAGATCCACAGACTTGCATTGTATAAGGACAGATTGTGAACAACCAGAACAGCATGGCTAGAAGAGCCCACCTAGCAGGGTGGGAAAATAAAGATGTCATGGACACTTGCCATCACCACCACCAAATGAACCCTCCCTACTCCAGAAAAGAAAGAGTGGAGGTGGAGCACCCAGTCAGAGCACTCTGCTGAGAGGACACTGCCTGGAGCACAACCTGATATCAGAAGGTGAGGGAGAATGCACCTTCTTGAAATCAGGGGCATGGAATCAAGACTGAAATTCCAGCTGTGTTCTGAGGCCAGGTAGTCCTTGGAGGAACCCAGAGTCTCATAATAAATACCTGCTGTTTCTACAAAAAGCCTCCCTCACACAATTACTCATGTGAGTCTCAGGAAACAAAAAACCAAAACCAAAAAAAAAAAAAAAAAAAACCCAGAAGGCAAAAATTATTTAATGCATTCTTTGGACAGAGCCCGAGCATAGGGGAAGCTGACCTTGTAGAGTTCCAGCGACACATGTAGGACACTGTGTTAATAAAAACACAGCAATTACTGCTTTCTGCTGTTGCTGGGTGCCAGGGGCAACTACAGAGGATAGTCACAGAATAATAAGTGTACCTTGTCCCCCGTTCCCAGAGAGAGCAGCCATGGTTTTTGACAATGAAATATGGGCTTTCTTAAGCTAAGGAGCTGCATCTTTACGGCTGTGAAGGAAGGGGTTTGCTATCATAGGACTGGGTCCCTGCTTCAAAGGCTGAGGCTGAAGTCAGAAGAGCCAGGATTGAAGGTCAACTCTACTGGGAAGATCACCGGGTAGGATCCCAACATCATAGGATGACCTGGACCCCAGACTGCCTGACAGCCTTCACTATATTGGGTGCACTTTGGCATTTGTGACACCCAAGAGAGGACAGACATGGACAGACTGGCTCCAGATAGCCACAGGGGTCTGGAGCTTCCTCATGGGCTGAGGGCTGGCCACCCTCCCATTTTCCTGAGTTACAAAGTCCAAGGTTCTCATGCACCAGAAGGGCAGAGACAGGACTGCAGCAATGCCTGCTGGGAAGTCTGCCAACGTCAGCACATAAAGGAATTCACATTTGTTTCCATTTGATTTACAAAAATAAAAAGAATTATTTCTCGACACCCAGTGTCACACAGCAGTCGCTCACCATTTTATTCGGTCTTCAGGGTTACCTGGCATAATAGAAATTATTCATTCCACTTCCGATGAAGCTCTGAATGCTTTCGGGTATTTTAGAAACTCCATAAAGTTCAGTCTGGAACTCCCAAGTGGCAGACTTGAGTCAACAACCCGGGGAGCCAGGAGTCACAATGACTCCAGAGAACGTAAGTCACCATTGATAACAGTGACTTGAGACATCTACTGTAGCTAGGCATGGTAGCTCACACCTGGAATCTTAGAACCTGGGAAGTGGAAGCCGGAGGATTAGGAGTTCCATGTCATGTTCAGCTGCACAGTGCATCCACCTCTTCTACAAATTTCTCCAGAGACACACTATAAACATTTCGTAAGGAGGTCACACAACAGTAAATTCTGTTCTTGTTTGGCTCTAGAGCCACCTGCCCTCCAGTTGCTACTTGGAAAGAGATTCTAGATTCTAGAGCTGTCTTGAGCAATCCAGTTGCCACCAGATACATATGGCCATCAAGTTCTTGAAATGTTGCCAGTCCTAACTGAGATGGACTATTAAGTAGAAGATACATCCAGTATGTCCTAACTGAGATGGTCTATTAAGTAGAAGATACATCCAGTATGTCAAATGCTCTGTAGGAAGAAGAATAACACATCTCCTTTGTAATTGTATATTGATTATGTGTTGAAGTTATAGTGGTCTATATGGAGTTAAATGGAACACATTGTTAAAATCAATTACACTAGCTAATTTTTCCTTTTTTTTCCAATACGGTCACTAACAAATTTAAAGCAACTATTGTGGCTTATTCCTGAGGCTGGTCGCAATCTCCCGACTTACCTGGGCTTCTGTTACCTGCTTTCCCTCTACTGAGAACCTACATGGAATGTAGAGAGGCAGACTCTCCAAGAATTCTGAGAATGTTCTCTCTGCTCAACATTACTCCAAATTTCTGACTGCCTCTTTTGACCCCTGTCTTTCTCTGCCCCAACATTCAAAATGTGGTTTGCAATTCTGAGTGCTAGGCCTCTACCTTGACCCCAGTTCCTGTGGCTGGACCCCAGTCCTCTGATGGCCAGGTTTGTAAATCTGTCCTCTCCCAGAAGCCCCAGATAGAGCAAGCTTCTCCAAGCCCCACTACTACCCATGAGAATCTAATAATGAAATAATTTCAATGTATTGATCACTTATTATGGGCCATGTGCTCAGTATATTGCATGCTCTGTTTCATTTAATTATCCTGAGGCATCTGAGAAAGACAGACTTTTACTCATTTGAAGACAGTGTTTTGAGATGCCTAGAGCACGGACCAGTTCTCTGCTGTCTCCTCTGCTCCACATGAGGCCACAGTGTTAACCTGATAAAGCTAGAGTCATTTGGGAAGAAGGGACCTCAATGAGAAAATGTCCCCACCAGACTGGCATGTAGGGGCATTGGCCTGTGGGGCATTTTTTAAAAAATCATCGATTAATGTGGGTGATTCTACCACTGGGCCTGTGATCCTGGAAACTATATGAAACCAGGCTGGGTAATCCAAGAGGAACAAACCAGTAAGCAGCATTCTTTCATGGATTCTGTCAGTTCTTACCTCCAGGTTCCTGCCTTGACTTCCCTGGATGATATACTATAAGCTATAAGAAGCAATAAATCTTTTCTTCCCCATATTTCTTTGGTCATAGAGTTTCATCACAGCAATAGAAACCCCCACCTAAGACACACGTCTTGCTCTCAGAAGCTCTGGCTTTACGACCATAACAGGAGAGGTGTTAAGGTTGAATGATCAATGGCCTCCAGAGACCCAAGCATTTGAAGACTTGGTCCTCAGCTGGAGGTGCTGTACTGTGAGGCTACAGAATCTCTGAGATACAAGGCTAACTGGTAGGTAGATGTAAGGCCATAGTGACAGGGTTTGGAGTTTATCACCTAGCTCTGGTGCCAGTCTTCGCTCTCTCCTTCCTGGCTCGCACAAATAACAAGCAGCTGTTGATATCGTGATGCCATCCTGCCATGATGAACTGTACCCCCTCAAACCAAGAGCCCAAATAAATCCTTCCTATCTTAAGCTGTCTCTGTCAGTTTTTTGGTCTCAGTGACTGGAATATGACTTACATAACAAGTGCTTGGTAAATATTGGTTAATCAACATGATGTGGCCGTGAGCCCTGAAAACACACAGAGAGAATCCTAGCCCATCCCTGCAGGGCAGGACCTTTGCTGCTCCACTCAGTCCCAACTGCCCCCGCCTAAACACCCCTCTCAGAGTCAGCACTGGCCAGTCCCCAGCCCAGGCAGGAATGTGTAGATCAGTGGCTCCAAGAGCGGGAATGTGAGCCATGATACACAGCATTAATAGCTCAGAGTCAAATTTAACCCAAAACCTAAGCAACTGCCTTCCCTACCCCAAGGCATAACCAGCTCCCACTGCCCCAAGTACTCAAGTTTCTCTCCTTCCCACTCCCCAAAGTAGGTAGGAGTCCAGTGTGCCACCACCCGCAGCCAGTAGCCTATCCATTTCCTAGAGAGGGGCTTAGCTTGCTAAATTCCTTCCACTTATTCTTTCTGACTGACTCAAAGCAAGGCCACCCAGAAGTCCTAATGCTGTGCTCCTCCCCAGCCCTTGGCTCTGACCAAGACCTCAACCCTAGCCTGAGCTAGATGGAATTTGCCACACCCTCTCCAGCCTCCTGCTGCTAGCCATTGGCCTTTCTCCCATTGCCCCAGGTCATTTCCCAAGACTTCAAGCTATTTTTGCTTCTGTCTCAGCCTTCTTTGTTCCCCATGGGGGAGACTGCCAGAGGGTCACTCTCATGTCACATGTGGTGCAGACCAGACAACCAGTAGTAGCAGTTCCGTCCTGGCACTTCCAGTCCTGTCAGCCCTGTCCCTCTAGTCTCAGGAGGCCATGCCTTCTTGACCCTGGGGTTTAGTCTGATGTTTCCTACCCTGACTAAATCCTAGGATAAACTGCTAGACCCACAGAATCTGCTAGATCCTGCATGTCCCCTCCACATCCGTACACAAGACCTCCCAGCTGTTTCAGTCTTCCCCTACTTGCTCAAAAACCCTTGAAGGAACGGGTAGGCACAGTAAACTTTTCTATGTATCATGAGCAATGCCAGCAGCACCTAAACTCTAGGTGTCTGAACCAAGCCTGCAGTGGTCCCAAGGTGCAAAGTCCCCAGTCTACCCCTCATGCATCATGGGTATATAAGACCTTCCTTGTCCTTTGTTACCTCAATTTCCTCGATGACATAAGTCCCCTGCTTCCTGCAGGTTTCATGACAATAGTGACTTCTTGATTTGTACTCTGAATCCCTCAAATAAGATATGCTGCATGCATAACCCGGGCGCCAGGCTTGCCCACAAGGCATAGGAAGTGAACTCAGCTGCTGCTAAATCTTCTGGTACCCGGCTTCAACAAGCACATGGGTAAAAACAAATAACTCTAAGGTGTCCATCTATCATCTTATCGGGCTTCGTGGGCTTTGTTTGCACAGTTATCTTCCCGAGGCTGACATTGTGTGCCGAATACAAGCTGATATATTCCCCTAACTGCCATATCACTGATAAAGAATAGCCGAGCTTCAGGTTCATTACCTGTCATTACACCATGTACATGTCGCTGGGGGCCAGAGCAGCAATTCTTCCTGAGTCTCTCCAGCTGTATAGCCTCCCAGTCAGAGCTCCAGGTTCAAAAGGCTGTGGCTCACTGCTCAGCCCTGGGTAAGCCCCGTGCCATCCTCTCTTCCTCTCCTGGGTAGCCGAAACCTAGGGGATGGGGAGACTTGAGCTCCAGCTGCTTCAGATGAGATCTGCAAGGAGAACAGAGGTCTCCATCACAATCGGGCCCAGGCATACAAGTCCAGGCGTGAACTGTCTTCTACCTAGCCTCCTATTCTTCTTTATTATTAGATCCCACGGTACCTGGTGATGAAGTCACGTAGGGTTTCCAATGACAGTGATCTGACCACAGACTCAGGGCTCCAGTGTACATGCACATGCATGCATGCACACACACACA
>JANHMN010000013.1:13143484-13185442 GCA_030674055.1 Rhabdomys pumilio
TAATTACGCTTTGGGTCTTCTCCTAGGGAAAGCTATGAGGAGTAAGAAGAGAGAGAGGGGGAGGGGCATGGGGCACAGGGTGAGGGGTGCAGGGTGCAGGTCACAGGGCATGAAGCAGAGAAAAGGAGCTGAAAAGATATTGAGATAACAAGAGTATCTCAGGCTTAAAGAGAACTGGTTACAATTTAAGTGCTGATAACTCACTAGCCTCCAAGTTACCTGGCCCACAGCACTGCCCTTGAGAACCTTCTTCAAGAGGCAACAAGCAACATGGCGGATACAGAGCCTCTTTGGAAGGCAAGATGATAGTATCAATCCCTTTGAAAAGCACATGTACTCCTTATGCTGTCTAACGCCCGTGATCTAGTCCTGAGAATGGAAAAGAAGAAGAAGAAGCCCACAGGATTCTGCCCGTGTGAAGAAAGAGCTCCCACTCTGGACAAGGCTTCTCAGCTTGATTCTGACACACAGGACTCTCACACAGGTCATTCTTCCTGGCCTTAGTAGCCAGTGCTAGCCTGATTCTGGAGCAAACAGACCCAAGGCTAGCCAGCCAGGACAGGAGACAGATCCTGAAGGAGGCAGGAAGATGAACCCAAACATAATAGCTCCATAGTTTCCGTAGCTCCTCGTGCCTGCCTCCGGCCAGCAGAGAACCAAGCACAACACATTAGACCACAAAGGAGGAACAAAAATCAGCTCCTGGTATTACTTGCTAATTGAGCCCCAAGTGTGTACACGTGCAGTGGGGGAAGGGAAGGAGCTGACCTTAAAAAATAGGCCACTATCCTGGCCCACCAGTGACACAGTCAGCTGGGTCATTTGATACTGGACAGACAGCAAATGGTGGGACACCCACATCTATGTGGCCGGGGTATGTGTGTGCAGGGCTGGCACGTCCTGGCCCTCCTGTGGGGTGGGGCTGAAACATATTCATAGCAGATGGTGCTGTCACCCTCGCTCCAGGATTCTCAGTCCTAATTATCTGTGCTGTCAGCCAAACAATTAACCCTCAAAGAAAAATTGCAATGTCCACCCCCAACCATATGAAAAGGCAATTTTCCCAAGGGCGAGAGATACCTAGGGCAGTGTTATGCTCGGCTCCAGATCTCACCAGTGTCTGGCCTCAGAGGTCTATCGATGGGTTTGTGGCACTCTTCCTGCTTCCTCTGACCCTCAGAACTTTCTTGTAAAAGGAGGAGCAGGGGTTGGTACCGAGGGTTCCCTGAGCCCCACAAAGCTACCTTCTTACATTGCCCTACATCTCAATTTGGAGTTTGCTTGCCGAAGCTGAGCTTCCCTTTGTTCCTCCAGCATTCAGCCGGGGTACATTTACCGTGTGATTGGCTGGAGGAGATACATAGAAATGTCTCCTCAGTCTCCCTGATCCTTCTCAGAGCTCTTGTCTTCGTTGAGAGGAGAGGACAGTCATCTCCTTGATCCTTCAGAAAATGGGACTACGGAAACAGGGTCTCTTCTCCAGCAAGAATTTGAAGAGCAAGTCCCTGTGGTCCCAGGGCAGAGCTGCAGAGGGGAGGGTGCTGTGCTATATCTCGAGGGCAGAACGCCTCCAACCCATCTCCCACAGCTGCACCGCTCAGGTCTCAAGGCCACCACTGGGCAGGTGCAGGACCTGCCCTGTTGGTGCTCATTAAACAGCAGAGGCCATGCACCATTATGCCTCCCCTGAAAGGAAGTAACTGAAAAGAGAGAGCTCACGGGGCTGAGGCATGATGTCTGTCACCTAAGAGGGCTACTGTGTAAAGTATGCTGGGTGCAAGGAAGTCATCCAGCACCATGCGCTGACGGCAAAAGCAGAAGTCTTCAGGGAGGCTTTGCAGGAAGCCTCAGAGGGTGACCGCTCCCCTGGCCACTTTGCACCAACGCCATCAGAGACATTAAGGATACAGCCCTTCACAGAGAGAAGAAGGAACAGGCCTGGTGCAGGCAACCTCGGTCTTATTCCACAGATTAGGGATGTCAGGACAGAAAGGGGACGGCAAGACAGAACACACTCTGTCCCACTGAAAGTCAGAAAGTCCCTTTGAGACAGGGGCATGCTCTGGCTACCGGGAAGAAAGTGGGCAGAGGGTGGACCAGGAGCTGGAACTCCTTCTTGCCACCATTTGCCCATCTCAAGTTTGTGACATCTTTCTTCCTGCTCCCTGTGGTCCACTGTCCACCTATGCGCACCCCCTTTTGCCCAAGGGGTACAGGGTCCCACAGCTCCTCCACATGCTTGCTTTCATATAGGGACTTGCCTACCCAGAGTCTGCCTGCTTGGGGGCAGTAGATATGAGTGCACCCCCCTACACCGCCACCCCCATCCCCTGTCCAGAGCCCATGTAGGACAGGCGCCAAAGTCTGGCTGGAGACGTTTCTAAATATGAGCTTGGCACAGAGAGTCAGGTTCCCAGACCTCCCTGGCCCAGGAGACTCTACAAGCATTCTCCAGGCAGGCTGAGAGAGAGAGAGAGGGAGGGAGGAGAGAGAGCTGGGGGCAGTGGGATCAGGAGACTGCCAGGCGGTGAGAAGCATAGCCCCAGCCCCCTGGAAGTCCTGCATCCTTGTTAAGGGAAGAAAAAGGATTACCCAGTGCCCAGAGCCTGATCAATTGCCCACAACCCTTGCGGCGGGGATGAGAATGCCAGTGCCGTCTCAAATGTGCATGGATTAAAGATATACAAATAGAATCTTTTTTCTACCCCTCTCCTCAACCCCCTGAAGCCTGGGATGCTTGTTAAAAATAGCCTTGTGGTGGCTGGGATCCTACACTACCCAATGGCTGGCAGGAAAATGAAGGAGAGGGCTATGGTAAGTGGCTACCCTTGGGAAGTGGGAAAGGAAAGTCCCAGAGGACGGCTGTCTGTCTCAAGAGTCTCAGGACACACTTCTGCACGGCTTGGATCTTTACCAGAAAGCAGATATTTTATTCTACACCAGTGTGTGAGCTGCATCTTGCTGCCTAAGCTTTAGGCAGAATTGATACTGATTTAGGAAGCCAGCATCATGGTACAGGCTGGGCAGGTAGTGGAGTCACCCAAGACAAAGAACCCAGCATCATGCAAGGAGGAATGAATCCAGAGCATGGCCTCAGCAGGGACCTGAGTTCTCTGGGCCTGGTTACTTGCTATAGAAGGGAACAGTTGGATTTATTGCTTTATCACTTCCTGATTTGAAAAACAACTATCTACCCTTGCATCTTCCCACCATGAAAGATGAAGGAAATTGTCTTTGAGTGTGTGTGTGTGTGTGTGTGTGTGAGGGGGGTTGTTGGGGTGAGGAGTGTTACTTGAGCTCACACTCCTGCCTGGAGCAGCCATCTTGGATCCAAGTTGTCAATCTTACATGTTCTACTCCCCCGCTCCTATACGCATCCCACTGGCCCCTTCACTCCCTCTGTCTGCTCAGCAGTGTGTGCACCTGATTTCTGCCTCCTACCCTACAGCTCTGGAGGATGTGGACCTGAGATCAAAGATCCTCAGACTCTTTGTCCTAATGCAGATGAAGATGCTGACTTGTAGACCCAGGTGAGGTAGGGGTGTACATATTTAATAATCTCCTAGGGGACATCCACGTCACTCTGCTGGTCTGAGACCATCCTTTGACTAGCAAGGATCATGCTAGGATGGGGGAGACAGGGATGCTTGTGGAGAAACAGGGATCAGGGTGGCCAGTCACCCCCACATCAGAGGAGGAGCATATTCAGACAGTGGTGTGGTTCAGGAATGGCTGTGTGGGTTCGAGGGACACTGGGGAAGAAGAGGAGGATGCTGTGTGATGTTTCCTGACCTACGCACACAACTCTTCAGGAAGCATCCCTGGGACACATTCCCCAAGAGCTGATGGTACTCATGGCTGTTCTGTCTTCAGAACTGGCCTGTGCATGCTGGTCCACTGATGGTGGGGCTGTCGGTGGAGCCATGGAGGCTGCGTGTAACTATGTCTGTTTTAATTTAGTTGTCATTTTCTATATTTTCCTTAAGTTTTATCATCTTTGTAATTTAAAAATATATCTTCTATATATTCTCAGATGCCCACTCCCCAGAACTGCCCATTATTCTTTGTTACTGAGGTTTTATGTAATTTTTTTTTTAAAGCACAAGCTGCCATTGTTTCAAAAGCTGGAGAATGGAGCATTAAATCTTCTCAGTCAAACCCCAAAATACGGCAACTCGGATTGTGTTTTCCCTCAGAGCCAAGAGTCCAGCGCTTTGGAAGGCTGGCGCCGTCACCTCTCACTATAGCAACAGGGAGACCTTGGTAACCCGGAGCGTGGTTATTAAGAGTAAAAATAGGAAGTGTGTGGAGAGACACTGGGTGAGAAGCTGCCGTGGACCTGCCGGGCAGCCTGGATTTGTAACCCTCAGCCCCTCTTGCAAGAAACAGAATGCAAAAACCAGAGCCTGCGAGCTTGCTCCTGTGAGATGACAGAAGCACCTGGCAATTTCCTCTTTGCTGCTGGCTCCAGAGCTACCTGCTGCCTTTCAGAATGGTTCCAGGTGAGCCCAGAAGTGGGCTCCTCTCAAACAGCTATGACAGAAGATTCTGAAGGAGGATGTTCTCGTCTTTGCTACATATTGGACTGTTTGCATTTCTCAACTACCTACCCCAGGTGGCCCCTAGGTAGCATCCCTGGCTTCTCAGCAGCACTTGGTCCCGACAGACACCTCCTTGGTGCAGTCTCAACTTGTCCCTGGACAGATGTTTCAGGCTCCCCAGGGTCCCACCTAGATCTTGGTGCTGACCTGGTGAGGCTGGGGAAAGTCCTAACCCTGGTCTGCAGTGCCATGCGCAATGCTCAAACCCAGGCTGCAACCTCCTGTCTCCGACGCTCTGCTCCACCATCTGTGAATCTGGAGACGAGTTGCGTGATCTCTCAGTCCTCGCTGCTTCTCACTTTGATGCTAACACTACAGTCAGAAAAGTGATTTTTTTTTTGAGATAACTAAACATCGCTCCCTTAAGTAAGAAAGTGTATTTTATTTTAATCTTACTGCTCAAAGTATGTTTTTAAACACTTACGGGCTTCTCTTCCTTTTGTAGAGAAGAATGTGTGGTGTGAAATTCATTTTTGTACACCCTTCCAGATCTTGTTCTGCAAAGCTCTTAGGAGGCTAAGACCCTCAGCATCTCTGGTCTCATCTCATTCTGTCAGGCGCTGCCTCGGACACGCTGGCTTTTCTTCCTCATCTTCCCAGTGAGTTCAAGGTCCCAGCCACCATGCTACTTATCTGGGCGTGACTGCCTAAAGCAACTGCCCACCTAGTTCTTCATGTGTAATTCCAGGTTTGGCAACCAGGATTTGAGCTGGGTGGGGACAGTGTGTCAAGGAGCAAAGCACCTAAGAGCTTTCCCTGCTTTGACACTGAGGCCATGCACTGCATGTGAGCAGACGCCAGGACACTGGCCCTTTGCCCTAACGGGCACATCCTTAGCATTGCTGGCTGGCTTTCCCAGAGCATATTTACAGACTGTCAGAGGATCTGACATCACTGTGGGGCCAGACAAAAAAATGGGGCAACAGTTAGACTTTCACCCCAACTCCTGCAAACCAACCTCCCACTTTCACTCTACTTGCCTATGGCTTCCTACATGAGAGAGAAGCCTTAGTTCCTACTCCCCTGGCTCCCCAAGAAGCCCTGAGAGGCCCTTAGACAGAGACAGGCTTCTATCTAGACCCAGGACCACTGAGTAGAGCAATGCTCAGGCATGTACCTCTCTCTCTTTGCAGGTTCCAAAGCAACCATGCCTCTGCCTTGCTCCTTCCACTTAGAGAAGAGCCAATTTCCACTAATGTAGTTTTGCATGCCACATAACTGGCTGCCTCTTCTCTTTGCTGTCCCAGCCAACAGCCCTCCCCTGTGCCGTCCCTGGACACCCAAACTTCCTGCCCAGTGATACAGCCAGCAAGGAACCTGGGGCGTATGAGTAGAAATGAGATTTCCAGCTTGCCTGTGTGCAGACAGTCTATGTCCTGTGATGACAGTTGCAACTGTGGAAATCCTCACCCCCACCCCATATCCCTACACAAAAAGGTTCTGGGGACAAAACAGAGACATCACTTTGAAACCAAGAAGGCCAGGATCAGGGCAGAGGACAGAAAGTGAGGGAACACAGGGATGGAGAAAGAATAGGAAGCCTGGATGGCCCCAGTTCTGCTGGATCAAGCCTCCACCCACCAAGAGGGTTGGCATGAAGATTTGGCACTCTCTGCCAGCCCACAGCCCTGCCTTCCTGGCCCAGGAGTAGCACGGTAGCACCAAAATGAGCCAGGACTATAAAGGAGTACAAACTTTGCCAGAGACCAATACCAGGAGCCAGGAGTCTTGGAGGGTAAGTTCAAGCCACCACGAAAACAACCCTGCCCGAGCTGTACCTAGCTCTGCTTTGCTGCCTTCGTTCCCGTGGGAGGAGAGGAATATTTAGCCCATGTGACACTGGGGCCAGACTGGAAGGCAGGCCTAGATTATAACTCAGTCCCAGACACACCCATCCCTGGGTCACCCTAGGTCTTGGTCCAAATCCCATTTTTACAGATGTTCCAAAGAGTAAACTACCAAAGGTCACACAGCCTGTCAATGGGACGTGTGGATGGGATCCATCTGCTTATTCCAAGACCCATGCTTTTGGTTGCCAACTCTTCCCTGACGTGGCTGCCTGGCTGCTTTGTTCCTAAGGATGCTGCCACCCTGGATGGCATTACTGCTCCATGTCACCTTGAGATGGTGTTGGCAGGATCAGCCCTGAGGTATGTCCAGTTTCTAGGTGTTACAGCATAGACATGTCACCTGGCTGTGTCCACTGCAGCCTCTACTCCAACACACCAGGGAAAGAGCCATGAGAGTAGGGCAGAGGTACAGGAGGATAGCATGGTGTGAAGTACAAGGGAGAGAGAGGCCCTGAGTGTAGCTCTTGAATGGCATTGGAAACAGGCAGCAGACAGTCTTGAGAAGTGTCTGTGAGTAGCTTGGTGGCATCTTCCCTCCATGCAAACCAGGAGAGGGAGGACTCACAGAGGAAATAAACTTCCCCTTTGTCCATTTCCCAGCATATCATGGGCACCGACAAAGGACACGGTGGAAACCGATGAAAGATGAAGCTTAGGGCTCCATCTTCCTTGTTGGCTTTGTCTCTCTCATTCCTCTTAAGCCCTGACTAGCTTCAGCTGTGCAAACATGAGTCGCTGCATTTGCTCTTCCACTTAAGGACACCAGTGAATAATGCCAAGATAAGGGGCTGGTGACAGACAGCAAGGTAGCCTCTAACTGAGGTTGCAGTGCTCTCAGAAGAGGTGAGACATACAGGTGACAGAGCAGAAACTCTAAGACACCTTAGAATGTGGATGGTACCCAGGCCAAGTGCAGCATGAGGAAGAGCCAAGCTTCTCCATGGACAGGATCTGCAGCTCAGCTGGGGAAAGGGGCCCAGTCCATAGACAAAGCATCTCAAAATACCCAGGCCTTGCTGGGGCTATGGTGGAGACACAGTTCTGGCCCACTGCAGTCAGTTTTAAGGAGAAGAGACTGAATAGACTGCCTCAGAGCCACCAGGGACCTTCCATTGTGTCTCAGCATCCAGCAAGCATTTGGCACGGTGGGTTCTTTCGTTAATGCGATGGTCCAATGTTCTGGGTGGAACAGCACATACTGAGGACAGAGTTCTAACATGCCTGAGCAAGGTAAACATGGCCTTTCCCTCATTTCCTCTGCCTTTCTAAAAACCATTAGGCTATATTCCCCAAAGCTAGCCACCAAGCTCTATTCCTTATTTGGCCACTTCTGTCCCCTGTGAGTGACTACCAAGGTCCATCTATCAAAATATTGAAGTCTAACAATCACAAATCCCTTTTGGTTCACCTAATTAACATGCCTAATTAAACTTAAACACCTCATCCTAACATGGGGTTTCCCCTTTTACCTTTATAAACTGCCTGTGGGTCGTGTCTGTCTCCTCTCTATCCAGAGGCAGTCCTTTCTCCCTCTGGGCAATATCCCACTCTCCTCTTCCCTGTTCCCTCTCCTTCTTCCTCATCATCTATCTCCTGGCTTTGTCTCTTAGTCTCTGCCCTTTGTCCTTCTGAGGTAGTTAAGTCTCCCTTGTGCTGATAACTTAGTCTGATGCTACTGGAGATCCTTTCCCTTAGGGCCTGCATAACACAGTTCTAAAACTGGGAGACTCTTAGGTTGTGTCCTGTGTGACAACCCTACCCTAACTAGACTTCTTTCTACATTGATTTGAGCAGGATATCAGCTTTGCTACAGGGCTGGGTTGTTTGTGGAGTTTTGTTGTTATTTATCTGGGGACAGTATTATTATTGGAACAAATTTCCACAAACTGGGTGACTTAAACAACAGGAATCCATCTCTCAGCTGTGAGGGTCAGAAGCTGGAAAATGTCTTCCTAAGCCCAGAGCAAGGTGCCAGCTGTTATTGAATGACAAAACTTTTTCTGGAGAAAGGCAACACTCATCTCCAGGTAGGAAAACCATGACAGACAAAAGGATACAAACCACTGAAGTCCACTTGAGGAGCCTAATGGGTTTTATTGGGGTTACTTAAGGGAATATCGGTGAGGGGTTACTTAATAGCAGAAATGACTCAAAAACAGCTGTATCACCAAAGCCCACTCCAGCACAGGTGACAGCTCACATAGCTGGGAACCTGGAGCACACTGTACAGCCTGCAGATAGCTCAGCAGGCTGGAGATTGTCCTTTCCAGGTGCCTCAGTTGGTCTAAACTTCATCTTCCTTCAGTCTGAGAAGAACTCTCAGTTCTTACTGCTTACACTGGCAGGGAAGAGCTTAGTGAATCTGGTCACTTTCAGGGACTTCCTGAAGCTTTTTTGAGTTGCTTAGCTTCCTGCTTTGTGCCTGATGGGATGTTTCAGTCTCAGAAAGTTTTATACAGCAGCTGATCAACGTTCTCTCCTCTACTCCTGCTGGGGGCTTCAGAGGAGGAAGCAAGTCCTAGCCTTGACCAGAGGCGACCTGTGTCTGGCTTCTGGGACTCCATCTCCACCTTCAACGCCAGCAGCACACACACCTCTCCAACAGCTCTGTAGTCACTGATCTGATGCCAGCTGGAAAGGTCAGTCTACAAAATCATTGTCCAGGAAGGACTAGGAGTGTAGCCATGTCAGTCATGCCTGCAGACAATTCTCTGACTTTCTCATGAAGACAACATATGTTTCAAGCTGACATTCCAATCCTAGCCTAAGCATAAGTAATGAACTTGCACATAAGAGTTTCCTGCTGGAAGCTACTTGTGCACTATTTCTAAACATGGTTTTCACACACGTGCCTGCAAACCCCATCCTGGCTATGAGAAAATTTGTAATTTGAGGAGTATCTTAGTTTCTGGGCTATTTGCTGTGAAGAGACACCATGACCAATGCAACTCTTATAAAAGAAAGCATTTAACTGGAGGCTCATTTACAGTTTTAGAGAGTTAGGCAGTGATCATCATGGCAGGAAGCAGGCAGGCATGGAGTTAGAGCAGTAGTCTAGAGCTTTATATCCTGATCCACAGATGACAAGCACACAGAGAGAAAGTGAGCCTGCTGTGCACTTTTGAATCCTTAAAGGTTACTCCCAGTGACACACTTCCTCCAACAAGGCCACACCTCCTAATCCTTCTCAAATAGTTCCACTAACTAGGCACCATCCAAGTATTCAAGCATATAAGCCTATGGGGCCATATTCTCATTCAAACCACCATAGGGATATAAAGTTGATTCCCCATGCTGAAAGAACCTGTCTGACACCTTTTCAGTCCCTCATCACCAAATGCAAGCAGAATTGAGTTTTTCTTCCCTCGTGGTTTTCAGATCGTATCTATCTAATGGATTTAAAACTAGATCTTAGAGACTTGTAGATTCCTGCTCTTACTGGCAAGTCTAGTAGCAATTCCACCCTCTACCTCCAGTTAGGTACAAGAGGAGCAACAGCAGCCAGTCTGAGGAACAGCAATATGCCTCTCAAGGTTCACATAAAGATAAGCCAAAATTACTCACTGTGCTCTCAAACCTTCTGGACTGTCGGTGCTCCTCAGCAGCCCCAAACATCCAGGCTCCATGCCAAACGTCTCTTGGTATATGGGCTCCTGGCCTCACACCACCTGAATGTTAACTCAGGGCTCAGAGAAGAGTTTTTCTATATAGACCAGCTCTTCCTCAAGTGAACCATCCATCTCTGCTGTTCCTGGTCTTTCCCACTTTGCCTCTCAGGCCATCAACATTCACCCACCTGTGTCCACAAACCACTGGCCCCTAGAGGCTTCACCTTCCAAAGTGACTTAGGATAGTGTCATAAAGTTGTTACTTTTCTTCCTAAGCATCTCTGATTTATAAAATAAGCCTCTAAGAACTTTGGGGATGACACAGAAAGAGTCTAAGAGGAAAGTGAGTTGGGTAGAAAAAGTTCTGACATCTAACCTTGACACCACACCACACCAATCATGAACTAAAGCTTGCTTTAGTCTTACGGACCCGGGTTCTTATCCTGACCCAGGCCAGGGAGCCCCCTCCCTCCTCCCTCAGCAACAGTGTATACTGTGCAAGTCTAGGAGGTGCTGTACCGTGCCGGTCTATATGAATTGCACAGTCTTGCATGTTTGCATGTTGCCCAAAGAATACCTGCTTCTGGAAACCTCCATCACATGCTCACTCCTTACGCCTGACTTTCTTGGTGTTTAGCCTCCCCCTCATCCCAGACACACGAACCACGTGTTCTCTTAATTGAGGTTGATTGGGGTAGGTGGGGAACTATTTGTGCCCCCTGAGAATGACTAAGTCCAAGGGGCTGAGAGGGTAGCAAGGCCCTTAAAGGGGACCAGCAACAGCAAGCAGTACTTGGGAACTTGTCATATGTGGTCTTTCTGTGCCTCATCTCTTCCCTCTTGAGTGGAACACCCTGGAGGTGGGGCCCAACAGCTGTGTTAGCAGGTCACCAGGCAGCTTAGCTATACCTGAAGTTTGACAAGCAACTCCCCACACCCCCCCACACACACACCATTTCAGGTGCCTTAGGGCATCCTTGATATCGCTTCTAAATAGCCAGTTTTCCAGCGGCAGTCATGGCTGCCCACCTTGGATGCCACCCCCCAATCCCACCTTGGTTTTAGGGGGTCATCAAGAGGAGCAAAACAGAAAGCCGCACACACTGGTACCAGGGCTGCAGGCAAATAGCGTAGGCCAGGCAGCCTGAGCCTCCTCCCAGAGCACTCCTGCTCCAAGCCTCTCCCTGGTCCTGCTAACTGGGTGGTTAAATTATTCAACAACCAATTAGAGCTTAACAATGTCCCTGTCTCCCAGCCCAGTGATTCTCCTGGCTGCCGCCAGCCACACAAACGATTTCCAACACAAAACAGAGTATGCGCAGGAATTTAACACCAGGGAGGGCCCCCTCTGTGCACCCCCATGCTTTATCACAGCCTGCCCACATAACACCCCCTTATCCTCTCCCCTGAGGCAGATGTGGGTGGATGAACAGGCCAGACAAGCAGCAAATGAGGGGCCAGACTCCAGACCATCAAGAACAGACTGGGAGTTCAAACACTGAACCAGTCTCCATGGTCATTCCTATCACTGGCAATTGAAGGACAATCAACTGATGGCCCTCCCACCTTATCCCACAGATAGGGAAACCAAGGCTGATGGGTGACTTGGCATTTTCATTACTCCATTGACTCCCACCACACCTCCAGCCTAGGTCCTAACTCATGCGATCCTATCGGAGACATACAAGTACAAGCACAGTCAGCCCTAGAAGAGCCTGGAGACAGGGGCAGGCCTTGATCAAGAACCCAACTCCACCTCTTCATGTTCCATGCTTGGACATGTGATAACATTCAGGCATTGAGGTGAACAATCACCCCAGGCAGGCTTATCCTCTTCAGCATATGTGCTGAGAAGAAATCTAGCAATAACCAGATCACCACCCTGAAACCCACTGCCTGGTGGTTCCAAAGGGCAGAGAGAACATCTTCTGCTGGAAGCAGACTCCCACCCCCCACCATAGGGAAGGCCACCCCCACTCCACGGGAGGGGAGTTGGGGTGGAGCAGAAGGTGTAACAAAGACAAGATTCACCTTTTTGGTTTTACTCAGAGGCCCCTGGGAGGAAGGGGGTTGAAAATGAGGTACGTATTCTCAGTTTTCCCCGTCTCTCAAAAGCCTTTACATCAAATTAGAGGAGGTGACACTGAAAATGAGACCAAGAAGAGTACTAAGGAGAAAAGACTGTGTTCACTCAGACTATGGGAGCTCAGACAGCAAGGGGCTTTTGCCGGGTGCTCAGGTAGTAAAGGAACAGGTAGCCTTCCCTGAAGGCACAGATGGGACCTTCAGGTTCCACAAAGGACTACAGAGGCATTCAGACATGGCCTCACTCATCCTGACAAGCCCTTCCTATCTCCTAGAACCAGCCAACTGGGCTAGTAACAGATACTCCTGGGTATCTTAGGCTTGAGGTAACACAAGTTCCTTTAGGGTCACCATATGTGTCTACACATGTAGAGAAAATATGAAGTCACCACACATGTCTCCTTTTCACAGCAACTTTCCCCTGATTTGCCCTACGCTAAAGTTGCAGGATGAAGTATGAGAGGCAGCAAGCATCCTCCGGGTAAACAGCCCGTGCCCATGCCAATGGAGGCAGGCTGGGCTGTGCTGCTGTAACAGCAAACATGTCCAGAAGCTCAGGAACTCTGAATGGTTCTTTGGTTCTACCCTGCTACGTGTGGGGCTTGTTTCTGAATTCATAAACACACTTGAAATTAGACAGTGGTAGGTAGTGGCCCAACCACAAGAACACACCAAGTCCTTTAGTGCATGGACTTTGTGTCCCCCGTAAGGCTATTAAGAACACATCAGGTCTATCTCTCCCTCCATAGCTGCAGACCCACAGGGACATTGCCTGTGGGTCACTCAAAGCACCACCTGGTGCAGGGACACTATCTAGAACACTGCTAACTGTCCTGTGAGCTCTGGAGGAGAGACACGCCTTCCTGGAAGAGAAGCTCACATTCAGGACTCACTGGCAAGAACCAGCCCAGGGCTCCACCCCACAATGGCAGGTACAGGGAGGGAGGCCAAAGGCTGAGAGCCAGAGGGCTGACGAACTCCTCAAAGACTTCTGGCTTCAGCATACACACCCAGTCACCCAGGATCTGAGGGCTTGCCTCTGCCCCTTCCCTTGCCCATGACGAGCCAGACTTTCTCTGCTTATCTGTCATTTCTACGTCGGGGTGAAAAAGAACATCCAAGGAAGACTTAGCATCAAGATACCATAAAGACAGAAAAATCAAAGTACAATTTTTAAAGAAAACAACAGAGGCCATCATGGTGATAGATGAGATTACAGTCCTGTACTATAGAGCCTCGTGGGAGACTACACAGTTTTACAGGAGCTAAAGGTGGTTGCATCGTTACGTGTGACAGGCAGCAGATGTATTCCTATCACTAAGCAATCTGAGAAACAAGGAATGGCCCACTCACCTCATCACAGATGGGAGATGAGATTGTCAGGAGAGGTAGGACTTTCTCCACCCTCTTGGACCCCACCCACCCCCCACACCACACTCAGAGCCTGGTCTGGGTCCTATGGCATTTCTTTTTTATTATTATTATCATTTTTTTGAGAATCATATACCATTTTTACATCATTTCACCCTCCTTCCCTTCCAACTCCTCCTGTATCCCCCTTAGACTTCTTAATAATATGGCTCTTGTGTATATGCGTTTAGGGCTGACCGATTTGAATTAGATAATCTGTCAGGGTGTTCAGTCCTGGAAAAGACCGATCCCCCCTCTCTCAGCCACCAGAGATTGTCTAGAAGTATACATAGGATCTTATGAGATTTCCTGAATCTACATTGTCACGTCAACTAGTGTTGTCATTATTCAGGCCTTGCTTGTGCACTCATATTGTTGAGAATTCGTGGGTGCAGCTTCCTGTCCTATAGTGAACATACTAACTGGAGCAGATACCCTGGTGCTATGGTTCTTACAGTCTTTCTGCCCCATCCTGTATAATATCCCCGAGTCCTACATAGAGGAGTTGTACTGTAGATATACAAATTCAGGGTTAGGCACCCTACCATCTACTTTTCTCTGCACTGTGACCAGCTTTGGATTTCTGTAATAATCTCTATCTGTTGCAAAAAGAAGCTTCTTTGATGATGGATGAGAGATACATCTATCTATCTGTGGGTATAAAGACAAGTTCTTAGAACACAGTTAGAGAGTATGTTGTATTAGGATCTCTTCCAGCATCTATCACTGTGCCAGTCATTGTACTTGGCTAGGCTCATAGCAACATGTGGGGAGCGGCTCCACCATTACATTACGGTGTGTGCACATGCTCACGTCCTAGGTAGAGTAAAGAAGAATGTGCGCATATGCCTACGCGTCACCCCTTCCTGGAGCGAGTGTGCCCAGGCCATACGTTAACCGGTCTGAGACTGCGGGAGCCTGTCAGGAGCTGCCACGTCCTAAGCGAGCGTTAGGCTCTATATAAGGGATGGGTTTTCTGTCCTTGGGGCTCTCCACTTCTCGTTGCTTGAAGAAGCTTGTGATCTCGCTCTCAAGATGCATTAAAGCTTCATCTGCAGAAGGATCCTGTGTGAACCGCGTCTTTCCTGCTGGCGGGAGGTAGCGCGGGACAGCAACAGTCACAAATCCCCTCCTATTTAGGAAGCTTTAAGTCAAATTAGAAGGCTGTCGGTTACCTCAAAGATATATATATCTCGCTGTTGTACCACTGGTGCTGTCTTGTCAGGCCATTGCAGTGGCTCAGAAACTGCAGCTGAGTACTGAGTAGGACAACTTATTTCCTGGGAACTTTGGGTTGGACTTGACTCTGGAAGACAGAGGGAGACAGAGGAAGAGGACAGAACCCAGAAGGGACTAGTTTTGTAGTCCAGGTGAGAGGTTGAGAGCCTGAAGCAAGGTAGGGGGATGGAGCACTAAGAGAGTCCCTAAGACTTGATGATCACTCAAATGTGGTGTAGGAGTGAATCGTTACAGAAGAGTCAGGGGAGCATCAAACATGCCACATAGGGTAGCAATCTGAGAAGATGAGGTAGGGCAGCCTGTGGCTATGAGGGATAATAAGAGAGAAAGAGAAAAAGCAGGGAGGACTCCACAGGGCAAATGTCCCTAAATATGCCATCAGGAACTGGCAAGTGAACGGGAGCTGGAGGGCTAGAGGGGTGTGGAATATACTTCTCCCAGAGTGGAGCATACATTTTTTTGTCCTGAGTAAAGAGAGCTGGGGGAAAGAGAGAGAGGGAAAGAGAGAGACAGAGTGGGGGAGGGAGGGAAAGATAGATAGATAGATAGATAGAGAGAGAGAGAGAGAGAGAGAGAGAGAGAGAGAGAGAGAGAGTGTGTTCAAGCAGGGGGATATCGAGAAGAGGGCTGGCTACTTGTGCCTCCATGAATGAGGTCTGGTACACATGGGGAAGCCTAGGCAAGTGACAGAATTGAGGGCATTTGTTTTCCCAGTGCCAGGCAAAATCCATGGGTTATGGTATTAACCCCCATTCCCCCATGTCACTGCTGACAGTGAAGAACCTTTCTTGCAATGTTTCATTGGGATAGAAGTCTTAGTTTCACAAAATGTCTTCCCACCTGGTCTCATGTGTCTCTCACGGTTGGTCCTGTGATGTCAGACCGGCACAAAGCGTTCAGTTCTGACAAGTGGAGAAGTTAGGTTTGGGAGCACAGGTAGCTTCTCCCCAGAGTCCTGACGTGAGTCATGGTGGAGAGCCAGTCTTCATAGCCCATGTTCCCATGAGTCAAACTTCTGCTGTCCTACCTTTCACTCCCCCAAGCTCCCACTTTTCAGATCCCGCAGGACCCTGCTGTGACTCACCTACAGAGCCTGCTGCAGAGCACAAAACTTGCACGCTTCCCTTTAATCTGATTGGACACTCCAGATTCCAGTGTCCAGCTGAAACATGTCTGGGCATTGCCAAGCAAACAGGTTACTTCGATGCCTGTGGGCACATTCGCTGCCTTGGGAATGCTGGTGGTCTGCTCTCTTTGCCCTCCTCTCCTCAAATGCCCTGTGCCATGGAGAGGAAGTTCATCTGTAGCATACTGGTACCTTTCGGAGTCTTTAAGGGCTCTTGTTGTAAGTCAGAAGGAGGGAGGAGGCTGCACAGTGTTAGAGTCGTCTGGACCAAGGCATGTGCCCATCAGCCAGTGAAGCAGGAGAAAGCAATGGGTAAGTCGCCCACTCTCCCACAGATGCAGTTTGACCTGCCCTGAGGTGATGACCCCTGTTAGATGTACTTGTATCTCTCTGCAGGGCTACCACAGACGATAGGCCTCCATCCCTTCTTCACCCTTTGCAGATGAATTATCAGGGATTGAAAGATGTAAAACACCTACTCCAAAGTCAGCCATCCTGACTGAACTAGGGCACCAGACCCTGTATCCTGAGGAACATCAGGGGCAGGAGTATGTCTGTTTCCTCCCTGTCACCAAGGTTTTTGCACATCTGAGCATGTCCATTTCACTGGGCAGCCCTTCCTGAGTTTTCCCCACACCAGCCACTGAATGCTCTTCCCATCTCTCCCCAGCAATACCATGAGAAACGTGCTTTCAAGCTGTGGTCTGAGTACTTGTAACCCCAGCTCCACAGGCTGAAATCCTAACCCCCGATGTAAGAGCAACCATCTCTTTGGAGAGAATTAGGCCCCAGTAGCGGAGCTCTCAGGAATGGGTCCATGCCCTTGCAAGGGCTGAAGAAACCTGAGTTCTTGCCTTCCACCGTTTGAGGACACATCCAAAGGCACCATCTAGGAACCAAAAGCAGATCTTCGCTGTATCTGCCCTGACCTTAGACCTTCAGTTTCCAGAACCACGAGCAGAACTATTCTGTTGTTCACAAGTCACCTGATTTATTGTATTTCATCATAGCCATTCAAACCGACCAAGTCAGAGGACAGTGGTGGGGTTCTGCGGCTACCTGCAGAAACACAGGCAACAGCTCCAGCTCCGGCCTCCCAATGCAGCCTTTGATTCTAAAAGGTGCAGAAGGCCCCTTGCCTCTTAGTCCAAACTCACACTGTCTATAGAGGTTCATGAGAAAAAAAACACCAGTGAATGACCCATAGCTGTCCACGATGGCACTGCAATTTGTTTTGCTTTGGGTTGTTGAGAAAAGGACTCGCCATATAACTCTGGCTAGCCCAGAACTCACAGTATAGATCAGGCTGATCTTGAACTTAGAGAACTCTAGAAGCCTCTGCTTTTAGAGTGCTGGGACCAACAGTGTGCAGCACCACACCCAGCTCTGCTGTCTCCATGGAAACGCTGACCTGAACACACACAGAAGGGGAGATCCAGAGTGAAAGTAAATCATAAAATAATAAAATGTTTTGACCAAGAGTTCACCTGGATGAAAGGGTGACACCGACCTAATGTGGCCTGTAGTTCTGGGGCAGGTTGCTTGGTTTCTTCTCACCTCAGCCTCACCCAAGGGACAGAGTAACTGTCACCAATGTCCGAGAACCAGCAGATCACCTGTGAGAAGCACTGAGACCCATGCCTTGCAGGGGGTGGGGCGCAGAGCTGCTGGTGGGTGCTGCTGCTGTAGGCATTGTAAACGTACTTGATCTCCAAAGCAGGAGGAAGGCTTCCCAGAGCAGCTGGAGTGTGCGTCTGCAGGAAGGTGGCCTTTTAAGAATTAATACGATGGAGAAGGGAGGGTACCACACACGGAGGGCAGAAGATGAGAATCCCCAGAGTTGGAATTTGGACATTAATTCACTATCAGGAAGCCACAGAGCGCAGGCTGAGCCCTGACTCTGACCCCCTCCACTCCTGCTGCTGCTGTAAGCTGGACCGTGTTATTAAAGAAAATACCCCACAGGAGCCTAAACCAAACAACTCCAGGCAACACAAGTTCAGGGAACCTTTGGCTCTATCTCCAAGGCAATTGAAAAGAGCTCAAAACAGATTAAAATATGAGATGAATTCTGAAGCCTGGGAATGAGATAAAATGAATCCTGTGACAGAGGAGCCAATATGATTATTTCATTATTTGGCTAGAAAGTTAAAATGTGCAGGAAATGTCAGCTGCTTTCCCTGGGTGGACGGAGGTGAGGGACATATGGCCATTGGGGCATATTCTTTTAATATTAAAAAACACCTTCACCCCTGACTTAGTTTTAATAAGAAAAGCTTGTTGGTAGGGCAACCTGCCCTCCTGCCAGCCCACGTGAGACCTTTCTGTGTCACACGCTCCATCCCATAATATCCTCACAAAGCATGCCGTTCACAATAAAATGAAATTCCACAGCCCCCAGCTGAGAGCGCCCTTCTTGCAGTCCCTCAGAGTGTTGATTATAACACAACCACTCCCAGCTCCTCCTGCACTCCTGTACCCCTGCATCCCTGCACCCCCGCATCCCTCTACCCCTCCTTCTCCCTCACTCACCTCCTCACTCCTCTCCTCCTGAGGCAATTCTGATTTTCATCCTGTTCACTGGTCATGGTCTGGTCCCTAGCCCTATGTCCACCATGCATTTATTTGCTCAGATTCTCAGGTACCAATCTGCAGGGTAGATGAGTGGTAGAATCTTCAAAACTGCTAGTGCAAGTTTGTGTCCACAGGGGGAGAGAGGGGTGTGATGCCAGAAGCTGAGGGTCAGGGGAGGCTGAGACAGGGAGGGTGTGGGACAAGTCTTCCCCAGAGAAGTAGCAAGTGGCCTGACCTTACAGGGCAAAGTGGCTCCGGCTATTCAGGAAGGTGTACAGAGAAGACCAGATGGAAGCATAGGAACAGTAAATGCCCATGTCAGGAAATGCCACCCACCCCCAGGGGACACTGAAGAGACACACTTGACGGGCTTAAAGAGGCCATTTGGGAGGAAAGCAAGAAAGCTAATGAGTGAGGTGGAGATTGGATGCTGTGGTGGCTAGTCTGACTGTCAGCTTGATTGGATTAAGGGTGACCCATGGGATGGTCTGTGAGGGCATTTCCAGAGATAATTCAATCACAAGGCTCTGGCATAATCAACAGATTGATTTCTTTATAGGTTCATATATGAAGGCATTATTGGGAAGGGGTCGGAGTAGGAGACGGGGCCCCTGAGGGAAGTAGCTCACGAAGGAAGCTACTGAAGCTGCATCTTGACCTTTGCTGTACCCCTTTCTCAGTTCCTATCCAAGACACTCTCACCTCCATGACATCCTACCCAAACACATCGATCCAAGCGGGTGAGGATTGAACCCTCTAGACAGAGGGATCAAATAATAACTTCTTCTCTTAAGGGGTTTCTATCAGGTATTACATCACAGTGAGGAGAAAGTAACTAATAAAGATAGACAAGGACTTTTGTATTTTTTATTTTCCAAGTAAGTACTACACCAAATGATCCAAACTCAAAAGACACAACGGATGCGGAGTGGAAAGTCAGGGCCAGGAGCATAACTCCATGGAAGGAACCTTTACCCAGCATGATCTGAGGTTCAGTCCTCAGCACCATACGTGCATGACAAAACACAACAAAACAGCAAAAACAAAACACCACCTCCCAAACCTTGTCTCCTAGATCGTCTAGTCTCCATTCAAAGACAACTAATGTCACCTATGTTTTCTGTATCTTTTCAGAAGATATTTTACACATATACAAGTGAATACATGAAAATGGAAGCACACAATGTACGTTCTCTGCCATTTTTCCATTTACTTATTTGTACTATAACCTAGTGTTCAAGGTGGCACGTGCACAAAAACTATCGAGTCAGCTTGCTAAAGCACTTATGGGGAGGACCTACCCCGTGGTCTAAGTCATAAGGTCAGGGGCCAGTCTTGAGAATGTGCATTCCCCAAAGGTTCCTGTGGTTCTAGGTCAGGAACCACACTGTGAGAAACACTGGTGCCAGATAGAAAATTCAAGAACTAGGCCATAATAACAAAAGCTGGGCATGAGTAGTATTAGGGTAAAGAGTGACTAAGGATAGGAGAAAGGGGAAGAAGATTTTTCAGAAGAAGGCAGGCAGGACTGGTGAGCTCATGAGAGGCACAGACAGACAGCATACTCCCATCATAGGGAAAGACTGCAATAGGCTCAGTCATCCTCATAAGATCGCAGAGCAGCTCAAGGTGGGGGAGAGGACATGCTCTTTGTGTCAGTCACTTATCTCATTACTGAGATGGAGTATTTGAAAAAAGCAACTTAAGAGTTTATTTTTGCTCACAGTTTAGATGTATTGTTTCAGCATGGTGGGGAAGGCACAGTAGCAGCACACCAGGTGGCTGGTCATATTGTATGTTCAGGGAGGAAGCAAAAGAGGTGAGTGTTAATTCTATTCCTGATTTCCTTTTATGATATTTAGGACTCACCCATGGGATGCATTCAGGGTGGGTCTTCCCCATTCAGTTAAACCTTTCTCAAAACATTCTTGTAGAGATAGCCATATATGTATTTTCATGCTGATTCTAAATCCAGTCAAGTTGACAATTAAGATTAGCCATCATAAGCTTCTTAATCCACTCTAAAAGCATGTCTCCTTCTGTTGATACTTTGTCAATACAGCCTCCCCAGGTCACCAGCTGCCATTTGCAATGTTCCAGAAAGACGAATAACACCTACACAGAAAAGACTTGCTATAAATCAAGGTGCCGTTTCAAACCAACAGGGAAAAGATGGACTTTTCACTTAAAGTATTCAGGCAACTCAGAAATCATCCAAAACAAGAAAAATCCCATAGTGCTATGTTTCAAATTCCAAAACAAATAATAATACCATTATACAAGAAGAGGTGGAAGAAAAACTCTGATAGCATTTGTATTAATCATGCAGTGGGAAAAACTTTTAAACCCTGACCCAAACCTAAATGATATTTTAAAGAAAAGACTGCATCTAAGTTATTATTATAAAATCTCCAATTCTGGGAAACAAAATAAACTGAAATAATAAATGATAAAATACAAAAAAAAGTTATATTACATAATATGGTAGGCAAAAGGCTAATTCTCTTGGGACATAAATAATATACATGCTTAAGCAAGTCCATAAGAAAGCCAACAAACTAATACAACACAAAATAAAGAAGAAACTGCCAGTCCCCAAACAGGAAATGCATATACATTTTCAACATTTGAAATGAAGCCCATATTCACACAATACAAGAAATGCAAACTGCGACTACAGTGAAGGCCAGGGAAAGATGTAGCCCTGCTGGACTAGCATTTCTGAGACCTTGGAGTCCATTCCTAGCTCTGAACAAAATCAAAATAAATAAAAGCATTCTGAGATCCAGATTTTCATGTATCAAACTGATAACTCTTAGTAAGTTTTAAAACGCATATATTTATTGAACCAGAATAAGTATAACTATTTTCATGTATGGTTGGGGTAAAGTTTAAATTGGTGCCAATACCCATGTACAAGCGATAACACACACGCACACATGTAAACTAGCATGGTTGTGTGGGAAGGACATGTTGTACTAGTGCCAGAGACAGATTCTGATTGAAGACCCAATGACCACAGTCCATGCAGAACTGAAAGGAGACTTGACAAAGCTTCCCTTGTGTGCATTTTAAAATGTCCCCAAGTATACGTATGCCATTTCAACAGCTGCTTAGTGTAATATAGAGAAGAGACAACATGCTTCCCAGAAAGATGGCATTCTCCGAGTGAAGTCAAAAACTTTAAGCACACACACAAAGCAAAGAAGACTCTAAGTTTAATGAAAAGGGGGAACCAGCAAGGGATGTTGAAACAGGGTGTCTACTGGATCTTCCTTCAGCTTCATATGCCCCCGATCTAGAGCTAAGAGAGAGCCCTGGGAACAGCTATTGCCACAAACAAGAGCGACCTCAACAAAAACCTGACCTCGACCAGCCAGAGAACGAGGAAAGGAAACACCGAATGGAAAGACTCAGGTAAAACCTAGCACACCAGGGTGTGCGCACTTCAGTTAAAAAATATTTATCATGCCACAAAACAAGAGCTCTCACACTGAGTGGGAAACTAACTAGCAATAGGCCCAACTTCAAGACAACTATGACATTAGAATTATCTAAGATATCGAAGCAGCATAGAATGCTTAAATAACCGAGATAGACATATTTAAAGTGAAAATATCAGAAAGTATAACCTATAGGCTATTGATTCTCAACCATCCTCATGCTGTGGCCCTTTAATACAGTTCCTCATGTTGTGGTGACCCCACAGTCATAAAATTATTTTTGTTGCTACTCTATAACTGTAATTTATCTACTGTTATGAATCGTAATGTAAATATCTATGTTTTCCAATAGTCTTAGGTGAGACTAGACTGGGGCTGAGGCCTTACCACCATAGCTCTAAAATTCTCATCACTAGAGTTTCAGGAGAGAAGAAAGAGGGCAGGGCTGAAGTGTCTGGTGAAAGTCATCCTGACTTAGAAAACCCACAGATTCAAGAAGCCAAGTGAACTTCAAATCAAGGAAACCCTACACCATGACAAACCCCATTACATCCTGAAAACGGAAGACAGAGAAAAGGTCCTTAGTACAGCAGAGAGACGTGATGCTCACCTTGTTATAGCAGGAAGCAGGGCTGAAAGACAGTGTACTTCTTACCAGAAAACACAGAGAAGTGCAGCCCTTTCCAGTGTACAGAGGAATACATGATCAACCCAGAACCACATATCTAATGAAGATACTTTTTAGAAACAAAGAAATCAAGTTATTCTGAGATGAGGAAAATGTGAACAAACTTGTCAACAACAGATCTAGTCTCCAAAGAAATTATTTAAACCAAAAGAAAAGTGAAGGAACCTGGAGGAGCTAACCTTAGGAAACACAGTGTCCTGGTTTGCTTTTCTGTCAGCATGGGAAACACCATGATCAAAAGCAACCTGAGGAGGAAAGAGTTCATTTGGCCTACACTTCCAAGTGACGACATTCTATCACTGAAGGAAGTCAGTGCAGAAACTTGGACTTAGGAATCATAGAGGAATACTATTTTGTCTTTGTTTCACTCTCCGTCTCTCTGTCTCTCTGTCTCTCTGCCTCTGTCTCTCTCTCTGTGTATATCTGTGTGTCTGTCTGTCTGTGTCCATGTGTATGTATGTGTGTATGAGTGTGTGTCTATGTGTCTGTGTGCCTGTGTCTATGTGTATGTATGTGTGTATGAGTATGTGTTTGTGTTTATGTATATATGTGTTGTGTGTATGTCTGTGTATGTCTGTGTGTATGTATATGTGTGTATTGTATGTGCATATGAGTGTGTCTGTGTATGTATGTGTGTATGAGTGTATGTGTCTGTGTGTCTGTGTTTATGTATATGTGTGTTGTGTGTATGTCTGTGTATGTGTCTGTGTGTATGTATATGTGTGTATTGTATGTGTGTATGAGTGTGTCTGTGTGTCTGTGTCTATGTATATGTATGTGTGTATGTGTGTGTGTGTCTGTGTCTAGGTGTATGTATGTGTGTGTGTGTATCTATGTGTATTATATGTATATATGAGTGTGTGTGTGTCTATGTGTGTGTATGTATGTAGTGTATGAGTGTGTGTGTATGTGTGTTTGTCTGTGTGCTCTTATATTCCAGCCTCCAGCTTAACTCATTAAGCTACAAATGTTTAATGGAGTTCTCTAGCTCAAGTTCCAAACACTTCAGCAATCCCCCCCCAAACCATGTCAAGTCCATCACAATACCCCACTTTTGGTACCAATTTCTGTCCTACTTTGTATTTCTACTGCTGTAAAAAAAAAATACTGTGACTAGAAGTAACTCAGGGAGGGGTTTATTTCATCTTCTGGGTTACAGCCCATCATTGAGGGAAGCCAGGGCAGGATCTTGAATCAGAAATCATAAAGAAATGTGACTTCCAAGCTTGCTCCTGGACTCATGGTACACTTTCATTCTGGAATACCCGAGGTTCACCTGCCTAAGGATATCCCTGCCTACAGAAGGTTAGACCCTCTTGCACCAATTAGCAATCAGGACAATGTCCCACAGATGTGCCCACACAGATAGAGGCAGTTCTACAACTGCAACCTCTGCTTCCTGGGGAGTCCACTGATAGTCAAGATTAGTCATCACACGCAAGACACATGTGCAGGGGACTACTAGGGACTTCAGTTTGCCTCCTGTGTCTCTAAGTCATACACAACAGCTGAAGCAAAAGTTCAATAATATCTAACATGTGAATATATATATATATATATATATATATATATATATACACATACACATATACACACACACACATACATACACACACACACACACACACACACACACACACATATATATATATATTGAACAAAGTGGGCATGGTGACCTTCAATCACAGCATTAGGTAGGCTGACTCAGGCCTGTGTATCTTTTAGTGAGTTCCGGGCCAGACAGAGCTATGTAACGAAACCCTGTCTCAAAACAAAAACAGAAAAATAAATATAGTGAAAAATTACTTAAGATGTTACATTACAAATAAGGTCAGGGTAAAAGGGTTTCAAGAGATCACTCAAGTTGCTCAACTCAAATGATTACATCAGTAAATTACTATGAAAAGCTAATTATACATAATGTGGTAGATATAGGAATCACTAAAAAAAAATGCACACACACACACAAAAATAAACAAAATTAAAGAAACCACTGCAGGGCCTGTTAAGCCTGATGATGGTGAGTTACTACCCTGGGGTCTACACCATAGGAGAGACTCCTGAAAGCTGTCCTTTAACACCAAGCATGCAGTGTCTGCCAAATAAATAATTAAATGTAGCAAAATATTTTAGAATAAAAACCACTATGGTCTAAGTGGAATTTTAAAAAATGTTTAGATGATCCACAAACAGTAAGAGAAAAAGAAAATTAAAGACAAGAAAATAGAAATCAAAACAAAGATGATTTTACATACTCAAGCCCTAACCTGTCAATGATTACACAGAATGCAAATGATATATAGATACTAATTTGAAAACGTGATCCTCTAGCTTGGCTTTAAGGAACTCACTTAAATATGATGTAGGCAAACTCAAAGTAGGAGGATAAAAAAATATTCAGAAGAATGCTGGAGTAATTACACTACCGTGAGAGAAAGTAAATTTCAGAGCAAAGCAAATCACCAGAGATATAGAGAGATGCTATATAATAATAAAAGGGCCAATCCACAAGAAGACAGAGAAATCTTAAATTTGCATGCACCAGAAAATAGAATTGCAAAATGTGTAAAGTAAAGCTGACAGAATGAAAGAAGAAACAGACAAACCCACAGTTACATTTGCAGACATCAACACTCCTCTCAACAGTTAATCACACAACTAGACGATCGGCAAAGATACAAAGTAACTCAGCCACATACCCACCAACACAATCAAATTAATGCTTACTGAATGCCTAGCCCAACAGCAGAGGACTCCTTATTTTCCAGTACCCACAGAACAGGTACCAAGACCATATCCTGACCATAAAACCAACCTCAATACGTAAAGAACTGAACTGAAATCATACAGGGTACATTTTCCAGCCTTCATGGAATGGAACCAAACAGAAATCAGTAACATGAAGATAACAGGAAAATCTCCACATTTGGCCACAAGCCTCTAAATAGTCCCTGGGGATCGTGTTAGAATTTGCCATCGTTCAACAGCTAAGTGATTAAACTGTAAGAAGCATATCCACACTGATACTACTGCACACTTTCTACCTGGACAAACCCTCAGGATATCTGCCGAGAAGAAAAAAATCCTTTCTGTTGGGTGGCGATGGCACATAAGAGGCTGGAAGATCTCTGAGTTCAAGGCCAGCCTGATCTACAGACTGAATTCCAGGATAGCCAGGGTTACACAGAGAAATCCTGTCTGGGAGCTGGAGGGGAGAAAGAAAGGAAGGGAGGGAGGGAAGAAGGAAGGAAGGAAAGAAGGAAGGAAGGAAGAAAGAAAGGAAGGAGAAATCTTTTCTATATAATATATTATATAGAACTATATTTGTCAAACACTTTTGAAATGACAAAATCATAGACATTGAAAATGGACTAGATCTGCTATCCCAAACAATGCCTTCAACACACATCTCTCCTCCAACACTCTCTGGCTCTTTTGCCTGCAGGCTGAAGATCATAACCACTGGGTAGTGGAGAGGGACTCTGCCCTTCCCTGCCTTGAAGACCCTCAGTCCCTGGATCACCCACTGCCAGAGCATCCTGGTTTGTATATGAAATATTCCTCACAGGTGCATGTGTGAACCCAGTCTCTGACTAACGGCAGGGTTTGGGGAGGTTGTGGAAACTTTTAGACATGGAGCCTTGCTTGAAACAGACACTGTAGGGCTGAATGGACAAGGCTTGTAGGAATGGCCTCAGTTCTTTCCCAAATCTATCTATATTCTCCCTGCCTTCTTACCCCTTTCTCACTGCAGACATGACCCAACTATTAGAGTAAAAAGAAATATTAGGGTCAAAACAGCAAGGGCCAGGGCAGGATTTGGGGGGTATTGGACAACAAAGCTCACCTCAGCAGGCTCCCGATTGCTCCCAAGAAGCCCCCATGAAGACAACATCTAAGGCTTCTTTGCCTTGGGGAAGTACACTTATCAATTCCATAGGTAGTTATACCTTCTTGTATATTCTTGTATCTAATTGCAACAGACTGAACTGTGGGTAAAATTGGCTTCTAAGAAAGCCTCCACGCATTCATTCCATCACCCCAGACCACCCCAGGCACCTGCAAGGAGAGGAAAAATGCAGACTAGAATTTGTTAAGCCCAGGCAGCCCTCTGCCTTTTCCCCGATTTAGCATGGCCTCCATTCTAGAGGGTATGCTAACCTTCTGATTTTGCTTTCTTGCCAGCTAAAAAATCTTGTTTGCTTGCTAAAATAAACCTTGATTACTCGCTCACTTCGCTGGAGTCTAGTGTGAATTCTCCTCCTGTGGGATCACAAGAGCCAAGACTACTGCTTGAAGGAGTGTGGGAGAAAGCATCTTCCCTCATCCATAAAAATAAGCAGCCACCTCACGCCCCCATGCCTTGCCCACCATGAAAGACTGTATCTCTTGAACTGGAGACAAGATCAATCCTTCCTCACAAAAGTTGTTTGTGTCAAGTATTCCGTAAGAGCAACTAGAAGACTAACCAACACCCAGAGTGAAGCTCCAAGCCTGACTGCATTGCTTTCCCGGTGAGCATCTCTCTTGGAAGCAGTGTGCTCTAAAAGCTTGTATGTTTCCCAACACCTTCCATCCTTTTATAACTAAGCTCGGGCCCTGTGACTGGTCCTGTGTATAAATGAGAGTGGAACTGAAGGAATAAACAGCTGATATGCAAATATCTTCCCTCCACCATAAACTGTCTTTGGGATTAAGTCATGAAGATGCTAGGGTTGACGCAGCATAAGAGGAGGCATCTATTAGATAGATAGCACTGATTGACTAATAAAACTGTTCAAATACTTCCCATTACCCTCAGGATATGACAAACTTCAAACTTCTCACTATAGACCTGTTCATTTCTATTGCCTGGCCCCATCTCTCTGTTTGGCCCTGTCTCTTGATCCTTTCCTAAGCATACCCTGTCAATAACCACTACTCACCCATATCGTCAGGCCTTGGAAAAGCCATAACCTCTGCTCTGAGAAATCAACCCTATCTGAGATGCCCTTGTCTCCCTGCCTCTTCTCCCTGTTTAGCAAACACCTCCTTACTCTTTGATACCCAGATCAAATGTCTCCAGCCTGACCTCTGCTGCTGTATCTGGGCCCTTCCTGCTGGCAATTGGGCAGCATCTACAGCTCTGGGGAGCCCTTGTTCACACTATTGCTTAGTTTTGCTTTTCTGTCTGTTTTCACTGGACTGTAAACTCCACATGAGCAAAGACAATGCTTTCCTCTGTCTCTCCAGAGCCTACTTCAGTATCTAGAACATTGTCGTGGATGTTTAATGACTGGACAAATAGATCCCACTCTAAGACTTTCCGGGAAAGGCTTAAAGAGATAGAATCAACTTCCAAGAAATCTTTAAGAAAGAGGAGGCTTGAGATGAGAAAGGAAGCACCTAACACAGCCCTGGGAGTCCACAGGCTAAGGCTGGCCAGCTCTGTCTCTGTCAGTTTTGTGTCCCTGAGCAAGGCAGTCCAGTTCCTTCTCCAGCATCTCTAGGACTCTTTCTGAACACCAGCAAAGCCCTCTGCCATCCTGTGGTGGTTCCAAAAGCCTCCTGAGTTCTTGGCTCATTTCCATGGAGCCTCTGTTTAACCAAAAATCTAATAAGGTACTTCCCATCTAAGAACTGGCCTTCCTGGCTATTCTATTTTAACAGAGGATCATGGATCCTCCAGTGAAAGGGTGCTACTGGGTCGACTTCAGGCACAGAAGAGACAGCAAATGAACATCTGGTCTGTGGCATGGGGCTCTTGGGAAACACACCTTTCCTGTTCCCTCACCACACACCAGAGGTGAGGGCTGTCAAAACAGCTGGAATCCAGCAGACAGCAGCGAGGCTGCCTGCTAGGAAAGACAGTTAATATTAATGGAATGTCCTGAGGGCGGACCCGATCTCCCAGGTCTTCATTCTTCATCCCTTATCCTTCATTCCGTGGTTTCTTTTATCTGCTATTTCTGGGCAAGACAATGAGCAGCCCGACTGGAATGTTACAGGCCAGCTTTGCCAACCCATGCCAAAAATGCAGCCAGGCGGGCTGGAAGGAAGCTAGACGGATACTCAAGGCTCTTTAATTTCCTCTTCTGTTCTATCGGGCCAGCTTGCCCCAGCTTGCTCCCTTGTCTTCTGGCCCTCGGGCTCTACTGCCTAGGCTGCCCCTTTCCTTCCCTCTCCAGCCGAGTGTGCAGCTACATTTGGTAAGCTCCAGCCCTGTTGCAAGCATCAAAGATTCCTGAAAACTCAATTTGCACCCAAGTTGGAAATGTAGGGAAGAAAGGTAGATGGGCTTCTCTAGCTCTCCCTTGCTCTCTCTAAACCAGGATTAGGGGCCAAAAGGCAGCAAAAGCTGGTGGTAGGAAATGGGAGAAAAGCCTACAATTCCCTGGTCCCTAGGAGAACTCCAATGGATGCACAGGTACCAACCACACCCTCACCCAGCATCAAGTGCAAGTGGTTGATGGTGCAATATAAACACATGCAGGGGACAGTTTAGCAGAGGAACAAAATCAGGGTTGAAATCCAGCTCCAACTGGGTGTGGTGACTCCTGTATGGAATCCCAGCACTCTGATGCTGAGGCAGGCTGCCCCAAATCTTAGGATGATCTGAACTGCAAAATGAGTTCTAGGCCAGCCTGGGCTCAAAACTCTGCCTCAAAGAAAGACGGGAAGGGAGAGAGGGAGGGAGGAAGATGGGAGAGAGAGACATCCTTCCTCCAATCAGGTCAGTTGTTTAGCTGCACTGAACCCCAATCTCCCCTCTTGGAACAGGGACCTGTGCAGGATTATAGAAGCATTGAGTAAGGCAGTGTTCCTGCCCCAAGCTTTGTCCTGGTAGCAGGGCCTTCCTTAAATGCAAATGTTCTCCTGACCCTGACAACTAGCTATCACTGGAAATTAACAGGCCAGGAAGCAGAAGACTGAGCCCCAGGTCCCTGGGCTGCCATCACTTGCTGCTTTAGGAATGTTCTGGGCCTTCCACATTTTTTGTGTTTTGTCCTGTTCCCCCTCCCGCCCCCCCCCCCCCCGTCCTATTTCCTAGTCTTTAAGGGAACTGTTCCTCAAACTGCAGTGAGCAGCAGGGTCACCCTGATTGCTTATGAGTATGGGGCTAGGGACAGGGTTTACTCATTCCCAATGCCTCTGCATCAGTGGGTGGGAAGTGCATTTCTACTGAGCGCCAGGTGTTGCTGCTGATGGCTCCAGGAACTCAGGGCGAGGGTGGAGGGCAGCCTAAGAATCTTATGAGCTCAAAAGGCTTCATAACCATCTTAATACAGCCAGGTATGCTTTGTTAGTACCAATACTTGTTTAATATATTCTTCTTATAGTTGTTTGCAATCTAATCACAATAACATCTTAACCCAAGGAGATTATCTGTTTCTAAGTTGGATACGAAAGCATCTTCAGCAGAGAAAGCAACCTGGAGGAAGGGGCTTTCCAGGCGTGTCTGGCTACTCAGCTCCAGTAGGGGTTACCTAAAAGGCAGACCTTCAGAAAACTCAAGCTTCCCCCATGACTCAGAAATGCTTGGCTAATTATCGTTTGGGGGCATGATGTCTGAGGAGGAGAGGCCCCTGGCTGCCTGAAATCTGCCCAAGGCCAGGCCTCATTGCTGGAAGCAGGGCTGTCAGTCAGCTGATGACATTCTGAGTTCCACCAACACTGTCAGGGCCCTGGAGAGAAGCCTTCTGCTGGGAGTGGGCAGCAGGGCCCAAAGCCCACACCCTGGAGGCTGTCACTCTGCAGCTGGGGTGGATAGCCCTTCTTAGCTTCTCTCTCACAAGACCTGTCCAGCCAGGTGGCTAGACTCTGAAAAGGTGGCTGTCACTCTACTAATGCTCTAGGCTTTGCCTCAGGGAAGAGAGCTGGCCTCATCAATTACAGAATAATGACACCTCCTCCACTGCCTCTCACCAGTTCCCTACCGGATGCTACCTCCTACCTTGGTGAACAGGAGCATGAAGGAGACAGCCTTAATCAGGTACCAACACCTATCTACACCCAGGAATGGGGTCTACCTGGTCCTGATGGAAAAAAAAAAAAAACACAGAATCTTTAGGGAAAGGTCCAGGCAGAATCTGGAGGCTGACTCAGGCCTGATACCAAGTGCTGAGAGACCCATTCTGGATCCCCACACAGGTTATGGGGAAGTACCTGCCTAGGGAAAACTCAGTCCATCAAAGCAAACCATAAAACTCTGATTTTGTCCTTTGCTTACACTGCACCCATTTATTAAGAGTTTATTGAGGGGTAGGGATGAAGACATGGCTCTACAGTTAAGAATGTATCCTGCTCTTCCAGAAGACCCAATCTCTGTTCCTAGTACTCACTCTGGGAAGCTCACAACCACCTGCAACTCCAGGTTCAGGTTCAGGTTCAGGAGGACCTAAGGCCTCTGAGGGTACCTCAACTCACATAGGTACTACATACGTACATACATACATACATACATACATACATAGAGAGAGAGAGAGAGAGAGAGAGAGAGAGAGAGAGAGAGAGAGCTCAAAATAAAAACAGATAATTTTTAAAAGAACTTATTCAAGCCTGGGCATTAAGTGCTGGAGATCTGAACACAAACATGATATGACCCTAAAAGTTCTGGTCTAAGAAGGGGAGATAACCACAGCAGTGATTATGGGGTACAGTGTGGGAGTTGAGTATGAAATGCCAGAAGAGCGGTTTAACCATGCTGGGCTGGGCTAGTGGCACAGGAAAGCATCAAGAGGAGGTGATATTTTATTTGGTCCTAAAATACTGAGAGAGAAAGCGTGTCAAGGCAGGAGTACCTTTCAAGGTCTTTAACACAAGCTCAGCCCCAAGCCCCGCCCAGTCAGAACTGGTTAAACATGTCAATATAAGCACATACACCTCCTTTAGCGTCCTCCCCAAACCCGACTAGAAGAGCAGTGTTTAAGAATCAGGCATGAGCACGCATGAATGAGAGGAGCTGGAGAGGAGCTGACGGTAACTGAATTTTAGAAGCTGGAAATCAGATGGACAAGCGATGGACGACTCGGGATCTATCTACTCCAGCAGCGAGAGAAGGTGCGGTACTCTACTCCAACAGGGAGAGAAGGTGTGCTGCAACCCAGGCCACACAGCAACTTCTGCCTCCCTGTAGTAGAAATCACTCCTCCCTCAAGCAGGAGGAGAGGGAAGAGATGAAATGGGGGAAGCTGGGTGCCAGTCTGTTTAGGAAGCAGTGTAGAGCCCTGGTTCTCTCTCTGATTAGAATGGCCCCTGCCCAACCAGTGAATGGTGAAAGTTTAGTCTTTGAAAGAGATAAATAAATGCTTCCTGGAGTAACAGACACTGGCCAGAAGGGAGGAGAGACCCACCCACACTGCCAACAGACAGGAGTGAAGAATTCTCCTTGCCTTGTGTTTCATAGACACTATACTAATCCAACAGCCTTTCAGAGAGAGTGCCTACCATCAGTACCTTACTCTCCAGGAAAGAAGATGGATGAGCCACCAGAGGTCCCAACCAAGAAGACATACATCACAATACCAACAATGAGGAGTCCTCAAGATAAACGGCTAGGAAGTCATCCTTACATCATACAATGTAAAGTAAATACGAATACATTTTCAACACACACATACCCAAGGAAGAACATGTATCCAAAATACACAAAAGGCTCTTAAAACTCAGTGAAAAGATGAGATGGAGAGATGGCTCATTTGTTTAAAAAAAAAAGATATGTAGGCAGCAAAGACTGTATGAAACAGTGTTCAATGTGACTTGTCACTAGGGAACTGAGTTTAAATAAAAGTATAACAACACCCCTGTTAGACAAACTCACCCTCCCAAGCTGACAATACCAACTCTCCCAGGGACATAACATAGAGAAAAGGAACTCTTATTTACTGCTGGTAAGGCCTATGTGTCGCATAGTCTTGATTCTATCACAGTCTAGAAAAGACAAAGCTACAATGACTATTCACCATTGGTTACCAGGGGTGCAGGAAATGGAGGAAGACTCTGAGGATCCGGAGATATTTAAGGTGATGGTAAAACTATTTTATATGTAATTGTAATGGTGAGTGAATGTAAGACCTTCGAATATGTCAAAACCTGTAGAGCATCTTGTGCATGGACTATTACCCCAAGATGGAATGCAGAATGATGTGGTTGCTTGTTTGTTTTATCTAACTGCGTTTAAAATACATGAACAAGCATACTGAAAGTGTTGAGACTGTGGCTCTAGCCTCAGGAGAGTAGGGATGTCCAAGTGAGATGGAAGACTTGGAACTGCCTGTGTGTGACCCAGTGAAGAAAATAAGATGCTATTGCAAATAAAGCAAGGGAAATGGCTTCCAAAAAGTCACAGTAGGGTGGGAGTTCAATGTGGAGAAGCAGAAGGGTGGCATGATGGAGAGAGATGCAAGTGAGCAGAAACAAAGGTTTCACTCAGAAGTGCAGGGGTGAGCCCTCAGCAGCAGGCTACTCTAAGGACAATCCTCAAAACTGGGAGGGATATCCAAACCAACAAGTACACAAACCCCATTACCAAAACACAAGAAAGCACAGCAATCCAGCACCTCCAAATGAGTAGAGTGCAGGGTTGAGATGTGAAAGGATGCTTCCTGACAACAACAGACGCGGTGATGATCGGAACTTGCACAGACGAATGAAGGAGAGGAAACCCAGCAACATGGAAGCAGCATCCAGACAAATGGGTAAGAAAATCAACAAACATGGAAGAAAAAGTCAGCAAAGAAGTTACAATCAAACTAAAAAGAACAAATAGAAATGTTGGACCTGAACACCTCAGCGAATCAAATTAAAAATAGATGGGAAGCCTCACCAAGTGACTCAGGCAGGCAGGCAGCAGGGCGGGGTCGGGAACAGAAGACATGGTTAAGGAAATGCAATGTTTGAGCACAATGGAAAGATGAATGAGCGTGAGCAAAACATCAAGAATAATGAAAGATACAGAGACCAAAGCCAAACATCTACAGAGCAGAAGCAGTGGAATTAAAACTAAAAGCATGGAGAATCTATTCAGTGAAATTGTGGACAGAAAAAAAAAATACCAAATCTAAAATAATTAAAAAAAAAAAAAAAACAAATAAGTATCTAAACACAAGAGACACTTAGAAACCCTAAAGAGCCACGACCAGACAGGAACCTCTTCACAGATGATAGATAGTCCAGATATCAAAAATATAAAGCAAAGAAACAATATGGAAAAAGTGTATGGCACAAACATCAACTCTCCTACAAAGGTAAATATGTCAGACTAACATCCATCCTTACCAACAGCTATAAATCCAGCTAGCACAGAGTGACATGTTTCAGGCTCTAGCAGGCATTGCCACATCCAGCAAAGCTCTATTTTAAAACTGATAGAGAGATAAGGACATTTCAAAGCAAGCACAAACAGAGGCAGCTCGTGACCACAAACTCAGATCCACAGAAAATACTTAGGGAAAACAAATTTCATGATAAGGAGTAGATGAATAAAGGAGAGCTGGGAAAAACCCCATCACATTCAATCCAGTAAAACAGCAAACACAGCACTAAGAAGGGAGGGGGAAGAACAAATAATAACCCAACCAAACCAGAAAAACCAACAAAGCGATGGGAATTAACCAACCTCTATCAATAATAACCTTAAATAGAAATGGCCTCAACTCACCAAGACAAAAAACCACAGATTACTCAACAGGATGAACAAACAAGACCCAACTGTTGGCTATCTCCCAAGGATACACCTCATTGGCAAAACCCCTCACAGACCGAGAGTCAGAGGATACAAGTCAATTTATGCAGCTAAGCAGGCAGAGCCACCAAAATTAGTCAGAATGAATAAAGAAGGCCACTAAATAATAATAAAGGTACATTTTGCCATGAAAATGTGACAGTAAAGTATATGTCTGCTGAATATCACAGCTTCCAATGACAGTAAATAAACACTAAGGGGCAGAAAGGTCACGTTGCATCCTTAACACAGCAAAGAGTGACTTTGAGTACCCCACAATCATATTTAACTGAAATAAAAATTTCAGAGTCACACTACATATAAATAAAAAAATATCACAACAGGTTTTTGTATCTTGTCAGGTCATAGTAAAATAATTTTTAATATTTATTTATTTATTGTCTACGCGCACACAACTTACCTGTGCAAGTACAAGCATAAGTGTAATCCACTGGTTGACACCAGATGCCTGTCTCTCCTGGTCTTCATTTCAATTTTTGAGACAGGGCTATTTACTGACCCTGGAACTCACCATTGGCTAGGCTAGCTGTCCAGAGAGTCCCTAAGACCTCCCTGCCACTTGTGGCTGGTCTGTAGGTGTAGACTGCTTGCTTCATTTGGCTGTAAGTGGGTTCTGAGATCTAAACCCAGGTCTTCCTGCTTCTACAACAAACTCTAATGATGACTAAGCCATCTCCATCTGCCCAGCCCCGACCACACCAAGAAGAAGATATGAATGCCAACATTCCTTAAACTCTTCCCTAAAATTGAAAGGAAAAGACCACTACCAGTGCTGGCTTCAGCATATGAAGCCAGCATTATCCTGGTACTAAAACTGGGTAAAGGCAACAAGGAAATTATAAGCCAATTTTCCAGATGACTACAGAGGTAAAAATTCTCAATAAAATTCTTACAAACCGAATTCAGGAATAAATGCATTCAGAAACCCATACATCACAATCAAGTTGATTCCATCCCATAAATGCAAAGATATACAAATCAATAAATATAATACAGCACATAAATAGGCTTGGGACAGAAGTCACATGATTACCATGATAGACGTAAAAAAGACCTTTGACAAAGTTCATTTTTTTTATGATAAAAGCCCTGAAGAAACAGGATATAAGGAGCATAGTGTAGCATGACAAAGGGCATCTATAAGAACCCTATATGGTTATATGATACTATATGAGATATATATACATATATATATATATATATATATATATATATATATATATATATATATACTATATAACCCATTTGATACTAAGTGGATAAGAACTGAGAACATTTCCCCCAGAATCTGGAATGAGACAAGAATGACAACCTCTGTAATCACTTTTACTACGGGGCTTGAAGTTTCAACTAGAGCAATAAACTGTAGGAACCTCAATTGTCCCTGTTTCCAGATGACACATTATTCACTTAAAACATCTTGTACTGGCTACTTTTATGCCAGCTTGATACAAGTTAGAGCGTCAGCTTGATACAAGTTATCCTGCCACCAGAGGAGGGAGCCTCAGTTGAGAAAATACCTCCATAAGATCAGGTAGTAGGCAAGCCTGTAGGGCATTTTCCTAATTAGTGGTTGGGTGAGGGCCTAGCCTATTATAGGTGCCATCCAGGGCTGGTGGTCCTGGGTTCTTATAAGAAGGCAGGATGAGCAAGCCATGAGAGCCGGCCAGTAAGCAGCACCCCTCCTTAGCACCAGGATCCTGCCCTGTTGGAGTTCCTGTCCTGACTTCCTTCAATGATGAACCATATATCAAAGAATAGAAGTGTACCAATATCTCTCACTCTATACAAAATCAATTCAAATGAATCAAAAGCTGTGAGACTGCTAGAGGAAAACAGGAAACATAAGAACTCCAGTAGTGCAGGGGAAACCCCAAGAACTGACAGAAAATTGCAATTAAAAGGCTTCTGTGCAGCAGAGGAAGCAATCATCAGAATGGAGGCAGCTTTCAGAATGGGCGCATCCTTTACAACTGATACCTGACAGGGGATTAATATCTAGACTCTACAAATAACTTTTAATTAAATACCCACATCCCAAGTCACCCAATTAGTAAAGGACCAATAAATTGAAGAGACAGTTTTTTTTTAAATTTTTTAAATTAATTTTTCACCCTTCCATTTTCTCCTTTCAATTCCTCCCATGTAACCCCCCAATTGCTCCCTCTTAAATGCATGGCCTTTTTTCTTTAATTGGTATTGTTGCACACACACACACCCCTAAAGATATAAATATAACTTGCACAGTCTGTACAATGTTATTTATGAATTTCTCCCTTTCTCAGAGGTCATAGGTTGGCTGTAGTTTGTTGTCCATGGTTGGGAACCCATGAACATGTCAATTGCTGTTGTATTTCTTTGGGTCGTCTTTAGGCAGCCATATTGTTGAGGTATCCTGGGTGAGGCATGTCTGTCATTTCTAGGAGACACTTCCTGCACCTATAGCTCTTCCACTCTTTCCACGCCCTTTTCTGTGATGTTCCCTGAACCTTAGATGCAAGAGTTGTAAGTGTATCAAATGGGGCTGGGCACCCCACTATTGTCTGTTCTCTGCATTTTGGTTGCAGTTTTCTCTGACAGTCTCTGTGAATAGACAGTTTCCAAAGGAAACCATACAAAAGGCCAATAAACATGTTCAACAAGAAACATGTTCAAAAAAGGTCAACTCCTTAGCCATAGAGGAGGTGCCAATTAAAACTGTTTTGAGATTCTATCTCACCTCAGTCAGAACAACTATCATCAAGGAAACAAAGCCCACAGATGCTGGTGAAGATGCTGAGACAGAGGGACATACACGCTGCTGGTGAGAGTGTCTGGCATAGTCATGATAATAATCAATATGGAGACTCCCCATAATACCACCTTACGATCCAGACACCGCACTCCTGAGTGTGCACCTGAGGGTCAAGACTATGCAGAATCATGGCATCCACATTTATTTCAGCTTCACAGTTAGAACCTAGATCCAGCCTAGATGCCCATCAACAAATGAATGAGTAAAGAAAGCATGATATATAATATATAAACATAATAGGGAAACATTGGTGGTTTAGTGGTACTTTTAGTTTGCTGGAATTCTGCCTCCCACATACACAATCAAATTTTATTGAGCTGTAAAGGAAAATAAAAAATATGGCCTTTGAAGAAAAATGTATAGAACTGGAGATTTGTATATTAAGCAAAATAAGCCAGATACAGAAAGACAAATATCACGTTTTCTCTTACATGTAGAACTGAGAGAGGAGAGGATAAGAGAGGAGAGAGGGGAGGGAGAGAGAGAGAGAGAGAGAGAGAGAGAGAGAGAGAGAGAGAGAGAGAGAAGTCTAAAGACCAAAGTAGCCCATGGCACTGACTCTGGCTGATAACAGTTTCTCCCACGAGGATAAAGGCGAATGATCCTCACAGGATGCCACCTTTATACTGGCGGTGACTATCAACTAAATGACTGGCAGACAGCAGGAGTTAAGTTTTTACTCTTGGAATAGAGAGTTATATTCTATAAGAATACAATGGAGCGTTATATTCAGATAAGCAGAGAGGCTGAAGTAAGTCTTGTGACCTTGGATTAGAGATGGAGGCATCCACAGGGAGTCACAATAGAAGTACTTTCCAATATGAGTGTACAAAGGATTAGTGCACATGCATGTATCCTTGTCTTTATAATCTGAGAATCTAGACTCACCCCAGTGACAATCAACACAGCCTGTGTCCTGATCTCTGTTTCTAACACAAATTTCATAGAGAAATGGCTGATTCTGGGGCAAGGAAAGGAAATGTATGAGATGTGTCTGGGACACATGCGGTGGCAGAAAATTAAAACCCCGAACATGCACCTGTATCAATGACGAGGGTGTTCAAAGATGGTGAGGGGAGAGCCATATTGGCTTCCACTGGCCAACTTGGAACAGGCAAAGAATCAAAACAGTATATTTTTATAATCTAAAATAAAATGAGTGTTCATGAGTACATAGTCATATAAATACCTAAATGAATAAAATAAACAATGAATTTTAAAATGAAGAATACTAGAAAAAATGTCCTATGCAGAAGAATGCCAAAAAGTTTGTGCAGATAGAACATCCTTAAGGAGACAAAGCCCAACTCCCATTATTAAGTGTGGGGCCATATGAAGTGTCTTTTCAAAGACAAAATTAGGAAAATAAGAATAACTTGATTTATAAAGGAGGACTCCGAAGGCACTGTCTTGAGCCAGGTGATGGAGGTGAGTATGAATGGTGAGATTTACTGACAATGTGCTACTTTGATGTTGAATGATGTAAATGTCACCATACCTCTGTGACTATCCTCCCCAAAATATACCATTCCAGTCAAGTCGAGAAAAAAAAATCAGATATGTTCCAGTTGAGAAACACCCAACAAAATACACAGCCAGTACTCCCCAAAGCTGTTGTGGTCAGTAAAATATGGGAAAGCTGAGAAACTGTCACAAACCAAGAGGGATTTGAGGAGACATGATTGTCTAACTGTAATGTGGCACCCTGCATGAAAGCCTGAACTCGGGGGAAAATGCTAAAGAAATCTGAATTCTGAGAGAGATTTAGTGAGCAGTAATGTGTCCAGATTGATAAATTTATTCTGATTAAGTAAAGTAAAATGTTAACAGGACCACTGCATATGAAGCATTTGAGAAGTATGGGAAATAATTCTATCAGTGTGTAATTGTCTAAAGTAAACTATTTTTAGGGGCTGGAGAGATGGCTACAAGGTTGAGAGCTGTTGCAAAGGAGTTGGATTCAGTTCCCAGCACCCACCTAGGACAACGCCCAACCATCTCTATCACCAGTTCCAGGGGATTCGATGCCCTCTTCTGGCCTCCAAAGGCCCTGCATACACATGGTGCACACATATGCTCATGTACAACACACACATATAAAATAAATGCTAAATTAATCTTTAAATTAATTATTTTTAAAAGCCCCACAAGCTTGCAAAGGGGGAAAAATGGGCTACATACAAAAACAAGAATAGTTTCAAACTTACCAACAATAACAAGTATATCTAAAGATGACAAAACAGATTTGAAACTAAAGACAAGGCCAGGCATAGTGGTGGTACATGCCTTTTTAGATCCCAGCACTTGGAAGACAGAGGCAAGTGGATCTCTGGTTCCAGATCAGCCTGATCTATAGAGTTCTAGGCTGACTAGAGTTGTATATCAACACCCTGTCACAGTGGGTAGGGAGGCAGAAAGAATCTGGGAGTCTTTGGGGCAAAGGAAGAATATGACCTAAATATATTGTATGAAAAAGTTTAAAAATAAGATAATAGTCAAAAACAAAACTAAAGGGAAATTATCACCAAACTAGAATTCTATATGTATTTAGAAAGTGAATCCTGTGCCCCTATCCAAACTGTAACCTGATATTGGGGCACTGTATTAGCCAATGAAATATAAAGACTGCTCCCCATTAATTCACAATTGTTCAATAAATGACTGAGGCTTATGACTTGGCAGAAAGGATAGGAAGGCAAGCCTAGAATCTAGGAGGGGGCTAGAGAGAGACCACAGAGAGAGAAGACAGAGGGAGCAGGAAGTCGCCATTAGATAGGATGGATCATGAGCATGTGGCCAGGAGAAGTGCATCCTGAAGACAAGCTGATGAGGCAGAAGCAGCCCAGGCAAGACTGAAACAGCAGGTAACATAGAACATACAGTTTGGATATAAGTTTGGGCATACAGTTTGGTTTGGGCAGAGAACTTGCCCAATCCAGGCTTAGAGGTTGTAAATGAAATACCAGGTTTTTGTGTCTTTTATGTGGGCTAGCTAGAAAAAATAATCCATTTACATACCCAGTTACACTATCAAGCATGATGGTAGGATAAAGAAACTTATAGACATTAGATGTTCAAATAGTCTGTCTCAGGAAGCTACTAGGTTGAGAATTATCCAACCTTTTGATATCATGGTATGGCATTATGCAGCCCAAGAGACACAGATTGGACACATCTACCAGACATGTCTGGGGATGACTGAAATAAATGAACACATGGGGTGCAAAAAACAGAAGTTCCAACACAGGAGGGATTCAAATAACCCTGCCCATGATGATGGCGGGACCATAAAGAGATACAATGTTATAATCAGCTCTAGAGACAACGACTTCTCCAAAAAGCATCAAGCTCAGGGATATGTTAGGTTAACTCACTTGAGAAGAACATGCCCACAGTCACAACAAGCAAACGCTTGATGTCTACAACATAAATATTTTTGGAGGAGAGAGAGAGGTGGTAATATATCAGGTTTTGCTAGGTTACATTGCGGTAACAAAACCATCTCAACAGGTTACAAGAAAAAAAAATGTTCTTTCTGACCCATGTAATCCTAAGACACAGCTCTGACGTGAGCTGCGGCCATACTGCATGATTTATTCATTCTAAGATCTAGGCAGAAGGATCAACCAGTCCCTCTGTGGGACATTTTTGCTTTATTTTTTGGCTGAAGAGACGAGTCAACTAGACCTACATCTCTTTAGCCTCTGCTCAGACATACCAGATTCACTCCTGCCAGTCCATGAACCGTGCTGATCACACAGCAATGCACCGTATCAGCTTGTTGCTCTTCCCATAAGGATGCCAGTCACATAACAACGGAAGCAAATGTATTGTATACTTGCAAGAGAGCAGGAGTCCAAGGGAACAAAACTGCAGTTGATAAGCTGTACATCTGTATTACAGAGTAAAAGAAAGGAGAGGTGCGAAGAGTGAAATAGATTTTCACCTTCCCGCTCGTGGGAAACCAACAGACAGTGCTGAGAACTGAAACCTCAAGAATGTTTAAAACAGATGTGAGTGTACAAATTCAGGAGCAAGAACTTTTCTATAATGTTTGTATGTATTCTTTGAAAGTGTCACGCATGTATACAATGTATTTGTTTGTTTGTTTGCTCCATTTTGAGACAGGGTCTCACTATGTAGCCCTGGCTGGCCTAGAACTCACTATGTAGAACGGGATAGCCTTGAACTAGAGGAGATCTGCCTGCCTCTGCCTCCCAAGTGCTGGGATTAAAGGTGTGTGCCAGTACAGCCATCAGTACAGGGCACGGAGTATGTTGAGCATATTCACCCACAGCTACCCCTCTCCAGCTCTCCCTCGTGCCCCTCACCCCATACCCCTCCCAACTTCACATCCTTTGTATAAAACTGTTATTAGTAACTCCTTGAGTTCAATTAGAGCTGGCCATATGAGCGAAAAATTTTTAAAAATAGTTGCTTCTTAAGAGGCAAATGAGAAGAAAAACAAAGTACATTTTTATACGTTTGTAAAACGTTTGCTGAAAATTACTAAGAGGTAGAAAGTTACAGCTAGGGAGCCGAGCTACTCTGGTTACCTAACTGCCCTGTGCGGTGGTACTGTTCACTGTTTGCCATAGTAAGAGGGAGTATAAATCACTTAAAACAATGCAAGTGAAGTCGTTGACAGCCACTGTTAGAACACTTCAGAACCCATCTACTGTCACACGTCTCCCATGCTGACACTTGTTCCTACATAAGAGAAATCTAAATATTCTTCACTTTTAAAAGGCCTATTTAGTATCATCCAAGTCACACACACACACACACACACACACACACACACACACACACACACAC
>JANHMN010000013.1:13185452-13216833 GCA_030674055.1 Rhabdomys pumilio
ACACACACACACACACACACACACACACACACACACACACACACACAAAATGAGTAATGCAGAAATTGCAACAATAGAATCCAAAAGTCAGGCCATCGACCTCAGAACATGGCCGCCAGCGCTTTGTGGGTGCCTAGCCTACAAAGAATGCATAGATCTGCCCCCATGGATGGAAGGTTAGGAGAATCTGCACCAGGAATCTTCCCCTTGGAATGGCAAGGTTTGGAAACTTAAAAATTGTCTGCACAATGAAACGGTGGGCCAAGTGTGAACTTCCATTCCCCCTAACTTCTGGAGGTGTACCTTGCACCTTGGTGGAGGTAACAGTGGAGGACAGGTACACATTGTGACCTGCCTAACTGGAGCTGCGGTTCAATTCACTGTGGGAAGTGGCTTCCAGAAACTGGACTCTAAAGATGACATCATCTCAGCTTCTGAGGACTGGTCAGTTTCCAGTCCCTCCCAACAAAATCTTCAGTAGAAAATTAAGCTATGGTCTTTTTTTAAACAGATGGGACTTCAGGCTAGCAAGATATTTCACTTCTTATCCCTTCAGATGTTTGGGTTGTCTACAATTAGCTGCATATTTAATTAAGCATTTAAGTGTTTCGATTAAATATATTTAATTGTAGAAAACTCTAATTTGGAGTGGGGATGGGGGGGGGAGGCTTACTTGTTTTAAGAACCAGTAGAAAGATATGGGGAGAAAGGCACATAAGAGTTTTACACATCCTGGGAAGGCACTCAGCAGGTGGAGCAGACCTGTGGAGCCTGGGAGAAGATAAAGCTTTAAAACTACTCATGACTGTGATCAAGAGTCTGGACCTTAAGCATCAGTATATGAAAGAGTCCCGGGGGAGTGAGCAACGTTAGCATCACAGCTAGGAGGGGCTCTGTGCAGGGTTCTCTCCACATGAGCACATTTTACATTCCAGGGACCTACAGCAGAAATGGAGGTGGGGTAAGCAGGATGATGCTGGAAGTCTTGAGGAGGAGAAAGAAGCAGGGATGGGTTCAGTGAGTCATGGTATTATATACTGCCTTGCACCACAGCCGAGGTGCTTAAAGACGCCCAGATCCTTGGCTGAGTGAGGCTATGATAACAAAGTTGGAGCTGACGTGAGTCCAAGAAGGCTGATAGTACTTTACTCTATGTTCACTCCTCTCTGGAGGACAGAGCTCTTCCACCTCAGAGTCCATATTTTCCATCTGGGAGGCAGCCCAGACCCTAGCACACTAGCAGAGTCCTGTGGCATGTGACAATGAAGAAAATGTTTGTGACCTCTGCAGAGATTGGTTGGGACCACGGGATTAGAACCATTGACCTACCGTCCTGGCCTGTTGATTTTACAAATCCAGCAACTACAGATCCTGTCATAAAGTGTGGTCAGGAGGGAATATGTCACCGTGGAAAGTCACCCCCTCCTGTAAAGTCACACAAACATGCTAGTGAGGTGGGTATAACAGCCCACACAGGGGCAGAGCCACCAGAAATGCACAGACCAAGGAGGGGAGCAGCAGCACTCGGTGGATGTGCCCCGAGAAGTAAGTGAAGTGCACAGTAGTTCCTTCAGCCTCCTCAAGCCAGCGGTTCAGAGACGCACAGGAAACCCTGGATATTTGCAGAGTTGTGATTTGTGGTTTCCAGCAGGAATAGTGTGGCTGGCTTGCTTCTTGCCTCTTGCCAGGTCACTGGTTAGCTACGGGCAGCTAGTGGGATAAACACATGGCCCACGTGTCTCTACAAAGCTTCCTTAGAACCTTCTTCTCAGTAGCCCTGATTCTGCAGGAGATGGTCTCCCTCCATCCCTTCTGATATAGTCTTTTTGATCTACCACAGTTGAGTCATGGAAAACCAGATGCTTGGCACAGGGGCCAGACGTCTGCCTGTCCAGTTTTCCTCGCCCACCTCTCGCCCACCAAGGCTGCAGTCAGGAAGAAGAAGGAATGTTCACCAATGAACTCCTCTCTCCTATAAACATGTTGCAGGTCTAACCTGACAAGGAACCTTCTCCATCCCCTCAGGGACCATCACTGCTACTGTTGGGGCCTGAGAAAAACCTGTCCTCTCTACAACATGGACTCTTCTGCACAGGATGTGACACATGAAGGAACAGATGGGAGGTGCAGGAGACACACATGCTGAGTCCACAGAGGGAGAAATGCACCAGCCCCACACCTGGGTGCACTTGGGCTGGAAGCCTACTCTATCCATCCATTTGCAAACACTCACCCACCCTAACGTGGGAGATACAAAGAGGCCCTAATACCTGTGTGGTATGGGAAGAGACGAGGCTACAGAGTCCAGGTCCACCCACAGGAACCATGTTGTCAAGCCATAAATCACTGCTGTTCTGGAAAATTCCAGTCATAGGATAGAAAGAAATATATACAAATAACCTTAAAAGCAAGCTGCTGGAAGACAGCCTGGACACAGATGTGCTGTGGGGATGTCACTGGCAACCCAGATAAATTGAGGGGCTCCATGTCACTCTGTAAGGAAGCAAAGTCAGCAAGCGAAAATAATTGAAAGGAAATTCCAGGCTTCTTGTTGACTCTGTGAATCTTATTCTCTCACCAGCCGACAGAGCTCCCATTCCCCTTTGCCTCACAATCTCCCCACTTCTCTGGAGCCTCAAACCTTTGCCAGGTCTTCCAAAGGTTCCCCAGCACTGAGCATGCAGCCGCTCTGTGCTCTCTCCCTTCTCAGCCCACACTGATGTAGCTATGAGTACTTCTTCCTCCCAGACATGTGATCCAGGAAGACTTCTCGGAGTAGGAAGCAGGCACATTGACTTCTAAAGAGCAAATTGGGTTTTCATAGGAGTGGAATGAAACATTGTAAACTAAAGGATATCATGAGCATGTAGCAGAACAACTGAGCTGCTGGGGTTGGGATGTGCACAGGGGCCAGGAGACAGCAGAACCATGGCGGGGAGAGGGGAAGCCAAGGCCTAGTCGGGAGTGGACAGAGTGGATGCTGGGCCAGAAGTCTGAATGCACTATAGGTTTATCCATAGCAAGGGAAAGTGCACCAAACAGAATTCCAGGAAGCCGATGGGTGTAGGGCAGGGTTTGGAGAGACCAGGGGGGCAGGGCGGGGTTTGAAGAGGCCAGGGGTCGGTCGGTTCCTTCATTCTCCCAGCAAGTCCGTCTCCGTCTTAACAGACTCGTAAAGTAAATGGGGCTTTCTTTATTGCTAACCAGTGGTTGAAATTGAGAACCCCAGAAAAGAGTGACCTGAAAGCCACGGCTTACCCCCATCTCACTTTGGACCCCTGAGAGCCCAGCAGCCTTCTCCAGTGATTCTTCCTGAACTCCGGCAAGTTCTAAACACAAGGCATTTGACCTCCATGGCTCTGTCTCTCCTTCCTCGAACTGGAGAAACTGGTACAAGGATGAGCCAGAGAGATGAGCAATGAAAACAGAAATCAGGTCTGGGGCCCCTGTCACCTGAATCCACACAAGCAAGAGATGTTGATGTCATTGGAAATGGCACCAGCTGAACGCAGCAAATAGTGCCACTGGGCCAAAACCTCTCACAGTGGTCTGATTGGCTATGCTAGCTTGTTTGGTAATCCTGCTGTCCTTGCTGTTGAAATCCCAGCTGCCCTTTAAAATACCTCACCTTCAAATCCATAGGGGCTCCATCCCCAGCCCCCAGTACCCAGTCCCCCGGCCCCCACCCCCATCTCTGCACTGTCTCTCTTCCAGACATCTTCAGTCACAAGCAGCTCACTATCTAATCCCAGGGCCACTCTGTCTCTCACCACGTGTCCTGGTGAGGTGCTGCCCCTAAAACTGGAATTGTAGTTGGCATTTTCACATGGGCTTCCCTGCAACGCAGCAAAGTGTGCAGGACATAAAAAATAATAATAATAATAACAACAGAATGAACCGCTGTCCCATAACTGGTTGTTTAAACTGGCTTTCTGTTTGTTGGTTTGTTAGTTTGTTTGCTGTTTGTTTTAAAAGCTTGCCTGTACCTTTTGCTTTTCATACTGGGCAATCCCTGAGAAAGACTGGCTATTTAAACTAATTTTAAAAGACCCAAATTCATTTAAACTGGTAAATACTAGTATCCTAGGAATAGGACACAGAAGAAGGAGGTTTGTGCAGCTCGGTGCATCACACATAGAGATGGCTAGTACATAAGGAGGTTTGTGCAGCTCAGTGCATCACACATAGAGATGGCTAGTACATAACTGATTTAGAACAAGTGGTGATAAAAAGGATTATTTTTGACACAGAGAACTTACAAACTGTTCTCTTAACGAGTTCAAATCGTATGCTTTTCCTCATCTTGTTTATAGGATTAACTGCACACATATGTGAACACACACACACACACACACACACACACACACACAGTCTTTATTTTGGATTTAGTTAGACTTCTGCCCAACCCTGTCTGAGTCATCACACTTTCCAAATGACTGCCCTGCAGTCTAACTAATATGAAGGCTTCAGCTGGGAGTGGTGAGCTAGTTCTGTGGCTGCTTTTGTTATTTATTTATAGTGATGTTCAAAGACCTTGAACTCTCTGTATGTCTGTGTTTCAGTATGCGTCAGTGTCTTTGTGTATGTGTGCATAGTCTCTGTGTGTGAGTGTCTGCCCATCCGTGGGCCTTGTAAACCCTCCGGGAGTCTGCGACACCCTGGAGATGGCATTATTGCAAAACAGGTAGGTACTATGGGCCTCCTAGATAGAAAGATGAGGGCTCAGTCGTGGGTTCTACTCCTATCTAATGCATGGCCTAGAGCCAAGCCCTTGGCTTCCATAACTATTGGCTTTCTAGCCTTTAAAGGACATAGCCTTTAAAATAAATGGATGATGCACTTAGCTCAGAGTCCGGTGCAAGAAAACTTCAGTTATTAGCCACGGTGAGCAAGACTTCCTTCCAGTGCTTCAAGGATGGACTGTGTGCTTCTACAGGTCTTTCTTAGCCCCAACCTCAGCCTGTTACTGAGAAAGACCACTGTTGTGCCCACCTCTTACAGTGAGACCTTTCCCCAACAAAAACACAGGATCCTGAATATGAAACAGCTTGGAAGAAAAGCATTTAGCCATGCTCAGTAACACTCTGGGGCATTTGCTGAGCCCAGCAGAGGACCTGAAAATAGGGTACTTGATACACAATTCTGGAACAAATTAATGAATCAGCTGTCTCTCTTGAGTTTCTCTAGAATCCCTTCTCCACTTTGGGAGATGCCCTAGGGTCACTGAGCTGGACAGAAGGTTTCTCATGAGAAACATATAAACATGTTATGCTTAAGATGCCATCCCTGGTATTAGAAAAACTACAACCATCCACGTGCCAGGGAGCACATGAGGGAGCAAGGACCCTTAATGAGGGAGCATCCTAAACTGTCTGCAGACACCTGTGCATCTCCTAGGTTTTAATCAAGGCAGTACATGAGGCCAGGGAGATGGTTCCATCTTTAAAGTGCCTGTTATGCAAGAATGGGATTGGGGGCTGGAGACGTGGCTCAGTGGTTAAGAGCATTAGTTGCTCTTACAGAGGACCTGGGCTCTATTTCCAGCACCTATATGGTGAATCCTAACCATCTGTAACTCCAGTTCCACATACATGCAGGTAAACATTCAAACACATAAAATAGGAGTAAATGAACATTTAAAAAAAAATGAGTTAGACTCCCGGCACCCATGGAGAAAGCTAGTCATGAATGGCCTTGTGGATCTGAAACCTTAATGCAGGGGACGGAGATGAGCAGACGCCCCCAGCAGGGGGACAGAGATGAACAGAACCCCTCCCCCCCCCCATCAAATGCACAGACCAGCCAGTCTAGTCAGTGAGTGCTAGGTTCCATAAGAAGTTCTGTCTCAAAAGATAAAGTGAAGGGACTGGAAGGATTGCTCAGTGGTTAGAGTGGTTACTGTCTGGCAGAGTAGCTTGATTTGGTCCCCAGTTCTCATATAAGGTAATTCCAGTTCCAGATGATCTGACACTCTCTTCTGAGATCCTTGGGACCTGCATGTACATACTGTACATACAGACAAGCAGGCACATACATGTTTACATAAATAAAAATAAGATTTATTTAAGTGGAAAGTAATATCAAAAGATGCCTCTGGCCTCCACACACTTGTGCTCATAGGACCCTGCACATAAACACACACATACACACAGACATTACACAGATACATACACACATACACTACACCAACAGACACATATATACATACACTACACAGACACATATACACTATACAGACACATACACTACACAGACATATACACATACAGACTACACAGACACATACCCACATACACTATACAGACACATACACACATACACTATATAGACAGACACGTACACTACACAGACACATATATACATACACTACACACACATATAAAATCAGTAATTGTCCAACTAGAAAAGTAACATGTTTACACTAGCAAAGAAAAAAATCCATACAGATAAGTTAAAACAAGAAAATTTTAATTTCAATATTTTCACACTCATTACACCTCTGCACATAGACCAGTTGTTATAAAAACAGAATTATATCGTTGCTTTCTCAGTAAATGATTTTGACTATCTTGTCAAACTCTGTACATCTCCACAGGCTTTATTGGCTTAGTCAGGGTTCCTATTGCTGTGGTGAAACACCATGGCCAAAGCAACTTAGGGAGGAAAGGGTTTATCCGGCTTACACTTCCACGTCAGTGTCTTATCATCAAAGAAAGTCAGGACATGAACTCCAACAGGAAAGGAACATGGAGTCTGGAGCTGGTGCAGAGGTCACAGTGGAGTTCTGCATGCTGGCTTTGCTTGTTATGACTTGATCGGCCTGCTTTCTAATAGAACCCAGGATCACAAACCCAGGGGTGGCCCCTCCCACATTGGCCTGGGCCCTCCCTCTAATTAAGACGATGTCCTACAGCTGGATCTAACGGAGGGCCCGGCCCAAGCAATCACTAATTTTAAAAAAGCCCTTATGGATGCATGTTCTCAATTGAGGTTCCCTCCTCTCAGATAACTTTTTTTTATCTTGTATCAATTTGACATAAAACTCTCCAGCACACTTAGTCAAAAAAAAAAAAAAAAAAAGAAAGAAAGAAAAGACCACTTCTTTCATGGGTGCTGGATGGAATTGAGGCTTCATTCATGCTAGGCAAACACTCCTCTACTGAACTACAACCTCAGCCCAAGAGCTCTGTGTTTTTAAATCAGCCCCTTCTCTTTCCAGGATCTCATTATGTAGACCAGGCTGCCATCGAACTCACAGAGATACCCTGCCACCAAGCCTGGCCCCTAAATCAATCTTTTAACATATATAACAAAGACAAGACAACAATTCAACATGATCAGAGTGTAAATGGAGTTGAAAGAGAATCCATTGCTCTCATGGCCAGCCGCTTCCAAGCCTGTTCTTAGCAGGTGATCTTAACAACTGAGAGGCTGTTGAAGGACCATAATCACTGCCTTACCCTTCCGATATCTTCAGGTGACAGCAAACCAACTCCACCCAGGGTCAGCTTCCCTGTGCCCCCTTGCTTGGGCAGGATAAGATGCTGCCTTCCACCACTGCCACCATCAGGTTCCAGCCCCAGCCTATTCTGTCTGCTCTGTTGTCCAAATGTCTCTGTCTAGTCACTGGGGGAAGCTTAGGCACCGAGAGGCAGCCCAGTGACACTTGACAAAGAACTTTCTTCTGGCTCTTGCTACTGCTAAGTGTTCTCGTATTCCCCTTCCTGTGCTGTGGGGCCAGCTCAAGTGAGGAAGGACAAATCCTTCCCAGCATAAGAAAGCTATGGGGCCCCTCGGACCCCACCACTCCCCTGCTTCTGCTAATGAGCGGTTGTATGGCTCAAACCTCCAAGTTTTCCATTTCCTCATCTTAAAATATTGGTGGGAACACTGGAACCTCAACCCTCAAGGCAGGGGGTGGGGAGTTAGTTCCAGAGAAGCCAAAAAACGACAGCATCTGGATGGCTGCTCTGTGTGACAGCCCTCACAGCCCTCAGGATGGACTCAGCCGACCTCGACCTCTATGTACATGCCTGCTGGGCAGGGGCTCTAAGTGACTGTGGTGCCCTCAAGAACTCTACACTAGGCTAACTGCTACCCTGCTTTTCACAGCAAGAGAAACCGGAACCAGGAATATGAAGGGACGAGCTCTGCTTCCCACACTGAACAGGACCCAGCTAGTCGACAAAGCCTGCTCCCTTCCCTCTCAGAAACTCCTTTCTGCTTTTGCTGACTGTGATTCCTTACATGTTTGAAAGACAAATCAGTCAATTATATTTTCTACAGAATAATGAAACTCTACTAAATTAACCGGATATGGCTTAACAAATTCCCTCATTCACAAAACCGATACAGAAGCAATACTCCCAGTCGCTACTTTAAACACCTTCCTTCTTCCCACGGTTATTCATTGGAACACTTACCCCTCCCTGGAGGCATGCTCAGCAACAGCTCTGAGCCCAAACCCAGGGATTCTGATTCAGTTTATCTGAGTGCTCTGGGGCCATTATACTGATCTCTCACAAGTTCTCAGAAGCCCCTGATCCTGAAGATCTAGAGTGTTCCCTGCTTAGAAACCATTCCTGTAGAAGCCATGTCTGCATCGCTCCCCTGCCTGGAGAGGATCAATAAGACTCCAGGATTGACAGCAGTCTCCTTCTGGTGCCGGGCCCTCACATCTGGTCAGTGGCATGGCTCTAACTGCCCAGATGCCACCACTCACGTTTCTTCCCCACAGCTCTCAGCTCCAGGGATGAGTTGGCTTTCTGCTCCACAGCAGCTGGCAAAGGCTGAAAGGAGCCTTGTAAACAAGTATCCCGGCAGGGTGAATTCTCTACGGCAGTCCCTGGAATCAGAGGGACGACTGTCCCCCTCTCAAAGCAAGAGAGCTTCCCTTCCCACAACACCTGGTTTGTATAATAAGTACTTGTAGCTATAGACAATCTGGGTCTTTGCTTTTTTTTTTTTTTTTTTTTTTAATTTTGAATGCTTAAAAGTGGAACACTCCTTTTTTTAAAAAAATATATCAATCTCCAAGTGTACTTGTTTTATTGCTATTTTCAGGACTTTCAAGTCAACACACACACACACACACACACACACACACACACACACTAGAATACAAGCAGAATCTTAAGTAGTGGTTTCTAAACAGAAGACAGTTGTTTTTTCTTTAGTAGCTTGATTCGTTATTAGGAGTTACCAGGTGTAACAAATGGCTTTTTTGGAACAAAGGCCTACGTTCAGGGGTCTCCCCTGGAGCTCCACTCCTTTCTGGCACTAAGTCTTCACCAAGAATACTTGTAGTATGGAAAGATGGCTGTGGAGCTAGACCAGGCAACAGGCCTACCATCCACCCAGAAGGGGACACATGGGCCTTTAACGACCGTCACTCCATCTTCTGTGTTCTTCTGTGTTCTCATCAAGTCATTCCAGAAAAGCATAGTCATGAGTCGCAGGTCTAAGACCCCTTTCTGGTGTGAGGGCTCCTGGTCTGCTCCCATCAGCTATAGGACAATAGTCACTGTACAGATAATGAAAAAAATGGCTGAGATGAGCCCAGCGATGGCTTCTGTAGGCTGTTAGAACAGAAAGTGGTTTGGGCCAACTGTGTTGATGAATATGCTTTGGATGTGATGATATCTTAACATCTGTGAACTAATGATGACCCAAGGAAGAACTATTGCTGTCCAAGCACAGAAGAGCTCCACCTGTCAGGTGGGACCCAAAGGGCACAATCTGAATGTTCCCTGACATACATCCTGATGGTGTGGCTCCCCCTGCAGGCAAGAGAAAGAGGAAGCACCCGTACAAGGGTGCTTTCCAGTTTCCCTTTCTGCAGCCTTAGGTCTACACCCTGTGATATTCATATTCAAGAATTCAACTCTCATTCATGCCAAGTTAGTCAGTGAATTGTATACCTAAAACACAATGAATCCTATTACGTAAGACGTATATGTCAATAAAGCTTCTAAAACTGTTCAAGTTTGCTGGGTATGGATATATGTGCCTAAAACCCCAGCTCTTGGGTGTCTGGGGCAGAATGATTGTAAGTTCAAGACAGACTAAGCTACATAGTAAAACCCTGTCTCAAAAAGAAATACATGAAAGAAAGAAAAAGCAAAGGAAGAGAGAGGAAGGGAGAAGGAAAGAAAGGAAGGAGAGGGGCTAAGGACGTGGCTCAGTAGTTAAAACCACTGGCTCTTCTTGCAGAAGACCCAGGTTCAATTCCAGGTACCCACATGTTGGCTCACAACTGCCTAACACCTGTCCCTGGGATCAGATGATTTGTATAGCCTCCGTGGGCACCAGCACACACGTGGCACACACATAGCACATAGATACATATGCAGGCAAAACACCCATGTGTAAAACACTCATACATACAAAATAAGAAAGTAATTTTTTAAAAAGAAAGGAAAGAAAGAAGAGAGGAGGGGAGAGGGGAAGAAGAAAGGCAAAATTAAAAGGGGGCAGCAATCTGTGAACCCAGGGACGTGGTTCTGCAATAAGATTTGTCTAATAAGCATGGATTTTGTATGTGACTACAGAGCCCAAAAGTTTTTGACAAAAAAAAAAAAAAAAAAAAAAAAAGAAAATGTACTTTTTGTTAATGCAAATATTTTGTTTGATTTTTATCTCTCTAAGCTTTCAATCGAAACTAAGCATAGTTTTGGTCAAGATACTTACAAGAAGATTACATACATGTATGCACACACACACACACACACACACACATGAATACACACACCCCTAAAGCAAATGCTCCTTTAAAATCAACCACAAGGAGCAGAACGCAAACAGTATGGATTCAGCAACTCAGGCTCCTGAATCAAGATTGGCTGCTGCTTCATCAATTGCCTGGATATCCCTCACCCTCAGATAGCCCAGAACCTCTCAGATGCCTACAAAGACAGCAACTGGTCTCCAGAGAGCTCCTTGCAACATGCATTTTAAAATTCAGAATCACATCCTGCGGCAAAGGTAGCCACACAATGAAGCCACTGGTGCCTGCTCCCCTGTCCTGGCCAACTCTAGCCCAGCAACTCCATGGTGGTTTTGGCAGCATCTGCACCAAGGCCATTGCACTTAACTACCATGGCTTTCCTATCCAAGTCTTACTAACCTCAGACAGAGGGGACCAAACTTACAGCTTCAAATACTTTCCCCCTAAACTAAAAAACAAAACAAAACAAAACAACCTCTACCTGACCTTTTAAAAAAAAAAAAAAAATCCAGGGACCTTGAACCTGTGGAGCAGGATAAATCATTCCGGAAGTTTCTTTTCTTCCTGCTGCTCTATTTGGTTTGGTCAGATCAAATACTGCCGATGGCCGATGCTACAACAATTGGTGGGGTTAGGGTGGGGGCTGAATTTTCTGGTGATACCAGCTTGCAGGAGCAATTCTGGAAGCGCTGTCTGCATCATCACAGAGCTAAGCTCAGTCAGAGACTGGGGAGATGACTCAAGGTGGAGGTGGGGGAGGGGAGCCAGGGAGGGGGAGGGGAGTCAGGGACCCCATCAGGGGAAGATCAGATCAGTCGGTTCATTTATTTTGACAAATCTTTTCTTTCTAATCATCTATAATGAGGCCAGAGTACATTGTACCGTGTGTATGATATATTTTGGAAAGGTAATGAAGTCTGGGGAATAGGCAGCATAACTCAGCTCCCAGCTATTAAATCTCTGCTTAGAAGTAAGATAAAGTCAAAGATTTGTGTGTATGTGCAAGAGTGTAAAAATTATAAGGCTGGCACATTAGCAGGGGCAAAAATTAGCTAGGTTCTACTACTCTGTTGAGATTTAGAGCATCGGAGTACAGTGACTACATTTTCCTTAGAGATCTTTACAGCTATTTGGAATTATGAACCTATAATATGCAAATGCACAGAGCTAAGAAATATGCATTCTTGGCAGAGACTGAGGACGTTATAATGTGCGCTGTAAACGGCCCCGCGTATGTGTATAAAATCAGCGCGCACATACTAACTGGTCGATTATCCCTTCGAAAACCGCACATAAATTCTCCTGACAGGAACTGGAATTTTGCACACATCCCAAGAATGAACAGACTCTTAATGTGCTGTGTGCATGAAGGATGGAGTGTGGGAACCGGCGGGAAGGGTCACTAAGCTAAGTAAGAGGACTTTCTGGTTCTGGAGTGTGACAACAAGCAGTTCGGGGCGACATTTTCCTTCTGAGCATGATAATTATGATATTAGCCATAGTCGATTGCTTATTGAGTTCTGGGCTTCAAGACAGACACTGTGCTGAGTGCTTTCCACCTACAGTCTCAAGGGGAGAGAGGGAGAGAAGGAAAGAAGGAGAGAGAGAGAGAAAGAGAGAGATTGTGTGCATGTGTAAATATGTATACATGTGAATGTATGTAAGATGTGTGCATGTGAATTGTGAAAGAAAATGTATATGTGTAAATATGTGTGCATTTGACTGTGTGTAAATATGTGTGCATGTGACTGTGTAAATATCTGTGCATGTGTGTAAATATGTATGCATGTAAATGTGTATGTGTGAGAGTGCATGTGTGTGTGTGTGTGAGAGAGAGAGAGAGAGAGAGAGAGAAGTAGAGAGAGAAGGAGGGAGAAAGAGAGAGGTGGGGAAGAGTGAGTGTTCTAGTCAAATGTTTTAGCACCCTGGCAAACGGCTATTTCCCAATGGAATGCAGCAATTTATAATGGAGAAAATGTTAGTTTGTTCACCAGGCAAGGAGAATTCAGTCCACAGGCCCAATGATAGGACAGGGCCAGGCCGAGACCTCCTACAAAGACTGTCTTTTTGTGGTGAGGGTACTTTGTACCTGGAGCCAAAATCTAGGTAATTGCCATTTCTGAGAAGAGAGTAGAACATGAGGGAGCTGCAGCCCAGACTCTGAGAAGAGGTACCAGATGCCCAAAATAGAAGGTTGCTGAGTCAGCTCTTTACAAATGCAGGGGCTGGAATTGTAAGGAAGGGAAAGAAAAGCCTTTAGTTAAACAATAGCTTTTAATGACTTCTGCAAATACGTGGCTCTCTGCAAGGTGGCTGAATCTGGTGCGTGACAACCTAAAGGAATATGGAGTTGCTGGCAAAGCTATGGAGAGAGACCATAGCATGATTAGTTTTCTATAATGTAAGGAGAAATAATATTTTATCAAATAATTCAGTTTTATAACCTTTCTCTATATATCCCTATTCCCTGGCAAAGCAGTTAAAAAAAAAAATCTAAAGACCCTAGTACATAAAAGCACGCAGTTTTCTCCAGTAGGTAGCAAGGTGAGGACTAAGGATCGCCCCTATTGTGCCCAGTCTGTGAGCAAGCTTTCTGAGTTCTCGAAACTAGAAGAAATCTGAATTAGGACACACTTTGCAAAAGCAAGCCCCACCCATCATCACAGCAAAACCCAAAATTAAAAGCGCTCTCCACATCCTCTGAAGACATGCTGCAAAACTCCAGGTGAGAAGCCCGAGGTGGAATGTGGGGTGTGGCTCTGTCAGTAGAGTGATTGCTACATAAGCACAAAATCACCCACCTCCAGCACCCATGTACAAGCCAAGGGCAGCACCACACAGCTTTGAGCCCTGCACTAGCTGGACGGACAGACATCTCTAGGGCTAGGTGAGCAGCCAGATGGTTTAGTACAAGTAATATGCTTCAGATTCTGGAAGAGATGCTGTTTCAAAAAAGCAAAGAGGAGAGTGATGGAGGAAGACACCACACACACACACACACACACACACACACAAGCACACACACATACACACACATGTACACACACATACACACACGCTCATGTGCACACACAAACACACACATACACACATATGTACACACAATACACACACAAGCACATACACACGCATGCAAGCACACACACACACACGCATGCACACATACATACACACATGCACACACAAGCACACATGCGTGTACACACATACACACATGTACACACACACTCGTGCACACTCACACACATGCATGCACACACATACAAGCACATAGTCACACATGTGCACTCAGCCCAAGATGAACATGACCTCATTAGGTGAGATACAGGTCTTCCACCTACTAATCTTTCATTGAGACAGACTGCCAAAGGTTAGAGAGCATCGGGGAAAATAACAGACAAGCATGTTTTCTTAAAGTGGTTTATTTGCAACGCGCTAGGACAGAGAAACCTTGAGATTACAAAGACAGACATAAATCCACTGGAAGAAGCTTATGCAAACTGGGACCTTGGAATGGGGTCCTTGAGTCTCTATGCCACATCTAAAGCCTGATCGCTACATGCAGGATTTACTAGCCTCAAATCATTTCCTCTGTCCCTGTCAGCTCTCTATCCCAACAGCACACCCTATTTGATCCACACCACCCAGCATGGCTCTAATGAGAGGAATTCTTACTGTCTGTCGTGGGCTCTGGCAGCCATAGTCAGCGAGTGATGTTATTTCAGGGTCGAAACGGGATTTTCCTTCTGCAGAATGATAAGCACATACAAACTTCTATGGTGTCTTGACTCCTGAGTTTGGCAGTTCCCGTTGCAGTTGCGTTTTTTACAGGAGTGCTTTACATGGCTCCAAAACTAATTTCCCAAAATACTATATGAAAGAGATATCATGAGGGCTAACAAGATGCCCCGGTGAGAAGAACCGTTTGCCATGCAATCCTGATGCCTGGCATTTATCTCTGGAGGCCATGGGTGGGAGGAGAAAACTGACTCCTGAAAGAAGTCTCCTAGCCTTTACATACAAACCAATACATGATAATGGTGGTGGTGGTGATGATGATGATAATGGTGATAATGATAATATATATTTTTTTAAAAAAATCATTCCAGTGTGGTGCTAGATTAAGATATATAGATTACTTCCTAAGTCCTCATCATTTAAGGGTGAAGTTCAAACCTTGACATCCCTGTAACATATCAATACTCAATGAAGCAGACAGAAGGGTCCAGCCAGGCAAGACTGAACTTTGCAATGGCTTCTGCAAACTTGATCCCCTAACTGGATGCATTTCCTCTTGCCTCCACATCCTCCTCTTCTGTGGGGATGTACTATCGCTGAGGCTGGCCCACGTCATGTACCATCGTCACCCAAGGTTGTCCTTCTGCCCTGAATACTCAGTATCCGTATAATAGATAAAATATGGGCTGTGGAATTAGCTCCGTCAGACCCCTAATTGCTTCCTGCCAGGTACGCCACCTCAAGCAAGTTAACCTAAACATCCCAAGTCTTAATTCTTCATTTGCTAAATGGAAATGATATCGTTGAGTTGAAAGTCGCTGGGAGAATTAATGGGCATGTCACACAAGGAAGAGCTTACAGCCAGCAGTTCCTCAATAGTGTCATTTCTCCAAGCTCCCTTGCACAGGTCAAGTCTCACAGCACCTGGCTGCACCCCACTCCTTTAAATAGTCATGGCCTTTCCAAGCTACCCTGCATCGTGCAGTCACGAGTGGAAGGATTGCATACGTCCTGTCTGTAGCATCATCTTCCAAAGAGATTGCTGGATTCTTGGCCACAAGCCCATGTCTTTTCCTCGTGCCCTGAAGAAATAAGCCCGTGACCAAAAGATACCACAGGAGCTCAGATACACCTATGTTCTACTCAGGGTCCCAGCTTCCTTCCCTAAATACACAAAAAGCCATGAATATTATTCAAGAGCAGGTGCTCTCTGAGGACCAATCTGCAACTCCGGCAGCTTCAGCTCATCTGATTAGGGTCTGTCCTCACAGCTTGGGGCTGTTTCAGAGAGCAGGCTGCCCATATTCATGCCAGCATTAATATAAAGCAGATCATCTTAAATTTGAGAGGAAACAGGAAGCTGCTAACACACAGAGGTGAGCCCCAGCCTCCAGCCTCCAGCTCAGACAAGAAAGCCCACCTCCTTCCATAAAGTGAGGTTAGTCTCTCACTAACGGCCTCTGGCATCCTGGCTGTAGCGACACTGTCCACTCGTGTGAAGGGATTGGCCCACATAACACTCTTGTGCCTCAGACTCTGAAGCAGCCCTGATTCCTTGGGATGTAGAAGGGTTCCAAAGGCTCTAATGGCCAACGGGATACAGAGTCCAAGAATCTGCCCTCTGGAGGACTGTGGGAGCCAGCTGAGGGGACCAAGGCCATGATGTCAGCAGTGACATTTACAAGTCACTTTGCTCAACTGGCCCAGATACTTTCCTAATGCTCTGCACCCACCTCTCATTCACAGAGCCCAGAACCTACCCTGGGGCTTCTATATTCCTTCACCAGGACTGTAGCAAATAAAACCTTAGACTACCTTTCCCAGCATGTGGGCAAGACTGCTCCACTCCGTCACTACATAACACCAGAGTGTGGGTGTTGTCTTCAAGTCCTTTTCTCTCTTGTAGCCCACCCTTTCCTCTTGTGCAGTAGGACCTCAAGAAGCACAAGCTTGATACATCAGGTTTGACTATGTTCTCCAGGAAGTCCAACCCAAAGTTCATGCTTCTGTGTGTGTGTGTGTGTGTGTGTGTGTGTGTGTGTGTGTGTGTGTGTGTGAGAGAGAGAGAGAGAGAGAGAGAGAGAGAGACAGAGACAGAGACACAGACACAGACACAGACACACAGAGAGAGATATTGAAGGAGATCAGAAGTCAACTTTAAGTGTCTTCTATCCCTCACTGTCTTATTCCTTGAGACGGGTCTCTCATTGATCCCGGGACTCACTGATTGGCTAGCCTAGGTAGCCTGCAAGTGCTAATCATCCTCCTGTCTTCTCCTAAGTACCAGGGTTACACATGGGTGCCACCATGCAGTTCTGGGGTCCAAACTCAGGACCCCTTATGCTTACCTGACAAGCACGTTATGAAATGACTAAGCTCTCCCTCAGCCCCTCATTCTATTCTTTATACTTAAGGAGTTAAAAAAGTTTATCCTCTGAAATATCTTATGCTCAGTGATAGCAAATTTACTCTTCCAGAGCTGAAAAGTTCTTTGCATACAGAAAAAACAGGGATGTTTTTGCTATAAATAAATAAATAAATAAATAAATAAATAAATAAATAAATATCATCACTGGATATTGTATTAACAGAAGACTGGAAACCAACATACTCATGTATTAGGAGTAGTCAAATAATCAGTCAGATTTTAAGGTATCTCCGAGATGGGCTGCGGAAACAGTATGATAGCTGAAGGCTCTTGCCTTTAAGCCTCATAACCTTAGTTTGACACCTGATATCTACATGGTGGAAGGAAAGAGTTGACTTCTGAAATCTTTCCTCTGATGCTACATATTCATATTCTCCCCCCCCCTCTCTCTCTCTCTCACACACACACACACACAACCACACACACACACACACACACACACACACACACACACCTGTAAACTCAAGGCCAGCCTAGTCTATAGAGTGAGTTCTAGGCCAGTCATTGCTTAAATAGTGAGACCCTGTCTCAAAGAGGGAAAAAAAAAGAATAAATTTTAAAATGAAATTTAAAAAGGATATCTCAAAGAACAGAAAGTGGAAAACGAAATACAATGGTCTGGTCTGTTTATAGTTGGCTGATATTATTAAAACATGCGTTCATGTGTGTACCTGCCCATCCATGTTTCTGTATGTGCACTAACTGTCTTTAAACTGAGGAAAGCATGAGTAGAAGCTGCCTAGGGTGAGGAGACTAGCAGCCACCAAAGAGAGATGTTTCTCTTCTAATACCCTTTTGTACCTTTCAAATGTTAAACCATGTAAGTGTTGACCTATTCAGAAAAAAATTAAATTAAAAATTCAAAGCAAACAATGTGGGAAAAGTAATAAAAATGTAGTTTATGAAAACATAGAAAAGAAATCCTTATTTAAAAATGGTTCAGAGAGGCCCACAGAATTGCCTGTGAGTCATGGCAGAGAAGAACCCTACCGTTTCAGGGGAGACAGGAGGTTGATATGGGTTCTGGCATCTAGTCCTCGGCTGCCTGCTGGTGTGGGTTTCAAGAGCGATGCAGCCCTTCTGAGCCTGTTTCTACGTATGGACCAGCTTTCTTGGGCATCTTTTCTGTCTGGGAGATGGGGATCCCTCAGGGGATCACTAGCTAGATACTTGATGGTAACATGTTGTTTAAAAAGGCATAGTTCTTCAAAGAGAGAACAGGCTTCCTCCCCCTTCTAGAAGGGCATGGGAAGGAGATAAAACTCCAAGTGGCCCTCACCAGAGCACAGGAAAAGCAGCGGCTGACTTCAGAAGCCAAAAATACACTGGTCGCACCCTTCCCTCCAAACACGCCTACCCAATCCCTCCCTCCTCCACATCCTTTCTGGACAGGCCCGGTGCCCATTAATGAAAGAACTGAAAATGTTCCCCTTTTTGTGTGCTAATATTTCCTGCCACGCCACTCCCATCTTTTAATGCTCGATGTTCACAGCCCTCTGGGATGACCACAGACAGAAGGAAGCTTCAGAATTATAGCACAATGAGAGTGTCAGTTTCAACATGGCAACGCCCTGGCCCAAATCCAAAACACTCTCTGTCACAGCGTACCTTAGTGACCAAATACAGTCCATTCTTGGAGAGCTTAGTGTACGAACCAACACACAGACTCTGAAGAGGGCATTTGGGTCCTGGGTCCCTATAGTGGCCTCACATCCTACCTGCACCCTCTCCATAGTAATCTACACTGGCTGAACCAACTTCCTATGACTTTCTCTTGAAAACAAGAGGGAGCTGGAGCACCCATGCCTCTCGGAAATAATCTAACTGCACAGACAAATGGGGAAACTGAGGCCCATGAAGGTGGAATACCCCTGCTCAGGCACACAGCATATGCCTTCCACTGAGCCACAGTAAAAGTCAGGTTGTCTCCACTTTGCTTCCCTTGTAATCTGCTTACCTGTGATGCCCTCTCTCCTGAGGTAACATTCCCTCACAGCACATGTCTCCCAGGGACTGGTCCTCCTAACCTGTGCCCTAGTCTTTCTATGTTGCCCAGAATGGCAGCCACCAACCTGGGAGCTACTAAGCACTTGAAAGAGATCTAGTGGCCCATGTTAAAATGGCAACATTTTGGCTGTAATGGGCTAAAGAAAATACATCACTAAAATTCATCCCACCCATTTTTTACATAAAAAAAAAAAATGTAGCTACCAGGAAATTTTAATGTACAGAGAGGATGCATCATAAGTTCCTATGAGGTTCCACTGCTTCTCAACTTGGCCCAAGGTCAACAGAACTGATCTGTTCCTGCTGGTCAATTACAGACAAGTGGCCTCAATGCGAAGACCTGCGGGTGCCCACGTGCATAGGAAGCAACACTAGGAAGGTTAAGCGCTTGGCTTGAATGAGCGTATTTCTTCTCCACTCCATGCAAGGTGAGGAGGCAGGGAGGGGTAGCGGTACCACTTGAGTGATGTCAACTCTGCCCATGTGTAAAGCAGTTACACCCAACAGTCTCTGTTCCTTTTTTACTTTTTATTGACTCCTTGTGAGTTTTACATCATACACCCCAGTCCAACTCATCTTCCTGACTCTTCATATCTGCCCTTTGCCCTTGCAACCTCCCCCGCCCAAATAAAACACATATGCACACACAAACAACAACAACAACAACAAAACCCAAAGCATAAAAACCATCTCATCACGGAAGCTGTAGTGTGTCACAGTGTGTTCCACAGTCTATCCCTCTGTCCACCCGTCTTCACTTGCAAATGTTCATTGCAATGAGTCATTGGTCTGGTTTGAGGTCTCTGGCTTCTGTGACACCATCAATACTGGATGCTCACTGGGACTCCTCCCAGTTACCCTGTTGTGGCTCTGTGTCATGGAGACCCTGCAGCTTTGGAACAGCAGGACTGATCCTTTCAGGCATCTCAGCGGTTTACAGCTCATAGAGATTTGGGGAAGAGACAATTCAGGACCCTGGGTCTGGGCCTGTGTGGTAGCTGAGCTAATTCATCAGCTCTCTCTTATCTGACCACCAGCTCTCCAGTACTGCTCTGGCTAGGTTACCCAACACCACCATGAGCAGGAGCAGGGTCAGCTCACCTGCTCTCATGCCCTCGGGGCTGGCTCACCTGCACCCAATGCCTTCAAAGCCAGCTCTACTCTGCTGCCCAGGGCCCACTTTCCCAAGTGCAGGAGCGACTAGCCATCATTCTTATAGATTAGCTTGTAGACTAGATTTTCTTCCTGAAATAGGTAGCAGCTTGGGGATGGGGGCAGAAGACAACAATGTCTTGGGTGTTTGAAGGCATCAATACTTAGTACTATCTTCTCCTCCGGCCTCCTCAGAAACAAATTCACAAAATGACTAAGTAATGATGGCTTCCTGTACTGGCCCTTGGTTCTCTGTGAGGCTATTCTATGAACTAGCTCTCTCCCTCTCTGTCATTCTCTCTCCCCCTCTCTATCATTCTCTCTGTCATTCTCTCTTTCTCTCTCTCTCTCTCTTTCCCTCTCTCTCTCTGTGTCTCTCTCCCTCTCCCTCTCTGTCTCTCTGTGTCTCTCTATCTCTCTGCTTTCTGTCTCTCTGACTTTCTCTCCCCCTCTTTGTCTCTCTCTGTCTCTGTCTCTCTCTGTTTCTCTATCTCTCTGTATGTGTCTCTGTCTCTGTCTGTCTTTGTCTCTCTGCCTCTCTCTCCCTCTGTGTCCGTCTCTGTCTCTCCCTCTCTCTGTCTCTCTGTGTGTCTGTCTCTATGTTTCACTGTGTCTCTCTGTGTCTCTCTCTGTCTTTCCCTTTCTCCGTGTCTCTCTCGGTCTTGGTCTCTCTTTCTCTCTTCCCCTCCCCCTCTCCCTCTCCTTTTCCCTCTCTCTCTCCCACTCCATCAGCTGGCACTGCCATACAGTAGAGGGGTTAAATAACATAACATGCAGTCATGATTGAAGAAAGTGGAAAGCCATGGATGGACTCAAAGCTGGTCAGTTCCAAACAGTGTGCTCCTCATCAGCCCCTGACTTCTCAGTCTGTCTCCTTTTCTGTCAATCTTAGGGGGCAGGCAGGGCTCACAAACCCAAAAACTGACTCTCTGGGGACTAGGTTCTGAGCCCTAGCAGTCACCAATCAGAAGAGTCCATTATTGCTGAAGCTCTGCCCTCTACCCTGCCAAACCTCCCACTCTGGTCCCCAGGGAGTTGAGTGCTTCCAGGCTTTGACACAAGAGTTCACTAAAACCTCTCTGGACTTCATTGCAATAAGTCATATTACTGTTTTAGAAGTCAGGCGTGGTTCCTCTCTGCTCTTCCTCCAGTCTCCCAGCCAAGCACCCTCTGAAGAGACCCTGACCACTATGGCCCTCGTTAGGGTCTCCCCTCCCATAGGAAGGGTTCTGTATTATTCTATTCATCCATCAAATGTGTGCCAGCCATGTTTGCAAGCCATGAACACAGCAGTGATGGAGGCTGCAATCCCAGCCCCTGAAAGAGTAATGGACGTCCCCAGCAATGCCTTAAAACACTAATGGAATGACACAGGTTTACAGTTCTTAAATTCTTCCTGCCTCTCTTAGCTTTAGGTCATAGAATGATGAGCTAATGGGCATCGAAAGATCTCTTTTATAGCAGACAAATAAGGTATAATTCAGTCCTTGAAAGGAAGCTACGTATTCATGGCAAATATGTTCCCAGACACTCTACACTGTGTGCGATACCACAGATCCCTTGTCCTTAGCATGATGGTGCAGAGAGAAGCTTAAGATGCCTCTCCAGTGTGTTGGAAAATAGAACCATTTTCTTTATTTGAAGTACAGAAGCTAAAGCCACCCAAGGTCTTTTTAAAGTGTGAGGAGCCTCTTTCTCCACCAGCAGCAGTGATAGACAGTGGGAATTCAAGTGTCAGGTTTCCGGAGAAAGCCACCTTTCTGGTTAGGGGAAGATGGGGTGCTATTTGTTTGGGGAAGCTGCACATGCCTACATTTTATGTGTGCACTTCTGTTTCTATATGTTTATTTCTGGATATAGAAAAAGACCGGAGCGAGGTGCAACACATTTAGGGTGCTGCCACAGTTTTAACTTTGGGCTCTTCCACGTTCTCCAGATTTCCTGAGCAACTATTAGTGCTTTGATACTCAGAAAACAAACGGCAGTGAGTGGACCACTCAGACCTTTTCTAAGTTTCCCTGTGCATCTGTTTATTATAAGTCCTGTCTCTGTGGGGTTTGGAAGTCAACAGGGTGTGAAACAGTAATGAAATTCTCCCCTCCTGTGGGGCCGAGTGGACCCCTTGGCCCTGGAGAGGGACCCTCCCTCTATCCATGTTGGCAAGCAGCTGTCCACAGCTGTTCTGAAGATGCTGCCAATGAATGGCACTGGTGGAAAAACACAACTCCTGACTCTCCAAGGGTGACATGATGCTTGGACTCTCCATTGCCAGAGAGAGAGAGAGAGAGAGAGAGAGAGAGAGAGAGAGAGAGAGAGAGGGAGTTCAGTCCTGCCACTAAGCCACTTCTCTACCCAAGCCAACTCTGATGATGGCCTGTGCTTCTTGAATTCTATGTCCCCTTCCTGCTATACAACAGGATGCCTATAACAAGCTTTATTTCTAACTCTGGGCTGAAGAGATGAAGAGACCCTGGCTGTGTCTTCCTTCACACACCCCAACAACTCCAACAGGCACATTCCCTCCACTTTTTACTTGAGTGTATCGGCACAGCTATGATGTGGAGGAAACAGTAACAAACATTTAAACAAGGGTCCAGCCTCCTGGAGATTAGACTCCAGTGGGGAAGACAAGCAGTAAAGAAAAGGACCAAAATCTCACCATGCTGGCACTGGGTCCAGTAAAGAATACACTATAACAGAATCATTCCACTGCGACCCAAATGACAAGGCAAAGCCAGCTGGGAGATGCACAGGGAAGGAAGGACATTCTGGACACAAAGACTAGCAACCCAGGATGGGAAGCTCCCTCAAGTAACAAGGAGTGGGCATGTGAAGTACAGGGAGTCAGGGAGGTCAAGAGACCAAGCTCCTAATGGCACAGATTATGCAAGGTCCGGCCAGCCTCCTTGCAGGAGCCTCAGTGCAGGCCTACCTGGCAACGGAAAAGACTTCATCCCCAGCTACTGACTCACCGAAGGCTGCTTCTAGACTGCCTGATGGGAGTACATGATCAGTTCTCTGAACCTCAGAGCTATCAAAATGCTGGTTGGACAACCCACCCCTCTTTTCACCCACATTCTGCTATACATCCTTGCCCTTCCAATATCCCTTTCTTCACACCACACTGTCAATAAAGAAGCCAATTTGATCCTATTCACCATGCCCAGCCTGTGGTATTGGTTAAGCAGCCAGTCTTGAACTGGACGCTGAGTCTACAGAAAAGAGCTACCCAAAATCCCTACCCTGGAAAACATCGACTTATGTACCTGCCTCTGTGGCCCTATACCAACTCTTCTTTCTATCTAGGGATTCTTCTCGAAGTCTTCCTGCCTAAGAGAAGCCTGCCATGGGCCCCTGAGATGGTTCTTAGGGCAGGCCAATTCAGATACAGCAAAATGGTTTGCCCACCTCCCTTCCTCCCACCACCAGCCCAGGCAGAAAATCTGGAGTCTCAGGAATGAGGTTGTAAACAGGGTTGTGACAGGTACCATTGATCAAGAACAAAGAATACTTGAGATTGGCGTTTAGAGTAAATGGTAGAGGCGACCATGAGGGTGGGGGTGGGGCAGGTGGGGAAGGAGTGCAAGCCCCAGACCTCCTCTGACACCATACAGACATGCCTCTGAAGTCAGAGAGGGTCTAATCTGCTACTTTCAGAATCTCCTGCAGAATAATAGTTACTGCTGTTACTACACTCCATTCAACAGTTCAGTCTGAGGTGCCTGTCTATGCAGTGGGGTGGGGGGAGGGGGCACAGCGCCTAAGAAACTAAGATACTGACTCTAGGGAGTCCTTGGAGCTTAAATCCCCAAGGCAGTAAGGCTCTAAGAAGCCTTGTGGGATCTTTTTCCCAGATCAGGGATCTATCTGACATGGTTGGGTGGCAGGCTCTTTTTCAATGGGACACAATCACCCTGGAGAGAAGTCAGTATTGCAGATAGTTTCAGACCCTTGAGCTTCTTCTTTCCTGGAAAGGAAAGGGAGGGTTATAAATAGACTGACTCCTTCAGGCCTGCAACAGACATAGATCTCACACCCCTAGCCCAGCCTTAGCCAGCTGGTTCCAAGTTCTCATGGTCTTCTTCAGGAGGGAGGACAATAAGCCAACATCAGCTGGGGTAGAAAACAAGGTGTCCTGGTGACTGTGTCCAGTCAATTGTGTTCAGTCCTAGGAAGGACAATGGTTCAAAGCATTGCTGGAGAGTCTGAGAAGCCCAAGCTGAATAGTAGTAGGCTAATGCACGAGCAGACCATTTCTCCTCAATCTGCCTCAGTTTCCCCATCTATCTAGCTTTTGCGAATGCTGATGAGATAAGCATGAAATGGAAGTGAACGACGACATTAGCAAAATATTTTGTTCTTATTATGATTCCAGGTCTTGTTTTTTTGCTTTTATCTTGTTTTTTATTTCCTGTGGAGTCCTGAATGTGGCGGGGTTGGGGGTGGGACCTTGATCCTTGTCTACATAAGAGAGCTGAGAAATTACTCATGGTAGCACTGACAGTCTTGAATTCTTCATACAACATGTCCCTGAGGGCAAGGAAACTACCAGCATGTTCCCCTTATGGTAATTTCTGACTAATACAGATCGACACATACCACACCCGGTCTTATTCTGACCTAGCAAGGCTCTGCCTAACCATATACAATATTACAGACTGAAGGCTAAGCCTTGCCCTAGAATATTTTGGTTTGAAGAAAAAAATCCTCTTGATCATTTATATTCTGCCCTCCAACACACGCTACATACAGTGGTAAAGAAAAAGTGACTAAAATCTAAGTGGCCAACTCAAATCTCTTTTTTTTAATTAAGACATTTGTTTACTCAATAAAATACAGAGTGAAAAAAAACATTTACTGAGAACCCATTCATTGATACTTAATAGCTATTTCAAATACCCATAACAACACTCATTCCAGCACCCCCAGATAATTGCTCATCTCTCTCGTTTGGTATCCACAACAGCACACTGAATGTGTGCCCAAGTGTAATTGATCCAAAATTGGGCTCCCTTTCAAAAATATCTGTAAAACCTAATTACCAGAAAAACAGTTCTGGCATCCTACAGAAAGTGGGTGCTTCAGTGTGACAAGCTGGAGACTCATCTTGGCTAATCAAGCCACATTATGTTGCCCAAGGAATCTAGGAGATTTGGGGCAATGAGGGTGCAGAAAAAGTTGGGACGGTGTCACACTGGACTTTGCAGTGACTGTCCTGATTTTGTTAGGTCAAGGACAAGTGACAGGAAACAGGATATCTTCCATCGAAAACATTAATGTACAAAGTAGCAGATAAGCCCATAATGGGCTCAGGGTCTGGGAGCTTTTCTGTCGACAAGCCCACAAGACCTTGCCCCCAGGGAATTTTGTCCAAGCGGGCCTGGGCTGCTGTTTCATTTCTACTTTCCGTGCTCCATTACCACCGTGGTAGGTTACTCCCTTGGTCTTGGGATTGCTCATTATAGAATGAGTTCTCCTAATGCCTAGAGTTTCTTAACCCAAATCTTGTGGCCTCCCTCAAAGCAGAGAGCCCTTCACTGCTTTGTGGGTGCAGCGGGGGAATCCCGAGTGTGACTAGGACAAAGGAGAATGAAGGACTGCTTCCAACTCTCTGCGGTTTTGTACTTACTTGCAACACCCAAGTATCGGACCCTCTCTGGGAATAATGGTTTCTTTCAGCCTAAGCCTAACCTACCCTGGTGGTTCTACCTGACTGCCCTGCATAGTTACCCAGCCAACAAGGAGCCAATGCACAGAACCTCAGACTTTCTCAAAGCTGGACATAGCATCTCCTCTTTTAAGTGTTTTTCTTGTCGTCCCGGTTCCGCTCTCCTCTCTGTCCCAGAAGCCCCAAAACCTCAGCCCTAGCTTTGCAATGATAGCACAAGCCGCGGACCTCAACTACTTTGGCCTTGAGCTGTGGACCTGAGGTTTGATTGAGTGCTTGTCTCCGCAGCTATGCAGACATGAAAGGTAAGAGAGGCTGGCGATTCCTTCGAGGCTGCCCCTGGCCTTCTTTCTGGGGAAACCAAACCAACAGCGCGAATAACAAAGCCTCTTAGCGATCAGAGATCGCTGTCAACCCAGCAAGAGACGCGCACACAGCGAGCAAAGACGCGCACGCGGTTTTCGCGTCTGTCGCTACGAAGAGATCTCCACCGCGAGTGTCACAAGGAAGAGATCTCCAGCCGCCCAGCAGGGATGACAGGTTCCCGGGCGGGCTATGCTTCGCTTTATCAAGGCCCGGAGTAATTACGTGCGTGCGCCCATTTATCTCAACTTGCCCATGTGCCCTCAGCTGAGATGCTCCTCTGAGCGTCCCCTGGGTCCCGGCCAGGCCAGGCAACCCTCGGGCCTCATTGAGAAGTGTGGGATCCCCTCCACCTTTGACAGCCCCTTTCTCAACGTCCGAGAAAAGACAGCGCGAGGTTCGGGTGCCCAAGTAACAGAAAACCGCCACTGCCCAAAATGTTCTCCAGCCTTCCTTCCCGGCAGAAGTACAGCAAAAACTTTTGGCAGGAACCACCTGTGGCTGCCGAGAGGCTCGCCCCGCCCGGGCCCGGAGGCGCCGCGGAGCCCGGGGCCGCACGCGCCGGCAGAAGTTCCCTCAGAGCCCCGCGCGCCACTTCGCTCCAGGCCGCGGTGCCAGCCAGGAGGCGCGGCGCCCGCTCGCTGGCTCCCTCTCTGCTGGCTCTCCCCTCCCTCCCCCTCTCCCTCTTTGCCTCCGCCCGCCTCCTTCGGTTGCATGGCTGCCGCACGCACCGAGCCCCTGAATAGCCACCGCAGCCCCCCGCCTCCTGCCCAGCGACGGAGCGCGCCCCTGCCCCCCGCCGGCGCCCCGGGACGCGCGGACCTTCCGCCTCCTAGCAACGGCCCTGCCGTCGCTCCGGGGCTCCGGGGACGCACAGCCATCCTCTCGGAGCCCCGCGACCTCCCGACCCGCCTAGGCAGCCGAGGTGGGGAAGCAGACCCCTGACAGCCCGCGCGCGGAGCTGCTCACCTCTGCGCGCCGCCGACCCCGCGCGCCTCCCGTACTTGGCTCCGGCTCGCAGCGCTCGCGTCCTCCTTCGCCGCCGCCGTCCGTCCGTCCCTGCGCTCCCGAGCCGCGCGGGCCGCGCCGCTGTCAGAGTCTCGTGGCCGGGCTGCTCCAGCGGCTGTGCAGCCGAGCGGCGGGCGCGCGGGCAGCTCCTCCCTCCCGGGGCCGCGCCTCCGCCCTCCGCACGCCCCGCCTCCCGCGCCGCGGCTGCCAGCCCCGCGCCCCGCGCCCAGCGCCCGCGCCCGCAGCTCGGGGGCCGCACGGGGCTAAAGGGCCCGGATGTGTGCGGTCGCCTCTCTCCGGCTCGCTCGTGCCCGCCCCCTCCCCACCCTGCCACACATGCACTTGCTGCGGCCCGGCCTCCTCCTGGCTCCGCTAATTTCTATTTTGACAGTCGCTGGTGAGTGGGCGGCGCTGCTGGGGACGCCCAGGGCCCCCGCGCGGGCGGCGAGCAGAGGGAGTCAGGTCCCTTCACAGGGGGTGATGCGGAAGGGGGGCGGCAGAGCCACCCAGCGCTGGGGGCTTCGTGTCTTTATTCTTTCTTTTCTTTTTTCTCTTTGCCTCCTCCAGGATTTAAAGGGACAGCCCTGGCCGAGGCGACGGGCCAGGCGGCCGCGGTTTCTCCGGTCTCCAGACGCCCTCTGCGGCCCGGCTGGACCGGCTCACACCGGAGCGCTCGTCCGAAACTGCAGGGTGTTTGTAGGCACAGACCTGGCCCGAAGCAGCCGGGATGCAGAGTTTGCCTCAGTCGCTTGGTGCACGATTTTTGCAGAGTCCGATTAGAATGGGAAATTAAACTACTAGACAACTATTTTCCTACCCAAAAGCAGAGAGCAAAGTGAGGAGATGCTCTATTGCTCCAGGAATTTCGTCTCAAGACGCCTCGCAGATACTAGTGAATGTAGGCTTGCAGCACCCCAAAGCGCCCAAATCCCTGTGAGCAAGCCCGTCTTACAGGACGCTTGGGTGAGGCCCCTCAAAACCTTCTTGGGCTGAAGTTCCCAGATCCCGTGTACCCTGCTTCCCGCAAAACAGTAACTCTGAAGGCTTTTCGAAACAACCAAGGGGCGTGTCCTGTGAGGTCTTGGCTCCTCCCCCTCCTGCCAGGTTCCGCCCCCGCGGCTACTAACGTGTAGTGTGTAAGTGTGGACCGGCTTTTCTAAATAGGCTCTTAGACCGGACTCTCATCCTGTCTAGGACTAGGTGACGCTGAGGCAGAGGTTCTCGACCCCAACAGGCTGAAACACCCCAATCAGCTTTGCTTCCAACCTTTGTGCAACCCAGATAGGATCCTTGGCCTCTCCATCTGAAGTTATATTGCCCAGATGTCGGCTGGTCATTTCTGAGGCTCCTTCCTCAGGCTCAGGAAAGTTAACTGATCTCAAACTCTTGAGCAGCGAGGGACGGCCAATAGTGGCGCAAAAGAGAATCGCTACTTTGCCTCAAATCTTTGCCACCCATATCAACAGAAGGCAGAAGCCCTGGGACTCTGTGATACTCCTCTAGTGCTGCAGACACTCCATGATATCTTTTAGGGAATTCCTGCAGTTTTGCTTGATGATTCTTCCTAGCCATTGAAATGATCTTCTTCTTCTTCTTCTTCTTCTTCTTCTTCTTCTTCTTCTTCTTCTTCTTCTTCTTCTCCTTCTTCTTCTTCAACAATTCACATACTAAATGTATACCAAGAAATGATATTGCAAGACATTGTATATACATATACATTACATATTATACATATATGACAATGGAAAACACACCTGAAAGTAACTAGAGAAAACCAAGAACAAACGATGAGAGGAAGCATCTAGAACACAGGTGTTGCAGACCGCTCTGCCCCATGCTTGGGGGCCAAGTTGTTAGAGCCCATACTGCCCCAAGCTGCTCCGGTCGGGGTTCAGCAAGAGAGAGAGTGAGGACGGAGGCGAAGAATGGAGACCAGACAGAGTGTGATTCAGTCCCGTTTATTCTTCAGTTTCTCTTCTTCTCTCCAAGTTTCTAGTTCCAAGTTCCCAGCTCTAGTCCCTAGTTCCTAGTGCCTCCAAGTTCCAAGTTGCTAGTCTCTTTCCCAGTTCCAAGTTCCAAGTTCTTCTTCTGAGTTCTCTAGTCCTGTCTCAAGTCTCAAGTACTCTTCCAAGTACAAGTGTCTAATAATTCCTTCTGTCTGCCTCTTGCCTTTTATGTCTCACTTCTAAGCCACAAATTTAAGTCACGCCTTTAAGTCTTACCTCTAAATCACACTTTTAAGTCTTACACACCCAAGGGAAAATCCTGGGTATCTAAAACAAGATATCAGAGTGTGCTCAGCTGTTGTAGGCTATTGTAAACAAGTCTCTTGTCAGGGTATATGGCTCAAGATGGCTGCAAGGATGATAGCCACATTCTGTCAGCTCCCCACACACAGGGTTTGGGTACAGTTATATGGCACTAATGGGCCTATGAGACCTGTCTCTTCCTACTCAGGAATTGCTCCAACTCAAGTTTGAATAACCATATCCAAATTATACAAAAGTCCATGGAAGTCTAGAGAAATCTACTGGAGAAATGAATAAATTTTCTAGGCCCAGGATGTCAGTTTCCGAGTTAATGGATCTTCCAGAGTGGCAATAATAATAACAACAACAACAACAACAACAACAACAACACCCCTTTCTTTAAGTAGCCCTGGAACCACTGCCCTCCCAATTAGGAGATGGTTGACTGTGTCACCTTGCTAAACGAGGTTGTCTGTATGGCTTCCTTTCATCTAACAGGTTTGCAGCAATGTGGAATATTGCTGAGCCAACTAAATGCTGTCTTCTGAGCCATAAATCTGACTGTGCCCCTGCCAAGTGTCGGGGTGCCTTCAGGAACTACCTGGAAGTTCAGTCCTGAGACATCAAGAATGCCAGTTCTGGGAAATAGGGCAGTCAGGGAAAAAGTATCCTATTTAGAAAAGTAAATGGTTCAGAATTACGAAGTTTCTCCTCCCATCTGTGGTGCAGAGAAAATGATTCACAGCTAAACAGCTTGATATGCCAAGAACTAGGGACCAGCCATTCATTACGCTCTCCACAGTAAGCCTCAAGGTGACTGCACCTTAGTACTGAAGGCAAAACCTCTCGAAATGCGCACACGGTTAAGATGGTATTCCTCTGCAATGCTGGGAGTTAGCAGGTGTTCTAGAGGAAGCTCCGGAATGTCCAAATAGCTCATACCTAACAGGACTTCATGAAAAGAGAAATTGAATAAGTAAGGTGGGTTTAGGTTGATTGATTTTGGGGGTTTGGCTTGTTTGTTTCCATATTAGAGACTGAGCCTCACACATGCTAGGAAAGCACTTTACCACCTGACATATGTTCCCAGTCCTAGTCCTTTCTTGTTTTTTATTTTGAGATAGCCTCACAGTTACTCAAGCTAGCCTTGAACTTAACAATTCTCCTTCCGTGACCTCCAAGTTAGGCAGGGTTACAAGCTGGTACCACCAGACCCTGCTCGATTTTGTTTTTATTATTAATTTGTTTGTCGTATTAATATTGTTGCAGATGGAATCCAGGGCCTTGTGAACAGCTAAGCAAGAACACAAAATATCATTTTGAAAACCGGAAGTGAGTGTGGTCGCACATGATGACAGAGGTCCATCGAACTTTGTGGAATCTATTTTGAGTGCACTCGCTTGTACAGAAACGCAACAGTCAACTTCGCTTTGCCATAATTAATAAGACTCCCCATCAGACCCTGCCGTTTAATCAGCTAACCTGGGAAAGCTCACCATCCAACTGCTTGGAGCTTCCACTAGCAAATCTATCAAAGAGGAATAATAATGAGGCCCTTTGTATTTCACAGAGATGCTGGGGTGACCAGGTGAGATGGGATGTGGGCAAGAGTTACCCCAAGAATCACATTCACAAAGGGGTGACTGTGCATCATCTGTGTGGAGTTCTGTGTGAGCTGTCAGTGTTAACGTAACAGTTGCAAAAAATGTCTGAGAATTGGGCTTAACAGTTACCTATTTCTCAAAGACATTGAGAGACTCTCTCGGAAAGGGAAAGAGTTGATGTTGTTGGATCTGTTTCCAGAATTAGATCTCATAAAGGTATTTCTGTTATAGGACCCTCATGAAAACTGTAATATAACAAACACATTTTGTTGTGACCATGGTATATATGGAATTTCTGATGTCAACAACATCTGGGGAATGACATGAAAAGCACTTGGGTTTGTGCTGGCAATTCAGGAGTGTTACAGTCTGAAATACTGCCCCTAGAAGTGTGTGTGTGTGTGTGTGTGTGTGTGTGTGTGTGTGTGTGTGTGTGTG
>JANHMN010000013.1:13220272-13231194 GCA_030674055.1 Rhabdomys pumilio
CATGTCTTTCTTCCCTGCTTCTCTGGGACACTTAGTTGCAGTTGGGGGAAGGTGACCAACAGAGAAATTAGCACCACCAGGAGCTGTGGCTGCAGTGACCTGAGAATGAGTTCTTACATTTTTAGAACTGATATGGGAGAGGATTTAGAAAGAAACAGGTTAGTAAAAAGCTCATGATACCTAACAATGGGTAAAAATGCTTGCTGCCAAACTTGACAGCATGAGTTCAGTTCCCAGAAACCACACGGAAGGAGGACAGAATCAACTCCTTCAAGTCGTTCTCTGATTTCCACATGCACACACGCACACGCACACGCACACACACACACGCACACACACACACGCACGTGCACACACACACACGCGCACACACACACACACACACACGCACACACACACAGAGTACATAAAAATTTTAATACTTTATAAGATTGATGCAACTTTAAAACATTTTTTAAAGAAAAATTCTGAGCTGCCATAAGCAGAATTTAATCACTGATTCTGATGGGAGCTCAGAGGTCCAGAATGCTAAGAGACATGTGGACAGTAAATGCTGTACTCAGAAAGTTTCATGTGGAAATAGAGATTATATTGGAAATTAGAGTAGAGGTCACTCATGTTAAATCCTATTTAAAAAAAAAAAACTATGTTTTTACATCCTGAGACTTTTGAGTGAGAGTGAATTTTAAAATAATGGACTAATTTATTTGGTGGCAGCAATTTCAAGAAAGTAATACATTCGGGCTATAACAAGGTTATTGATGGAGGCTTTTAGCAAGGTTTATAGTGAAAATTGGTAGGGAGACCTAGGAAACTTGCAGGCTTCTCCCAAAGGGCCTTATAAAGCAGGAAGTCTTGGTTTCTGAAGATTTCAATGCCATTTAAAAGGAATGGTTCATTTGCATTGAGACAATAGGAGAGATGTCTCCTCAGCACTTGAGAACTGGCCAGACCCCACCCATCACAGGATCTAGGGGAGGACATGAGAAATGTACTGAAAGACTTTCCTGGAGAAGACATTTCCTGGAGAAGGAAAGTGTCTCCGAGACACTCTGCTGGCAAAGGCAAGTTCAGTCTTCATCTTACTGTGTTCACATGTCTTGCCACTGTGGGACCGTGATAGGATGGCTTTGGGTTTTGGTAGAAGCGCTGGCTGGAAATAGCCCAGAGACGCTACAAGCATTCATTGCCTGTGAGAGACAGGCATCTATTCCACCACGCTCCCAGAATCCAGGTTCCTGACACATGGCAGACCTCCATTTGATCTGCACCATTCAGTCAAGTAGGGCAATGCAGCCTCTCCCAAAGAGCACAGGTAGAGCGCTTGACTATAGGCCTCAGCCCTAGAGAGATTTACATACTAATGAGATACCTGAAGGCCAGAGGGCGGAGCCAATTAAGCATTCTTCCCCAGACCCTCCTCACTCCTCCCTATTTAATTCAGATCTGCCCTGAGTTTCAAGGGTGTGCATCCAAATCCATCCACCATCCGCCATGACATTAAAGCCTGTAAAAACCATGAACTTCCTAGTGTCTTTTGGAGCCCACTGTGGGGAAACACTGGGAAGACCTTTAATGAGCTAGCCCAGGTAGGAAGCCACATGGATTACAAATGGCGAGATAGCAGAGGTAAGGCTGCCCAAGCTCTTGGGAGCTCTCATATCGTGCATGACACACACTGCAGACATGGAGCTAGCTACACGATATAAGTTTCGTTTTTCCTAGGTTTTGGTATTGCTTTAGTCTAATTGTTCATTGCTTTCCTCCTGTTGTCCCATTTTTGAAATCGGAATTTCTGTCTGTACTGTTGTATCACATCAAGGCTCACAGCTAAGGGTTGCCTTGAGTCTCTGGAGAGATGTTTAACGACAGTCTTTGGGCAGTATTGGAAATATTAAGATTATAGGTATTCATGAAAATGGACTAAGGGCATTCTACATTCTAAGATAGACTCAAGCTAGTGGACGGGGCAAAATGTCCTGGCCTGAATACGGAATCTCTCCCTATAAGCTCATATGTTCCCATTTGTTTCCCAGCTGGTAGGAATATTTTGGGAGGTAGTAGAAACTTGAGGAGACAGAGCCTACTCAAAGGAAGTTGTCAGTGACTGGAGGTGTTTGCATGTTGTACCTGGTGTCCAATCCCCTCTTTGTGCTGTTTCCTGGCTACCTGGAAGTGAACAACCTCCTCACATGCTCTCACTGCCATGATATTTGACTCATGTCAGGTCTAGGAAAACAGGTCTAAGACTAAAGTCTTAGAAACTAAGAAATAGAAAATGTTCCCCTTTTGTATGATGTTTCTGTTAGCAGCTACTTTTGTCACTGCCAGGAGAAAATCAGCAAAAGTGTCCTTGTGTATTAGTTACTTTTTGCTGTGACCAAATACCCCGGCAAGGGCAAATTAAAGCAGGAAGGGCTTATTTGGCCCACAGTGTGAGAAGGGACAGTCCTCAGGGAAGGCATGGAAGCAGGAATGTGAGCAGCTGCTTGCATTGTCTGCATGGTTGGAGAGTAGAGAATAAGCAGAAAGTAGGCATGGGCCGTCAAATCTCAAGGCCTTCCCTAAGACACGACTAGCAGGAGACCCCGTGCTCCAGCACATGAGCCTAAGAGGGAGGGGCCACCTCACATCCGAGCTACACTTCCGTATGAAAAGGGAAATTTGAAGACACAGAGAAGTCCATGTGAAGTTGGAGGCGGAGATCCAGGTGATAACAACAACCAACGAAGGAATCCAAAGGTCTACCAGCAATCCCGAGAAGCCACCAGAGAACCATTCTTAGCCACATCCTCCAGAAGGAACCAATCGTACTGATATCTTGATTTTGAGCTTCTGGTCTCAATAACTATAAGGCAATAAATCTCTGAGATGACACCAAGTTCATGGCAATTTGATAGGGTAATTCAAGAAAACCAAAATACTTTCTGGAGAGTGCCAGCAAGAAGCCAGCTAGAGAGAAAATGAGGAATGATGATGTCTTTTTTTTTTTTTAAAACCTAGCTCAGGAGAAAACAAACTTTGATGTCATGATGTCAATGGAGAGGAACAGAGACAATATTAGTGAGAAAGATGTGTAGGCACCAGGGAGCCACTGCTCTGCAAGATTGTCTATCCCGTGACATAGAACAGCCAATGTTGGCACATGTCATAGCCAGACTTTTTGTTTTGTTTTGGTCTAACTAGGTAGCCCTTGCTCTTCTGGAACCCTCTGTATATAACAGGTTGCCCTCAAATTTCCAGTGATCCTCTTTCCCCAGTCTCCCAGGTACTGGGAGTACAGGGCTCCACCACACACTGACTATGCAGCCTTCTGTAAATAAGAACTCATGGCTACTCAGAACACATCTATGATGCAAGCATCATCTTCTCCACATTGTGCAAATGGAGGGCTGGGGCTTGCCCAGCCTGAGAGCAGGAGGCAGAGCTGATGTCTGCAGCCAGGCAGGCTTCACTCTTCTAGGGCTGCATTTTGAGAAACTCTTAAGCTTCTTGTTTCAGTTTACGTTTTAAGAGAACTGACACAGCTGACTTCCATACTCTCTCTAGTCGTTGCGTTTTGTGATAATTGCTTGTACCTTTCCCCATTCTCAAGTTAGCTATTCCAATTGTTACTTACTTGTGTCTAAGATCTCTTCACGTTGTGAGGGTATTAACCCTTTGTCACATAAGGTGGCAAAGACTCCTTTTAGCATTAGCTCTAAATTGTGGTCTTGGAATATTGATGCTTTTAATATTTCAAATTATACAAACAACATTCTAGGTGTTTGAATTTCTAATACCTAGTATATCAGGTGTTTTAAAAACCCAAGTCCAGGACTAGAGAAATGGCTCAGCCGTTAAGAGCACTTGCTGCTCTTCAAAGGACCCAGGTTCTGTTCCCAGCACCCATGTTGGACATTTGGCCTCTTCAGGTACCTGCATCCATGATTACAGACACATGATTAAAAATAAAAATAAATCTAAGAAAATAAATTCCATTCAAAAAACACAAGAATTTTGCTTTACATTCCTGCAAATACCCACTTTTAGCCATTTGTTTGACAGCCTAGGTGTCTCTACTAAGATTCCTGTGAGTGCACACTACTTCAATCTTTATTTGCCTCTCGATGCTTGACTGAGATGTCATCCATCCTATGACTGACATCCTATCAGAAACACCCTCCTGGCTCTGAGAGGTATAAATGCCCACATTTTTCTTCCAGTGTCTTCCTTGTTTTATTTTTCCACACTTAATCCAGAATTTATGTGGGGTGTGGCTTAGGGTGAGGAGATTCCTGTTTTGTTTTTTCCAAACATATAGAGTTGCTGGGTGCTGGAAGGAAGCACATCCCAGAAGAAAGGAAAAGACGAGACGTGAGTGTGCACAAAGGCGGGCGTTGTGGAATGAGGCCAGGGACCTAGAAGGCCACAGTGTAGAGGGCCAAAGCAAAAATAGCAGCTGACCACACCAGAAAGTGTTGAGCAGTTCCCATCTGCTTGCAGGGGACAGATGCAGGGGAGGGGCTTGGGCAGCAGATTCTCAGCCAGCTGTTGAGTATGGACCAGTAGAGGGGATCTATTATGACTACAGAACTCTCCGTCTGGGTGGTTCTTCCAGGGACAGAAATGGTGCATCATCTGGATACAGCCCCTCTGGTCTGTTTTCCACATCGCTTTGTCCATTTGCATGGTTGCAGGGTTTTCCTCTGTTTACAGGTAGAGAACAGATCCCGCAGGTCAGTGACTTGCCCAAGAGCAGCAAGAAAGCTGGCTCCCTCCCTTCCTGTGGCACTGTTGGATGGATGAATGGCAGGGCTCTGGACATGGGGAGCCCACTTGGGACACTGTTCCTGTGTGCCCAAGGTGGTGATAGTGATGTGAGCACCCATTGGGCTATCTTCAGCATCTTGGGCACCAGAGCTTATTGGGTGATCTCCTCCCAAATAAACAATGATATGGCATAATGTCTGAAAGCCCAGAGTATTTCCTGTCTCTTTTTGGCCTGGTGCCCTGCCTGCTGCCACCCCAGCCTTTCCATCCACATCCCCACTGCAGTCTCCAGTGCCAGGTTCTATGGAGCACTCTGAGCTCACTGTCCCTGCCCCGGTTGGAACAGCTGCATCAAGAGCTGAACTTCCTTCTGCCAAAGAAAACCCGCAGTTGGCCCAGCCCCTTGGACTCCTTCCAACAGACTGGTCCAGCAGGACCTCCACCTGGAGCCTCTGTCCCATTCCAGGGTCTGTTTTTCCTGTTGGTGTCTCTATTTGTGGGATGCTGGGTAAGACCCACTGCCACTAAAAAAGGAAGTTGTGTTCCCATAAATCAAAGTTGCTAATAAACCAATGTAAAAGGGACATCATGAAGGGGACCTGGAAGTTCCTAGGCTACAATTGCCCTTATTCTTTAGGCTCCATGAAATTGGCCATCTGCTAAACACTCTCTATAACATGTGCTATGTTAACATTATAGCTCCGTTGTATGGGAAGTATATACTTCCTGAGCCAAGCCTGACTGATGGATAGCCAATGCCTGGAAGTTGTATCAAGGAGGATGCAGAGGAGAAGAAAGACTCATGGAATATGTCACTGCCAGCACAATACAGTGAATCTACTAACCCAGACTACCAGACAGCATAACCTTTCTGTCAGCAACTTTCTAAGCAACTTAGGGAACACCACTTCCTGATCTTTGTGTTTCTAGGATCCTACACAGAGCTGAGCACTTAGCAGGTGCCTAAAATGTCTTGTTGCCTGTATGCAGAAAGACTCCATAATGCAGCCTACTGAGCAAGCAGCAGATGTGCTCACTGTGGCCACGCCTCCTTTAGTTCTTCAGAGAAAGAGAGCAGCATCCTCCTCTGTCCCCACTATGGCCTTACCACTGTGACTTCTTTGACAATGTATTTTCTTAGTTTTGTATCTTTACTATGCAGCCCAGTTGTCCTTGAACTCATGATCCTCCAGCCTTCGGTTGGTACTGTAGGCATATGCCACCACATCTGGATGACAGCATCTTTACATCTCCAAATTAAAGTCTTGAGATTAGGGATGGCATCATCTTCTTTAACTTGTACCATCCCTCGCCCATCAGCCCCTGCTGTGAATTCACAGCCTCGGTGTGAATTTCCGGTTAAATGGATCAATGTGTCATCCTCTGATTCTCCAGTTGTCATTTACTCTCCTGGTTTTTAGAGACAATGTGTTTGGATTTATTATTTCATAGCAAGTAGATCATCATGTGTAGGGTTTCTCTTGCTGTGATGAAACTTCAGGACCAAAGCAGCCTGGAGAAGAAAGGGTTTATTTAGCTTCACTTCCATATCACTGTTCATCATTGAACGGAGTCAGGACAAAAACTCAAAAAAGGCAGGAGGAAGGAGCCGATGCAGAGGTCATGGAGGGTGCTGATGACTGACTTGCTCTTGCGGGCTTGTTCAGCTTGCTTTCATACAGAACCCAAAACCACCAGCCCAGGGGTGGCTCCATCTATAATGATCTGGGTCTTCCCACATCAATCACTAATTAAGAAAATGCCCGCTTACCTATAACCTGATCTTATGAAGGCGTTTTCTCCAAAGGATGTTCCCTCCTCTCTGATGACTCTAGCTTGTGTCAAGTTGACATAAAACCAACCTGGACACCATGTTATATAGCTGTCTTATTTCCTCTTATCACACTGTGAACATTTTAATTTCTGAATATTCAGAGACTTCTAAGTTGGACTGTACAGCACCATCTAAAAACCTGCCAAGGGGAAGACACAGAGCCTGAGTCCTGGACCGCACTGATATCTCCTTGCTCCACTGACATACAGCTGCTGTTCATTTAGTCAGTGACAATACTCAATAATCACACTCCCAGCACGGTGATGCCACATCCTACCATGGGCTCACAATCAGTGGAGCCAAGGACTGTGGGCTGGGAAGGAAATACATCTTTCTCCCTTAAGTTGTTTTCAGACATTGGTCACGGTGATGAAAAAACTTTCTTATACAATAGCTCCCTGACTTTTGTGTCCTGTCTCAGGAGTGAGTAACCATCAATTCTAGTGTATTCTGATCCCTTTGTCTGGAAGGAAGCAGAGGTCCCTCCATGAAACAGCCTCATTAAGTCTGATTGGCCTGATTCAAGCTTAATCGTCCAGAATCATGTGGCCCGCAGCATCCTGTGCCCTCTCTCAGCTTCTACTCTTCAACCTTTAAGTAGAACTAATTAGTTCAAGATAGTGGAAAGGTTGGGATTTTTTATTTTAAAAAATATTACTTATACGCTGGACAGTGGTGGCACATGCCTTTAATTCCAGTACTTGAAAGGCAATAGCAGATGGATCTCTGAATTCAATGCTGGTCTTGTTTACAGAGTGAGTTCCAGGGCTACACAGAGAAACCCTGTCTCGAAAAAAACAAACAAACAGAAATATTACTTATTTTTGTGTTGTATGTGTGTGTGTGTGTGTATGTATGGGACAGGATATATTTCAGATACTGAAGCTTCAACTGTCTAGGTATGTGGTCTTTTTTTTTCTTTTATTGAATATTTTCTTTATTTGTATTTCTTTCCCAGTTTCCCCCTCCACAAATCTCCTCTTCCCTCCCCCTCCCCGTTTCTATGAGGATGCTTACCCACCCACCCACCCATTTCTGCCTTCCCGCCCTCACATTCCCCTACACTGGAACAAGACCAAGAGCCTCTCCTCCCATTGATGCCTGACAAGACCATCCTCTGCTACATATGCAGTTGGAGTCATGGGTCCCTCCATGTGTACTCTTTGGTTGGTAGTTTAGTCCCTGGGAGCTTGGTGGGGGCAGGGGGAGTGTTGATTTTGAGTCAGTAGCTCAACTTCTCTGTTCCCTTACCTGTAAAGCAGAGATGAGAAATGAACTACCCCAAATGAATTTGTATCGGAGAAGCATGCAGATAGCATAGGAGCTCAATACGTGTTGGTATTATCTCACAGACTGTAGGACTATGCAAAGCTAGCACAGAAGACTGAGATATTCAAAGATGAGAGAAGGAGTGCTGTATGATTATTGATCTAGTACCCACAGCTCCTTATTTATCTCTATTGATCTTTCATATTGATTTCTCTCAGAAATACCCAAATCCATGAATAAAATGTTGGGAGACCAGTAGTATTCCGTGAGGTTGGCATGGTGCATTGTAGCAGCCGTCAGGGATGGCTCTGAAGGCCCCTCCTTCCTAAGATATTGTGACCCTCTGTCTTAGGGTTTTACTGCACCATGACCAAGGCAACTTTTATAAAGGACAACATTTAATTGGGGCTGGCTTACAGGTTCAGAGGTTCAGTCCATTATCATCAAGGTGGGAGCATGGCAGCGTCCAGGCAGACATGGTGATAGAGAAGCTGAGAGTTCTGCATCTTCATCTGAAAGCTGCTAGCAGAATGCTGACTACCAGACAGCTAGGACTAAGGTATTTAAAGCCCGCACCCATTGTGACACACCTACTCCAACAAGGCCACACCTCCTAATAGTGCCACTCCCTGGCCTAAGCACATACAAACCATCACACCCTCCATTTTGAACTAGAACATCTAGATTTCTTACCTTAGCCTCCTGCCTACTTACTACTTGCAAGGTCATGAGAACACTGCTTGCTTTACTCACGTACAAAAGGAGGGTTATTGCAAAGTTAGAGGTGGAAGTAACCTGCAAACTAAGTAAACACCCTAAACACTCAGGGGTTCCTTGCTCTGAGAGAAGGACCAGGGAAACACTTAGCACACAATCAGATCTTTTCCACCTTCTATCCATGGCCTTCCTCACTCTGCTCCCCAGCATGTGGCTAGTACTCCTCCTTATACAATGAAGTGTTCCTTGAGACAGGGAAAGGGGTTGGAAGCATTGTGGGTGGGTGTCCATTCCTGAGGGCCCTGACCTTACCTCTCAGCACTTCAAAGACAAACATGAGTCACTGTCACTGGGCCACCAGGAAGGTGATCTTTGGGAGAATTGACAAATTTTGTGAAGTTGCACCGTCAAGTGCACACCAGCGGATAGTGAGTGGAGAGGCAGGAGAGGGCTGAGACAGAGACAAGGTCATACAAGGGGGACCACAACCTGCTGGGTGGCTCTCCAGCGGGCAGGACAGACCCTGAGTGGCCTCGAGCTGTAAGAGAAACATAGCTTTCCTGCTGCCACACACTCCATCTCATGGTCCCCTCCATCCCACACACTGTGGGATGTCAAGTGTACAAGGTATGTACTCCTGTCTCCCCTGGCAGTCTGTCCTTTCCACTCTTACCCCTGGAAGCCCTCCTCCATGCTCCTGATAGACCCACATGGATCTTTCTCCATGCTCCATTCCATCTCTCAACCAGCAACCTGATCTGGGTCCCAGATGTCAGATGCCAGGCCCTCCTGATTTTCCTGTCATCTCTTGTCACAGTAAGTAACCCTGGTCATCTTAGTTTGAACTAAGTTTGGTTGAGTTTGAACTTCACGTTCTATTACCACTCTCTGTGACCAGATTTGCTTCCAAGGCGGAGGCAGAAGGATCAGAAGTTCAAGGCCTTTCAGGACTACAAAAGGAGATTGAGGTGAGGCCACATAAATCCTATCTCAGAGAAAAGTGGGTGGAGGAGAGAGAGAGAGAGAGAGAGAGAGAGAGAGAGAGAGAGAGAGAGAGAGGGAGAGAGGAGAGAGAGGTAGTCAAGTTGTTAAAAGGATACTAGAATCCATCATGTTATTAGAATAAGAAATTGTGGGGAAATAGCTGCATTTAAGAATAACATAGAACTAATGCATTTCTATAATCCATTCACAGTTAATTGTGGCATGTAATGGGGAAAATACGGTTAATCTGGTTGTGTGATATTTTTTTTTCTTTCTTTCTGCAAGCTTTTTTTAAAATAAAATTTATAAAATAAAAAAATGAAAAGAAGAATAAGAAACTATTTGCTGGAAAAATAAGATCTAGAAGAAACACGGAGCTCCATTTACCAAAAGAGACGCACTCGATACTCACAGGAAAGTCGCAAACCTCTGCAGTCCTCTGCCACTGTGGGGCAAACCTCCCTAACATGTAGTGGCCAACAGCAACCATCATTTACCTGCCATGTCCCTCGCCTACGCTTGCTGGGCAGTTTCTTGCTGGTCCCCACCTCGGTCAATCACGAAGCAGCAGCCACTGGTTGTCTCAATGGGCTGTGTGACCTAAGATGTCTGCACTCATGTATGGTAGTTGGTACTGCTGGCTAGGTTCTCTTTCTGCAGGCATGTAGTCACAGAGGAGTTCCCAAAAGCCAACGCAAAAGTCACAGGCATCCTGAGGGACAGACTCCAAAGCCATTTCTTCCACTTGAATGTTGTATTTTCAAATTTTCATGTTGAAACTTAAGCTTCAATGTAACAATTTGAAGACCTGACAATGCCTTCAATGTCTGTGATCAGTGGGGGCTTTTGTCTTGGTTTTCTTTCCCTGAGACATACATCTCACTATGTAGCACTGGCTGCCCCTGAACTCGGTATGTAGACCAGGCTGACCTGGAACTCACAGAGATCTCCCTGCCTCTGCCTCCCAGATGCAGGGACTAAAAACCAATGTGCCTGGCTCCATTGATGACAGAAAGCAAAGGAAGGGGTTGGAGAATGAGACAGATAAGAAAATGGAGGGGGTGCTGGAGCTGTATTATACATAGGAGCTCCAGTGGATAAGGAAATGTGGGAGAGCTTGTCTGTGTGATTGTGTGTGCGTGAATGTTTGTGTGTCTGTATGTGTCTGTGTGTGAGTGTGTGTGAGTGAGTGTTTGTGTGTGAGTGAGTGTTTGTGTGTATGTCTGTGTGTGTGTGTCTGTGTGTATGTGTCTCTCTGTGCATGTGTGTGTGCATGTGTGTGTGTCTGTGTTGTCTGTCTGTGTGTCTCTGTGCCCAAATGTGTGTGTGTGTGTGTGTGTGTGTGTGTGTGTGTGTGTGTGTGTGT
>JANHMN010000013.1:13231204-13245362 GCA_030674055.1 Rhabdomys pumilio
AGACAGACAGACAGACAGACAGACAGACAGACAGACAGACAGACAGAGACAGGGACAGAGAGAGACAGTGAGAGACTCCCAGAAGTAACAGACTTGAGTTTATCAGCTTTAAAGACCCAATATAGCTGGTGAAATAACATTATAACTCTAAATCTTATATGAAGGAAAAACACAACATTGTAAGTGTATAAAGCTCAGAAAGGCTTCGTGTGCCTCTGTAGCACTACTGGGAGCCTGAAGACAACAAATGCCTACAAAATTCTAAGACTAAGTTATTTCTAATCTAGAGCTCCACTGTGTAGGCCGTCAACAGCAGTTGGTTAGGAGAATGACACAGATGTTTGCAGATGTGGGAAAATCTCAGGACATTTACCTCTCTGTTCTCTCCCCTAGGAATCTTCTGGAGGCCCATACCCTGGGACCAAGAGTTACACCACCACTGAGGAAGCAGAGGAGCCCACAGGAAGGGGGGTATCTGGTAAGAGAGGGGCAGAGCAGCATCTGGGCTCTGGCTCAGAGGCTTTGTAGAGACAGCAGAATTCTAGAGCGCCCACTGGGAGGGTGGACCTGTGAAGAGGAGAAGCAGTCATTGGGGTTGGAAGGGAAGTGTGTAAAGAGGAAAATGAAGGCAACTCATTATTATTATCTTCAGGGGAGACAAAAGATGGTGTGGAAAGAAAGAAGCCATTGTGGTTCACCACGTGGATCTAAGCAGAGCTTTTAAAGATATCTTATTTATCTTATGTGTAGAAATGTTTTGCCTGCATGTATGTCTGTGTACCTTGTGTGTGCAGTGCCCGGCAGAGGCTAGACAACCATACGACTGTAGTTACAGACAAATGTGAATGGAACCTGGGCCCTCTTCAAGAACAGTGAGTGCTCTTACCTGAGCATCTCTTCAGCCCCTAAGTGGGGCTTCCAGATCATCGTAATAATCATGTGAGCCCTGTAATAGTTTTTTTTTAAATTATGGTGCAACCAGATTAGGAAGAGGAGGGAAGGGAAGGGCTCACCTGGGTGGGAGGGCAGAGAAAATTTGGTGAACAAGGTTTTGATTTTAATGATGACCTGAAAAAATTAATAGGTGACCACAGCAGCTTGGAAACATCACTTAGAGACAAGAAGTAAGCTTCAAAATTATCCAAGTTGAAAATGGCTGTCCCTGAAGAGAAAGGGGTGCAGGGGAAGGCAGATGACTACGGTGACATAGCAAAATGTGGGGAGTGATTTAACTCTCCAAGTTTCATTAGAATGAGCTTTTCAGAAAATTTGAAAATAATTAAATGATGGCAATCATATAGTTTCTTATTATTCCACGGGGGTTTGAAAATCTGCCAGTTTCTTATACATAAGTAAAAGGTTTCTGATGGTTAATGAGGCACGAGAGCAGTTGCTCAGGTCAGTATTGATAACCTGCTTGGTATTTTGAAATGTCACAGTTCTGTCATGTGTACTCAATCTTCCGAATTGTTTGTCCTAATTTAGCTTAACTGGCTTCAAAATAGAGAAAATTGTCATGTCATATATGCATGTGTGCTTGAGCATACACACACGCACACACACAACACACACACACACACACACACACACACACACACCCTTACCCTGTCTCTCCTTCTCCTTCCCCACCTCTTTATATCTTGTAGGTGTACACAAGCCTCAGTAAGTGAGGAGGTCAGAGGACAACTTGTGGAAGCCGGCTCTCTCCTTCCATCATGTAGGTCTCAGGGATCTAACTCAGGTTGTCAGGCTGGGCAGCCAATGCCTTTATGCACCATGCATCTCACTGCTCCTAGTGCCTAAGATCTTAAGTCTTAGTGTTTTGCTGTATACTTTAACTTTCTCCTTTAAAAAAAGGAAATTTAAAGTAGTATCCTTAATGTTAATGTTTCCATGTAGACAAGCAATCATCTCCGCCCCTACCCTTAGCAGGTGTGATTTTGCTTGAGGCTCCATTTGTGTCAGGATGTCTCTGCACCCCCTATGGCTTTACTCATATGCTGTTTCTTCTGTGCTTAATTAATACGGTTTTCTTAAAAGCCTGGCTATCTGATAGAGCAAGCCCCTGACATTTGGCTTACAATTGCACACACACACACACACACAAAGCAAAAACAAACAAACAAACAAACACAATTCTAAAGGACCTTAGCCATACCTAGTGGTGTGTGCCTTTAAACTCAGCATTTAGGAAATGCAGGCAGGAGAATCAGGTGTTAAAAGGTAGGCTTGGCTATGTAGTAAGTTTAAGGCCAGGCTGGGTCACTTGAAATCTCATCTAAAATATAAATCTATTTTATAAAGTGAACAGAGCTAGGATGGTTGTGAGCCGCCACGTGGGTGCTAGGGTCAAACCCAGGTCCTCAACAAGAATAAAACAGAAGGTGCTTTCAACCACTCACTGAGTGATCTCCCCAGCCTCTTCTGCTGCCTTGTTGATGTCTGTAACATTCTAGACCCTCAACAAAGGCTCTAGGAAAGCATAAATGACTAAAGACAGACCCTTAGGTAGCCCTAACATGTAATGGGTAGGAAAGAAAAGGGAAGGAGAAAACAGCAGATAGCAAGAGTATTGCTACTGTCTATGACTCTCTAGCTCTCAATGATGACATGGAGACCTCTTATTATTTATGAAAGCTTAGGCCTTATAGCTTAGGCTTTTTCCAACTAGCTCATGTAAGTTAATTAACCCCATCTAGACTAGTCCACGTTTGCCACATGGCCTATTACCTCTCACTATGCCCTGGTACATCCAACTTCCTCAATGTCTGGCTGGTGAATCCTGCGCCTCTCAGTTCTTCCCACGGTTCCTATCTCTACCCTGAAGTCCCGCCTTTCCTCTCCTGTCCTGCTATAGCCGTCAGCTCTATATTAAACCAATCAGAAGGTGATGGTGAAGACTCGTTACAAAATACTAAACCAGGTGATGATCCAATAAAAGGAATAATGGCAAAGTCCAGAAAGTATTGAGCTCTCTGCTGGTACAGAAATCAACATTTGACTAATACAAAGACAACCTTTACACAGTATACAAGAAGATTAGAAGATTTTCCCAACATCTTCCCATTTAGTCCCCCCAAAAGGCTCTTTCTCTAACATCAATAACAATTATATCAATTAACAATCAAGAACAATTATAAGAACTAACAGGTAAGAATTACATTCACAATGACCAGTCCATATGTATTTGGCAACCTTGAAGAACGTATTCCACTCTCTATCCTGTCCTGGTGAGTTCAAAGTTCTGTACCTAAACCATTTTCTACCATAACTTGCATTTATCAACCTAAAAGCATCTTCCTATACCTTAAAATATTACTTAAATCCTAAACAACTTAAGCTTATGTGTAAGACTATAACCACCTAGTCTTCAACCCCATCAGAGACCTGAGCAGGATAAATATTACCTGAATAAACAAGAAGTGCAGAGCAAGCAGCTTCTAAAACTATAGAAATGACAGAGACTGTTGGCTACCTGGTCAGTTACCCAAGATTCCTCTGCAATGTTAGGACATCCGTCTTCAGCCTACAGGCCCAGAATATCTGACAAGCTTATCTCTGAAGCAGAAATATTGAAAGACTGCCCTATCTTGTCTCTGGCAATCGACTTCCCAGGGTCCTGCTTGTCCACAGTTTGGACAACATGCTGTCAGCAGCTGAGGCAAGGGCAGTTTTGCCCAGTTTCAGCTTTGGCACATTTGATGCAAGATCCATATGGAGGTTCTTCCATTCCCATCATCTTTGAAGAAAGCATAGGAATGCTGCCAGGAGTCAATGTGTCTCACTATCATGAAAAGCCTTTTGTTATTAAAACATCTTAAATAGCATATTCTGTAGATCTCTAAGTATTTGAAAACCACCTATCTACCTAAAATATATCTGAGTAGACAAACATTGGTTTCATTATTTGCTACCTGCTTAACTTTGAAAACATCCACAGGAGACTAAATAAAGCTTTTTTTTTTTTTGTAACAAACCAAACTAGTATCTAACATGACCAAAAGTTTGATTAACTGACTACTAACTTGTATTTCTTAATTATCCTAAACAGTTTGTAACAGTAGCTTTCAAGGACTAGAACTTTACATTTTTTAATGGGTTGCATAGGCACAATACCTTAAAGAGTTGAAACATATATACAATACAATGTAACAAAAATAACTTTAAATTTACATAAATATACAAAAATCTGTACCAATGTAAAATCTAACCAATGTAAAATATTTGAGACTTGTAGTTGCTTTTTAGATTAAAAATAGATTCAACAGTCTACCCTTTTATCCTACTATTTTCATATCCCCCTCCCCTTTTATAAACCATTCCCTCTCACTCCCTTTCCCCCAACACTAGATAGGGAAGAAAGAAGGATAGAGGGAAGAAAAAAAGAGAGAAAGAAATCCCTGAATCTAACCTTCTTTACTTTGTCTCCTCCCTGACTGAGACCATTAACAACTTGTGGCTAACCCCCCTGAATGACAACAAACATTAATCACCCATAAAATGACAAAAAAATCACCCACCAAACCTCTTGGGAATGGGGCATCATTCTCTTAAAGATTGCGTCCTGCTGTCTGGGTGACAGCATTTTTTGAGGGCCCTACGAAAAATGGGATATTGGCCAAGTACTTGGAGAGCTAACCACATCATTTGCTGTCTAGTCTCTATGCAATGAGAAAGTGTAAGGCTTAACTAAAGTCCTGACTGGAACAGTGTGTGAGGCTGGACCAATTAAGCTGACACTTAGAAGTTATCCTAGATGCAAATTTTTGAGGAAACAATAACTAAGGCAGTCTGGATTATTGGGGCTACTTGTGTTGTCTTCATTAGTGTCTGGTCCTTTTGCTCTAAAACACAAACTTTTATGAGTAATATGCATATATGCAATAACACATGTATGGAAGGTGCGGTGTGCACAAATCAGCTAAAGATGATTTCTGCTCTTTGTTTGAACAGAAAAGGCATCAAACTTTATAAGTCCGTTTGGAGTGTATAAAACCAAACTATAATATAAATCTTCATCCATGCCACATGAAAGAATGGCATGTAATGATAAGTCCTGAGGACTCTGTAGCCAACAAGATTTATTGGCTACGCATAGACCTGCATGTCTCAGCCAGTCTCGGAGTTCCCATGTAGAAGGATCAGCATTCACATCATCTGATTTGTTAGTCTTAGTTTCTTCATTCATATCTGCAGCCAAGATTTTCAGGAGGTCTCTGTAGGCTTACTTTTTCAAAACCAACATTTATTACGGATTCTTAAATGCTTTAACCTTTCTTCTAGCCCACCACCTACCAGAGGTAGTGTAAAGGAACGGTTAACAGTGCAAAGGAGGATGTGGACCTGTTTAGAATTAGTTCTTTGGGGTGATTCCAATCTGTGTTGTCAGGATATCAGCAGTTCTGTTCACACAAATCAGCGTCAGTAGCTCAATCCACTAGCAAACACCATGCACAAATTAGCAACTGAAGTTCAATCTAGAAGAAACCAAGAAGCTCTGCCAATCAGCTCAAGCCTGCACAGAAATGGCAAGAAGCCACCTGAATATCATAAGAAGTTCTTTGGTTCATTTCTCTCTGTGAAATCACAACAATGATCAGCAAAGAAGGCAAGGTGAACCAATGCCACAGCGTTGTCAGTGAAGAACAGCATCAGCAAAGCCAAACGAAGACCAGCAAAGAGTGACAAGGTGAAGCAATGACACCATCGTCCATTGTCTGTCGGGTTATACACTTTCACATGTTCTCTCAACCATCACACGCCCTTTTCTAGGCAACTTCCAGAAAAAAATCACGTGTCTGTTCTCAGCAAAACATCCTCCCACATGTCTGCTTCAGCAAAAACATCCTCTCAGAAGACAGTTTCAAAAAAAAAAAAAAAAAACAAAAAAAAAAAATCAAAGAAACAGAAGTTTCCACTTCAAGTCTCCTCCATAGCCTTTTACTTCCTGTTGAAACAAAGACATAACCTCTCCCTCAGGGCAACACATTTTTTGCCTTCCATTAACACAGCTTTATAATATGTGGGCTGGTTTAACTCAGCAGTCCTATTCATGAAGATCCCATATCCCACTTCTGGTCTATGAGCATCTTCTTTAAAGCACAGCTAGATCTTTTCATAGTTGTCTGATGTGTAGGATAATATATTATATATAATATATGTTTATATGTGCATATATAATATGTTTATGTCATAATGTCTAAAAAATTATTCTACTGGATACATATTCTGGAGCATCATCAGCTTCCATCTGTAAAGGCATCTTTAATATAGCCATTACTTCTAATAAATGTGCAATCTCAGAATCATCCTTTCCAGAATTCAAAGCAAAAACCCATTGGAATTTTGAATATATATCAATTATATGATGTACCAACACATGTACATACTTTAATTCCCCAAACTCTACAAAATGAAACACATATGCTATTGTATGACATTGCTCTAAGGTGGTACTATTAAATAGAATCTTTATTTTTAACTCAGTATATTTTCCTTCATCTAGCAACTGATCCTTGACAATATAAATATAATATCTAGTCCAATTATGTTGGTCCATAGCTGAAATCTCTTTATCCACTATCTCTATGAGCTGCCATTCTGCAATCAGTCACAAGGTGGCGCCATAGGCTTCAGATTGGATTTCTTTGCTGCTCCTTTATTTTGATCATTCTTAAAGAGGATATATGAAATTGCAATCATTACTGAAAATATAATTATTTGTATGTTGATATTCAAAAATTATGTAGGGTCTGGGTGCTCTCTGTCATTGTATTTTCCACTTCTTTACACAGATATTTATATTTTTTTTACATTTCTAATTCCTTCCTTCAGAGACTTTATTATTAACAAACTAATTATCTTTCTATGATTATTTATACTCAGTTTGTTTTGTTTGTTTGTTTGTTTGTTTGCATTTGATCATGTTTAAGCATACTGTGCCTGGCTTCTGCTGTCTGTAGTTAATAGTGACTCAGCTTAACATATGGCACTGGTGGCTAGCTCCACCCCCTCAGCTCTATCTAGCAGGCTAACCCATCAGTTCTGGGCTGGAACTGCTGTTTGACATCTCACATCAAGCCTGTCCAACCAGCCATGCTTCTGTGCAACTGTAGGCTTTTACCCACATACATCCAGTGGCAGCTGCCTCGCTGTGCTGATGGCTCTGCCACAGCTCTGGGAAAGTTGTTGAGCCTGCACTGTGGCAGGCACCACTCAGGCTACCCTGCAGTCCTGCAGGCTGCAGTGCTGGTGGTCCTTTTGAGCCATGGTGGACCTGATGACTGCCACAGCCTGAGAAGTGAGCTGAAGCTCTGCTTACTGGCTGCCCATTAGCTGCTTTAAAACCCCAGTCAAGTGCTTAGCCACCTCGGTCAGTAGAGCACAAGAATCTTCAACTCAAGATCACAGGTTCATGCCCCATGTTGGGCGCCAACTATGGCTGGGCTGTCTATAATCAGCCGAGTCCCAATAATGACACAGAAACCTTTTATTATTTAAAGAAAACTTAAAGCCTTATAGCTTAGGCGTTTTCTAACTAGCCTGTATAACTTAATTAAACCTGTCTATACCCATGTTTGCCACGTGGCCTCTCACTATGTTTCGCTACATCTGTCTACCTCAGTGTCTGGATGATGAATCCCTCAACTCCCGATTCTTCCCACAGTTCCTATCCCTGCCCAGAAGACCCGCCTGTTCTCCCCTGTCCTGCTACAGGTCATTAGCTCTATATTAAATTAATCAGAAGATAATGGAGAAGAATGTTTACAAAATGCTAAACCAGGTGATGAACCAACAAAAATAACAATGCCAAAGTCTGGACGGTACTCAGCAGTCTGCTTGTACAGAAATCAACATTTGACCAATACAAAGACAACCTTTACACAGGGCACAGAAAGATTATCCCAACACAAAAGAACTCACATGGCATTAATAGAAAGTTAGAACCCCAGGTGAGCAGCAGAAGCCCCCATTGGGTACAGAGAATGAACCCAGATGTATCTCCATTCCTTGTGACCTTCAGTCCCCAGCTCCAACCCCTGTGAGATGCGATGCATTCTGACCTTAGATTTCATGGGACTCAGGAAATCTCCAAGCCTGTTTTCTTGGGTTAGAGTGGGAACTTCTTTCTACCTTTCCCTCCCCCCAGTCCCAACCAGAAGAGTCTTTGATCCATGCCTACTGTTTAGATAACATCCTTAAGGGTAATGGAACATCTGGACTCATCGAACGTCTGCGGACTTAGAAAATGTTCCTCTAAGGAGTTGTCAGCAGCGTCCTGTGTACATTAAAAAACAGAACCTTTGTAAAACTTGTGTATGCACATTTGTGTCTATGTGTATGTGCATTTGTGTTTATATGTATATGTGTGTGCTCACATGTGCGACAGCACATATGAGGTCAGAGGGCACCCCCAACTGCCAGTCCTTCATTTTCCACTGCATTAAAAACAGAGACTCTCATTAATCACACTGCATAATCCCAGCTAGCTTCTCTTGTAAGCTTCTTCCAGGTCTCCTGTTCCCACATCTCTGTGCCAGGCTTTCACCTGAGTTCTGAGGACCCAAACTCAGTTCCCATGCACTTGTGGGACAGGTGCTTTACTCACTTGGACATCTTCTAAGACCTAGAAGTAGAATCTTCATATGTACCTGAACATCTCTGGTATTTTGGAGTTAATCCCCATTCAGGGGCATTGCTACAACTTACCCTACCTCCCACCACAAGGATTGGGGAAACAAATGCCAGTCCTTCCTCAGCTCTAACCACATGAGAGATGTTCCCTCATTTATCTCTCTATAGTGAGATCTGTTTATCAGGAAAGTACTGTAGATGACTTAAAAACCTGCCTGACTGGCCAGTGGTGATAGCTCCCTCAGAGCTTAGACCTTGCAGGATACCGTCCAGTGAAATCCACTCCTTTTCTGTGTTTTAAAAACATCTGGTGCTGAGCTGAGAGCCAACACTTCTATGCTAAATGAAAGTGTGTGGCTGTCTGTTTGGGAGGCTGAGACCTCTCTGAAGGGTGCTCTCAGCATCTCCCCTCTAGCCCCTAAAAAAAAAAAACTGGCACAGGATGTCCAGCCTGGGCAGCTTCTTCCACCACAGCAGAGAATGCCAGTTGAAACATGGCCCCTTGCCAAAGGCTCCTAGGCTGCATTCAGATCCAGGACTGGGGAGCAAATGGCAGGGCCATGCCAAGTTCTACAGCTCTCGTGGGCTCTTGTCCTGCGAGGTTTCTGGCCTCCTCTCTGGAAAGAGAACATCAATCTTTAAGGGTCCCTCACAGCAACAGAGCCCTGGAAGGTGAACTAGAATTTACTGGCTTGGTTGTGGACTGACTTTATAGCTGAATTGGCTCCAAATGCTGAATTTCTGAGCATCAGGGCCTTTCCACCAGCTGTTGTGAACCCAGATGCTCTCAGGAAAGATATCTAGCACCCTGGATTTGCATGATGCTGCCCTCTCTTACCCTCCTCCCAGCCCCCCATTTCTTGGAACTCAAAAATATCTGGTTTTGTGGAATTAAATAATAAATTAAGTAAGTAAGTAGCCTGCCCAAGGTCTGAAGTTCTTCCTCCCATAATCTCGAAGGCCTGACTTGATAAACTGAAGGAAAACTCTAGAAAATGAAGGAAGTTTCGCTGTGCAATATTTTGTTAGCTATGTTCCTAGAGGTCTGCCTTCAGATGCTATTTGCCACCACAGCCTTCTGGGAAAAACAAGGGGTTCGGCCTATGGAGTACCTGAGCCTCTTCACAGCCCCAGCCTCCATGGCTGGTTCGGTGGTCAAGAGCTCCAAACCCCAACACAAGAGGCCCCAGCTCTGGGAAGGCTTCCCAACCATTGCAGTATGGTTTCTCTCACTCCCACCTAAACCACCCTCCTTCCTTCCCTTCCCCCAGATTCCTACTAAGTCTTCTCTCCCCACAGCTAGATATTTCCCAGCTTCTCAAGTGCCCTGGGTTTGGAGAACTCCAAGCCTGCTGGGTTTCCCCCTTGTTTGCCAAATGATGGTATCACAAACAGCCCCTGGGCTGGATCAAAGAAGGCAGTCTTTCACAGCTTAGAGGAAGTGGTCCTGTTTTTCCTCCACCCCCACCCTCCCAGGGGAAAATCAAACACAAGTCTGAGATGAATTCTGGCAAAGAAGTTTGTCTTTCTCTTCTGGCCATGGCCAGGGTGAATCCAGAGTCATTCTGGCAGACAAGCATGGGGATTTCCTAGCTCTTCCCCACCTGGAAGCTTCCATCTGAATCCAAACCCACTGTAACATCACCAGAACAGTGTCTGAGAAGCCCCTCCCAAATTTCACGTTCCAGTCTCAGCCTCCAGGGGCCAACTGCCTGGTGTGACTCAGGAATGAGACTCACAGTGATACCCCCAACCTGCTCCATCTGTCACCATGAGCAGGCGTCTCTTGCTGTGTGTCTCCGTGTTTGTGCCTGTTAAAAACAAGGAAACTACACTAGCGAACCTGGGAGGGTCTCTGCAGTGTGGTCTAGGTGACAGGTAGTATGTGTGTCTAGCGTGATGCTTTTCTTGTCTGGTCCATACTTGGCCATGTTTATCTGGAATAGATGCATTATTCTCTACAGCAGTACTCACTATAGGAGAGTGACTACATTCTTTCTTCAAAAGGGGTCTTGGGTGAATCTAGGTTTCCCAATGAGCACTGAGAATTTCCCTCAGAAATTCACATAAAATTTGTATTCTCTATGTCTGTGTGTGTGTGTGTGTGTGTGTGTGTGTGTGTGTGTGTGTGTTATCTCTGAATTGTTTAAAATAGAAACTTTAGATCAAAGTCACCCTGGGGAGTGTATTCCATGCTCACAAAGCCTGAATTCCTATGATGACCTGCTGCTGCCCACTCCAGGAGCTGGTGTAGGAAGCAGCAATCTATACTTGAGGGACACCAGAGCTTCCTCAACTGAAAATTCATCTTCCCGTTTAACAAGACATCCCTCATCCGTTCCTCTCCTGTTAAAATGCAGGTTCCCTTGAGAAGGGACTAACCATTTGATAAATGGAAAACAGACAGAAGATTATCTGTGAAGCCAGTTGCTGTAGCCGGTCTAAGATAGTTTGTGTTAGTTCTGGCTGGTAGTTAGTAAGAATAGCCAAGGATCTCCTGACCCTCAATGGAGTCAGGAGTGAATAGCAGTGCTCTCCAGGCCAAGAAGGACATAGTTTCAGCAGTGAATAGGTTCTGCTAAGAGCTGCACACACAACTAGAAACAAACTCAGCTGTGCTTGAGCTAACTAGCCACATGGTCAGAGACGATGGTCACATAACAGATGAATGGAGCAACCAGAGGATGCTGAGAGCAGGACCTCTCCTGACAGCTTCAAAAGTGAATTTGGGGTCTGTGTCACTACAGGAGGCAGAACTGGGGTAGTGTTCTGCATTCAGAAGTGACACTGGGTTCAGCAAAAGGAATCCCAGGACATAGTGAGCATCCTGGTCTGGGGACAGACAGGTAGGAGCTGGGCGTGGGGAGGGTGGGGCATGCAGCTGATGGTGGGAGTCTGTAAAACATGGACATGGAGATGTGGCCCTGGGGTTCCTTTCCAGGACTTACTGCTCTGCTTCCAGGGACATGGTCAGTAATAGCCACTCTCTGCAAGTCAGTCTCCATAGCAAAAAGCTTCCTCCAATGCTCCTAGCTAGTGTGACTCCTAGGCATCTGGGCCTTCTGCTGGCTCACTTGCAAACCAAGCTACCAAGGCACTGAGTCTGTGCCACCGTCTTCTATCTTCTGTACTTCTAGTTTCCATGCCAGTGGCACAGAGGCTCGGATTTACTTTTAGACCCACTTTATTTAGGGTTCTTAAATGCTTTAACCTCCTTTCTAACCCATCAACCAGAGGTAGAGGAAGAAGGTTTACAGGAAAAGGGGTTTCGGACCCGTTTAGTGTAGTTCTTAGGGGAATTTCACTCTTCGTTGTCAGGACACCAGCAGTTCAGTCCAATAGCAAACACCAAACGCAAATCAATAGCAGCATCTCTGCTTGATCCAGCAGAAACCACAGGCTCTAGCCAAATCAGCCTGAGTCAGCAGAAGTGGCAAGAATCAGCCAGAATACCATGAGAAGTTCTTCGATGTGTTTCTCTCTACAAAGTGAAGACCAGCAAAGACCAAAGAAGACCAGCAAAGACCAGCAAAATATTGAAACCAGCAAGACGTTTTGCAGCCAATGAAGCCCAACAAAATGTGGCATGACCAGTGAATCCCAGTGAATCCCAGTGAATCCCAGTGAATCCCAGTGAAGCCCAGTGAAGCCCAGCGAAGCCCAGTGAAGCCCAGCAAAGCACTGCATGGCATCGCAATGCAAGAGCATCCTTTCACGATCTGTGAGCTTCTACTTATACCCTTTCCAAACATCACAACATCATGTGCCCTCTCAAGCGTTTGCTTCAGCAAAACATCCTCTCAGAAGACAACTTCCAGAAAAACATCACGTGACACAACCGGGTCTCCAAAGGAACCAGAAATTTCCACTTCCGTGTCTACTTCTGAGAACCCCTGCTGGACACTGATGGTCACTGCTTAGGACAAGCGGCCTGGAGATTTCATGGGACCCAGCTTGTTTCACTGTTCTTCTAGGTGACCTTAAATCTTAGTATAGGTAACTTCACAAGTTGATACGTGTGTCCTTTAAGAAGTAAAGGAGCGAGAAAACTCACACGGAGGAAGAAGAGGCAATGGAGTGCTGTGCACAGCTCGGGACACTGTTACCTATGGATTATAATTCAACAAACGTTACAAAATGTGGAGTAGAAATGAGTTGGCCTGTATACGTTCTAAACAGTTATCGAAAACCTTCAGTGTCGCACAATAGCCAGGCCTGGAAAGACAGATGAGAGGTGCTTGGCTCCCCTGTGAGGCTGTTGATTCCTATGGAGGGATAGTGAAGCAGCCCTGGAAGGGGATGTTCTGTGAACCCCACTGGAGTGCAAAACTCAGAATAGACAATGAGTGTGTGAGTGGGCATGGCTGCATGTCAGTAGAACTTTGCTGTCTAGAAGTAGGCATTAGGCCAGATGTGGCCATATCCTCCGTGTAAGCTTGTTGACAGCACTCTTAGAATGGAAAGCCAAGTTCTTACAAATTTTCCACCATGTGAGACACATCCAGGCATCGTGTTTCTTCCCTCCCAGGTCTGACTGGAAGTGAGCCCAGTTGGTTTCCATATGCTTTAGATATATTTTAGTTCAACTGGGAGCAAAGATTTGTAGAATATGGTCCCTTCTCTCAAGGAACACAGACTGTCTCTAGAACCACGAAAATAGTTGTCATCCCGTGTGAAGCGGGCATATGCACTGGAGGGCCACGGGTGCATGTCTGGATGAAATGGACCTCTAGCCAGTGCCAGTGGGATTCAGATAATTCGCTTTGGTAGCCTGGATCAATGGCCATTGTGGTGGGATAAGGAAGTGGTCTCTGTGGTCCCTGTCTGCCACAGCTTTTTTTTACATCCACAGAGGACTTGACATTTTGCAATTAATCTTGGAAACAAAAACAAACATACATAACACAGCTTGTCTCTGAGCCAGATGTGATGGAAACTGCTCTGAGGGCAGCGGCAGCCATTGCAAGGGAAAGCCTGTGAGCTGGGTGAGGTTTCAGATGCCACACTCTGTATTTCAACTTCTGCTTGCACTAGGCAACCATACCCAACCAGGCTTTCTCAGCTAGAGGCTGCCCACCAGGTTCGGATGACTTCCAGGAGTCTGTCTTTGGGCACCCTCTGGTGGCTTGTTAGTTAGAAAACCTTGTTACCTGGTGAGCGCCTCCCCAGGACACAAACTCAAATCCAGCGAGAGTCTTAGGAGTGCACTGAGAACTTACAGGAGTCATTGAATTGCTGATGTGATACCCTGTGTCTTTTCAAATGAGATGGTTCCTATGTTCACAATGTATGAAGAGCCCGGTATCCTGGACTCTCTGATGACAGAGAGCGAACAGTGGCTTGTGACATTTAAGATTATTGTGGAGAACCATTCTACATGGCTTCCCATACCCCTGTCTGTGTTAACCCAGTATCTTTTATAGCTGGGTATTTTCTGGAAAACAACAACAACTTTCCAGGCCTGAAGGCCTTTGGACGTGTGTGTGTGTGTGTGTGTGTGTGTGTGTGTGTGTGTGTGTGTGTG
>JANHMN010000013.1:13262025-13302123 GCA_030674055.1 Rhabdomys pumilio
CACCACCACCACCACCACCACCACCACCACCACCACCATCATCACCACCCCACCATCACCACCACCACCACCACCACCACCTCCACCACCACCATCACTACCACCATCACCCTTTTCTTTTTCCTTTCCTGGGGTCTCATAGAGCCCGAGAGTAAGCCGTTTGCATTTTAGGAAGAGCCTTGGCACATTATCAGTGACCTTGAGTAGAGGAATGCTTTTTTGTAAACAAGAAAAGGAAGAAAGAAAAGAACACAAGGAACCCAAAGTCTCTACTTGTTGGCCCTGTAATTGTGGTTTTAGATGACAAAAGACATCTATTCCTCTTGTCCTAACCAGGATGGAGACGGGCATGCAGAATTGGCCAGAAAAGTAATCTTTCCCCACCATATCTACCTCAGTTGACTTTCTGACTGTGTCTGGCCAGCTGTCAGTTACAAAGTGCAGTGTGTATCCCTTGTCCTACAGGCTCTTCTGTGTCCAATCCCAAGGACGTTCTCATCAAACACTTCAGCCCTTCCAGGGAGTCTGCAGGTCCCTCTTCTTGGCCCTGCTGAATGTCAAGCTCTCAGGCCAATGTCCTGATTCCCTTAAGCTAGTTTTGAAGACCCTTTGTGGGGTCTCACTGTTACTGTGCTGTGCAGGCTGTTGGTTAGAGGGCTGTCCGGGGGGATCTTTTTCTCTGGTCCCAGATCCTTTATCCTTTTCCTTGTGTCAGAAGTTCTCTTCCCAGAACCTCAAAACTCACACTCATGGATTCTTAAGAGAATGTTGGAGACAACATTTCATTTCTCCCTTTCTTTGTCCTCCCTGTAGTGACTCACTGTCCCCCAACAGACACACACACATGCACTCACTCACATACACACACTCACACACGTACACACTCACTCTCCCACACTCACTCTGCTACACACACATACACAAACTCACACACATGCACACACACACACACACACACACACACACACACACACACACACTTGCACTGGAATTTTCCTATATTCTCCCTAGTGTAGGATAAGTGAATGGTGCCACCAGGCAGAAGAACTGGTAAGGTTGAGTTTGCTCAGACCCTGTAAATCCTAGAATTGAGAAAGGTAGGAATGGAACCATTCCCTGCCTACCTCTACGTGCTCTGGAACAGTAACCACGACACCCCACGGAGGGGAACATGATCATCAGTCAAGTGGGGAAAACACCTGGAGTCCTTCTTTATGCAAACAGAGCATCACTGACATCTCAAACTGAGCCAATAGGAAACACCTACCCCTAAATCCCGCCCACTCCCCAATGGTATGTGGTCCCTGTCCACATGGAATAAACACACAAGTTATTTCACTGAGGACTGTCTGAGAGTGCCTGTTTTATTGAGCTGTAATACTTAGGGACAAGTTCTCTCTCCCGAGGGATTCCTGGCTGGATCTTGGACCCACCTGCTGCCACCCCTGCCACTGCTGCTGCCACTGCCACTGTAGCAGGACCTCAGCTACCTGCCCTGTGCAGGCCGCTCAAACCTCCTCACTTCTCTTCTAATAGCTCTAACACTCTGGCTTTCTCAGCTGGACCAAGACCCAGGGAACCTGTTTGTCCAGGTTCGGCTTCACCCTTCTGGCGGATAGAAGATGACACCCTGGACTCTATGTTTCCTTCTTTCAGAACAATCTTGTAATTCTTAGACATCTCTGCCACATTCTCATCCTTCAGATACGTCCGACCACCAAGACAGGACGAGCTAGTCCGATTTCTCGGCGTGGTGCCTGCATGAAGTCGCCTGATTGCCTCGGAGCTTGCTTTGGGCTTTTATCCCTATGCTGCCAATTTACCTTTGATTTCAAGTTTCCAGAATTTCCGGAGCCAGGGCCACCATACAAGGAGCACAGTGCACCTCCCAGGATGGTAATCAGTCCCCAAGGCCTTCAGTTATAGAGAGGGAGCCCCACATTTGGTGCCAACTGTTAGAAATGGAGCTGGGGTCTTAAGAAAGGCAGGGTGTTTTGACAAGGTCAAGGGCTTTATTTCTGCAAAAGAGCAAGTAGCAGAGTTTAACCCAGACAGAAGGGACCTGCTGGCTGTGATTCTTAACCCTAAGCTGACTAGAGGGGGGTCAAAGTTCAGCCTCAAGTTCTCACCCCATCAGCTAGTACAGAGCTCTGCATCTGATCCTCAGAGCACAGCCCTGAGCACAGATTTCAGTCTTAGGAAACGCTGACTCAGGAGAGACTTGCCAAATGGCATTTTTGTAGTTTTTTTTTTTTTTTAATGATGCTTTCTTTGTCTCATTTAACCCTTTGGTGGAAAAATAGAACATTTCTTTTACATTTCCCAAAATTATTCACAGAAAGCAACCAGTCACCAGTCATTCACACTGCAAAACTTTGGCTTCAGAGCAGGCAGCAACTCACCATTCCTAGAAGTAACACCAACTCCAGAGGAGAGTCTTCTTCAGTGGAGGACATGACAGACACACACACACACACACACACACACACACACACACACACAAAATACACACATATATACAAATATGCATGCAAATAAACACATATATACACACACACACAAATACATATGCACAAACACATATATACACACATATGCACAAACATGCACACACATATACAAACATACATCCACACACACCCCTTCTGTGGCGAGATGTCTGGGGCATTGTAACAATGTGTTGGCCATGTGGAGAAGTGAATGGACATAGGATGAGTGTGTGATGTTCAGGAACTCTAGTCTCTCCTGTCTATTCCTCATCCCCCGCTGGAGGACAATCCTTTTCCCTGCTCCATTATAACTCCATTCAGACACATCCACATATACAATCTCCCTAGTACCGCCTTCTTCCATGTTCTTCTCAGGTTCTTTCTATTGGTAAAACAGACAGAGAACCATATTATTGCATTCCTCTATCATCCCATACCACAGGCTGTGTAGGAGACGGTACTATCTAGGTCCATTTCCTCAGAAGGGACAACTAACCTAGCCTAGTCCAGACAGATGGAAACAATACTCGCTGCTTCCCATTCTGGCACATAAGAAACTCTTAAGTTCGTCTCCTTCTTGACTCCTGGAGTCTCTGTGGCCATACAACGTACAGGGGAGCACCGTAACATGGAAGAAAGCCGGGGCTCTAAGTGCTTCATGGACCTGACTTGCATCAGACTCGTACATAAACAAGAAAGGTTGTCATCTTGTTAAACCACTGAGGATTTGAGAGTATTTCTAAAACATCTAGCCTACTCTGAACAAATGGGAAGACAGGTGTGCACTTTATTAATTTATTTTGTTAGGTTATGTGTATGAACATTTTGCCTGTATGTATGTCTACAAGGCACTTGCCTTTCTAGTGCCAGAGATGGCCAGAAAAGGATATGAGTTCTCCTGGAACTGGAGTTATAGATGGCTGTGAGCCACCACATAGATGCTGGTCATTGAAACTGTGTCCTCTGGAAGAGTAGTCAGGACTCTTAACCACTGAGCCAATTCTCCAGCTCAGGTGTGTAGTTTATTAAGAAGAATGTGTAAAACCCAAGAACCAAAAGAGTGTGTGTCTGTGTGTGTGTGTGTGTGTGTGTGTGTGTGTGTGTGTGTGTGTGTGAGAGAGAGAGAGAGAGAGAGAGAGAGAGAGAGAGAGAGAGAGAGAAGACTGAAGAGATGGCTGAGTTACTAAGAACACTTGTTACTCTTTCAAAAGACCTGGGATTCATTCCCAGCACCCACATGATGGTGTACAATCATCTATTTACTCCGGCTCCAAGGGATTCAACAGTGTCTTCTGACCTCTGAGAACACCAAACACATCTGTGACATATACATACATACATACATACATACAGGTAAAACACTCAGTCACACACACACAACTAAGTAAATGCATCTAAAAATCTTTTTTACCTATATAGGTATTGAAAAGTCACCTTGTTTTTAGGCCAACGCATCTAGAGGGTGTCCCCTGGCTCAGTCATCCCTGCCCTTGGTCCTTCCTGAACATCACTTAACATCTCTGAACATCTGGTTTACCTCTGTTAAAATGAGGAGGGAAACAACCATCCTGCAAGCTGATTACAAAGATGAGAGAGGATATTTACAGTGTGCCAGGTGCAGAAGCTGGCAGGCAGCAGTGAGCACCTAGTCTCATCAGTTCACAGAAACACTCGGGGAGGAACGTCAGAGTCAGGTCAGAGCCCGGTTTTCCAAAGGTTACCCCCAAGTGGCCCCTACTGTGCCCTTGGTTTCTCTGAGTCCTGCTTTGTGCTCCTGCCAAACAACCACCTGTTCATCATAAAGGAGCCCTTGTTAGTTTTTCAGGAGCAGGTTGCAAGTCTCTTCTGAAAATTCTGCCAGCTCGTTTTATAAGGGCTGGGATTAAATCTTGGGCATAGTTAAAATGATATGGAATGAGTTGTGTTGTCACAGAATTCTGCTGCAGTCGAAATAAAGGTGACAGAGGGGTCACAGACAGAAAAAGGCATTTCAGGAATGAGGTTTTTTTGGTTTTTTTGTTTTGTTTTGTTTTGTCTCCATAATTAACTTTAATTCTGCCTGCGTCTCACTGCGCCCTCTGGTGGCTGAGAGTTGAATTTGGTTTGTTTGTTTCTTACACTCCTGTGAATGGAAATTCTCATGCTAGATAAAGCGTGGGAACCTCTTCTGGTGAAAGATGCCAAGAATCAGCTTTCTGCCCACCAGCTCCATAAAAAGGAAGGGTCAGGGAGGAGCCTGCACAGTGCACAGGCAGAGACTAACCTCAGGGTTAGGCTTCCTGGAGCCCTCAGAGTGATAAGAGTCTCCCCCAAAAGTGTGCAGGGAGAGAGAAGTGGACTCTAGGCAGACAGGGGTATGGAAATGAATACAAACGAGAAGAAATGGGGGCAGAGAAAAGCTAGGATTCTGGCTGAAGAATCCTAGTTACAGTCTGGCTACTGGGGTGGGGGGGTCATTCACCTTCTAGAAGATACTGAGGGCTAGCTTTTACCAGTCATGTTGTAGGCAGCACCACACTCTGCTGCCAGGCTGCCCAGACACATTTTATCTTCATCCTGCTATGCAAGAGTGAGCAGACTAGTCCCCAGGGCCAAGGACGTGGTGCTGCTGAAGACAAGACAGCCTGAAACCCTGCGGTCACTGCCATGATGCAGAGACTCATTCCTGAAGGAGAGCTTTCCTGGGCTCTAGAGCAAGTACAAGAAGTCCAGAGAAAAGGTGGCACTTTTTAAGAATTTTGGAAAGATGGATTTTTGGAAAATGAATTAAGCCAAATGAAGTAGCTTTTTGTGTGGTAGCAATTCTTGGAGCTGCTGCTCCTTCTCCTTCTTCTCCTTTCTCCTTCTCCTCTTTCCCCCCCTCCTCCTCTTCTTCCTCTCCCTCCTTCAAATTTTATTTGTATGTTTGGCCCTGTCTTAGTTAAAGTTTCTGTTGCTGCAATAAAACACCATGACCAAAAAGCAAGTTGGTGAAAAAAATAGTTTATTCGGCTTACACTTCCACATTGCTGTTCATCATTTCTAAGGGAGTTAGGACATGAACTCAAGCAGGGCAGAAACCAGAAGGCAGGAGCTGATGCAGAGGCCGTGGAGGGATGCTACTTACTGGCTTGTTTCCCCTGGCTTGCTCAGCCTGCTTTCTTATGGAACCCATTTCCACCAGCCTAGGGATGGCACCACTCACAATGAGCTGGGCCCTCCTCATCAATCATTAATTAAGAAAAATGCCTTACAGCTGGATCTAATGGAGGCATTCTCTCCATTGAGGTTCTGTCCTTTCAGATAGCTCTAGTTTGTGTTGACATAAGACCAGTCAGCACAGGCTTATATGGAGGCCAGAAGAAGCTAAAAGATGTCTTGAAATTGGAGTTACAGGCAGATGTAAGCCACCATGTGGGTCCTGGGAACAAAACTTGAATCCTTTGTAAAAGCAAAAAAGGGGCTCTTTACTGCTGAGCCAGCTCTACCAGTTCTGGGATTCCTGAAGTCTCAAGGACACTGCTGTGCCATAAGAGTTGGTATACAGAGCAGAGGGGGTGTAGGGTGCATTTTCGTATTTACTTGTAAACTACTGCCTACTATTTACAGAGTATCTTACAAGATGCAGCCCAAGATCCAAAACATTAAGTTTGACAGTTTTGGAATTTCTAATCTGTGATTAATGTGTCCAGGCATTTCAAGTGTGTGGCAGCATTATGACATCATTTGTAACAAAACAAAATTGCTCACCTCGTGACCAAGAATTGAAGAAGACTGAGAATTCTTAGACCTCCTACTCCCTTTGAGAACATACCCCTAGTAACTCACAGGGTCTGCCACTAAGTCTCCCTCCCAAAAGTTCTACCATACCCTAGTGGTGTCATCCTGGGGGCCAAGCCTGTAAGTATGTTTGGATCCTGTCTTAGTTTGGGTTTTATTGCTGTGAACCACGACCATAACAACTTTATAAAAGAAAATATTTAATTGAGACTGGCTTACAGTTCCAGAGGTTCAGTACATTATCATCATGATAGGAAATATGGCATCACGCAGGCAGGCATGGTATATTATATTTATATTATAAATATAAATTGGAGGAGCTGGGACTTCTACATCTTCATTCTTCTGGAGACTGTCTTCAGCAGGCAGCCAGGAAAAGGCTTGAGATCCTGGGCTTGGAGATTGAGGCAGGGACCACGAGGAGAGAAAGAACATGGAAAGAGAAGAAAGAAGTCATCACAGGGTATGTGGACCCTGAGCACCTGGCCATGAAGCCTGCCTAGGCCCAGGCAGAACCCAGCAAATGATAGCTTGGGGTTATTGACAGGGAAGTAGACAAAATAACTCAGAGGGTTGATATCTGCCCAGCTCCAGTGCTTTTAAGGCTTATTATAAATATAAAGGTTTTATGTCTTTTGTTTGGGAACTAAATGATCTAAGGTGAAGTATAAACCCCCAGATAATATTTACCCAACAGTGTGGCTCAACCTTAGCATACAACTTTAATCCCTCTGGCTGGAAACCAACACACCCTTAGTACACACCTTTAATCCCAAACAATGAAGGTAAAATTTGTTTGTAGAAGGAAGCACCCATGTTTGAAAGTGATGTCTAACTGAGTGTCAGACAAAGTGATGGATCAGAGAAAGATTTGACAGAATAAGATATAGCCAACTCTCATGAGGACAGTTGTACAGAGACAGGTTGCAGAGAGAACAAGCTAAACACAGGTGAAGACAGAATGAGCCAGAGAATAAAAGGAAGCCAAAAGATTAGAACATATTCGCAAAGTAAGTATGAAGCCAAGCAGAGCAATTCAGTCAGAAGCTGAAAGAAGCTAGTTTGAATCAGTCAGCATGGAGAGGAATTTTGAGCCAGAACAGCTAAGTTGATCAGCCAGTGAAGCTCAGAAAAGGCCAGAAAGGGTGAGCTTATTCAACAGTAAGTCTCAGCAGAAGCTGAAAATATTCTAGGCCTAGACAAGATTGTATGGAGGCTAGAAGCTTCCAGGACTAGGCCTAATTTAGCCAACAGAGGCAGTAAGCCTCTGAGATGACAATTACATCATGTGACTAAAAGATACATCTACAGTTTTACTCTTCCAGGCTCCAGCTTTGCTTTCAGGGGTGTGAGGCAGGGTTATTATAAGTTAGAGTTAGGAAGCCAACCCAGGGAGGAGGCCTGGGTTAAGCCACAGTCTCTTCTTTTGCTGCCACATAGACTGTGACCTCAGGTGACTTCCTGTAAATAGCCTTTTGCTTGATGCCTAGTACCCTTGGAAGACTCAAGGGCCAAGTGACCTTACGTACCTGTCAGGTTAGCGTTTCAATTCTCCTGTTAACTCTCCTAAACACAAAGTAAGCCAGGTACTGTTTCTGTCTCTGTCTCTCTCTGTCTCTCTGTCTTTCTGTCTCTCTGTCTCTCTCTCTCTTACACATACACACTTATAATAAACAGAACCACACAGATGACCTCTAACCTCTTCAGATGACCTCTAACCTCTTCAGATGACCTCTAACCTCTTCAACACTGGGGAATGGATGTTCCAAGCAGCAACAACAGAGCCAGCCTGCACAAGTCAAAACAACTCTGTAAATTCTCAACACACCCAACTCCCCCCTACCCCCACCACCAAAGGAGAAGATGATGCCAAGGAAGAACAAGAAGAAGCCTTGCCACAAACCCAGAGTACAGAAAACATCCCTTGGGCACAAAGGTGGGGGAGGCTCCAAACGGAGCTATGTAAAGATGTGGGTAGTGCTCAGAAATAAGTTCTGTACCAGTCACGCTTGAAGGAAAGAGCCTTCTGAAGGAAAATTACCCGAACCAGAAACCACACTGAGCAGGGCAGGAATACCCTGGCTGGGGGTATTAGGATTGGGGGATAGGGAGCTGGAAAAATACCACGTCAAACAGCATCACCTGGGGACTCAGCAGGGTTCTCCCCTGGACTGTAGGACATAGCTACAAAGAGAAGCTTGGAATTAAGAGATGCGGTAGCCTTGAGTTTTGAAGCTAAGACAGGAAGTATCCCAGGACATTTGCCTCCAATTGCCATTTCCCCATGCCTATTGAGAGGAAACTTCTCCAAGCCTAGAAAAGGCACCAACTTCCAGCATGAGGGAGAAGAAGAGTACTGCTTAGTGTCTGCTTAGTGTCTGTCACCAGATTAAAACTAACCAAATGGCATCAGAAGGAGGAGGGGTCCACCACAGCACGGGTGGCGTCCCATTGCCCATCTCCAGCCTCAGCCTCACCATCACAGGACAGATTCTCCAGAGCTCAGCCCTGCCTTTCCAGTACCAGTTCTGACGCACATCATTAGAGCTGGAATAACAGTGGCGATTCCAATCCTCTGCCAAAGAAGATGCCAGCGTCCAGGCCCCTGCCTTGTTTCTAGTAACCTGAGTGAAGTCCAGTGCTGTTGCTCACCCTGACGTATCTTTGTGGCTCCCTTTCCTCCCAGCATCCTTTCTGTAGCTTCCTGAGGTCAGCACCTATGATGGTTTGTATATGCTCAAACCAGGGAGTGGCACTATTAAAAGGTGTGGCTCTGTTGGAGTAGGTGTGTCACTGTAGGCGTGGGATTTAAGACCCTCATCCTAGCTGCCTGGAAGTCAGTATTGGGCTAGCAGCCTTCAGATGAAGATGTAGAACTCTCAGCTCCTCCTGCACCATGCCTGCCTGGAGGCTGACATGTTCCCACCTTGATGATAACGGACTGAACCTATGAACCTGTAAGCCAGCCCCAATTAAATATTGTTTTTATAAGAGTTGCCTTGGTCATGCTGTCAGTTCACAGCAGTAAAACCCTAACTAAGACATCACCCTAACCAGTCTCTGAAGTCCAACTCCAGGGAATCTATGTCACAGTGAGGGGAGGGGAGCTCGGGATCAAGTGTGGTATCACACACCTGTAATTCCAGCACTTGGGAGGTAGAGCTGGCAGGGTCAGCCTTTAGCTTCATAGTGAGTTCAAGGCTGGCCTTTATGAGGCCCTGAATTTAAAAGTGAGTGGCGTGGATGATGCTGGAACTGGGGCCCTGGTGTCAGCAGTGTATAAGTACCAGTGACGTAGACTAGTGAAGAGGTCATGACCCCTCACATGCTCAAACCCACAGCACTAGCTGGACAGCATCTATGCAGTGGTTGCAGAACGTGAAGGGCAGGGAGTGTGGGGCTCTTGGAAGCAGCTAGCTTGCACTGGCTGCTTATAAATCTTAGAGAAATAGGCTGGCCTACATTAGGTTGGCCTTGTTTCAAGTCAGAATACTGTAGAAGAAGTCCCCATGTCAATGTTTACAAAGAGGACTGTTCAAAGGCCCCAGACCTACTGGTGAGAATGACAGAGTTGTGAAGGGGCTTTCTTTGCTGACAACTTGGCTCTAATGAAAAAGGAGTAAGACACAGGGCCTGGGATGGCAGTGTTGGAAAAATGCTCTTGAGAGCCTGGACCTTCTGAGCTGTCATAGTACCTCTCCCCTCACAGAAGACAGCCGCTTTCTCTTGCCCTGACACTGTTCATCCAGTAAGCTGAGACAGAAGGTTCACAAAATGAAGCTTGCCCCCACTCCAAGATCTTCCCTTTCCCCTCATATTAGTGCAAAAATGAAAAGGAGCCAGGCAAGGTGGCATAAGTCTATAATTACAGCACTGGAGAGGGAGAAGCAGGCAGATCTTTGTGAGTTCAAGGCTAGCCTGGTCTACATAGTGAGCTCTAGGATAGTTATGGCTATACAGTGAAACCCTGTCTCAAAAATCTATAAATCAAAGAAGAATGGTGTGGTGGTGCATCCCAACTGGAGTGAAGATCCAGATGTTTTGCAGAACAGCAGCCTGGGTGTGTCTGTGAGGCATTTCTGAATGGTAGAACACATAGACAGAGTTCAGCAGATGGCTCTCCCTGACGTGGGCAGGCCTCACCCAACCCACTGAAGAGCTGAGAGAACAAAAAAGCTGAGTGGGGGACAGTTCTGCCTGGCTCTGTGAGCTGACACATCCTGGGACTCAAAACCTGTTTAGACTAACATTATATATTGGCTGTCCTGGGTTTTCAGCTTGCAAACCACAAAGCTTAGAAGCTCTCAGTGCCCATAATCCTGTGAGCCCATTCCTTACAGTAAACCTCTTTCCATAAACACACCCACCCTACTGGCTCTAGTTCTCTACACAGCCTCAGTTGAGTATCTGGGATAAATGAAGTAAATATTCACTTGTGACTTAGGGCTTAATGGCCTGGCAAGAACTAGGAACCAGCTCTGTTGTGTGACCGTGACACCTCCATGATGATGGCGAATGACATGCTGGGTCCCACTTGTCAGCTGGAAACCTCAAACGGGCTTATTGTGTAAGGCTGGAGACAGATGATGGGGTAGGCAGGTGGGCTGCAGTCAAGGCGAATGCATCCACAGTTGGAATATATATCCATGGAAGGAGGGGGGTTCAGCATCATCAACTTGCCATTGGGAAACTGGATGGCTTCTTCGGGGAGTGGTACCATATTCGTGGTGAGCATTTTGCCTCTGCTATTCGTTGTAGCCATAGCCAGCTTAACCTAACAAGGGGGAACTCATGTTCTTAGGCCCAGGCATAGCCTTCTTTCCCACCACACTGACCACTGTATTTCTGGGTCCACTGAGGAGCATGTGAGGCCATTTGGTGCACCTGATTGTTAGACCTCCCTTGCAAAGAAAGTTTTTGATCAGAAAGCATATAAGATGCAAATGTGTTATCTGTCCCCATGCTGAAAGTCTATCTATTTCCAGTGGTCAGGGGCTGGATCAGATGTATCTAAGCTCTTGGCCTCTTATCTAAAGAATTAAAATAAAGGCTCACACATATTTGCAAAGGAGCAAGGTCACTTTATTCAAAAGCAAAGCAATGAAACAGCCCAGGAAGAAATACGTTGTCAAGAATAGCAGTGGGCGGCCACGTGAGTGAAGGTACTCAGGGATCCTGATTGTTGTTTGGGGTTACGATTTATGAAGTTCAAGAGAAGATGTTTGGTTGCTAGGAGACACAGTGTGGGGGTGGTTTTCTGTTTTGATGTACAGGCTTATAAGTCATATATCTTTTCTACTGTACGTGTCCCTTTCCATAAAGTATATAATTTTAACCATTCACATGACCAATTATACACAGAGTGGCAAGCAGGAAGACTCCCCTTAAAAGTTCAGAGAACAGAGGTTACATTATTGTTCTTGTACCCCAAAATAGTTCACACCCAATTGGCCCTCCTGCTCTCTCATCAGAGGGACTGGTAATGTATTTGAATCAAGTTAGATAATCATTAAATGGAGGAGTAATTTATTTCTTTGTTCACAGAGGTGTGCAAGCTGCTCCTTGTAGGAGTAGGCCCTAGGATGCTTACAGATTGCCAGGTTCTTGTTCAGAGAGGAATATGTGTGTTTAGTACACACAGTTAAGAGTTTCAGACCACCTGGTACATTACGAGAAGAGGTGTGTGTGCATAGCCCAACCCAAGCAGAGTCCCAAGCTGCTAAGTTATTCTCTATGCTTGTCTGCCTCATAGTCACATAACTTTCCCAGACTACCTTGTCACCAATTCTCAAATCTCTACTCTTTCCAAATTCTTGGGTTTTTACCAAACCATTTCCAAATACTCATGAATCAATATAAATTCATCTTATGGACCACTTATCTTTGTCTCCCTAAACCTAACATGTTGCAAACATGATTTACAGTGTTGGGTCATATTCAGAGGTGAGACCTCTAAGGAAGTACTGAAGGCTAGGTGAAATCATAATGGTAGCTTTGGTTTGGTATGGTTACTATAGACATTGAAGAATCTCATTCTCAGTCTCTTCCTCTTTCCCTCTCTCCATTCCTCCCTCCCTTTTCTCTTCTTCGGCACACACCAAGGTAGGTCCATGTAAGGACCCAGTGAGAAGGCAACCATCTGCAAAGAAGACAGAGAGCCCTCAACAAACACTGTGTCAGCTGGCACCTTGACCTTGGGATTCAAGCATCTAGAATAGTGAGAAAGACTCTCCGTTGCTTAAGCCACTCAATGTGTGATGTTGTATTATGGCAGACAAATGACATACGCTATGATATATTTATATAAAGGTCTAAAACATGCAATGCTGCCATATGTTGTTTGGAATGCACACATATGTAGTAATAATATAAATGTATGTTGGGATGGATCCATGCCACATTTAAGAGAAGGTTCCCTTTGCAGAGGAGAATAGAGGAAATTGTGCTTCGGAAAGAGCCAGGAATCATCAACCGTGTTTGTTATTTCCTAAAGTGAATGCTATGCTGCTTTTTAAGATGTGTATGCTTTAGGATGGGCTATGAGGTCTCATTTGCCGGCAATCCTGGCACTGGGCTTTTTATTTATAAACCTCTGGTGCCAAATAGGGGCACTGCTACCCCATTAGAGGATAACTCAGTTTTAACTCTTATTTTAAATATGTGTATGGGTGCTGAATAGTTTTATGTCAACTTGACACAAGCTAAAGTCATCTGATAGGAGAGAGCCTTAATTGAGAAAATGCCTCCAAAAGATTTGGCTATAGGCAAACCTATAGTGCATTTTCTTAATTAGTGCCTGATGGCGGAGGGCCCAGCCCATTGTGGGTGAGGCCAACCCTGGGCTGATGGTCCTGGGCTCTATAAGAAAGCAGGCTGAGCAAGCCATGAGGAACAAGTAAGTAAGCAGCACCCCTCCATGGCCTCTGCATCAGCTCCTGCCTTCAGGTTCCTGCCCTGTTTGAGTTCCTGTCTTGACTTCCTTCAATGATGAACAGTGATGTGGAAGTGTGAGCCAAATAAACCCTTTCCTCCCCAAGATGCTTTGGTCATGGGTGTTTTGTTGCAGCAGTAGAAACCCCGACTAAGACAGTGGGTGTGTGTATTATGAAGCTTCTGTAGTAGTAAGTTCCTATGTGACTTTTGGGAAAGGTCTTTAGTGTTATTTACTCATCTCCAGTTTCTCTCTGCTGTCCTGTGCCTTCCCTTCACCCACTTCAATTTAACCCTTCCTGTGCTATTATTTTCATTTACTCCTTTTTCTCTGTTGTGCTTTTAACCATAACCAAAAAAAGAACTTAGAGAAAGGAGAGTTTATTTGGGCTTATGGTTCCAGAGAGCGAGAGTCTAACATGGTAGGGAAGCATGGCAGAAGGTAGACATAGTGGCTAAAGCAAGAAGCTGAGAGACCACATTTCAACCACAGGCATAAATCAGAGACAGAAAGCTGGAGACAGGGCAAAGTTATATACTCTCAAAGCCCCACCACCAGTGGCATCCCTCCTCCAGCAAGGCTGTACCCCTAAGCCTTCCTAAATAGTACTACTGACTGGGGATCAAGTGTTCAAATGCACAAGCCTATGGGGGTTGTTCTCACTCACTCAAACCACTATAGATGCTTTGGTGGCTTGTCCCCTGCCTTGAAAGCCACCCTCATGGTCCCTCACTAGTTTCATAACCTCTGTGGGTATTCCAAATGAAATGGAGATCTGAAGATTCAAAGCTAACATCCACAAATAAGAGAGACCATGCAGTATTTGTCTTCTGTCTTCTAGGTTACCTCCCACAGAACAGTTGTTTCTAGATCCATCAGCTTACCTGTGAATTTCATAATTTCATTTTTCTTAACATTGTGTATTGGGGATTTGATTTGTGCTTACATGGGAATTCCCACGGCCATTGCGAGGAGTCCTGCCAACAGTTGTTTTGTTGACTGGTCAATAAAGAGCCAGTGGCCAATGACTGGGCAGGGAACAGAGATGGGACTTTTAGGGTTCCCAGGCAAGAAACGCAGAGGAGAGAGAGAGTAGGCCATGAGAGGGACATAGGACAAACCATGTGGGAAGAGGTGCAAGAGAGAGAGCCTACCATCATGTAAGAATCAGGGAAAGTAGCCCCTCAATTGGGTCTGGGGTAGCAGAGATGAAATATAGATTTAGCAAGTATTAACTCAGGAATATCAGAAGGGAGTGTGTTAGCCATGTCGAGATTCAGGAATGGCCCAACAATTGAGCTAGCTTAGGACATATTAAAAATAATTCTGCGTGTTTGCATCTTTCATTCGGGAACTTCATAACATTGGGGTGGGTGGAACAGCACCGCCCCAGCCGAAAAGTAAAGAGTGGATGAAGAGTTACAGCTACAATTGTGTGAATGTTCCACACTTTTATTACCCATTTATTAGTCGATGGGCATCTAGGCTGCAGTGAATAGAGCGTCAGTGGACACTGACGAGCAAGCACCTCTGTAGTAGAATATAGAATCCTTTAGGAACGTGGCCAAGAGCAAGGGTTGGATCGTGTGGTAGAGCTATTTCCTGCCTCTTGAGGAACCACCACACTGATCTTTCACCACCAGTGAATAAATGTTCCCCTCTCCACACCTCACACCTCACACCTCCACACCTCACACCTCCACACCTCCATGCCAGTATGCATCACCATCTCTTTAAAGTCTCAAAGTAGTTTTAATTTGCATTTCCATGATGGTTGAGGATGTTCAACATTCTTTAAAAACTGTTTCTCAGACATCATCATTTGACTACTCTCTGTTTCATTCTGTGCCCTTTTTAAAATTGGATTTTCCCTTGACGTTGGTTTATGTATTTACTTAACAATGATTTATTATTGCATATTCTAGATGCTAACCCTCTCTCAGATGTGTAGCCGCTAAGGATTTTTTTTTTTCTCATCTTTTAGGCTGCCTCATCTTTTGCTGTACAGAAAGCTTTTTAGTTTCATGAGGTCCTATTTATCAACTGTTGGTCTTAATGCCTGTTTTAGAAACCTCCAAACATGACAGGCTATTGCCAACGCCCTCAGTTACCCTATAGATCTTATTGAAGATTTCATATCAGAGCATAGAGAAACTAAGCTGGTACACACCTGGAACACATCCCTAGTCGCTAGCTTTTTATAGTGCTATGTAGCTACCAGAGGATAAGCGTAATCATAAAACCCACTTGTAGAGCCTGAGACCTACAACAACTGGCCCAGTGTAACAGTGGTATGAACATTCTGGAGGTAACAAACCAAATTTTTAATTGGATTTAAGTCCCACTGCACAAGACAATCCTATGCCTGGCAGCATTACTGAGTCAGAAACTTACAGCTAGACAGGTCATAGACCCTGGGAGAGAATTTCTAACTATTATTCTCCTAAATAGACACAGTATAAGCCAATTGCTGATGACTTGTTAACTATACCCATAGATTAGGGCATCTCTCAGTGCTCATCATGAAGGTTCTAAGGGCACAAGTTAACCTTGATAGGAGAAGGAGAAGAAGGAAAGGAGGAAAGGATGAGGAGGAGGAAGAAGAGGAGGAGGACGAGGAGGAAAAAACAAAATTGGGTGGGAGAGGCAGTGAATCTGGGAGAACTGGAAGGGGGATGAAAATGACCCAAGTGAAGTGTAGAAATTCTTAAAGAACTATTTAAAAATGATAAAATATGTATGAGATATAGATAGATATAGATATAGAGATAGAGATAGAGATAGAGATAGAGATAGAGATAGAGATAGAGATAGAGATAGAGATAGAGATAGAGATAGATATAGATATAGATATAGATATAGATATAGATATAGATATGTAGGAAGAGCTAAGGTGGGAGGAGTAAGGAGAGGAAGGGAAAAAGGAAGAAGAGGAACTAGGAGAGGAAGAGAGAGGGGAACATGGAGGCAGATGTTCACACGTCTCCCGCAGTCAAAGGTAGTTGGTATATCTAGGTTGGGTATTGGGTCACACCTCTAATTGAGTGGGCATCTTGTTATTGATCATTACCAAATATTTATATATTTGAATAATCTAAGCATTAAAGTCTCATTTGTATCAAGCCCGTGTGGTTGGCGGGATGGTCTGGGCAATGCCCAGCCTTGCAGAGACAGCGTGGAAGATTGGCAGAGCCATCTCCCACACTGGCGTCTCATGGGTGGCAGGGCTGGTGTTTCTGGCTGGCCGTTTCTAGCTGCGGTGGACACGTGGCCTCTGGCCACGGAACATGGCAGCTGAGCTAAACAGAGATGCTGCAGGTTAGATAGTTGGCTTGACCAGCGGCCATTTTAAATAGATAGATAGATAGATCACAGGTTTTTTTTTAAATATCTATGTTTATACATATGTATGTTTTGCTTGTGTGTATTCATATGCATCACACACATGCAAGGCCCATGGAGGCCAGAAGAGACCCCTGAAATTGGAGTCATATAAGTCTGTGAGTCACCATGTCAGGTGCTGGGATTCAAACCCAGGTCCTCTGCAGAAGTACCAACTCCATTTTGCAAACCAGGAAAATGAAGCTCAGAGATGATTTTACCTGCTCAGGATTGCTATATATATGCTAAGCTCATCCATGTGCTGCCAGCTCTTCAGAGGCAGGACCTTGGCTACCTTCTGTCACCCAAGCCAGTTCAACAGTAAGCTGAGGCCATGCTATACATATGCTCTGTCCTGAGCTCTGCAGAACAGGGCCTTTTGTAGAAAGACCTGGGTACAGGACAAGTGACCACAAAGACCACTGTTGAAGGATACACTGGCTGGCTATGCCGAGGTCAGTGTGTTCCTGGGTCACAGCAGTCTTACCAACCTATTCTCTGTCTCCTGTGCTGACTTCCTGGACACTTGTTACAAACGCCACTGGGGGTCACTGTTACTTTATTTTTCTGGGACCTGAAGACCTTCCAGCGCTGCTCAGCACTGTTCAAAGCAGGATTCAGGCTGCCCAGACTCCTGTGCTGGCTTCAGAGAAATCAGACTCCCACTTCCAGCATTGGTGGCCATGACGGGGCGGGGGATGAGGGAGCACACTTCCAATGAGGCTTCAGCACATGATCCAGCTTGTATGCTTAGATATTAATTATAGCCAATAGTGACACTTAGCATGCACAAGACAGTGGTAGCATGTGCTATTTACAAATAGTAACTCACTTATATATACACACAGAAGCACAGAGAGGGCACAGCAAGGTTAAATAACACGCCTGAGGTCACACAGCTTTTTCTGGGATTGCTTCAAAGGAGAGAGGAACAATCTTCCCTATCCTTTCTGCCTTGCTAAAAACCCTTAGATTACATTCTTAAAGCTAGCCACCAAGTCTATTCCCTTATTTGGCCAATTCCTCTTCCTGAGGCTGACTACCAAGGTATCAAAGTATTGAAGTCTAGCAATCACAAACCCCCTTTGGCTCACCTAAGTAATGTGCTCAATTAAAATTAAACACCTCATCCTAACACAGGGTTTCCACTTTTATCTTTATAAAGTGCCACTTGCCTTTGGTCTCCATCCATCTCCTCCCTATTGAGAAGCTGTCCTTTGTCCACCCCCAAAGCAAATACTCCCTTTCTCCTTTCCCTCTCCCTTGTTCCCTTCCCCTTCTCCCTCTTCCTCTACTTTCTGTCTGTCCCTTATCCCTGCCTTTTGTCACTCTGGGGCAGATAAATCTCCTTTGTGCAGACAACTTGGTCTGGTAGTGTCTTGAACTGACTCAGAGGTTCCCTGCAGGTCCTACATCCTGTTATCTTTCCCCTCCTGTTATTTACATGGTGCTCTTTACTTCAAAAGGTGAGAACCAAATTTTTTGAGCTGATTCTACTCATTACAGTGAAGGGATGGTGATGGTGACATTTTGAGACCTTCACAGCTAAGTCTTCAGATGCTGGGGTCTCTTAGAACAAGCAATACATATTGTGTAACAGTCCCCTGGAAGATTGAAACATTGCATCCTGCAGAGAAAGCTCCTTAAGCAGGAAAGTAAGCAACTCAAAAGAACATCAGGAAGTCCCTGAAACTGACCAAATTCACTAGGCCCTTCCCTGCCAAAGTAAACAATTAAAAGCTCTTCAAGGAAAGGAAAGAGAACAACAAAAACCAGCTCCTTAAAAGAAACAGAAACCCCACTGAGCTGCCTAGAAGAGGTATAGAACGACAGAATCACCCGCAAAGGTCTCTCCAACCTACTGAGCTGCGTGCAGGCTGTGCTCCATGTTCCCAGCTTTTGTGAGCTGTCACCCATGCAGAGGTGGGCTGTCTTGGTGAGGTAGTTTATCTTTGGATAATTTCAGCTCCTGTAAGTAACCCCTCACTCATATTCCTGTAAGTAACCCCAATAAAACTCACCAAGTTGGACTTTGATGGTATCCATACTTTGGTGTGCTGTGAGATCCCTATCTGAAGTGGGTAGATGTATATGTTGTGTCTCCCCAGGAAAAGTTTTGTCACACAACAACACCTCATCTCAGAAAGCAGCTATCATGGATAAGAGGCCCACCCCACTTTGGAAACCATTGCTATGGAGGTCTTACTGTGGAGGGAAGGTATTATAGGGCCTTTTGAGAATTTAATAGCTATGCACATTCTTCCAATTAGACACATTTGAAGGCATTTTGAGGTCTTCATTGTCATTATTATTTTGTTTTGAGATGGGGTCTTATAATGCATTCTCACCTGGACTCTATTGCCCTGAAGCTTTCTCACAACCCCCAAAATCTCTGCTAGGTGTAGAGATGGTTTTAAACCCAAGCATGATGGTTTGAATATGCCTAGCCCGTGGGAAATGGCCCTATTAGGAGATTTTGCCTTGTTAGAGTAAGTGTGTCAATGTGGAGGTGGATATGCCATCTCCTAGTGCTCAAGCTCCACCCAGTTCAGAAGAGACTCTCTCCAGGCTACCTAGAAGAAGACCATTTCCTTCTGGCTACCTACAGATCAAGATAGAACTCTTGGCTCCTCTAGCACCAAGTCTGCCTGCACACTGCCATGCTTCCTGCCATGATGATAATGGACTATACATCTGAAACTGTAAGCCAGCCCCAATTAAATGTTTTCTTTTATAAGAGTTGTTTTGGTCATGGCGTCTCTTCACAGCAAGAAAACCGAAGCTAAAGCACCAGTTCAATGAATAATGATTAGCATAGTGAACGTTATCTTTAGGGCACTGGAGCCATAAGGGTTAGGTTTTTTGGACTTGAGTATGGCTCTTCTTGGTTATCAACTTGACAGCTATATGAGAAAGTTATTTAGAAAAAAATAGCAGCTCAGGATCCCTGAATGGCTTTCTCTCTCCCTCAAACATGCAGATATAGGCCAAATTAGATCAGATTAAAAATAGATAAAGGCAGAGGTTTATTGTCATTTGCCTGTGGGTCACATCTGTCTCCTCTCTATCCAGAGGCAGTCCTTTGTTTCTCTGGGACATACACCCCTACCCCCTCTCCCTTATCCTTTATCTCCTGTCTTGTCCCTTATTCCTGCCCTTTGTCTCTCTAGGGGCAAATAAATCTTTGTTTTATTTGCTCTCAGGCAGGTTCACTGGTCTTGCAGATGGAAGGCAGTAGAGTCACGTATCCAGGCTAAAGCAAGGGGGTTTTACAGAGCTTAGGCAAGGAGTGATGATGACGTGTCAACTAGGAACTGGGATGGTGTCCACACATGGTCAAAATCTGAGCCACTAGCCAGGCACTCTTGGGTGGGTTAATGGAAAGGCTGAGCCTAGCAGTGGTGGATGCCATGTTAGCTCAGTTTTCACTGTTCGAACAGGGGAATTTAATCCATTTGGATGGAGTTGTGGGAAGGAGGGCAAACAGGGTTTCCCATCTTGTTCAGGCAGGGGCAAGCAGGGGTTTCAGCGTAACACCCCCAAGACCAAGTTCTCGGCACAAATATTTATTTGCCCCCCAGAGAGACAAAGGGCAGGAATAAGAGACAAGACAGGAGATAAAGGATGAGGGAGAGGGGATAGGGGTATATGTCCCAGAGAAACAAAGGACTGCCTCTGGATAGAGAGGAGACAGAAGTGACCCACAGGCAAATGACAATTTATAAAAGGAAAAAGAAAAACCCCTATGTTAGAATGAGGTGTTTAATTTTTGGTTTTAATTGGGCATGTTAATTAGGTGAGCCAAAGGAGCCTTTTGATTGCTGGACTTCAATACTTTGGTAGTTGAACCTTGGTAGTCAGCCTCAGGGAGGGAAATGGACAAATAAGGGAATATACTTGGTGGCTAGCTTTATGGATGTAAGCTACGGTTTAGAAGAGAGAGGGAAGGGGACAGGGAAGGCCTGCCAGAGCCATGTTCACCACACTCTAGCTAGCATGGCGCTTTCAACTACATCTGGATTAACTACACCCTAAGTGTCTGGTTATACCTCTGAGGCATTTTTCTCAATTAAATGATTTGAGATGGGAAGACCTACATTTAATCTGGATTTTATGAGGTGAGGAGATCCACCTTAAATCTGGGCCACACCTTCTGCTGGCAGCCTATATACAGGACATGGAAGAAGGAAGCTTTGCCCTTTGCCTGTCTACCCTCCATCTTGATTCACTGACTTTAGAATCTAATCCTTAGAACCTAATCAGTATTCTGCCATGTACTGAAGACTGGCTGAGACATCCAGCCTCATGGACTGAACAACTACTAGATTCTCAGACTTTCTCTTGGGGGACAGTCATTAATGGGCTAGCTGAACCACAGCCTGTAAGCCACTCTAATAAATCCCCATGTGTGTGTGTGTGTGTGTGTGTAATGTATATATACACATATATAGAATATATATGTACTATATACATACAGCATATGTACGTGTATTATACATCTATTATATACCTATAACATTCGTATTATATATTATGTATTATATACTTATATATTATGTGCATATAATATATTATATACATATATTTTATATATTATTTATTATATTATGTATAACATATTATATAAAGAGAATTAATTTATATTTTATATATTTATTTTTTATATATATTTTTATTTTTTTCTTGTCAGCTCTGTTCCTCTAAAGACTGATACAAAGGCAGAGTTTGCATGTCTGTGCAGTTCTGGGGACTAGAACTTGGACCTCACACACACCAGGCATGGACTCTAACACTGAACTCAATCTTTTTTTGGTGGGTTGATTATTTTATTATTTTAATTTTTAGAGCAAGATTTTACTAAATTTCCCAAGGCATCTCAAACTTGTAATGTTCCTGCCTTAGTCTCCTACAGAACCAAAGTCACATGGCTATGCCACCAGACTGGACACCTTCAGTTTACAAAGGTTACAGTTGCTGTGAGGCAGAGATGGATGAGTTTGTGTCCCTGGAGATGGAGAAGCTACTGGGAAACTGCTAAGATCCAGGAGATGTTAAGATGTCTAGCATTTAATGTATTTATTCACTCACTAAATGTTGATCAACCCCAAATATGTCCCAGACAATTCTTCAAGAAGATTATAAATCATATTGTAAATCATTGCATTATTAAAAGGTTTTTTTAAGTAAATTAAGTTTATGTTGTGTGTGTGCCATGAATGATGGGAAGAGGGACAGACCTTGGAGGCCAAAGGGGATGGTCAGATCCCCTGGACTAGAGTTAGAGGTAGTTGGTTGTGTGCTTCCTGATCCAGACACTAAGAACCAGTGCTCTTGCCTGCTGAGCCATCTCTCTGGCCCCTTTTGTTATTTTATTATTAAACACTTGTAAATAGATACACTTTGGTGCAACTAGAGTTTTCTTTCTGTTTTTTCCATAAATGGAAATTGAGTTGATCAAAACAAAACAATATAACTCTTTCCAGTATCCCTACAGATGACTAAGCCTTGGAGGGAAGAGAGAGATCTAACAGATGTCCCTGAGAACAACAGGAAAAGCTCCCATGTCCTGGATCCAAAAATACCCACAAGGGCCAGCATACTGTCAACCAAAGGAATCACAGTCACATCTGTATGCACCTTTTAAAAGTCTACAGGCAGGCCAGGGAGATACGTTAGCTGATAACATGTCGGCCTTGAGGACTGAGTTGAACCCCAGAACCAGTGTAAACAGCATTCCTTTATAATCCCAGCACTGGAGATATGTGGTAGGATGGGCTGGCTGGCTATCCAGCATAGCACACTTGGCAAATATCAGGTTAGTAAAAGACTCTTCAATAAAAGGTGAGTAGAACCTGAGGGATGGTGGCCAAGGCATGTGCACATGGGCACACATATGCACACACACTCACACATTCATACACATATGTGTGTGCATGCACAGACCCTCGTATAAGTGTGCACCTAAATATACATGAATACACATGAGGGGGAGGGGGAGTTAGTTAGTTCTCAGGCTCATAACTAGCTTTGCAGAAGCCCAGGGCAGTGTGGTGGGATTTTCTGGTTCCCTTCATCTTCAGACTACTTATCACACTTTCTAATGAAGCTTCCAGAAGCTTTTAGATTTTTGAAAAGCAATACTTTCCAAAGAAGGTGAAGGAAGGTGGAAAGCCAGCTTAACAACAGAGACAGGGGAAAAGAAGGAAACGTGTTCTCCTTAACGTTTCCAAGAACGGCTCGTTGGAGATAGCTCATTCACAGTGGTTCAGATGCACAAATGCAATCAAAAGCTGATGCGTCTTTGTTCCCAGAATTCCAAGAGCTTTTGGGCAGATGCTCTGCATCACCCTGCTTTGCATAATAGTGCAGACAGCAGATGACCCTCTTCCTAAGTCCTCAGCGAAAAGGCTTTGCACAGTGATAGGCTTGTTTTGGCGTGGAGCAACTCAGACTGGGCGTGGACGCTTGCCTGTAAGTCAAGAGGAAGATGAGCCACAGAATCAAAATGGGGGCATTGCCTGTGTGCTGGTTGTTTCGAATTTGCTTTACACCTGTAAACTCTGCTCAGTCATCTCCATTTCCAGAGAAGGTGGGACCTGGCCTCTGCTTTTTTCCACTAATGAGTTCTTTGTCATTCAACCACGGGGACCTATGTCTTTATCTGCCAAACAGAAAATGGAATCTTAGGCCCATTGTGCTGTGAACATCCCTAGACAATATGGTTGATAGTGTGGTCTGAAATTTTTTAAGTACTTTTAAAACATTATTTCTGATATTCAAATTACCATCTATTCCTCCCACAATCTGTGGATCCCTTGGCCACTTCCTTCCTCACACAAACACAAATGATCCATCATCTGTTTGCTCACTCAGCAAATACATTAGAGCCCTGTGTCACTGTTTTAAGCCTAGGGGCCATATATATATATATATATATATATATATATATATATTTAAAAAGTGTCCCTTTGCAGCTTAATATCTCAGGGGAGGAAAGAAAATAAATAAGAAATATATTAGGTAGTAATATAAAGAAAATATTCACCTTTAAGTCTAAATGAAATACTAGTCAAAAATAGGTGGTTTGTGTGCAGTTGTGAGCATGTGTGCCTGTGTTTGCTTGCACAGAAAAAAGTTAAAGAAGAAGAAAGAATGAGGGGAGTTGGGGAAGCTGAGGGCTGAGGATGAGTGTCCTACATAATAGATGCGAATGTGTATAACTTGGGAGGCGAGATTTAGGTTGGAACTGTTCTGACTTTCCGAAGCACACAGAGTCCAAGGGCTATTTATTCTGTGATTCATTGTTCTGGCTTTGTCTAGACTGGGTCAGAGAGAATGTCTAACAAAATGTCCTGTAGGGCTCTCTACAGATGACCCATTTGTGAGAGGCTGAAGGGGACTGAGCCTGGGGACCAACCTGTTGCTCTCCTGCCCCCAGTGCTGGGTTAAAGACTGGATAAGGGTTAAGTGGCACCTCCCTGGGACCCTCTGTGTTCCTTGTTCATGTTTCCTCAGGCTCAGTTCCTGAGAGGACACTGGCTTGGAGACTGGGTCTTGCTGTTACTGTCATCCCCAGGAGGTGAGAGATATTTTCTCCCTACCTTGATCCTAGCCTAGGTCTCAGCCCACCTGGGCTCACCAGAGCTGTGCTACGTCCACCAATCCAAGGACTCTGATTCCCTCAAAGATTCAGCTTCTGAAGACTTCAGGAAATGGTAACCTTTTATGTAGTAACTATTGATATCAAAATTGTGAGTTTCAGTCTCCATACATGTAAAAGGGCATAATGATGACAACCTTGAAGATCGTGGGTATTGTTCATTGTAACAGTAACACACTCCACACACAAAATGTTATTATGTGTCAGGCACTGTATTAATTACTTCCCATTCAGGATCTCATTTCTCTTAACAAAACTCTCTAAATATTATTGTCATGCCCATTTTCAGCCTGAGTCCTTTCTCTGTGTTACAATAGATACCAAAGGTTGGGCAATTAATCAAGGGATGAAGTTATTTAGTTCGCAGTCTCCAGAGACAGGAAGTCCAAAATTAGATGGTTGCATCTGTCAAGAGACTTGTACATGGTAGAAAAGTAGACAGAGAAACAGGCACCAAAGAAACTAGAAAACACAAGGGCAGCCTTGCTTAAAACAAGGAAATTTCTTGTAGGAAATAATCCAGTTCTGGGAGAGAGCCACTGAGCTCTCTAGCCAGCCTTGTAGCTGCCTCCAGTGGCAATCAGCTTTCAACAGTGGTTCCAAACCATAGCACCAGTCCAGATGAGGAATCTTGAGTGATAGTTCAAAAATATTGCCCCGGGGCTGGAGAGATAGATGTTTTCGTGGTTAAGAGCACTGGCTGCTCTCTAGTTTCAGGAAATCCAAAGTCCTTTTCTAGACTCTGTGGACACTGTATGCACATGGTGCATAAACATAGATGCAGGTAAAACGCTTATACATATAAAATAAAGGCTGTGGAGATGGCTCAGCAATCAAGCACCTGTTGCTCTTGCAACTGGCTTACAGTTTCAGATGTCCAGTCCATTATCATCACGACAGGAAGCATGGCAACATCCAGGCAGACACAGTGCTGGAGAAGGAACTAAGAGTTCTGCATCTTGATCTGAAGGCAGCCAGGAGAAGACTGGCTTCTGTAGGCAACCAGCAGGAGGGTCTCTTCCCCACTGGGCAGAGTCTGAGCATAGGACCTCTATGTTCACTCCCACAGTGATACATTTCCTCCAACAAGGACACACCTATTCCAACAAGGACACACCTTCTAATAGTCTCACTCCCTGTGGTCCAAGGATTCAAACACATGAGTCTATGGGGACCCAACCAATTCAAACCACTACAACCATAAAAACCTAGTGCCTTCAGACAATTATTAGCTTTTATCCAAGAATTCCATAGGCCAATGCCAAAGGCTAGGCCCAGCCTTGCTGGATCAATTCATGCTTCTGCAGTCAGAGGTAGGAGGCTTCTGGGCTCTGATTGGTTATGGTCTAGTGTTTCCACTCTCTGCTACATAGTCTTTTCCTCCCAAAGGCCAGCCTCAGCTTCCTCTCATGGTGCTGACCTTGGCTTAGGACATATACACTGACATTATGCTGAATCCTTTTGTCCAAAGCAAGTAATAAGCCATTCCAGATTCCAATAGGGGAATGAACCCCTTTTCTTATTAGGAGACGTGGCATGAGACATAGAGGACAAAGATGGGGAGGTTGTTAGTGGTGCATCCTACACGGTGATGAGCCCTCAACAAACATTCAGTGAGTAGCAGGAAGTGTTACCACGAGTGATCAGATACATTATCCATCAAGACTCTGGGCAAACAATTATAATCATCCGGAGTCTGTCTTCCTTTGGGATAGCATCCTTCTCCCTCATCCCCAAGAGATGACCAAGGTGACCAGGAGCTGCCCCAGGCTCCTGCTCTTATTTCTCTTTTGGTTGAAAGAAATAATCTTGACCCTACACACAGGACATTTGCAAAGTTTAAAGTGTCCTGAGAGCACCATCTTCCATATACAAGCTGGCTACATGGTACCCAAGCCCCATCCCACAGGTACCCTTAACCACCAACTGGCCATGTCTGACAAAGGAGATCCCCCTCCCTGCATACACCATGAACCTCACAGGTACTGTTACCAAGAGGAAAGGGCACTATCAAGCCATTCAGAGGATATCAACTGCTGGGCCCTTCTTCCCTCAGAGGACCCTCCCCACCTCCCTGGAGCCCTCCCTTGCATAGATCTGAAGTTTCCAGGCCCAACTGTATTTACCAGATCTTAAAAAAAATGTTTTTTTGCATGTTTAAAAGTCCAAGGATACTTACTTGAATCTAAGCAACGTTGCTTTAAGATGCTAACTGTGAAATCTGAAATAAAGGATGTAGTGCGAGGCTCAGAATGAGAACCAGTCAGATTAAAAGGTGCAAGGAACAAAACAAAAACACTCAAAGCAGGACAGACAGGAAGTCAATCAGAAAAGAGAGAGGCCTTCTGTGTACAGAATATGATGGATGCTTTATTCAAGGGCTGGGGAGTGTCCAGAGGGAAGTCTGCGCAGAGGGCAAACGAGAGAGAATTCCTGGATTCTCCCCTCGAGGACGTTATCACCTCTAACCTTATGATTCCTGCAGTTCTAACTCAAGTGTCCTGTTTGCATCCTGTTCCCATACTCACTAGCTATGTGGTGTAGGCAGGGTGGCAAATTTGCTAACATCTCAGGACTCCTCTGAAAGTAAAAGGAGATGCTAAAATGGTTTCACCTGGGGAACACAATGGGGCTCTAAGAAAAATGTGGTAAGTAGCCAACAAAGGGAAAGATAAACTGTGACTGGGAAAACAAATCCCATACCACCATTCCAGTTTGGGCTGCTTCAAGTAAAACTGCGGTGAGCAATTGGCTGGAGTTATTGGTATAGATAGATGCCTTCATTTCTCTGGTGTGCGTCTGATATTGCTGGGTTTCAGGGTAGTGAATCAGTCAGGATTCCCCACAGGATCTGAACCAGTAGAAGACAGTAGGTACATAGAGCAGTTGGGTAGATAGATGAATACATACATGAGTAGACGATGGAAAGTTGGTCAGTTAGAAAGAGACAGACACAGGCATAAGTTATAGGAACTGGCTCTCACAGGTATAGTCAAGAAGTCCCATGATCTGCCATCTCCAAGCTGGACGTCCAAGGAAAGTGCGACATAATTCAGTTCACAATTGGAAGCCCAAGAACAAGAAGCTCCAGTGTCTGGAGGCAGGAAAAGATGGATGTCCGAACACAGACTGGAGACAAACTGCTCTTCCCCTACACTCTGTTCAAATCAACCTGAGTATCCTAGTTGCTTTTCTATTACTGTGATAAGGCACTGTAACCAAGGCAGCTCATAAAACAAAATGTTTAGCTGGCTTACAGTTGTAGGGGGTGAGAGCCCCTGAGGGTGGAGTGAAGGCTTGGTGGCAGGACAGCTGAGAGCTCACAGCTTGATCACAGTGGGAGGCAGGAGGAGCATACAGGTAATGGCCTCCAGTGACCCGCCTCCTCCAACAAAGTCACATCTCTCAATCCTTCCCCAGCAGTTGCACCAAATGGGGGCCAAGTTTTCAAATATCAGTGCCATTCAAGCCACCGCACTGAATCCGACCCACACTGCCAAGGCAACCTAACTTGTTGATCTCTCCTAGAAACACTCCAAGACATTCCTCAAAATTATGCTTTCTAGCTCTCTGAGAATCCTGTAGCCCAGTCAGTCTGACACTTAAAATTCACCATAACAGGCAGGTAGGGGTGTGTGTGTCTGTGTGTGTGTGTGTGTGTGTGTGTGTGTGTGTGTGTGTGTGTGTGACTTTAGAAACTGTCAAGCTTTTGAAAACAGCTGAACCACACTGCCCTCTACAACAATGTGTGGGAGTTCTAGTTATTCTACATCTTCTCAAAAATGCAGGTTGCTTACCATAATTTTAGCCATTCTAGTGGATGAGTATATCATGGCTTTTGTTTTAATTTTATTTTACATTTTTCAATAATAAATTTTTCTTTCAATACTGTACATTTCAATACTAGAGAATGGCCCCATTGTACATTAGGCAAGCTTTCTAACGCTAAACTCAGTCACGTTTTCTTTCTACATTTTATTTTATTTATTTGTGTGTGTGTGTGTGTGTGTGTGTGTGTGTGTGTCTGTGTGTACCTGTTTGTGGTGGTATGTGTGCATGTGTGTGCAGGTACACATGTATACTGAGGCCAGAGGACATCCTCAAGTGCCGTTCCTTAGACACAGTCTACCTTGCTTTTCCAGTCAGAGTCTCTCACTGGTTTGGAGATCACCAAACTAGACTAACTGGCCAGTGAGCCCAGGAATCCAGTTGTGTCTGCTTTCCCAGAGCTGCAATTGCAAGACTTACCACCATACCCATTGCTTTGGAGGATAAACTGAGGTCCTCCTGCTTACAAGACAAACATTTTATTACTAGAGCTCTCTCCCCAACCCCTTTTGGGTTTTGATTTTGATTTTCTGGGGCAAGATCTCATGTAGGTCAGACTGATTTCAAACTCACTATCTAGCTGCTGAGAGAGGCCTTGAACTCAGAACGCTCCTGCCTCCACCTCCTGAGTGCTGGGATAATGGGCATGAACAACTGTGCCCAGGACTGAACACGTTTTCATGTGCTTCTTTGTGCTTGCATACATATACGTGCATACATATATGTGCATACATATACGTGCATACATATATGTGCATACACATACGTGCATACATATATGTGAATACATATATGTGCACACATATATTTGCATAGAATGCCACTCAGATATTGTATTTTCTTGAAGCCTTTGTATCATTGTCATTGAATTGAGTCCTTTACTAATTCTTTTTAACTTTTTATTTCATATGCATTGGTGTTTTGCCTGCATGTATGTCTGTGTGAAAGTTTCAGATCCTCTGGAACTGGAGTTACAGACAGTTGTGAGCTGCCATGTGCGTGCTGGGAATTGAACCTGGGTCCTCTGGAAGTGCAACCAGCGTTCTTACCTGAACCATCTCTCCAGCCCCGTACTAATTCTGTATATATCATGAAAACAAACTCTTTGTTCTTTATTTTAGAATTTTTCCTCCTGGGTTTTGCCTAGCTATTAATTTTCTTAGTGGTGTCCTTTTCTTTTGACGAATACAGATTTTTAATTTTGACAAAGTCCAACTTATCTATTTTCCCTTTTATTATTATTGTTTTCTGTGTCCTACTTAAAAGAAAATCTTTGTTTATCCAAAAATAGTAAAAATATTCTTCTGTGTTTTCCAATAGAAGTGTGCGTCTGCAATCCAACTTCAGTTCATTGTTTCCATTAGTATGAAGCAGGGACACAGGTTCCGTTTCTTTCCTACATGTGTGGTATTCTACGGACCTAGAGCAGTGCCTGGCTTATGCATGGAACCAAAAAAGAATTCTCCTATTTGCACTTAGATTCTTCCCACATATATGGATGCTCTTTTCTTAGGGGCGTATCCTGAGGCCTCCTCTCTGCTACTTCGGCACTGTTTGATGAGATTGTTGACTTCCCTCATGACCTCCCGCCTTGCTGACTGGGATGCAGGTCTATGGGTGACAAGGTACACCTGTCTTTCCACACGTTGTTCCTTCGATCTTACTGTTTGTCCACACTGACTCCAGGCTGCCTTTCAGAACTGCAGGTCTCTGAAGAACCCTTGAAATCAGGTGGCTTATGTCTCAAATATAACTTTTTCATTCAAGATAATTTAGGCTGCTCTAAGTCAACTGTGGGTTCTAGTTTTGTTTCTGTTGCTGTGGTAAACATAACCAAAAGCAACTAGTGGAAGAAACGGTTTATTCCATTTTACTATTCAGTCCACCATTGAGGGAACTCAAGGCTGGAGCATACAGTGAGAACCACAGAGGAGAAAGGCTGCTTACTGGTATGCTCCCTCTGGCGTGCTCCCTCTGATGTGCTCCCTCTGGTCTGCTCCCCCTGGCATACTCAGCCTGCTTTCTTGCACAGCCCAGGGCCCAGCTGTGTGGGGGGGGCACAGTTCACTATGGGCCAAGCCCTCCATTAATTAATTAGCAATTAAGAAAATGCAAACATGGCCTCAAATCAATCTGATGGAGACAATTCACCTGAGTTCCTTCTAGGTTTCTCTAGGTTTGTGTCAAATTGATAGCTGAAGCCAATGGCAAAGTTTTTCTTCCATATGATTTTAGGATAAACATGTCAATTTCTATCACATACCCTCTGATGCTTAATCTGCTGATTAATCTGAGAGAAATGTATAGACATGAGTAGCATTTAGCATCCCAATATATTTATTTAGATAACATATCTCTGCAACTATATATTATATATATATATACTATATAACTGGAGATCTTTTTTTAAGTTAGTTTAAAATTTTATTATTTTATTTTATTTTTTTATGTAATAAAAAGTAATTCCTTGAGGCATCTGTCTGTCGGTCTCTCACACAGGACACTCAAGTTAATGGAGAAGAACAGGGGGCCCAAGTCTGAGGTTATGAATAATAGAAAATAAAAAATCTTCCGTGGAGGGGGGGAATATGAGAGGATGGGAGGATGAGACTGGGTGGGACCCAGAGCAAGAACCTCCCCCACCCCGCTGGACCCCAGCCGGCCCACTTGAAGGACCCCTCCCATTGAAGGTGCTTGGCAGGAATTCCCCAACTCCCCAAGGGAAAGGGGTTGGGGGCGGGGCTAGGACTGGTCCCAGCTGCTGGGGGAAGAGACATAGATCACTCTTCCCTCCACTCTTGGAGGTCTCAGGTCGCGGCCAGGACAATCTTCAGTTGGGGGGGGTGGAAGGGGAGGGATGAGATTGAACTTGGGGGTGTCCGATGTAGGGGTAGGGTGAGGGTGTGGAAGCTGAGAGTGGAGGCACCCCACTCGGGGGCACCGCGTCTTGGGGGGGGCATGGCCCTGGGGGGGTGCAGCAGCATCACCTGGGGCGGGTGGGGAGCCCCAGGGTGTGGGGGCGGGGCTGCTGTGACTTCATAACTGGAGATCTTGCATGTTGGAAAAAAAAAATCCCAGAGGCAGAGAATAATAGCTCAGTGGTTAAGAATATTTATTGCTTTTGAAGAAGACTTTTGCTTAGTTCCCAGGGCCAACATCGGGTGACAGATGTGAGTTACCTGAAAGGCTAGCTCCTGGGTCTAGCTTTTCAGACCTTCAACGGCACCAAATTCATGTCCTCATACACACACATGGGCGTACACACAAAAACACATACTCGCAATTAAAAACAAATCTTTCTTTTTAAAATAAAATCTCATTAAATGTGGCCTTTTGTTTTTACTAGATTTTTTAAAAATCAAATAAAGAACTAAAGTATCACTCATCCACCTTATCAACAAATGATCAAATAACCAGTAGAAGAACGAAATGCTAACCAATACTCATTCAATAGGTCAGATTGTTCTGTGAGGATAAAAGAGTTTCTTTGGCTGGATTTAAGCAATCTGATTGTGTATGCACCCTCTCATAGCATTCTAAAAGACTCACTATATTTCTCAGCTAAGCATTACTTATTTTCCGAGACTCAGCTCAAGTGGCACCTTGTCTAAGCAATGCTCTCTGATGACCGCCTGCAAGCCAGCACCTCATAGGTCTCCGGTGGAACCCTGTCTTTATCTCTGCCTTACCTTGTGATTAGTTGGGCTGTGAGTGGTTGAATGCTAAACGAAGCACTGATTTCAATGCTCACATCCGCTTGCTCCTGTAAACAACTGTCTGGAGGGGCAGCCTGAGGCTGGCAAGGCGGTTAGTCACCCAAGTCATCTGGAGCCTTTCTCTTTCTCCTCCAGCATCCTTATTGGATGGTTCTCAGCTGCAAGATCATCCCATGACCTAAAATGGCAGCCGTTTTTGGACCCGGTGATCCCAGAAGGCTCAAGCCTAAAGGCTCCCTTTCAGCTATCGGTCCAGATGTTGTTCGTGGCGTCAGACTGGCAGAAACTGCTCAAGAGATCATAGCCAAGTCAAGGAACCTGGGCGTTGTTACGGTGCTGCAGCGGAGGGAGGAATGGTCCAGGCAGGAAATCGTCCTATGGAGCCACCGCACCTCAGACAGTGTTGTGATTGCCTGGCTGGCTGGCTGGCTGGCTGTGTTTCACTGTGCACTCAGAGACCCCAGAGCAGGGGTTAGTATATGGTAGAGATTTCCCCAAATTTTTCATTTGTATTGAAGTTTATCATATACCTGAGCATACTCGGTCCTGAGAAATTTCCACGTATGAATACACTGAGGTGTCTCAAGGTGTGGATCACTTCCTGAAGGTTTCTTCCTGCCCTTCCTGACCAGCAGCTCTTCAAGGCAGCCTCTATGGGTGGTGGTGGTGGTGGTGGTGGTGGTGGTGATGGTGATGGTGATGGTGATGGTGATGATGATGATGTGTGCGTGTGTGTGTGTGTGTGTGTGTGTGTGTGTGTGTGTGTGTGTGTTTGCACACGTGCACACAATCTGGATGACTGTGGAGGTCAAAATAAGGTATCAGATACCCCACAATTGGAGTTATAGTTGGTTGTGAGCCACCATGTGGGTGCTGTCAATCAAAGCAAGATTCCCTGGAAGAGCAGCCAGTGATCTTAACCACTGAGCCACCTCTCCAGCCCCTATTTTAATCTCTTTCTATAAAGAGGTCTTGCCATGTAGCATAGGCTAGCTCCACATTGACACCTTCCTGCCTGAGTCTCCCATGTGCTAGGATCACAAGTGTGTCCCTGAACACCTAGCCAGAAGGTTTATGTTTAAAGTGCCACACAAGGATTCTCATCATGAGGACCGCGTGTGTAATGATGGTCTTGTAAGACCACCTAATGACGTCACTGCTACTTTGGTTTGAGGTTCACACTCCAAGGACAACACCCAGTGGTGGATTTCCTCAGAACTTGTTTCTGTGGCTAAGAGATACATGAATGTCATGGGTATTCGATATTCTAGAAGCCAGACACACAGAGATTTTACATAGCTCCATTCTGCTCATCCAAAGCACATCTGGGAAAAACTCTTATCTGTCTTCCTTTTAAAAGGGAAGAAGCCTTAAACGTTGCCTTTATTCATCTTGCTGCTGCAGGCTTGAGTGTGCATGGGCAGCCATGAGGGTGTGGTGAGGCTAGCAGACAGGGAAACGTGAACAAAAGCCAGCATTGGAGGTAAGGAGACTCCAGGCTGCCATCTGGAACACCTGCAGCCAGCCCAGCATGATGCCCGGTGCCAGTCCAAACCGCCCAGCTGGAGGATGTCTGCCTCTACCAACCTCCTTGGAGCTCTCAGCTCTTTCTTGGTTGGCCCAAACCAAACCTTGGGCTCTGGATTTGTTAATTAGGCCCAGCAGGATACTGCAAAAGCTTGGCAGGAGTGTGAGCTACAGACAAAAGTCTGTCAGAACTGGATCTGATGGAGAGTCTCTGTTAGCACAGGCAGAGCATCTCCCTCCAGTGTGACAATGCCCCTATTCTTTCTGGGAGCCACCCCAGAAAGTTGATGTGTCCTGTCGGCCCCTGCCACAATGGGGGTACAGTCCCAAGAAAATGTGTATGTAAGAACCATGGCACTTCTGCTTCTCTCCCTTTCAGCTCAAAGTGGGGTCCCCCAACAGATCCTGGGGGCAGAACTCAAGCCTACCATTCAATGGCTGAGGTACCAGGTGAGACTGAATCTTCCAGTACAAGTTCTTCTCCGGATCTGTCTGAGCCCCTCCCCTTTTGCCTTCCCGGTTCACATGGCAAGCTCTGGGACCTCACATTTCATCTTTACAGAATCGGATCCGTTAGCTTTGCACTGCTGTGACAAGACCCCTGGCATTAGAAGAAGGGCTTGTTTGGTTTCAGAAGGATTTAACTCACCATGGTGGGGAAGGCATGACAGGCAAAGTCCACCATGTCAAGGCCGCCTGGGATGCAGAGAAAGGGGAGGCCAGGGCACTCTTCGAGCTCTTTCCTTTGATCCCGAGCACCTTTGATGGTGGATGTCCGTATTCCCTTGGTTCCTGCCTCGGCTAAACATTCTCACAGACATACTCGGAAGCATAGTCTTCTAGACAATTTAAAACCCAGTCACAGGGCTGGAGAGATGGCTCAGAGGTTAGGAACATCTCTGCCCTTCCAAAAAACCTGGGTTCAATTCCCAGTATCCATGTGGCAGTTTACAACTGTAACTCCAGTTCCAAGGGATCTGATACCATCATACCAAAGCACATAAAATCAAGTAGATTTTAAAAAAAGAAAGAAAGAAAGAAAGAAGAGAAAAGAAAAGCACCATGATGATTTGAGTGACTTTCCCCAGAGTCACTGCTCATCACCTTCCCCCAAGGTATTACCACCTTGTCTTCAGAAGGCAGGGATCCTCAACCAGCAGCTTCTCCTTTAGATTCTTAAGCATAAAAGTTTGGCTAATCCACATTCAAGGAAAGTTAATCCAGAAAGGTCTATGGTCTAGCTAGTGTCTAGTTAGAGTGCCCTCCTTTGTCTCAGAACACACAGGGAATTCACCGTACTTCCCACCAAGAAAAAGAAACAAAGATGCTGTCTTAGTGTGCACACTGAAGCTGGGGGATTCTGTCGTAGGCCCTGCCTAGGACTTTATCTCCTTTTCCAAGTCCTCCTCAAGCAGAAGTGTCATCCCAACATTCATGTGGAACCCAAAGTCTGCTCACTATATTTAGAGATATCGTATTTCAAGAGGTATCAAGGCACAATAACTAATCCAAGGACTAATGTCCTTATCAGAAAAAGAAGAGACGCCAGGAACTTACAGTGAGAAAGGGCTGTATGGAGACACAGTGGGAAGACAGTCGTCTGAAAGCCAAGGACAGAGAAGAAACTAGCCCTGTTCACATTTTCACCTGGGACTCTGAGAAATGAATGTCTGTGATGCCAGCCACTCAATATGTGGTGTTTTGTTATGGTGATCCTTGCCATGTAACCCTAACTCCTTAACTAAAGCTTTCACTCCCCATTGAGTTTGTCTACTATTCTGACAGCTTACTAGAAGCTTTCTCAAAAGCTTGTAGTAAGATGGATGTGATGGCAAGCGCCTGGAATACTTGAAGCCTGAGACAGGAGGATCAGGAGTTTCAGATCAGTCTGAGTTACATGGTGAGATTGGGTCTCAAACAAAACAAGATAAATGTAAAATTGTGTGGTGGTTTGAGTAAGAATGGCCCACATAAGCTTATATGTTTGAATACTTAGTTATCAGAGGGTGGCACTACTTGAGAAGGATTAGAAGGTGTGGCCTTGTTGGAGGAAGTGTGTAACTAGGGGTGGGCTTTGAGGTTTCAAAACTGGAAGCCAGGCCCAGTGGTTTTCTCATCCTGTTGCCTGCAGAACTAGGTGAAGAGCTTCCAGCTACTTCTCTAGTACCCTGTCTATCTGTGTGCCGCCATGCTCTCCGCCATGATGATAATAGACTAAACTCCTGGAATTTTAAGCCAGCTCTGATTAATGCTTTCTTTTATAAGAGTTGCCATGGTCCTGGTGTCTCTTCACAGCAATAGAACACTAAGAGAAACTAATAAATCAACTTCTTCCTGGTACATAGCCACACGAACATTTCCTTCTCACAAACTCCAGAAAGATCTTTATTTTTCCTGGAAACTCATCAGAAAGTTTATCTCACTCAGTGCCATAGCAACAGAAGCTCTGGTAAGAAATGGCTCCTCACTGTGAGGTCTCCATCAGATGTATGAGGGAGTTCAGCGTGCTTTGACAACCAGCCTCATGGGTTGGATTTATCACCTGGAGCTGAAAATCACAGTCTGGGCCAGGGAGGTGGCTTAGTAGGTAAAGACATTCGCCCTGAAGCTTGACAACCTGAGTTGAATTCCTTGGTCCCACTGATGAGACAGGCTGACTCCATGACAGGCTTCAAATAGGCAGTTCGGGAGATTAGGCCTAAAAATCCAGGCTTTGGGCAGCTAGTCAGAAACTGCCCTGTCATCAAAAACTGCCTCACCACCTGGCCTGAAGCAAGGACAATGGGTCAGCAGTTCCCAGCTAGTCCCCAGATCGAGTAATGGAATGTCCTTAGAGATAAAGTAAATCAAAACCCACCTACCCAGGGATTCCCCTAATGTGCTTTAAATTGGCCCTGTGAGCTCACTTCAGAGTCTCTCTGTCTTGGTAATGGGAGACACCAGCATGCTGAACTTCTGCAGAATAAAACATTCTTTGCATTTACATACTATTTGAGTCTTGGGTATCATTCTTCAGCGAGACATGGACCACATGACCACATTACACCATATGGTAGGGGAGAAAACTAACTCTGGAAAGCTGTCCCCTGACCTCCGTTTAAGTCACAAGTTTGCACATCACACACACCCACCCACATACATACGATTTAAAAAAGAAAACCTTGTAGTTTAAAAACAGCTGCCAAGCACTTGGTATTATTGCTCTGTAGCCTGTCTTTTTTTTATTAGGTCTGTCCTATTTGTCTTCCTGACACAGCCCAGTTGCCCAGAGAGCAGAGCCTCTGCCAAAGGCTTATGTGTAAGTGTCCTATTGGAAAGTGTGACCCCAAGGAGTGAGAGTGGGGGGAGGGGAGAGAAGAAAAACAAGAAACAGGGGTGGGGCAGGGAGCTGGGGGGGTGTCAATGATATCAGGGCCTGCTATAAGTTGGGTCACTTGAAGTCCTAGAAAACACACTCAAGATCACCCATCTTACAGATAGGTAAAGGTGTGTTTCCCAGCACCCAGATGACACTGGTCCATTTTGCTACCCTGCAGTGACTACATATGCAGTGACACTAACTGTATCCCCATGTGGCAGCACCAGAGGCAACCTCAGAATAGAAAGTTGAGGGAACAGGCAGAGCTGTCCCTCTATAGCTCTATGTATAAACAATCTCACTTAAAAGTATATTTTAGAACCAGGTACAAGGGCACGCACCTGAAATCCCAGTATTTGGGAGGTAAAGTCAGAATGATCAAGAGATTGATGCCAGCCCAGATTATGTTCCTAGTCTTTATCTCAAAAACTTAGTTTATTTTATACAAATATACACTGCATAGGCTAGAGATTTCATAGGCCTACACGAGACATTATTTGTCAATGACATGTAAGAATAGGCGACATACACTCGTTTGTTTGTTTATTATCGCTAGTGTCCAAGAGCTATCGCTATTTGTTCATACCTATTAAGCCCACTGAAGTTAGTTAGCTTCCTCCACACTGTGACAGAGCACCCGACAGATACAGCTTAGGGGCGTGTCTTAGTTAGGGTTGACTGTTGTGAACAGACACCATGACCAAGGCAACTCTTATAAGGACAACATTTAATTGGGGCTGGCTTACAAGTTCAGAGGTTCAGTCCATTATCATTAAGGTAGCATCCAGTCATACGTGGGTCTGAAGGAGCTGAGAGTTCTACCTCTTGTTCTGAAGGCAGCTAGCAGAAGACTGACTTCCAGGTAGCTAGGATGAGGGTGTTAAAGCCCATGTCCACAGTGACACACTTACTCCAACAAAGCCACACCTACTCCAACAAGGCCACACCTAATAGTGCCACTCCCTGGGCCTAGCATATACAGACCATCACAGGGAAGAAGAATTTACTTTGGTTCTCAGTCATGATGGCTAACTTTCATAGTCAGGTTGCCAGGATTTAGTCTCATATGGGAAACAGTCCTCTGGCATGTTTGTGAGGGCGTCTGTGGGCAGCACCCTTCCATGGGCTGAAGTGTTAAAGTGAGCGGAGCCCCAGTGGTCATCTCTGCTTCCTGACTTCAGGTGCAGTGTGAGCAGCTGCTGCACACACCCACGCCTGTACCTTCTCACCACAATTGACTGTATCCCTCAAACTATAAGCCCAAAGAGCCCCTCCTCCCTTAAGTTGCTTCTTGTGTGGTACTTGGTCAAGAAAAGGAAAAGTAAGTAACTTGTACCTAGTTTAAGAAGACAGACTTCACATCCTTGCCAACATCTGCTGTCACCTGAGTTTTTGGTCTTAGCCATTCTGACTGTTGTGAGATGGAATCTCAGGGTCATTTTGATTTGCATTTCCCTGATGACTAAGGATGTTAAACATTTCTTTAGGTGCTTCTTTGCCATTTGAATTTCCTCAGTTGAGAATTCTTTCTTTAGCTCTGTACCCCATTTTTAATGGGGTTATTTGATTCTTTAAAGTCTAACTTCTTGAGTTCTTTGTATATATTGGATATTAGCCTTCTATTGGATGTAGGATTGGTAAAGATCTTTTCCCAATCTGTTGGTTGCTGTTTTGTCCTTTGCCTTACAGAAGCTTTGCAATTTTACGAGGTTCCATTTGTCAATTCTTGATCTCAGAGCATAAGCCATTGGTGTTCTGTTCAGGAACTTTACCCCTGTGCCCATGTGTTTGAGGCTCTTCCCCACCTTCTCTTCTTTTAGTTTCAGTGTATCTGGTTTTCTGTGAAGATCCTTGATCCACTGGGACTTGAGCTTTGTACAAGGAGATAAGAATGGGTCGATTTGCATTCTTCTACATGCTGACCTCCAGTTGAACCAGCACCATTTGTGGAAAGGGAATAACATTTGAAATGTAAATTTGAAAAATATCCAATAAAAAAAAAAAAAAAAAAAAAAAAAAAAAGGACAGACTTCTTGGTGGTGGGAGTTGCTTCATACTTCAGCAAGCTAACAGAGAGTGCTCTGGCCAGAATCAAGGTCAGAAGAGCCTGGTCCTCAACAACCCATTTTTTTCCCAGCTGGGCCCTACTTCTTAAAGGTTCCACAGTCTCTCAAAATACTACCGACCAGGAACCAAGTGTTAAAACACAGGAATGGAGGACAGGACACGTGCAAACCGTAACATCACCATGTCTACTGACCCTATCTCTCACTAAGAATCAAGAATCTTGTGATCCCAGTGCTGTGAATCCCAGGAGCCTGTATGTATAGCTCTGCTTGCCTTTGCAGTTCCCTAAGGCCTATAATTAGGGCTAGTTACCTCATCACCCAGAACGCTGCCTCATCCTTCCAGCTACCCCATGCCTTGGCTTCCTCTCCCAGCTTAGTTATTAATGAGCTTCACTGACGCCAATCACAAACTACAGGTATCAGCTAGTGTGTGCAAGTCACTGTGAAGGATACGTCACTCTCCAGACTCTGCTGTCCCCCTTAATCTTCTGAACTCCATGATGTAAATCCAAAGAGCTCGTCTTTCCACCACAGTTTTTCCATAGTCTTCCAGCAATAGCAGCAGCAGCAGCAGCAGCACATCCTGGGATCTGATCTCTCTTTAAATGTTGATGTCACCCTTTCCTGTCACATTGCTACTGGAAGAGGAGACAGGCAAGAGGCCTGAGGGAGAGCTAGAGAACAGACAATTTCCACAAGAAATCTCCAGCCTGCATTTAGTAAGGCTTTACCAAAGTGGGAGAGCACAGTGTCTCCACATTCCTCAGAAGGACTCCTTGTTCATAAGTATGGAGGCAGAATTCTGCAATCTCAGCATAGAAGGCAGGGCCACTCCAGAAGGGCCACTTGTAATGTCACTCTTCCTTGATATCTCCAAAATGCCTTCATAAAGATTAAGCCATCTTTCTTCACACTTACAAAAGAAATTAGTGTCTCATTCCACCATTATAAATAAGATGTGAGGGTGACAAGATGGCTCAGCGGGCAAACGCACTTGCCACCAAGCCTGATGACATGAGTTCTAGCCCGAGTGACCTGTATGGTAGGAGAGAACTGATTCATCCAATTTGTACTCTGAGCTCCACATGTGTTTCATGGCGTGCTCAAATGCACACACATTTTTCTCAAAAACTTTTTTACCATTATTTATTTACTAATTTATTTTACTTATTTACTTTATATCCCCCTCACTGTCTCCCCTCTCAGTCACCCCCTCCCACACTCCTCTCCATTTCTCCTCCCCTTCTTCTCTGAGCAGGTGGGGACCCCCTGGGTATCCTCCCACCTCAAAACAAAGATTTTAAAATATAAATAAGATATAAAATGCCTAAATAATTAATGAAGATTCCCTAAAGACCTATAATCTCAGACTTACCTATA
>JANHMN010000013.1:13307123-13364678 GCA_030674055.1 Rhabdomys pumilio
GGAGAGGAGGAAGAATGCAGAAACCATGGTCAAGTTTGCTCCATTTTGCATGGGTAGTGTGAACATGTGTTGTCATATTGTGTGTCTTCCACCAGGGGACGCATGCAGCCTAAAGTTACACTCTGTGGTCATTGTTGAAGCCTCCACTGTTCCCAGCTTTACCACAATCTCCCGCCTCGGGTATGGTTCCAGCTCTGAAAGGACACGCTGAGCTGATCTTCCCCTTTCTCCTGCCGAGGGAAAATTGCAGGCGACACAAAAAAAGGCCACTCCTTGGGGACAGTTGTGTTGAAAAGGCCCTGTGTCTTAGAGGCTGCACATAATACCCAATTATCCCCTGGCTCCCCTAGGGAGAGAAAGGAGAGGTGAAGGCTTTCAAAAGCCAGGGTCCCTCCAGGCTCCATTATGGGTAGCTTTGACACAGCCTCCATTCTCCACACAGCCCGGAAGGTCCCTGGGACACAGGTTCCAGAGACAGCTCTGTGGGTCTGAGTGAATAGCCCTTGCTGTCCACCCAGCCCAAGCAGGAAGCCCCATTGTCATTCTTTGCTATAGAAATGAAGATGAAGGATACCTCTGCAGAAACAGTACCACACAGAGGTGAACTGTGGCTTCCTGTACAGGCTTTGGACAAAGCCAGAGAGGTCTCGCTGTCCTCCAAAAGTACTCTGTGGCCTTACCTACCCCCAGCCCCTCTGAGCATCCCTGGGTATATTCTCCACCAAACAGACTCTACGAGGAGTTGTCATCTCTGCTGTGTTACTATACATCTCAGCCATATTAACAAGTCCTGGGAGTGGGAGTGGGGCATACACACATTATCTCTGTGGTTATCTCAGCTGTTAATGCTGCGGCGAGCATACAGTAAAGGCAACACTATATATAAACAGCTGTTGACTGATAGATACTGGGAAGTAAGGTATTTTCATGTCTCTGAATCTGAGTATCTGGGCTTTATATTTTCCCCTTTTGTTCCTAGAAATACTTAAGGGTTAAGAATGCACACACAGCTCCTGAGAAGCACCCATGTTTAAATCCCATACCTATCTGCAAGAAGATATACCTTGAAGTATTTAAGGGTATGAAATCTTAATGTCTGCCAGATCTTTGTTCTCTTTTTCATATGTATGTGTGTGTGGTATGCATGCATGTCTGCATGTTCACATGTATACCTGTGTTCAAGTATGTGAAAAGGCCTGAGGCTCATCTTGAAAATCCTCTTCAGCCTCTCTTCTGTCTTATTCTTTTGAGGCAGGGCCTCTCTATCAAACCCAAAGCTTCCCAGTACAGTTCATCTCTCTAGCCAGCTTGCTCCAGGGTTGCCTCTGTTGGCTTTCTCAGGGTGGGCTTACAGGTGGGTTGCCATGACGACTTGGTTACCTGGGTCCTGGGATTCTGCACCCCAGTCTTCTTGCACAATTACCACATTAATCTCTGTGCCATCTCCCCAGCCCTGGATGCCTGAGTTTTGACTTCCTCTTCTTGAACCTAATAACTAGGTTACACTGGGCCAGTACCAGGTTTTGCCAAGTCTCATATTTTCATGCGTAATATGGTGATGGTGTTGGTACCTTTGACTTATCATAACAGTTAAACAACATGATGCAGGTAAGGCCTTTACTGTGCTTTCCTGGCTCACAGACAGCAGTGACAAAAGTGAGACCTCATCAATTATTGAGACCTCACATCTGGCCAGTTCAATACATGGCCCTAGGCATTTGAAGAATAAAACAAACGGTAGTTTTAAGACCTGTACGACAGGGGGCTGGCAAGCATAAAGGACTTTTACAGAACAGTATCCTCTATAGCAACATGGAGATATGACTGAGTAGTTTTGGAAGTCCAGAGAAAGAACCCTAGTCAGATTTCTTGGAGCAAGTGGCATGCATGCACAGAAGGCTGGATGTGGGAGGGGCTTGGCTGTCTAGACTAGAAATAGAAAGACCTGGGCTGGTGAGATGGCTCAGTGCTTAAAGGCACTGACTGCTCTTCTGGAAGTCATGAATTCAAATCCCAGCAACCACATAGTGGCTCACAACCATTTTTAATGAGATCTGATGCCCTCGTATGGGGTGTCTGAAGACAGTTACAGTGTGCTTACATATAATAAATAAATAAATAAATAAACCTTTGGGCCAGAGCAAGTGGGGCCAGAGCAATAGGGAGAAGGGAAGGGGGAGAAAAAAGAAAAGAAAAAGAAATGGAAAGACCTAGGGTACAAGATCTGATGGTGAGAGCCACCCTATTAGGTGTGTGTGAGGGGAACAGGGGAACAGGAGCCTGGTTACTCAATCCCACTGGGACATTGAACAGAAGGCAGGCTGCTGCATGACAGTGATTGTCTCACCCCTTCACCTGTTCCACATCACTAATGTTGGTCAACAGAAGAGCCTCAGAGTGAGAGACTCAGGGACAGACCACCTTCTTGCCATCAGTGGGTTAAGTCAGCTCCCAGAGCTCCTAGGCTAGGACCACCCTACCCCCAACCAGGAAACACGTTGGCTAGTGGTTTGGTAGTGGATCCATCCCTTAGGTGAGCCCTCTGCTTCCTCACCTGCTCAGAGGCCCATGTATGGAATCCTGTAGTCAACTCCCTGGTCACTGCAGAGCTTTCTACACACCACGCTGAGGGAGGAAAGGGAGAAACTCACAAAGTTAAAGGATCAGTTGGCTTGGGAGTGCCTGTTATAGCTTTGTTCAGAGGGCGAAGACATACCAGAATCTACCATATGCAGATATACTCCAGCAGCTAGGTCATGTATTTCTTGACTCTATTACACATCACATCACAGGACCCACCACTCCCAATGGATGCAGAGGAAGAAGAAAATCAGACCTTACCCTCTGGTGCTAAACAGTCCTGGGTTGGGTGCAGACTCAATCTCTAAAACATCCACAAATTAATAATCTCTCCTCCCAAACCTTGATAACTTTTATAAAATGGAAATGATACAAATAAGCAACCCCACAGATTTTGTGAGGATTCCATGAAATAAGACATTTAATAAGTTTGATATATACTAAATATTCAAGAAAGGTTAACTGTCATCATGGCTCGTATTACCGACAGGGCGTGGATTATCACTAAAGTCTAATTCATGCGTTTCTCCTTTGATAGGCATTGGAAGAACATAGCATTCATTCTCTGGAATTTATAATTCAGTGATGGAAGGAAATAGATAAATAAGATGTCACAAGTCGATCAGAACAGATGAAGGGATACAAAAGGGAAGTCAGTGTGGGGCTGGCAAGGACACAGGCGAGGCGTCCGGAGGATGCAGCCCATCAGTCTCAAGGTAGGAAGTATGAACCCAGGGAAAGGATGAGGGAGAGTGAGCTATGGCTCAGGGAGAACGTGCTAGGTAGTGAGGATGAGGACACTGTTAAATGTACCAACCTATAAACCATCTGATTCTATAAGCAGAACTGTGGCTTGAAGGCAAAGGAACCACTAAGACAGGGCAGTAATGTTCAATGGCCTCTTCTGTTGAGTGTGGCAGTTGCCTGTCAAGTATCCATGTCCCCTTCTTCTTCATCAATAAGACTCCCCATGATTGAGTGTGACAATCATGTATGTGATTATTCAGAGGGGAAAAAAAAACACTAACTACTTCTGAGCTTCTCCTGTATATGGATGGCTAGGGGAATGTATAAGAATTTGTTTTTACATTTTACAATAAAAAAATAAAATAGCCATATACTAAGATACAGAAAACTGTATGAGAATCTTCACATGGTTGTATAGCGATCAACCTTTTACTGTTCGTGTGTGTGATGTGTGTTCCTGTGTGTGTGTGTGTGTGTGTGTGTGTGTGTGTGTGTGTGTAAAGATCTGAGGTGATGTTAGGTGTCTTCATTGCTTTCTATTTTATATATCAGGTTCAGCATTCTCATTAAGCCAAGGGGTCACTGAGTCAGCTAATCTGGCTAGCCAGCTTGTTCCAAGAAAGGTGGGTGGTGTCCCTGTCACCATTTCCAGTGCACTGGGATTACAGGCAAGCCATCATACCCAGTCAGCTTTTTACTTAGGTCCTGGGGGTCTGAACTCTTGCTCTCACACTTGGGTAGCAAGCTCTTTACTCATTGGACCATCTTCCCAGTTCTTCCATATCTCCTACCTGCCTTCCCTGCTCTAGATTCCTCTAGAGCAAAGGCAAGGTGTTACATTCTTTTCATTCATAAGTAACGCACTGTGTATTTCCAAGAGAGAAACACTTGCATTTTTAGCGTAACTACTACACCAGTATCACACTCAACCACATTAATAATTCTTTAGTTTTATAAAATACATACACTGTGCTCATTTGGGAAATGTTATGGGTAGACTCTGGGATGTTCCTCAGATCATTGCTCCATTGATGGAGTCATACGGAATGGGTTGTTGAAAGGTGGGATTAGTTAAAGGACATGGGTCATGGGGAGGGGGCATATGAACGGTATATTTTGTCCCCAGATTCTCATGCACCCACTTCCTGGCTACCAGGAAGTGAGCAGTTTTCCTCAGCCATTTCTTTGCACTGCCTGTTTCTGGCTTGTCACAGACCCCAAAGCAATGCAGTCAGCCAGTCAGGGACTACTTAATGAGCAACAGTGAATCTTTCCTTTCTTGTTTCCTCAGGTCATAGCAATAACAATGTGACAAAATATAAGCACTGACTTGGCAGCTAGCAGGTGTCCCTCCACCCTTCTCCTGATTCCTCTATTGTTAGGTGATGTTCAGATGGCCAGTGTTCAGGCTTGCCACTTGATGAGGAGGAGCCAACTTTGAGGCTGGAAGTCAGGCATCATCATACCCACAAGAGTCAGCCTAGCTAGGGAATGTAACAGTTCTCAGTCTTGCTTTTTCCTACAAAAATTTTTATCTTAATTTTTAGACTTTAAAATATTGAGTAGAAAATATAGAGATTTCCCCCAAATTCTCCCTCACCAGACCTTGCTATTTTGCCTAGTATTAGCATTGTATGCTTAAGTGTTTATTGAAGCCTATGAGTTAAGATTAGTATGTTTTTAACTAGCACCTATAGTTTACATTAAACTCCACATCTGGAGACCCATATTCCATGAGTCTCAGCAAACGTATAATAATATCTATTCACCATTATAATATATAGAATAGTTGCACTGCCTTAAAAATAAATGTTTATTGTATATAAATATGCATAATCTCGTGATACTTGGGACCTAAACCAACCATAGATATTTTTACTGGTTCATAGTTTTGTCTTTTCTAGAAAGTCCTATCATCAGAACTCCATAGCATGGAGCTTTTCCAGCTTGGCTCTTTTCTTTTTGATATCATTTTTAGGCTACTCCGTGTGTTTGGTGGCCTGACTACTCACTTCTCACTGACTCATGCTCCATCACTGGTTGTACTATAGTTTATTTATTTATGCATTCATCTGCTGAGAGACACCTTGGTTGCTTCCAAGTTTGGGCACTTATATATAAAGGTGCTACAAACATCTGTGTGTAGGTTTTTGTGTGGATGTAAATTTTCAACTTATTTAGTTAAATACCAGGGAACACAGTTAGTGGGTTGGAAGGTATGCTTCATTCTCTAAGAATCTGCTGGCTCTGGTGTGATGGTTCAGTGGGTAAATGAGCTTACCAACAAGCCTGATGATCTGAATTTGATCCCCAAGACTTACACAATGGAAGGCAAAAAACAACCGCCTGAAGTTGTACTCTGACCTCCTCTTGTATCACACACACACACACACACACACACACACACACACAAAGACAAAAACTACATTAAAAATATTTTTTAAAAAGTGGTTATTCTCCAAAGTGGATAGAAAATTTTAAGGACGAAAGTCTCATCTTTGTTTAAAAGTCACTCTAACTTGGGTCTGTGATATTAGCAGTGAAATGTAATTCTTATTCACAAAGTCCAAAGAACATGCCCATCTAGTTACATGCCATCATCTGCTCTCGGAAGATGTCAGGGTGTGATGTACATCACACGATCCCTGGTTCTCTCCTATCCCAGCTCTCAACATTTGCAAGATCTGAAAGTTGGACTTGGCTTCTAATGATCCTGTTGAAGAGTCTTCTGTGGCTGTTTCTCCTTAACCACTGTAAAGCACTTCTATAAGTATCGTTCACACCTGTCGTTGGCATGACTCTACGCTTTATGATTTCATCAGGATTAAGGGTGTCGGTTTGACAGTGGAGTCTGTAAATCCTTTCCTCGTTAGAACCCTCAAATGCTGAAGTGAGCAAATATTCCACGCTATCATTAGCCTGCAATCAAAAGCATTTTAGCAACTTGATTTGGCTTCATGCTGAGCAGTAGATGTGTTCTGGGGGAAGCTATATATACATCATATTGTTATAGATTAATTCATACTTCAAGTGATTGGAGAAAGCTCATCACAGAAGAGGATAATTCAGTGACTCCTTCCATAAAGCAAATAATTCCATTATAAGGATAATCACCCTCAAATCCAGTTCCCAATGAAAATTGAAGGTTTTAATTTTTCTAGATTCTAACTGTATGTTTGGTTACATTAGGTTCCTTTGTGCTCCTTTAAGATTTCAATCATTCTGTACATTGTTTGTTGTTGCCAGAAGAAAGGCATAAAAATATTGGAAAAATAGAACTGTGTTATTGAAGATTGTCCAGTCCACTTAGAAGAAAACCTTTTTCTAAACTAAGCAATTATGGTTTCCTCAGAGGGCAGCTTCAAGGATATCAATGGTTATTTGGCCAGGTGATCTTGGGAAGATTATTGATCATATCAGTTGGTTCACACACCTGTGAAAATGGCAATGGCAGAGCTAAAGAGACAGCTCAGAGGCTAAGAACAGAATGATACACTCTTCCAGAGGGCCCCCGCTCAGTTCTCAGCATCCATGTTGGACAGCTCACAACTGTCTTTATCTCCAGCTGTGCAGGGTCCACTTCCTTTTCTAGCCTCTGTCCTCATCTATAATCACGTGCACAAACCCCCACAAAGACACACACATGTATATAATAATAAATAAATCTGTAAAAAAAATAAAAATGGGTACCTAAAGAGAAGGCTGAACCATTAAGAGCATTTGACTATTTCTCCTGAGGACCCAGGTTCAATTCTCAGCATGTACATGTCAGCTCACTACCAGGGGAGCTGATGCCCCCTAACTTCTATGGGCATTGGGCATGCACATGGTGTGTGTGCAGGCAAAACACCAACCCATAAAATAGAATAACAATTTAAAGCTCTTAAATGGGCATGATAATGGTGTGTATTCTTAAGGTTGATTTAGTGATCAATATACTAACAGTGCCTGCCACAACAGCTATTATAGATATTAGCAACGGTGTTATCACTAGATGGTGTTAACCAGGCTCCTGTCTTCAAGAATGAATGACTGCCTGTCACACACTGGGCTGTCTCCTAGTCAAGAACAAATGAATGCATGGAAGCGTGGCTAAGAGTGTGGAGACACCTTTGCACTGTCGAGGAAGTGCAAAATGGTGTAAAGCAAAATAACACTCTCTTGGAGCACTAAAAATTACCACATACCCCAGCAATTCCACCTCTGAGTAGGCATCCTCTGTAGAAAAACTTTGCTCATTCAGGTTGAGAGCCTTCTGAGCTTGGCCCATAATGGAGGACTCTGTTCATTGGCAGGGCCTCCCCTTTTCTGACCTTGTCTTGAAAGTTCAACAACCTCCCTCCTCACCCCCGCCCCCATCTCTACCTGCAGAATGTCATGTAGCCTTGGTTAAGATTATAGGTTCAATTTCCTTTTGACCCATAAGAACCTGTTCAGAGAGCGCCTGAGATTCCTGAAATGCTAATGAGGCATTTCAGTACCTTAAGTCTTCAGCCAATGACCACTGCCTATCCTGGATGATCCTACCCCCAGTCGCCCAAATTATATAAACCTTGAATCACCCCAAGTAAAAGTTGATCAGCTTCCCTGCAGCTCGTCCTGACATTTCTTCTCCCTGGTGTGTATGTACTCACAGGGCTTCGGAACCTCCGTCTGTAGTCTCTGCTCCCTTTGCCCTCATGGACCGATGTTGGCCAACAACCCCCAAAAGATCTGAAAGAGGTATTTGTGCACCTGTATTTGTAGCAGCCTGTCTGTAGCATCCAATCAGTGATGTAAAGCAGACTAATGCATACGTTGTGTTAGCAAAGAATCCTTCATCACATGCTCTTTCATGTGTTTGCTTTGGCAAAACATACTTTCACCTATGTCTGCTTCAGCTAAATAAATGTTCCCTCATGAGTCTGCCTTAAGTCTTTTACCTGTGTCCACTTCAGGAAAACACTCCTTCACATGTTGGCCCCAGCAAAACACTATCCAAGACAACTGACTTTCCAAAGAACCCTTAAGTTTCCACTTCAATACACACACACACACACACACACACACACACACACACGCACGCACGCACGTGCGCACACACACATACATATATAGACACAACACAATAGCAATCATCAACCAGCCTTGAAGAGCAAATGCATGTGACATGTGTTTAAATATGGATGAAGCATGAGTTTCATATTATTATGCTAAGCAAAATAAGCCAGAAGCAGAAAGACAAACATTACATGGGTCCCCTATAAAGGATGATGTCATAGATGATGTCATAGATGTCATAGATAAGGGGCGCACAGTGGTGCCTGCCAGGTGGTACAAGAAAGGGATGTCGAAGAATTAGTATTAATCAGGGATTTTTGAGGAAGAGGAGGCAAGCTGGATGACTCCAAGGAAACAGTCACACAGACAGCAGGACCGATGCATACATGAACTCACAGAGACTGTGGCAGCATGAACAAGACCTGCACAGGTTCAAGCCAGATGGGATCCCTGAGAGGGGTAAGAGGAAAGGACATGGGCTCCCACCCCTAACCAAGAAGCTATCCTGGACTGAGACAGTTGGGAAAGGAAAATATCAATTTTCTCCCATCTAGACTCCAGGAGCACTCTACCCAAAGGACAGGCCCCATGCCCAGGAATAGTTGGCCAACACAAAACAAACTCAATGGTATTTTTGTAAACTTTTTGTATCATTTTGCTTTTGGGGGAAGTTTTGTTTTGTTTTGTTTTGTCTTACCTGTGTTTTTGCTTCTTAATTTTGATTTTTATGTTTTGTGTGTGTGTTTGTTGTTTTTGTCTGTTTTCTTGAGAGAGAGAGAGAGAGAGAAAGAGAGAGAGAGAGAGAGAGAGAGAACAAGGGAGGGAGGGTCAGAGGGACAGAGGGGAAGAGGGAGAGGGACAGAGAGCATAAAGTTGGGTGGGCAGGGAGGGGAACATGATCAAAATATATTGTATGAAAAAAATTTCAATTAAAAAATTTAGTATTAAATGGATACAGTTTCAGTTTTACAAAATGAAGAGTCCTGGGAAAGATGGCAATGAGGTCGGCCACTTAATGCCGTTGATCTGTGACTTAAAAATGGCCAAGATGAATCAGGTGAGGTGGCACACCCCTTTAATCGCAACACTCGGGAAGCATAGGCAGGCGAATCTCTGTGCATTTGAGGCCAGTCTGATCAACATAGTGAGTTCCAGGCCAGCAGAGCTACATAGTGAGAGCCTGTCTTAAATTAATTATAATTAATTAATTAATTAATTAGGAAAAAAAGAAAAGGCTGAGATAGTAAATTTTATAGTGTGAATTCTACCATCATGTTCAGGAAAAAAACGAGTAAAAATAACACGACTCCAATATTAGGAACTGTCTAGGTGTATATCTAGGAAGTGGAGGAAATGAGGTGAAAGAGACTGTAGGAATGGAGAGCAGAGTGTAGACCGGTGGGGCATTTTCACATGGAGACAGCTTCCTCCCTCTCTTCCCTCCCAGCAGCTGGCAGGCTGATGCTCAAGGGGTACTAATATTTCACAGAAATCCCAGTGGCTTATAAGCAGAAGTTAAGGCCCAGTGGCTTATAAGCAGAAGTTAAGACCAGCATCTAGGTAACCACAGCTCTCAAAGACAAGCCCTGCCCAAAGAGCTGCATCCAAAAATTACAGCCCAGCTGATAAGAGAAGCATTCCATGGTGCTAGGCCAGTAATTAAGTAAGAAGGTGATTATTAGTCGGCTCAGCCAGGAAGATCACATCTGAAGACGGCAAGTAGCCCAAGACTCAGAGTCCTTCTAGAAGGAAAATAACCTGTAACTAAACGAATGGCATTTTCCATCAATTATAGATGCCCTCTGGTAATTCTGCTGTTGTCATGGCAACGTACCCACTGAAAGGGTACCTTTGATGAGGCCTGAAGAAAAGGCTTCAAATCTTATCTCCATGTCAGACCAAATTTGTTTTCTAGGAGTCGGGAGGGGACCGGTGTTGATGGCCCAGTCAAAGGACCTAGGCTGGCTAAGCACTCAGAAACTGCCCTATGAAACCAAAAGTCCTTCTCCTTCACTGGTCCTGTGTGCCAAGGCAGTCTTCCAGCTCAGGTCTGCCAAAAGGCATTTCTCTTTATTTTTCTGAAAATTCCTTTACTTCTTCTAACTAGCACTCAGGTGATCTCCAGGTCAGTTTCCATCCAGTGGCTCATACAGAAGTCTGCATAGGCTTCACACGCTCTTCTCGTTTCAACTCCACCAAAAGCAGCCGATTCCCACAAAGGTGTAAGTGCTGAGCAACTCGGGAACAGGCTGAGGCCGTAAAAATGTTCCAGAAGAGTCGCCAGTGCAGGACAACTTCACCAATCAGATCTGAGGCTGCTTTTACTGTACACGCTATTTGAAAAAGCCAGGGGTCCTCTTCATCTTGTAAGGCATCCTTGGTGTCAGCTCCTATTGCATATAGTAGCTATACCTTAGGTCCAGAAGAGCTGTTGCTAGCCCTTTCTGTAAGGAGTATGGGATAAACATATCTGATAACCCTCATCTTTGGAAAAGTAACACGGCTGGAGTCTGTCTGTGTCTCCCATGCAAAAGAAGGGCAGGGGAAGTCACCAGTCACTCTTCATTGTATTAAACCCCCCGAGGTGAGGTAAGGAAGGAAGAGGATGAGGGGTCCTGTGTTCTCAGGTCAGGTCCAGATGGGATCTTGTAGACTAGGCCACCCAACACTGTGTGGTTTAATTGTCCCTTAACAGCAAACTCTGATGTCCTCTTCTTGGGTCACAAAAGGACAAACTCAAACAATACTGCTCAAACTGGGTCATATTATTTTTTCCTCTTCTCATAAAGTTAGGTAAGATAACAGCCAGGTGTGATGGCGCATGTCTTTAGTTCCAGTACTTGAAAGGCAGAGGCAAATAGATCTCTGTGAGTTTGAGGTTAGCCTGGAATTCTAGGACATAGTGAGTTCTAGGCTATATAATGAGAGACTCCATCTCAAAGAACCAAAAGGAAAACACACACACAACAACAACAACAACAACAACCAAAACAAAGATAAAGGCTAGCCTTGCCCTGCATAGCACATCTCACACATCCCTCTCCTTTAATGTTTTAAGGACCTTCTGATGTGATCTGTGATTTCCCTATTGTATAGAGGAAACGGAAACTCAGAGTAGTTCTGTTTGTCCAAAGTGAAGTGGTCTTAAAGATTTGGCTCCTGGTCTGCCCGCCTCCTGAGTCCAGCCTTGAACCTATTGCACATCACTAACATGACGAACTTAATTCTGCCTCCTTCCCTGAGAATCTACCCTTCCCCTGACAATTCCTATACCCAGCTCCTGCTAACTGCCCCTGGAAGAGTCACCCATGTACCAATTTCAAAGCATCCTTCTGGACCCCAGCATATTCAGGTGCCAAGGCCTGTCCTGTCCAAACTGTGCCTTGACACATCTAATCTTGACACCTTATCTTTTCTTCCTTCTTTTTAATAACTTTAAAATTAAAACTTATTTATTATTATTGTATGTGCATGGCACACCTGTGTATGCATGGTAGTGGAGGTTGGCAGGCAGTTTTGTGGTGTCAGATCTCTCCTACCTTTCGGTGGGTCCTAGGGCTCCACAACACAGTTGTCAAACTTGCATGCCAAGTGTTTTAGCCGCCGAGCATCTCACTGGATCCACTCTGGCTTGGAGAGTCACCTTTTGGCCAAACAACCACTCTGTCTATAGTAAATACGTGTTCTTAACTTGATCCCCTATCCCGACCCAGTGCTGGGGCGAGAATCTAGTTTTTGGTGCATGCTAGGCAAATGTTAGCTCACTGAATTATACCCCCACCCTGAATTTGAATCCTATACTGCCATTTCTTTTTAAAATGTCTGACATCTTCTGAACTGTGTAGTTCCTTAAGCCTTGATTAATGCACATTTTAATGTGTCACTGTCATTCTTGACGTCTTAGAACAAACATACACTAGATGCTAAAAATTGTCATTCAAATAACTCTTTGGGGACCGTCTATAAAGACTGCAGTAACACAGGAAACGCAGTAACACAGGAAACATGCCTTTAATTTTATTAGCTGAGTAAAATAGGATGCAAAGTGCATACACAGAGTCATTTCAATTACTGTTATTACACAGCAAACTATTTGTTTAAAGAAGAGCCCTTCAGGGTGGTACATGCTTGTAATCCCACTAGGAAGGCAAAGCAGACACTTGAGGAGTTCAAAACCATCCTTGGCTGCATAGCCTTTGGGATCTAGATTTACATACATACGCACGCACACACACACACACACACACACACACACACACACACACGACATAAAAGCAGACTATTGGGTTAGGAGTGGACCAGTGGAAGTATGGAGCGGAGATAAGAGATAAGTAATTGGCAGGGAAAATAAGCAAAGTACAATTATACATATGTTTGAAAAACTTCACAACCAGGCTCATTGTTTGGTATGCAAATTAATTTTTTATGTGTATGTATGGTCTGTGTGGGTTGCCACAGAGAGCAGAAGAGAGAGTCTGATCCCTTGGAGATGGATATGGGCAGTTGTGAGCCCCCCGGTGTGGGCACTACAGTCTGAACCTGGATCCTCTGGAAGAGCAGCAAGTGTTCTTAACCACTGGGCTATACTTTCAGCCCCTTTATATGTAAATTTTTAAAAACTAATTTTGAAAGTTATTTAAAGCATTAATTTCATCTTTAGAACAACATTTGAAATGCTTATCTTGGTAGATATGTTACATAGTGAAAGGAAGGAAGGAAGGAAGGCAGGAAGGCGGAGGCAACATTTTTTTAAAAGAATTAATATATATACTGTAGCTGTCTTCAGACACACCAGAAGAAGGCATCAGATCCCATTACGGACAGTTGTGAGCCGCCATGTGATCGCTGGGAATTGAACTCAGGACCTCTGGGAGAGCAGTCAGTGCTCTCACTGTCCTTGAATCTCACCAGGCAAAGTCTGCTTGCTTTATGTTCCTGTTCGGGCTCCTTCAAGCCCTTCCTGCAAGTTGAAAGTTTGCCAGGATGAAAATTCAGCCTCTTGGCCACTTAATTCCACAGCCCTTTTTGCCAAAAGATTGCAAACTTCTTAAAGGGAGACAATCTCAGAGATCAGATCCAGTGGTCTCACCTTACAGATATAAGAACTGAGGCCCAGACAGAGGCAATGTCACACAGTGAGCTAGGGTACAGGAACCTCTCAGGCACCTTGCCATGACTTCTGCAAAGCTTGTTCCCAATAAACACTCCCTCATTTACCTCATTTTTTTTAAACGTTGGCTCTTCTCAAGTTCACAGGTCTTTGCTCATGTCCCTCTCTCGCTGATGGCCGCCCCGGGATCGATTTGCATCTTCTTTCCCAGCAAGGATGGTCTTTGAGGTTGTGTAATGGGAGCTGAGACAAGGCAGAAGTGAAACTCAACCTGGGTCTATCAAGTCTGTATCTCTCTAGGCCAACACCACCATAACACAGGACAGACAACAGAAGACACCTTCCTTCTGTGGGGTTAGCTGTCACCACAGGACACCAAGAAGCCACTCCAGCTCCCATCAAATGCCATTGTTTTTGCTGTGTTCCCAGGCTAGCTCCCTGTCAAGTTGGGCTTCTGTTGACTTCCTCCCAATGAGAAAGTATAGTTGGCTGTCGATCCATTTTTTCCCCTTTTTTTGACCAATGTATCCCCTCACATCTTTAGTTCACAGAAAGTCACTTTATATGGGTGGCAGGGTTGGGGGTCGTAGGGGGTGGGGTGGGAGGAGCTTCATTGCTTTCCTGGGTATCAAGATGGACTCTCGGCTCCTGAAGGCAGCTGGCTTCTCTCTAGCAGAGCCTTTTCTGGCTTCCCAGGGGATCCTTAATCATTGTGAGGGGGCTGAAGGAGAAGATTCCAGTAAAGTGCTTGCTTAGCATGTATGACACCCTGTGTTCCTAGCACTGCAAAATAAGTACATACACAAATGCGTAAATGTGAGGCCTGCTGAAGGTACATCTCACCTGGAAAGGCTACAGAGAGAGTTGAGAGGAGGACTGAGAGGGGAGGGCAAGTGGATTTCTTTTACTAGCGTCTTGTTTTCCAGCAGTTTCTTGATACATTGTTGTTCCCCAGGGCTCTGCACTCAGCCACTTTTCTGTCTTCAGCTTGCAGGTGAATGCTGGATCAACCATGAGGCTGGGAAGGAAAGTCCTGGGCAAGCTAAGCAAGCCAGGCCTTCACTCTGGCCATTGCTATCTGACGGATACACAAGGCCTTCTTCCTAAAGTCCCCATTCCAACCAACAAGGCCTGTCACCAGAGGCCACTTTAGAGAGCTCTCCGCAGGAATCATGTGAGTTGGAGGAGAGAATGCAGAGAGGGTCTGAAGGGTTAGTAACAGTCTAGGAATTGAGAGCGAGCAGGGATCTGGGATCTGGGAATGCGGCAATCAGGAAGTAATCTGATGGCCGCCCATGTAGTGTCTCATGGCACTGTCCACTCTCCAAGGGGAAACAGCCTGGGGCAAAAGGAGTCGGCTTGGAGACTTTAAGAATAGAAAGAACACAGGGAGACCTCAGTCAGCATATGGAGAAAGCGCAGAAATGGGTCAAAGTTCCTTGAAGACAAAAGCACTTAATTCCCATTTTAGGATGAAGTACTCAAGATTCCTTCCCAGTAGGTCAGCTCCGATGACCTGTATCTATAGAAAGGAAAAAATACACAGTCATCCTTATGGACCAGAAATATCTCAGTACAGGAAAGAAACTCAATCACATAGCTATTTTTCATGGGACAGACACACAAAAAGACTGGATCATCCTTGGTTCCCATAAGGCCAAAGTTGTTGAGTGACCTCCTTAAGGTTACCCTGTCTAGAAGTTAAATTAGCTACCCATGGTCACAGCCACAGGAGATGATGCCAGTATTCAAACCCAGGGGTCAGGCAGTCTTAGCTCCCTCTGCTGTGCTCAGCCATGGTGCCAACTCGGCAGAGCCTCCACAAGTGCTCTGCATGCCTGTCTTCTTTTCTGCAGGTTGTTCGGCCTCTCCTCACCTCTGAAAGGTGAGGAGACTTACAACCAGGGCAAAGACCAAACCAGACAGTTCATTCTCAGTTGCTTTGCAGGTGGTGTGCCTGTCGCTTGATGTGCAAAACCCTGCCCTGACTGCAAGGTAAGGAACCCAGAATTGGCCGAAAGGCTAGACTCTGGTACTATTAGCTAATATTTTGGAAACCCAATAAATCATCCAGATATTAGAGCATAAAAATAACTCATTGCTGAACCAATGAGGCATACTGCTAAAAGCAAGCCCTCAGGAAGTCAGGTACGCTCATGTTCCTGTAGTAATGGAAAGAGAAAGTGGTGTGTGTGTGTGTGTGTGTGTGTGTATGCATGTGCGTGTGTATGCATGTGCGTGTGTATGTGTGTGTGTGTGAGAGATGTTCCTGTGTGTATATGTTTGTGAGTGTGTATGTGTATGTATGTGTGTTTGTGTGTATGTGTGTGGTGTTTCTGTGTGTGTGTGGTGTTCGTGTGTGTGTGTGTGTGTGTGTGTGTGTGTGTGTGTGTGTGTGTGTATGTGTGTGTGGACAGGGGCAGGGGAGACAGTGCCTGGCACCCCAGACATTTGGCTTACAGCACACATTCTGCCTTGTACCAGTGGTTTGTTGTGGATGATGGGCTAAAATCTCTGAGCCTGCAATGCTGTGTACCCCTGCTGTGAGGGACTCTAGCCCTTTGGTTTTGGTTTGGTTCAAAGGTCAAAGAAGCCCTCCACATGCTGTGAACATATATTCAGTTTTGCTTTCCACCAGTGGCCTGGTTCAATCAGTGTTCAGAGCTCACCACTAAACAAAATCCCATCCATCATGCCAGGCCCACTCCAAGCCCCGCCTCTTCTAGCAGGCTGTCCAGGTCCCTTCTGCTCTCTAGACTCACCTCCTAAGCCAGCCCTTCCTTTCTGCACCCCCCCTCGCACCTTCCCCACCCCAGCAACGTGTCGCCTATCCAGCCAGATAGCTGGAGTTGCAGAATTAGCTCTCTTCTCTTGAATCGAGAGCCTTCCATAGCACCTGCCTCTCGTTAAAAACCTCAGTAACTTCATTCTTGTACCGGGTCCCCCCCCCAAGCCTTCCCACTCTCATCCTGGTTCCATCGGGCTTTGGACTTGTCCCTGTATCAAGTGCTCACTTATCCCCTATTCTTTCTCAGCCTGTGGCCCTCCCCCAAGGTTGAGCTCCTGGAGGGCACAGACTGAGGGCCTTACAGGTCGCTGCATATCCAGATATGCTCATTAGATGTTTTACAAATTAATCACTCAGGGGATTTGTTCAGCAGATCTGTTCCAGCACCTCCAATATGCACCTGACTCCACTGCTCGGTGAGACAGGCAACATCTTATATTTCTCCTGGAGGCTTCTGTGCTAATTTCAGTTTTAACCAAACCAGTGGAGATCAAGTGATGACCGAATTACCCACTGCATCGAATTCTTTCGGTCAGTGTCCCAGCTTTTAGCGTGGCCAATGGAAAATTAACTGGTCGCAAAGTGCATATCTAATTACAACATCCCGCCCCTGACCGAGCGATGCGCAAACGTTAATTATAACATATGAATCCCAATAACCGACAGTGGCACTTAATGCCGCATTAATAACGCCACTTGTTTCCCCCGCCCCCAACATCGCTCCTAGAGTATACACTATGCTTTCTCTTATCTGCCATTGGGACAGACTTTACACTTTAAGCACCGAAGTTCTTATCCCCACAGCCTGCCTGATTCTAAAACCAAGGGTTTCTCTGCAAGCCCAGACGTTGCCTTCGCCCTCAGTTTTGTCCCCCACCGCAGAGGGCCCCTCTACTGCAAGAGGTCATTGGTATCAGCGTAGCAACACTGGTCTCTCCAGGCAGTTCAGGCGGTATCCCCGGCGTTCCCCGAGGTTCCCAGCTCTCCAGGGCCCGCCATCCTAGGAAAGAAAGGCGAACTACATTACCCAGCAGGCTCGCCGTCTCCCTCTTTCCTTTCAAGTCTATGCACGTGGCCGGAGGGGGAGGCGGGGCCCGGACGTCACTCTCCTACATTCTCTTTCCCTGTGTCAGTACAGGGATCATTTTTTTCCTTCCTCTACTCCCTCCCTCTGCCTGCCCCTCCCTCCCTGTCTCCCTTCCCTCCCTCCCTCCCCTCTTGACTGGGTCGGTCCGCTGAGGTGCCCGATCCCCTCACAGCTGGGACGCGCCGAACTCCCAGCAGGAGTCCGCTCTTTGGAGCCTGGTCCCTCCCTTCCCCTTCCCTGCCCCTTCCCCCACCCCCGACGCGGGCTCCGCGCGGCGGCCAGAGGAACCCCGAGGTGAGCATCCCTTGTCCTCCCTCCTCTTTTAGTCACCTCGACTTGCGGATGGATTCGGGGACCCGGGAGGAGGGCTACGTGACGTGTTCTCGATTATAGAAAAATCCGGGAAAACCGCTCCAGACAATTCTCCCCCTTCCCCCTCCCAAGGCTTTCGCTAGCCCGGTGTCCGCACCCATCCTTAGTCCCCTCCTCTGGGTCTAGTGGGTACCGCTCTCTCCAATCTCGCCCTCTCCCAGGGTTTGTCCTGTAGTGGGCCCATCTCCCCGCGCGGTGGGGACCGTGACACCAGAGCTCCGGAACCCAGAGGGGTTCCTGGGGGGGACGCGCGTCTGGAGCCCCTCTCGCGTTGGAGCCGCGCGGTGTAGCCGATGTCTTGTGGCTGGTTCCGACCCGCGAGGAGGAAGCTCGCGAGCGAGATTCCTTTTGTTTTGGAGCCTCGTCTGCTGCAACGAGCAGTTGCTCCAGCGCCAGGCAAACTTGCAGCTGTTCCGACCGCGCGCTGCGCCGAGGTCGGAGCGGGGCTGGGAAGGCGGCTGCGGGCGCGGCTGCAGCACTCCGGCTTGAGGGAGGGAACCCGCGAGTGTGTGTCCACGCTGCCCCTTTTCCTGCCGTCCCTGCGGACTTGGGGATGTCTGTGGATGGCTCTCGTCTAGACAGGCAGCAGACCCCTCCCTTCGTCCCCGGTGAGCCCGCGGGCCGCGGAGGGCGCGGCGGGTAGGAGCAGTGGAGGGAGCCTCGGCGGAGCCATTGCAGTGGTGGCTTCGGCCGTGCTGATTCTGCCGGCTTTAAGAAGGAACATTTCTGTGGCCTCGAAGTGATGGGGCCTGGGGGTGGGGGGATAGATACGCCCTGCAGAGCTGGGGTTAAGTTGACAGGTTCCGAAAAGCCTGTTCTCGCTGGCGAGTAACCCGAAGGCTGTGGAATGGGCTGCTGATCGGAACTAGCTAGTGATGGTCACAGGCGCGGGTTTTAGGAGGAGCTGGGAGCGGTGGCTTGGCTGAGGTCGATGTCTAGGGGATCGGGAGGGCCGCGTGCGGGTTGTTTGTCTGCATTAAAAAGACAATCCAGGATTCAAACCCTGAACTCGGTGGCCCTGGCTCTGACGATTTTGCAGAGTTCTCAGGGTAGGGGCCAGGGGGCGTGTGAGCCGGGAAGGGGGCGCGGCTTTTAGAGGGGAGGGATCTGTGGCTGTGCCCTGCGTGTCCCCACCAGGAGGGAGGCGTCGCCTCCCCCGCCCAACTGTTTGTGTGTGTACACACAGCCTGGTCTTGGAGGGGGGCGGCATAGTGGAGAACAGCGTGGGGTGGAGGCCTCCTGGGATTGGACCAGCTAGTCCCAAATGGTGTGAGTTGGGCTGTCTCTTATGTGTGTCCATGCTTGGGTTACTAAGGAATCCTTAAGCTGGGGCTGGGGAAGACCTTGGGGTGGTTTGGGCTCTCTGGCCGCCTGGGAGTCCCAAGCTCTGTGGGGCCTTCCCTCTACGTTTCTCTTGTTCCCCTAGCCCAGTGACTGGCTGCCCACTCTGCGGGCTGCGGGGGATCCACCCGAGCTCTGGTGCCCCACCCCCACCCCCACCCCCACCCCCAGCAAGCCATGCTTGGGATCCTTGCCCCTAGCACAGAGGCTCCCCGTGATGCTCGTGCCTGCGCGTTTCCTCAGCTGCCTTCCCAGATCCTAGAGAGAATCCACGCGTTCAGCCACCCCTCCCTGCTCTCAGTTCTTCAATTGAGAACCAAAGCCTGCCCCGCAGACCCTGTCTGCCTCTGCCCTCAGGCCTGCGGGATCACCCACCACTGCCTACCCCGCCCTCCCGGCTGTCATTTCTGAAGCTCTGAGATTATCCTTCTCTGGCTAGGGCCCCGTGCAACGCCTGGACACCTCGGAAGCTGCAGGCTCGGGTGTTGGGAACCTCCCCAGGTCGAAAGTGACACAGCTTAAGCACCGCCTCTGCTCGGAGAGAGGCGCGGCAGAGCACTGGGAGGAGCGATAGGCTGTCCTGCCGGGTTCCTTTGGCCCTGTGTAGGGGCTGGGCCCAAACCTCTGGAATCTCAGTTCCTAGCAGCCGGTAGTCCCTGAAAGGAAACCTTAAGGACTTTCAAGCAACTCAGTTGTATAGGAACAGAATGCCCTCAACAGATGCTAGATAGTGGCAGGATGCTCTCGGGTGGCCCGAGGAAAGTCCTCTGAGTATGTGAAACAGAACTCTGCTGATAGCAGTAGCCTCAGCGGTGTGTCATGTCCAGTGCCCATTTTGGTGAGGATGGTGATCCGCAAGGCTTTCTGGGTATCGTGCCATCGAGGTGAGAGATTACTAGAACAAGAATGTCTCTGTGAGTTTACAGAGCGGGGTTTCCTCACCACATAGTACAGTTATTAAGAGTTCCCTGTAAGGTAGGGAAGGACTAATTCCACTGTACAGACGAAGACACCAAGGCTCAGGAAGTGATGTTACTTGCCTATGACCTTTCAATAGATAAAGGACAACTTTCTTCCTCTTGTGATTTCTCTTTGCAGACCATTGCTGTTTATTTTTAAGGCAGGGGCTCCCCCCCCCCAATGTTGCCTAGTCTACCTCTACCTCCCCAGTGCTGGGGAAATGGATGTATACCTAGTACCCACAGCTTTTTATTTAAACGGTGACCTTTTTTTTTTCTTTTTTTTTGAGGGTGGGTTCTTGGTACCTTGGGAAGTAGATAATTTACCCCAAGAAAGTTATCCTGGGACATATTCCTTGTCAAAATGCTCTTTTTGTTGTTGCTGCTTTGAGACAGGGTCTCACTGTATACAGTCCTGGTTAGCCTCCCTAGGTAGACTAAGCTGGCCTTGAACTCGCCTGCCTCTGCAGTGCTAGGATTAAAGGTGCATACCATCTTGCTTAGATTTCATCAAAATAAATAACAATGAATAATGAAAACAGCTACTATAAACCACAGGCCTTTATCACTCATCTAATAATTTGATGCTGATGAGTGCATGCCGGCTGTGGCGTACCTATTGTATGTTAACATAGAATAAGCACATAGGGTACACATACACTTGTTCATGGAGCTCTTGGGGATTCCAAGATGTGTTGTTTGCATAGGGTTTTGTTTGTTTGTTTTGAGACAGCCTGGCCTGGGATATACTTATACAGCCCAGGCTGATTGGCCTTAAATGGCACAGCAACATTTCTGCTTCAACCTCCTAAGTGCTGCCAAGATTTATTCTTTACTGCTTTTGGTGGCGTTAAATTGAAAATGTAACTCCCTGTCTTCCTCCATGTCTCAAGATGGTCAAGCCTAGGAACCAGCAAAGCATCCCTACACATCTGTGTGAGTGCCTCAGCGGCATTTGTACAAATGAAGGTTCTCAGACATGGGCTTGGGGGTTTTTTAAGGTTGTCAAACTGATCAGAAAACTATCTGACCCACCCATTCATTTACAAATGTGTATTGGGTACCTTTGACTTTATGTATCTTTAAGTATATATAAGAGGAATTATACAGCTGGTTCTTGCTATGTGTAGGAGCAACAGTCCTCAATCTGACCCTTTTTAGGGGGGGCAAATGACCCTTTCACAGGGGTTACCTAAGACCATCAGAAAACACAAATATTTATGTTATGGTTTGTAACAGTACCAAAGGTTACAGTTATGAAGTAGCAATAAAATAGCTTTATGTTTGAGGGTCCTCACAGCATGAGGAACTGTATTAGAAGGTCGCAGCATTAAGAAAGGTGAGAACCACTGTGTTAGACTCTAAAACTGTTCTAGCTGTCGTTGTGGATACAAGGGTTTCAGTTTCTCAAACGTTTGTGATGGACCCACGGAGGCTATACAATCCCTGTTGCTTTGGGCACACAGAAGCAGTACAGACAGAATAGTTACCTTATCCTACAAGAATGGAGCCCCAAGGAGGTAACCAATCATCAATATTTTATAGTACTCATCCTCGGACTTAATCAGTGTTACATATGTTGGTTGCCAGGCCTCATACTGCTTTGTATCTTAGAGCAAAGGTAGAGGGAAGCAGACGTAGGAAGATCCTCCTGTCTCTGTTACCTGAACTGCAGGCTACTTGGACTCTCTCGGGTGGATCTAGAGCTATGTCCTTCAAAAGCTAGGCAGCTGATGGAGATGTACCCTGAAGACAACCAGCAGGTTCCTCTGAGATCAAGGCACTGTGAAGATGTTCTTTCTACTCCTCCCGCCCCTCCCACACACACTCTCTAATGTGCTGTGACTCAGAGAGAAGCTGTGGTTTTGGTCAAGGTCTCACTAGACCCTTCAAGGCTTATACGATCTGGGTAGATGTTAGTATGAGGCTGTCTAGTCCCAAATTCACTTGTGAGGCCTCTGTCGTCCTCCGATTCCATTTTTGCTACCCTGACTCGAAGGTTATATTCTCTGCAATGCTGATCATGACGGTAGATGCTATAGGTTCGTGGTTGAGACACAGAACCTTGTTTCTGGAGAGACAGGAAAACAGACAGGCAAATTACAGTCTCTGAGAACTCTCCCACGGAAGTGTTTTTGTAGAACTTATCTGGTCACGTGTTAGCTGAGCTGTGGTTCAGAACTAGGTGAGAACAGACCCAACCCTGGAGCCAGGCAAACAGGTAGAGGCAGCTTGCCTGATCTCCATGTAGGGACCTCAGGGCCTCTGAAGTAAGGTAACTTAGCAGGGTCACATGGAGCTCTTGTCAGAGCTGGGTATGAAACCTTGGTCTTCCATGCCTCAGTTTCTCTCTCATGATCCTACTGCCTCCACCTCTTTGGCATGTCCTACTAGTCTAGGTATATGCTATCACAACTGACCCAGTTTCTTTTTCTACACCAGATACTTACAAAAAAAACAAAAACAAAAACAAAAACAAAAAAAAAACTCCAACAACAACAAAAGTGGCTCTTTACTTCAAAGTCTGCCCACTTTGTCTCCTCTCTTTCTTTGACATTCACTTGGCTGGTGATTGCTTTCCTTCCGGGCTGGCTTTTGTTGCTTTGTATTTTGTGTTGCCATCCAGGAATACAAGAGGGCTTTTCAGGAGTGGAGGCCCTGTTCTTACTTGGTGTGTTGCTTTCTGGCCCGACGGCATGGACACTAGTGTACTTGCTTTCCCCATGGTCTTTAAGTAAATTAATCAAAGCCAGATCAGCAGTGGGGAAGAGGACGATGGGGCTTGGCTTTATATGGCTTTATGTGTATTACATGAATCACCCCATGGACACTTTTCGTTTCTGCCCATGAGGTTGGTTTCATCTCCCTGGCCCATGTACAAGGGAGGAGGCCAAGTCCATAAAATGGTTTTTAGGGATGTGACCAAGTCGCAAGTAAGCTTTACAACAGGCATATGGACCCCATATCTCCTGACTCCACACTCTCCATGCCCTGTGCTAAGGAGGCCGCTGTACCATCTGACACCGTCATTGTTGTGAATGGAGACCTGGTCATGTCCAGCCAGGGAGCTGGACCCAACTGCTGACTCCAGAGAAGGGTTGTGGAGTACATAAAGGATGGGAGGCAGTTTCCATAGCAATGATACATAGAGTAGGACCAGTTGGGGATGGTTTATTGGAAGAGGTGTATTTGGGAGTAGGTGTAGGTATTCTGTATGATGGGTTTTAGATTGGCTGATGACCCAGATGTGGATCCAGGGGAAACTGTGTGTGTGTGCGGGGTGCATGGGGAGTTTTGGTTGATCATCATGCAGTCATCACATGACCTTTATTGCGACTGGGCTTTGTTTCTAGGCCTGGCTCTGTGTTAGACTTGGGCTATAATGAAGGAAAGGTGTAGAGCCCTGACTTAAAAAGCAGTGGGAGCGAAACACAATTGTTACATTTGACCACAGTGGAGAGGAAAGGCCTAAGACTTTTCAAGTACATGATGACATAGAGCGCCTACTATCAGGGAGGACTTCCTGAAGGAGGCATCCTAAGCATTGCCTGTTAAAGGAGAGAGAGGAACTAGCTAGAGGAGATATGAAAAGAGCCTTCTGTGGTAAGGAACAGCAGGGACAAGTTGGGTGAAGGCCTGAGCAGTCTGACTCTGGGAAGGAACGGTCAGCAGTGAGGTCAAACCCAAGGACTCAGCTGAGGAAGTAGTTCACGACCGGCTGAGGACCAGATGCTAGACTGATGTTCCATCTAGGATGGAGAGGGGGCTTTGACAAAGTGGCCTCTGAGCTCTTGGGACTGCAGTGTTTGTATCCTAGAGGCGAGACTGGCGATGAGTCAAGGGTCACATGTTGTCTTAGTTAGGTTTCTGTGGCTAACGGTAACATAACTAGGACCAAAAGCAACTTGGGAGGGAAAGGGTTAATTTCCCTTCTACTTCCATCACTGAAGGAAGTCAGGGAAGGAACTCAAAGTAGGAACCTGGAGGCAGGAGCTGATGCAGAGGCCCTGGAGGGTGCTGCTTACTGCCTTGCTCCTCCCAGCTTCCTCAGCCTGCTTTCTTATAACACCCAGGACTACCAGCCAAGGAATGGCACCGCCCACAACGAGCTGGACCCTCCCCCACCAATCATCAATCAAGTTAATGTTCCACCAGCCAATCTGGTGTGGACTTTTTCCTCCGTTAAGGTTTCCTCTTCCCAAATGACTCCTGCTTCTGTCAAGTTGATATAAAACCAGCCAGCATACATGCTAAGCAGATTTGGGGAGCACAGCCTGTGGTTATTGTTTACATTTAAAGGGAACCCTTCACCACAGACTGCCAGGCTTCTGGTCACACTGACTGACTGTGAGTGGCAGCCCAAGCATAAGCTGGAATTGGTCTGCTGGGTTAGACCAAGGACAAAGAGCAGGGACAAGTTCGGTGTCACAGGCTTTGGACCAGAATCACAGACAGTACAATGCCAGGGGAGGAAGATGGGCGAGTAGGAGCTGCTGTGCTGAGTGGGGCTGCATCTGTGAGGTGTTGGGGGCCGAGACCCTGGCAGGGCTGCGGTAGACAATAGAGCAGACCTCTTCCTCCCATTGTCAGAGAATCCTTTGTCACACAGGGCTGCGGGCTCCTTAGGGAAGCCAGGCAGGGATGCTGTGTCATGCCGGAGGCCCAGCTGGCAGAATCAGGCTGCAGCCTCAGCTGGATGCATCAGAGTGAGTTTAGACAAGAGAGGCGCTTTCATCTTTTAACATCCAAGGGGAGTGGAGCCCTAGCCCAGGCCCTCGAGAAGGGGAACTGCTTTGAGGAGCAGGTGGTGTACTTGAGGTAAGATGGGGACACACAGAAAAAAAGTCAGAGAGCTGTACAAGGCAGAGGAGGGGAACTAGTGCAGAAGATCCCCCGTTTCATTCATCCATCATCGTACAGGGCTGCTGCTGGGACCAAGCCTTCTCCTGTTTAGACCCAGAGACCCAAAGCTATGCCTGGCACACAGGAGGTGTTGGTGTCCCATGGGTCTTTGCAAGGAGGGCCTGTGTCTGGGATTGGAGGTCAGCCAGAGAAGGCATCTATGCACAAGTTCTAAGGGGCACCCCAATACTGACTTAGACACTTTCGGTGCCACAGTGGAATTCTCTGGAAGGCTTCCAACTCCAGAGTGCCTGGAGATGCTGCAGAAGATGCAGCAGCAGCCTTTCTAAGAACAACCTGGCTCGCTGAATGCAGGGGAAGCCCTGCCCTGAGACATGGGAGCATGCTCAGACACAAGGCTCAGGGCTCAGAACCCCAGGGCCCAAGCCCTGACTGTGTCTCCTACAGGACAGAGAGCCCTGCTCTAGTGGGCACAGGGAGGTGTGCCCTACCTGGAGAAAACACAGGCTAGACATTAGTTCCCTGCACCCTGGCTTTAGTATGGGTGGTGCTAGGCTATTTGGACTTGAAGTTGGGAGAAAAATATCTCTGGGTAGTTGGAAACCTCAGGCCTGTTACAGCTTTGGATGTCCACCTGTTATTTATCCTAGGGTTCCGCAGAAGAAATTAGCCCACAGTCTTGGGGCCAGACCCTTCCTATTGTGGAGACTCAGATAAACTAGAGAAGACGTGGGGTTCTTCACCAATTGTTGACTTAAATCTGCCCTCAGAGTCTTAAGTCCAGCTTTGGGCCCAGAGCATTGAAAATAGTGATTCAAGCAGAGGAGAGGAGGGCGGAAGGGCACTGAGTAGGACCTAGAGAACGGGCCTTGAGGACAGCTGCACAGCAGTGCAGCAGATGCATGGTGTGGAAAACTGGCCCTGCCTCACCTTGGGGGTTAGCAAAGGTCTACACATGACCTACACATGAGATCCTGGGTTCAATCCCCAGCACTGCAGGAAAAAAAAAAAAGTAACATATTTGTCGATGAGTCCCACGTGCCTACAAACCCAGAGCTTTCTCTCATACGACTTACTCTCATGCTGGCATCTTTCCAGGCTGCTGTTTAGAGCGCCCTGAGAGGGTTTCCATGGTTATTTTTTCTCCAGACCATATGTTGCCATGCCCTTCCTGTACCCTAAGATATAGTTTGAAACTTGAGGAGACACCTGAGGTCAACTGGCTGGCCTTTCACCTGCTGGAGAATGCAGGCCAGAGCAGCACTTAGCCCACCCTCTGTGGCTGTTTTCTGCCTGTGCGAAGCCTCCACAGCCACTGGACACTTCTGTCTGAAGCCCCTGAAGCCTTAGTGACACAGGATTTCTAGTACTTTCACTGTCTTTTTTTTTTCTTCTAGAAAGGCCCCTGTTTTCTGAGTTAAGACTGAGAATCCAGCCAGTTTCTCTCGTAATTGGCTTAACCACACAGAGGGCTTGTAAGGGGAGATGTTGACTGGAGCAGAGCTGGCTACTCAGGCGTAGTCTGTGATACCTCAGTCACTTTTAAAATCTTTGTTTGATTTTATTCTTGGTTTCTGAGACAGGGTTTATATATGTAGCCCAGGCTCACCCTGAACTCTCTATGTAGTCCAAAGTGTCTTATATTCAAACTTGTGATCCTCCTGTGTCAGCCTTACAGGCACTGGGATTATAGGCATGAACTACCATGCCTGTCTCGATATAGACATTCTGAGCTACTTTGCAGTCATGAGAGACACTTTTTCCACCCTAGAACATGCATTTGCTTGTTAGAAAGCTACTTGGGAGCCATATGCACAGAGTTGAGTGTCTGTTGTATGCCAGGCTCGGTGTTGGGTACTTGGTATGTTCAACAGAATGAAACTTAACTTCTATAAGGAAGACTTTGAGGGACAGAGACATGGAAATGCCTGGCTGTGATAGTGGCCACAGAACCCAGAAGTTACTTGGAAGGAATGTGTTGGGTGGGGTGGATGCCGCCCCTCTGAGTCTGTTATAGGGAATCCCTTAAGGTATACAAGATACCTAGACTACCACCTGCTGGAGACATGTAGGCCTTTACCATCATCTTGGGGAATTTGCTAGGAGTTGAACCATGAGACTGAGACAGTGGCCCGCTGTTGAATTCTCATCCTGGCCTGCCCTCTATCAGGTGTCAGGGTGTGATTTTTACAGCACATGTGTTATTGGAGTTCTGTGTCTGTCTGCAGCACCCCAGGCTCTCCTATAAACGAAGACTTTCGCCCTTCTGTTCTCTTTGCAGTGCAGGGTGGCTACTAGCATCTGTGAGGCTTACATGTCCATGCTCATGTCGGCTAAGGAGAACATAAGCTGCTCCTGCAGTGAGGTTGGCCAGGTTGGGTCAGCTCTGCCCACTTCTGCTGGACTCCTTGCAGTGCTGACAGGGCCAGCGGTGAGGACCAGAAATTCTGGAAACAGACAGTTACCATCCCGCTCCCTGCAAATATCACTTTGTCCACATGCCACTGGTTCTCCTTAATCTTTTTATCCTAAGACTCTTACCTGCCAGCATTTGCTTCAGGTTAGCTGTTATCTGGCACTGGCTAGGCTGTGGGGGGTGCGTGGTGGGTGGGGATGAAATTGGTGACCCTGAGAGGATGCCTCTTCCACATCTTTCCATCCTGGTGGAGAGGACAGAATAGTCTCATGCTGAGCAGTACCAGGGAAGGAGGGTTTCTACAGCAGGGTTTGTCTGCATGGTCAGTTGTGCCAGGGTATGGGTGTGGTCATCACTGACCCACCGACTGCAATAACCTGGAGACTCCCTTTAGACTTTTGGCAACAGGAGTTAAACAACACCTTAGTGTAAATCTACCCTTCCCAGTGTTTTCATTTTTCATCTGTAGCCAGTAACATCTTACAAGCCAGATAGTAGTTCTCCCTCCAGACTTCTTCCCCAGTCTCACAGTATACTCCAGGACACAAATGTATGTACATGGTCTATCCACTGAGCACATGGACCACTGAGCCTGCATACTCGTTCTTATCCAGGGGCCAGTCAGATGCTAATACGAGCTTCTTGGTAGCACAGGGTCAGGGGAGGGGGCGGGTTTGTCCTGAAGGCCTTGGAAAGCCCAGTGATAACTTTAAAAACAGAGCACTTGTTGGGTTACTAATATAAGAGTGCATAGTGGCTGCTTTATATATATTATAGCCTTCCAGACCTATGTTTTATCCATGAAACAGTGAGGGCACAAAAAGGGTTTGCCTTAGGTTGCACAGCTGGAAAGTAGCCTAGCCAATTACAGTTCAGCTTTGCCTTTTTACCCTCGCTCTCAGGGACTGACTGGTTATACTGAGCCCCCTGTGAAGTTCTGAAGAGGCTTGTCATTCACAGTCTGGCCAAGCAAGTCACCCTCAACTACATTTTTTCTTCTTTATGACTCCAAGACTTACGTGAGATTGCATCTTAAGGGCCTGACCCTTCTTACCCTGTGGTTCCATGCCTATCCCTTCGTTATTCAGAATTGCCTGTAGTGCGTTGCTATGGAGAAGGAAGGGCCCCTGAGCCTCCTTTTGTTTTCGATAACACTAAGGCTACAGCTTCAGGTTCACCTGGGCTGGCTGCCTGAGGATGATGGTCTTTCCTTCTCTGGGAAGAAATGAATTCTTTCAGCAGCAGAACCGATCCCATCCCATGCCAAGCTACCCCCAGGTCCTGTGAGGAGGTTCCAGGATGAATTATATCCCCAGAAGCGCATGGTCAGCTGGGGCTGCTGCAGCAGCCTGAGGTGCAGGTTTTACCCATTCAGCTTCCCTGCACGTAGGCCCGCGGAGGCAGCAGCAGAGGGCCAAGTAAGGAGACGATGTCTGCAAGTTCCAAGGACACAGCTGAGAACAGGGCCATCAGAGCAGAAGGGAACTTGGTTGTCAACCTCTGGCAGGCCAGCAGGAGCCTAACTCTGGAGGAGGCTGACTTTGCTCACCGCACTGGAGACGGGCTTGCTTAATGGATCCGTAATAGATATGAAAAGAGGAAAGTGTCTTTCAAAGTGCCCAGTTCCTGGTGGTCTGCTGTGACCTCGTTGCTTCTCTGATTGTGACATTAGGACATTGGAGTGGAAATAGCAACCCCTTTGTCCTTCATTTCAGTGTCAGGGTTCCCAGGGGTCACAGTTCCTGTGATTTCCGTGCGGTCCCTAGCAGGGCTGGCAGAACTCACACACTAATTCTAGCAGGGCTCTTAAAGGAGTGCAGCCCGGGGACCTAGCCAAGATAATACACACTCACTGTAGAATAGCCAATGAACAGGGGTGGGAGGTGCTTTCTGAGCCACGCCTTCCTAGCTCTTCAGAATGCTCTGTACAGGCTTTCAGGTACACTGACCACTGAGCCATCCTGTCAGCGTTGTGGCCAGCAATAGGGTCGTCTCCCAGGCTGAGACAAAGATCTCACCAGTTCAGATTTACCCAGTGCACTAGATTGGTTGGAGAGCAGGGCGGGGGTCCCAGGTCTGGATCTCACTGAAGATGGAGTCCTGGCAGGGAAAGGCAAAGTCTCATAGTGTGTCACCTGATTCTCCTTCCTAGCAGTGTGGGGGGGGTCTCATACAGTTGAGAACTATCTGAAGGTCTCTGATCTTTGTCATAATCCTTGTTCTGGAAGTGTGGGAGTGAGGGATGGGAAATCTGAGGAGTTTGGCCTTCAGCAAGTGAGTACCTGGAAACCTCTCAGGGCGGAAGGCTCACTACATTATGGCTCTGGACACAAGGACCACAGTGTGCCTCCCATACCCTGGCTAGGATCTCAGAGCCCCAAGACTCCATAGTCCATTTTTCCAGGCTTTTGAGTCTGCTGAACCCCTAGGCTTCTCTTCAGGCTAATCACTATTCCTTCAAGGTCTCTCCTGACTGAGTGCCCACTATCTATCCAGGGATCTCTTTCCTGTTTTAACCTGAAACAGGACGCAGGATGAGATAGTGCTGTAGGTAAGTCGTGAGTAGTCTAGGAAACAACTGTAGTCAGTTCTCTCCCTCTGTACTGCTTTTCCTGTGGCTCATGACAGGCTCATCTGTTTTAAGGTTTAGCTTCTTCATGGGAAAATGCCCAGCTCTTCTCTGAATAATCTGGGGTAAAGATCTGTTTTCCTAGCCTGGGCTCCACCCATCCCTGGTGACAGCCAAGGCCACCTCTGCCCAGATTCTTTTGAACAGTCCTGAGAGCCAAAAATCAGATAAAAACAAAAACAAACAAACAAAAAATAAACAAAAAACAAAACAACAACAACAAAAAAACAAAACAAAACAAAAAACCCAGTGAGATATTTTTAGATTTCTTTATTTTATATGTATGAGTGTTTTGTCTCTATGTATATGCACCACATTTTGCCAGTATGCATGCCTGCTACACTCAGAGGTCAGGAGAGGGAGTCAGATGCCTGGGACTGAGTTAGTTTGGTAATGAGCTGCTGTTTGTATGCTAGGAACTGAACCTAAGTCCTCTGTAAGAGCAGCAAGTCTTCTTAACTGCCGAGCCATCTCTGCAGCCCCAGAGGCAGAGATTTTGTATTTGTTTTGTTTTGTGGCAGAATCTTAATACCTAGCCCACACTGACCTCCTGCCTCAGCCCCTTGACTACTAGGATGACAGACATGCACTGCTAGATCTGGCTGGGGAGTTAGGTTCTTAAGAGCTGACTCACCAGGCCTGAGAAAGCTGGGGGTGGATTGCACAGGGCCTGGCCTGGAGACCTTCGACTGCCCCCTTGCTTTAGGACCTGTCCCCTATAGCTTAGGACCGTGGCTGTGGCATCTCAGGCTCTTCAGCCCAGCCTGGCCTCTACTCTTTTCTGCTCAGAAAAACAAAGCAGTCTGGCTCCTCACTTTGGCTCGGTTTTCAGAGGCCCCGAGATGAGGAGGGACAGGAGATGTGATAGAGACTCTTAGTTGTGGATGTGATTGGGTTTCGAGAGGCCTGAGTGGGTAATGACACGCAGCTCTGAGTGTGTCTGTCTGGCCTGTCTCCAGAGCCTATTAGATCACGAGCGCTCTGACCTCTTCCATGTTTTATCTGCTGATGGATCCACAGTGTGCAGAGACTGTTGGAGGCGGTGAGAAACGGAAGATGGAGCTGGGCTGAAGTACTCTCTGGGGTGTCTTAGAGGGCCACTCTTGCTTTGCTGCCTTCCCATCTTCACTTTGCTTCCTTGTTGCCTGGAATGGAACTCTGTGCCACAGCCCTCCTGTGGTGATGGATGAAGTTACCTCTGTAGCAGGAAACAACATAACCTTCCCTATCTTACAATGTTTCTGTCAGGTATTTTTGTTACAACATTAAGTAACAAATGGTGAGTTCCTACCTAAGCCATAAACGAAGGGGCCACTTTCCAGATGAACACAGCAGAGTCTCTTGGCCTGTAGCCCCGGAAGTTTCTGGGGCTTGAGTGAGCAGGGCAAGGGTGAGCTCAGTTTGGGGTACTGTAGGGAAGAGGATAAGGGACAAAGGAAAGGCAGACTTGACCCTCTCTCGGGAACCTTTAGCTAGAAAGAACCATATAATGAACTCAGTGAGGACCTGCATTTGTTCTGTGTCAGCAGAAGCAAGCACAGGGCTTTCAGCTCTCCATGTCTCTACTCTTCTGGAAACTTCAGCTGGGACCTGTCTCTCTGTTTCTGAATAGTACTCCCAGAACTTACCCTGTCCATCCTCAGCTGTCTGTCCAGCCAACCATTCAGAGTGGGGAACTGTGGGTGCTGTGTTCCTCATTGTCCCAGCATCCAGGACATGGAGGTACTGAGAAATTTGATTTCTGGCCTTCCTGCTTCTCAGTGCCACCTTCTTGTTGCTTATCTGTACACACACACACACACACACACACACACACACACACACACACGGGGAAGGAAAGTAGCAGGGCCTTATTCTGTGTACACACACAAAGATACACAGACATACACATACAGATGGGCAGATGGAAGGAAAGCAGTGTGCGTGTGTGTGTGTGTGTGTGTGTGTGTGTGTGTGTCTGTGTGTGTCTGTGTGTGTGTATACGTGCGTGCATGTGTGCATGCATGTGTGCGATGACAACACAGCTCCATTGATGGATGCACTAAACTCCTTGAGTTTGGGCCTTACCCTTTGGCCTCACCTGACCTTCATCAGACCTTCACAGCCCCTTCTCCTAGTGTACTCACATTGAGGGTTAGGCCTCCAAGAGATGAATTGGGAAGGGACATAATTCAGTCTATAACTAGCTCTATCCAGTGAACCCTTCCTGTGGCTTAAAGGAATGCATTCCGACAGCTGGCAGAACGGGATTTTAGTTGATTAGATAGGAGCATATAAAACATTTCAGACCTTGTCTTTGTTTAAATGTGCATTAAAGGAATCGAACACCAGCTGGGCATGATGCTACAAGCCTGCCATCCTCCTCCCTTGGGAGGAGGAAGAGGAGGGGGAGGGGAAGGGAGGGGAGGAGGAGGAGGAAGAGGAGGAGGAGGAGGATGAGGAGGAAGGAGGATCAGGAGTTCAAGGCTAGTTCTGGCTGCACAAATTTCAGGCCAGCTAGAGCTGTAATATAGCCAAGTTCTGAGAGCGTAGCTCAAGGGCAGAGTGCTTGCCTGTTGTGCGGGAGGCCTTGGCTTATCTGTTTGCCTTCTTCACCGGGAGCTTGGGCTTCCTTACAACATGGCAACTGGGTTCCAAAAGTGAATGTCCCAAGAAACAAGAAATGCAGCTGCCCATGGCTTACAGTTCAATTCAGACATTGGCTGAGTGTATCTCTGACGTGCTAATTGGTCAGGAGTCCACATTCAAGGGGATGGACAAGGCTTTTGAAGAATTTGGAGGCCATGGTTTAACCATACAGTTGATCTCATCCTTTCTTCTCACGGAAGTCTGAATTCACTTCCCACTTGTCTTTTATTGGGGGGGGGGGAGGTAGGTGGATGAAAACGAGTGTGTGTAAAGATTGGTGTGTGTGCTTTGAACTCAATGATAGTTAATAAATACTTCATTTTATTCATCCTTTGAAAGTCGGCCCTACCCCACGGTACTAGCTACTTTTTTGTTGCTGTGATAAAACACCAGGACCAAAAGCAGCTTATGGATGGGAGAGTTTATTTTGCTTAAGGTTTTAGAGGGAGACTCTATGGTAGAGAAACTGAGCTCATGTGACAGGCATGGTAGCTAGAGAACCATATCCTCAGCCACAGGCACAGAAAGTAAACTGCAAGTTGAATATAGGAAAACCTTCCTTGAACATCTCAAGATCTGCCCCCAGTGACTTCCTCTTCCTCTAGAAATGCCTGGCCACCTAGACCTCCCCAAATAGTGCCACTAGCTGGGGACCAAGTATTCAAATGCCCGAGACAGGGGCATCACTCTCAAACTGCCATACCCTATGTGTGGCAATTTTCATTTTATCCAGTTCTCTTCTCCAGTTCTCTCTGATGTAAGCAGCTAGCCTTGCAAGGCAGAGCCTTTCCCTAGGAGGCTGCCTATGGATCAGAGCCCTCTCTTGAGAGGCTTCCCTGTGGCTGAGCCTAGGCTGCTGCTGAGCTGCCGGGATGGATCTGAAGGCGTGCTATTCCAAGCTTCACTTCCAGGGATCCTGGGCATCGATGAAAGATAATCATGGCCTCTGCAGCACCTCCCTCAGGGTGTTGATTTTAGCAGCATGGCGTTGCATGTGACGTTGGTAGTGAGGTGTCTGTGCCCTGCCTATGCTGTTCCTTTGCTGACCTGTGACTTGTCGTTATGGAGTGCCTGACTTAGGGCAGCCAGTGCCCTGGCCTCTGGTTTTGTTAACTAACATCCCCAGCCTTGGTTCTTCACCTGTAAAGTAGAGGACTCCATTTAGCCTGAGATTTGGCAGCCTGTGGTTTGCCCATCAAAACCAGCCCAATGCCAGCTTCCCATGGCGAGGTTTTATACCGAAACAGTCATATGTGTGTCTGTCCTGATTCTTGTCATAGAAAACACGTGGCCTGTGAGTTTTTCAGAGAGGTTTACAGAGAGGTTAAGTAACTCACCTAAGGTCACACAGCTATGAGGAAGCAATAATCGTACTCCAAATCTGTCCTTCTCTCTGTCCCATGCTGTGTCTCCTTAGTGGCCTTCATGAGCCTGGAGAGTGGACTAGAACTGAGGTGGCTGGGCCAGCATCGTATTTTCCCTTTAGCCCTTCCCCCAGTGCTCCCCACCAGAGTCTCAGGACCCTATGAGACAATTCTCACTTACCACAAAACTGCCGTGTGCCTTAAAGAATAGCATCCACGATGCTGGAGAAACAGAGGGTGTTTTCCAGTTTAGCACTGAAGGGTGTGTGAAAATGTAAAGCTTCGAATTTGTTTAAATGTACATTAAAGCCAACAGCTAGGCTTGGTGGCGCAGACCTGTAACCCCCACACATGGGAGGAGAACAGAGTGGAGAATGGGAGGAGGAAAGAGAAGAAGGGGAAGAGGAAGAGGAGGAGGAGGGGGAGAAGGAGGGTGGTGACAGGGGAGGAGGGAAGAGTCCTAGCACATAAGTTCTTCAGAATGCTAGTACATAAGTTCTGTCCCAGTCCTTGCTGGGCTGTTGTGACAGAAAGCCACAGGCTGGGTCATGTATAAACAATAAGAGTTTATTTGCCTACCAGGTCTGGAGGATGGGATATGCAAGATCAGGGGCTGTATCGGGTGAGCACCTTCTCGTTGTGTCCTTACTTGAGTGATCTCAGAGCTAAGTCTTTTTTCAGTCTGTATTGACCTCTTTATACAACTGGAGCCCTGTGACCTCCCAGCATCCTCCCATCAGGCTTCACCTCCCAATGCCATTTTTGAAGGGCACATTTAGACCAAAACGTTCTTCTGTGGGAAAGAGGATGGGAGATAAATAGGCTTTCTAGTGGTCATCTGGTAGCGTATTTCATTTGATCTTAGAACAATCTATTTGGAGCCAGTTCCCAGGGCCAGATGGTCTCAAACTCTATGGTAACAGATACAGTCAACCAGGGCCAGAGGGTCTCAAACTCTGTGGTAACACATATAGATAACCAGGGCCAGAGGTTTTGTGGTAACAGATACAGCCAACATGGGCCAGAGGGTCTCAAACTCTGTGGTAACACATACAGACAACCAGGGAGAAGCACCCGAAAGGAAGCCTCAGAGTTGGAGAGAGGCTGTAGGCAGAACAGAGCATTGGACCACAGAAGGGTCTCCTGGAAATCTGACATCACGAAATTGAAGAGAAACCCAACAGGCATCTCTCTCCCAAGATCCCAAAAGATCAAACCTTCTAACCACTGCCAAGTTCAGCTTCCAGTCAAAATCAAAGGTACCTCAGAGAGACACCATAATAACCAGTTCGGTGACTTCACTCCCTCAAGGTTACCTGCCCAGCTCCCTCTCCCAGTACCCCTAAGCCAGCTGGGAGGTTGAAAGGTGGCTTCACCCTCTTGGGGAGGTGTAGTCTGGGGCTTTGGACAGCTCTACAGGTGCTTCCTATGGCGGGACGGATGCTGTCATGGCAAGCCTTCTTCTCTATGATGGAGAGTTCTGTGGGGGATGAAATATAGGCTCCCTTGAGCCTTGCAGTATAGACTCCAGGGAGGTGGGAGATGAGGTGACCTTAAACCTTTTTATTTTTACTCTAGAAGTGTCCTAGCTTTATTCAGACTGGGGCTCCTGTTTGTTTACACAGGCTAGCTAGCTTTTCTCAAGTGCCATTTGCCAGCAATCCTACTGGTTTTAGGCGTGGTGTGGGTCACCAGCGTTCTGGAGGCCAGAGCTTGTTCTGCACAGAGGACGTTGGTGGAAGTGGAGAAGTGTGGAGGAAGGGCCCTCTTGTCCTTAAGGCATCACTCAGAGAGCAAGCAGGTTCCTTCAGGCCTGGAGGGTAGGGGAGACAATCCTGTGCTGATGGACCCCTACTTGTGGAGGATCATGGCGGGTACAGGTTGGTTCTACATAGGCCTTCTGAACAGCCCCTCCTAAAATCCTCCAAAGCCTGGCTCTCCTGTAGCTTGTCGTAGGAGAACATTTGTTTAATAGTTAACCATGGAAGGAAAGTAGATATTACATAAAAGTGATGTTACTAATTAAAATGTTTTTTTTCTTTTGTAGATGTATTTATTTTATTTTATTTTATTTTATTTTATTTTATTTTATGTGCCTGAGTGTTCTGCCTGCCTATATGTCCTCCCTCATGCCTGGTGCCTGCAGAGGTCAGAAGAGGGCATTAGATTCCCTGGAACTGGAGCTGCAGATGGTTGTGAGCCTCTATGTAGGTGTTGGGAATCAAACCTGGGTTCTCTGCAAGAGCCCTTAACCGCTGGGCCATCTCTCCAGCCCCTGAACTTACTTAATCTGAACAACCATTGTAGGAAATAAAAGTTTGTTAGAGTGTGGTTGTCCAGGTGTGGTTCAATAGTTTTTGGGGAGGTCTTGCAAGTAGACACCACTCTGTTGCATTAAGTTACATGTAAAGAAGTGTTTATCTTTATGCCTTAAACCACCTTCCCCCATTGCATGGGAACTGGCCACAGTACAATTATGCTAAATAAACTCGCATACTTATTTAGTCCGAAATCTCCATTTGCACTGGACTCTGTTTATTATCCTGGCACTATCTGCACCTCTCATGTGATATGGAGACCGGGAACTCAATTCCATGATGCAATTCCAGCAGCTCCGGGCACTTACAGCCCTCATCTGCTATCTTCTGGGCAAAATGCCTACTGGGGTCCGAGCTTCCTGGCTGCTGTCATTGTCCTCCCCCTACAGGAAACAGCTGAGCAGTTGGCTGGACTGTTGTAACTTGACATAACACCAGGTGCCACTCATTTGAGCTACAGTTTGTGAGTTTCCTAAGTCCCCTCCTGCTTGCTTTGTAGCCAGGGAGGCAGTGTTAGCTTCTAGGTTTTTCCAGGATACTCAAGGGAACTAGAAGTGTCACACAAGGCTTTGCAGCTGGCACAGAACCAGAGGCCACGTCGTGACTTTTAGTCTCATGCTCTTCTTGTCACAGCGTGGAGTCAGAGGCGGGCCACTGTCTTTTACTTTTCTGGTCTGTAGTGTGACTGTGCTGTATAGTGCATATCACCTAGGCCTGTTTCTTCTCCAGTGCGGTGGGGCTGGTCTGTCGCCGTAGGGTTAGCACTTGGAGGTATTTTAGGTTTATATTACCATGACAAAACATCAGAGTCAGGCTCCTTTTAGAAAGCAGTGAGGTTTCTTTACTTCATATGTATAGAGGTTTAAAGATGTGGAACTGTCAGCATCTAGAAGCCTGTGTGGTGAAGACAGCGTGTGTGGCGTGGCAGCAGCAGGGTTACTCTGGGAAGCCGGAAGCCAGGAGAACCAGAGCTCTGCAGTCTTCTCTGAGGGCACACCCCCAAAGACTTGCCACTCCATCTCCCGACACTCCCAACAAGACCACACTTGAGGATTAAACTTTCCGTCTGTGACTCTCTAGGGAACAAAGCCAGTCCTTAGACCAGGTCAGAACAGGCAGAGAGAGGTGAGCAGCACCTAAAAGCAGTGGGGGTGGGGGGTTGGCTGGGGAGGGTCAGCTCAGACTCTGGGATCTGCTCAAGTTCTGGAGGCAACGTAGAACCAGCAGTGAGGCAGCGGAAGGGAGACAGGACTCCCAGCAGGGCATGCAGAAGGGGACAGGACTATGATCCTACCCAGTAAGCCATTTGGCCATGAATTAGTCTGTCACTCCCAAACCTTGGTTGGCCTCGATTGTGGAATGAAAACAGATTTTTTTTAATGTGAAAATGCTTGCGGGGGGTGGGGGGGGGGGAAGCCAGGTGTTAATTTCAGAAGAAAAAAAAAAAAGCCAGGCTGGTGTGAGGATCTCCTTCTCATATTGACACCCTGCACCCAGCAGACAGCAGAAGTGAGAGAGAAGGCTCTGTTTCCTGTGAGTAAATGACAGCACCCACATCAGGGCCTCTGAGAATGAGGCGTGAGCTTGGGCTTTGTGCATCTCAGTGGGGAGGGGAGTTGAGCAGGGCAGAGGGAGGGGGGATCGAGCCGTGAACTACATCTCTGCCCAAGGTCTCAGACCATGGGTGCCAGACAGACTTAGTCTGCCTCTGTGCTCAGGCCAAGGACAGGGCAGCTTAAACAACAGACGTTTGTTTCTTAACAGTTCTCAAGGCAAGGTGCTAGTGGGCTTGGTTTCTTCCAAAGCCTTTCTTCTTGGCTTGTAGACAGCCTTCTTCCGATTGCAGCTTCGTGTAGCTGTCTGTTTGCATGGCTGTGTCCATATCTCCTCTTCTTAGACAGGTAGGTACCTGTCAGATTGAGGTAGGACCCACCTAGGACCTTGCTTCACCTTAATATCCCCAAATTTAGTCACTCTCTGAAGGATTGGGGGCCAGACTGCCACATGAATTTGGGGTATACCATCCTTTCAACACATCCACAATAGACCCTTTTATGAATGGAAAGGCACACCCTGGGGAAGGGACTAAGCTTGTACAATCCAGGGAGCCTAGGCAGACAGTCTAGGGGAGGTACAAGTGAGAAATAGGGCAAGGTAAACAGATTTGAGGGGCTTGGGATGCCCAGCAAATATGCGTTAAATTCTTTTTAAAAGAATTCCAGAAATTAACCTCCGATTTCAAAAGGTTCAGTGAGCTTGCTCTTTAAAAGGCTTTAGACCAGGTTCCCTTTAAATGCCCAGCCTCACCAGCATGCTTGAGAAATGATTTGATTTACTGCTCTGTGGTTAAAGCACTCCATTTTCCAGCCTCGCCATTAAAAGCAGGGAGGGAGCCTGCAATTAGCCTGTTGCTCAATCTTTCTCCTCTGAAGGACATCTCAGTCCCCAGCCCGGCACAGTCACTGCCGAGCACCTGAACTGGCCGTCCACTGCCTTTGCTGTAAGTCATGGGTGGGCAGCACCAGCCATTGATTGGGGCCAGGGCGCTTTTCTTCATGTCCGATGAACCAGCACTGGCTTCTATCTATGTAGAATGATTGACTTTTTTCACCTCTGTCTTTGGGGACAGTGACACTGGCCTCCTCTAGTTAGGGGACAAGATGATATTGATCAAGGCAAACTCTTATTGGCACTTTCAACCTGTAAATGTGAATCATGTTCATTGATAAACTTCTAGTCTTCTCCATAGGGATGGAAGATGTCCATTGCTGGGCACCATGGAAATCCAAAGGAAACCTTGCCCAATGGGCAGGCTGAGGAAGAGCAGGTCTAGTCAGGGAGGTCTGTGAGATCCATCCTGCAGCAAAGAATTGCACAAAACCCTGAGCTCATCAAAGCTGCCCTTCCGGGAAGGAGATCACTTCTCTTCCTGGGTGAAGAGATGCTTTGTAAAGCCAGATGTTGTTGGTTAGATTTGGAATCCTCCTCCTGTTGGGAATAGTCACTGAGAATTTACTCTGTTGCCAGGCAGGAGCTGGGCTGAGTTCAGGGCATGTGACCTCTCATAGGTCACAGTAAAGGGCTGAGATAGTTCTTCTTCAAGGGATGCATAGGCTTGCAGGGATTACACCCTAGAGCAGGAAAGACAGGCAGGAAAAGAGAGGGCTGTGAACTGTGGGGGGGGGGGGGGGGTACCCTGGCCATCTTGAGGAGTCAGTAAAGGCATCTTAGGGATGCGGTGAGCAAGCAGAGAGCCAAATCACAGGTCTCTGGCAGTCTGGTCTGGCCAGAGGCGTGGCTAAGGCCAAAGAAACATCCTAGGTCAAGGTCTGGATTAGAGGGCCAGGGCTGGGACCTTCAGATACTTCTGTGTGGACCTAGGATTTGGAGTATGTGAAGGCAGGTGAAGAAGTGTGCTACAGAGGTGGGAAGGCCACATGGGTGGAGGTGAGGAAACCAGACACTGAGGACCAGAGCAGAGGCTACAATCCTCCTGGTTGCAAAGCTGGTTCCTGGTGCTTTGGCCTGGCGTAGGCAGGAGGTTTATGGCTATTCTAAGTCTCAGTTTCTTCCTGGCCCTCAGGCTACAAGTCTTCATTCGTGGTCTGTGAAGATACGGATGTCCTTGATGTCCTTGTCACCAAGCTTCGGGCTGCTTTGGGGGCAGTGGGTGCCTTGCTGCTCCTTCATGCCAGCAGAGGTCTTTGCAGAGCCCAGAATCCTAACAACTTCAGTGATGGCATGCTCTAAGAATGAGCCAGGGAGGAGCAGCTGCTCCCTGAGGACTAGGCTCTGTGCTGTTTTTCTCTGTGGTACTCAGCACCATATGTAGATGCTGCTGCGGGGACCAGGGAATGTGACAGAGACTCAGAGGAACCTGTTATAGTTGGATGCAGTTTGTCCCCCAGGGTTCAAGTATTGCAGTCTAGGTCTCCAGTGTGATGGTATGAAGGAGGTAGAACCTGTAAGAGATGGGGCCTGATGGGAGATGATTAGAGCATCCTGGTGCTCGCGTCATCACTGACGTCATCAGTCATTCATCCACTGCACTGAGTGAATGCACTGGAAGTAGGCTCATGCTGGTTCCCTTAGGCTTTATTTTAGACAGGACTCAGTACTTCTCTGTGTGAGGCAGTCATAAAATATGTGGGAAGCTGCATTCCCAATATTTCTCTGTATTATACAATTATCATTGACTTTGTTTTTATATTTTGAATGCTTTTCACTATTTTTTTCAAGCCTTTACCTTTTCAGTGAATCTACCTCATGTCTCCATCCTGCCTTCTCTGTCTATGAGAAACTTCCTTTTTCTGAGACTGTGTAGTTCAGATTGACCTCAAATTCATGATCCTCCTGCTTCGGCCTCCTGAGTACTGGAATTATAAGCACAGTACACAACTATATCCCGCTTAGAAACTATTTTAAAGATTGACATGAAGAGACCGCATGCTTAGTTAAAAATAAACCAAAGTAAAAAAAAAAAAAAGTACTGTGGAAATAACCCAGTGCCCATCATCAGGAGATGAATGGATAAATGAACTATGGCATTTCCGTACAGCCATGGAAAGAAACAAAGTATCCATATGTATTGCAATGTAGAGAAGCCTCACCTGTGGGAGGATCATGGGTATCACATCACAGATGGTGATCTGTTTGACTTAAAGTCAGCCGATTGTAGGTCAAAGAAAGCAGACACAAAGCCACATGCTGTATAGTCTATGTGGATTCTCCACAACTGCTTGGTCTGTAGAGACAGCCCTCAGGTTAGTACTTACCGGGGCTGATGAAGAGACATTTGAGAGTCACTGGTTATGGTATATGGCAGTGGGAATGTTTTAGTGGTGGTTTTTGCAATGTTGTTAACATGCAGAATGTTCCTTGGTTGTACTTTAAACTGCCTGAATTGGTTAACTTCATGTCATGTGACTTTTGCCTAAGTAATTTTTTTTTTTTAAAGAAATGGCATGTAGCTGTCTTTTGCTACTTTGTTCTACCCTTCTCAACGCTTTTCCCACCCTTTCAACCCCTGACACTAGATAAGAGAGAAAAAAAGATAGAGAGGAAAGGAAAGAGAGCCTCCCCCGCAACCCCTGAGTAAAGTCAGAGGTCAGAAAGGGGGCAATGTTATTGTTAGTTTACTTCCTACTGACTAGGGGCATTGAATTCCTTGGGGCAAGTGTGATTTTCATACTCAGGATGTCTAATTTCTTGCTGCTGTTTCTCTTTTGTGCACGACTGCTTAACAAACCATAACCAACAACAACCAACAACCCACCAATCTCTTGAGGCCCTAGCATTTATCTACCCTCTGAAAAGTCTCCAGAATTCCAAACGTCACACAATCGAAGAAAGTATCTGCAGCTGGCAAAATCACGTTCCTGCAGGAGCACGAGGCAAATCATAGTCAGCTGCTGTAGTCAGTCTGAAACAGCCCCACATCCCACACCTGGGATTAAAACAGAAACATTCCTATTTCTCTCTCTCTCTCTCTCTCTCTCTCTCTCTCTCTCTCTCTCTCTCTCTCTCTCTGTCTCTGTCTTTGTATATCAACAACACTGACCCTCCCTAGCTCCTGCTGGGTTTGTGACAGTTCTTACACATGGCTCCATCAGCCTTCCTCTTCCTGTTTCCTGAGTGAATGGCAGTCCTCTACTTCTGATGGTTGGAGCTTGACCCTGTACACCAGGCTGACCACATTTAGCCCCTGGCTTCAAGGAGCCTGACTCAGTTGGGGTCTCCAGAAGATGGCAGCAGAATGTCACAGGCTCCGGCACATGTGATTGTGGGGGCTGGCACACTGAGGTCTGGAAGGTAGGCTGGCTTGTGGGAAGCTGTGTGAGGATTGGTCCTGCATTCTTCATCTACAGAGCTGTAGTTCAGAAACCCAGACATGCTTATGTAGTCTTCCTGGCTCTTTGAGAAGTCTGCCTTAGTTCTTGTGGCCTTTTGATTGGATTAAGCCCACCCACATTATAGACAGTCATTTGCTTTGCTTCAAGTCAGCCCATTGTAAATGTTAATAACATAGGAAACATACTTTCATGTTAACAACCAGATGGGTTTGACCCAGAGACTGTGCGTCTCAGCTTCACCACGTTAACATAAACAATTAACCATCACAGAACCCAAGAAGAGTAGAAGGGAGGAGCCTGGGACTCTTCCCTGGCCGTTGGAAGTGACGATGAATCTCCTTACTTTATAACTGAAGAAACTGCAGATGGGAGAGGTTGGCTGAATCGGCTCTTAGGTGGTAGAAGAATCAGATATCAATTACTCTGGGGCCGGTGTCCCTGTTTCTATTCCCATGGCAATTAGTGCTGCTTGTGGGACTTGTCTGTCACCATGGAGACAACAAGCAGAAAGAGAAAAGGTGTTGGTGGTTGGAAGGGTCTTTGGCACTCTTCCGCTCCAGGCATTGGAGCAGAGCAGTGTGTAAGAACAGTGTGAGAATGGGCATCTTCTCCGGTAGAGGGAACGTAGTGCCTTCAGGTGATCTCTAGGGCTGAGCAGGCTGTATTGTGCAGGATCTGGGCTTCACCATGGAGCCTAACGACACAGATGGGCCTTCATCACCAGCAGTGTGCTAGCTTAGCCAGGCAGGTCAAAACGTTTGGCTGTAGGACCTGACATCAGAAGCATCCCTGTTCAACCCTCTGCCTTGGGACCGCCACTCTGTCTCCTTTGTCCACCTTTGAGCAGTATTTCCAAATGCTCACCTCATAGTAGAAATCACGGCTGTGTGCTCGCCTCCCCGAGGATGTGTTTATACCTATAAACATATGGAACTGTGGAAATGTGCGGCTTTTACATTTTGCTAAAGGAAATACAAATAGCAAGCTATCCAGCTTGTTCTAGCTGTGTCCCAGTGATTGCCCAGTCACACACTTTGCAGAAGATGGGAAGCCACAGAAAGCAGAGGCTGCCATGGGAGCTCCAGGATGGCATGAGTCTCAGAACAAAACTGGGAACTGGAATCTGGAGAGATGTGTGTGGGTGGGTAGTCAGTAGAGAAGGGCCACACTCACCACAACCCAGCATGCTGACTGCATAAATGTAGCCTACTCAGTGCTTGCCTGGCTTCTATATCCTGTGCTCTGCCACACTTTGGTCCCTCGGGAGGCTAGCATTGTCACACGGAGCAGGAGGGCACATCAATGCTCGGCTGCCCCAGTCACCTTCCAGGGAATAGCATCTGATGTCCCCATGCCTAGTCTGCAATTACTATGCCAAGTCTCCTCTCCTCGGCTTGCCTCTTCCTGTCACTGCCATGATCAGGAGACCTTTCTGCCATCACCCTCAAGAGAGAGGTCTCTGGTGCCCTGGTAGCTGTGTGTGGAGTACCACTCATCTGCTGTAATGGGGTTCCAGGGACCCTTGGCTGCCCTCCCTGGTGCTCTGGCTTCCGTTTCATTCTTCACAGATCTCTTGCTTTAGTTGTCTGATCCTGCATTAAAGAATTAAGCCTAAATTAGTGTCATAAAATGATAACCTGATTATTTGCTCACGTTTCTGCATTTTGAGGAGGGCTCATGGTAGATGAAGGTTTCTCTGTCAGTGGGTTGTCAGCCAGGGTAGTTAAAACCCTCCATGTTGGAGAGCCAACATGGCGCCATTATTGGCTTGGGTTTCCTCTCAGCTTGGTGGTCTCATGTGTGTAGGCTGTTTTAAGGTAACAATTTCTCAGACCTCCAGAGAAAAGCTACTAGGCTTTCCCAGGATCAAACCCTGAACAGTCAAAAGGTCACACATGAGGAATTGTGCAGACTGCTCAGTCAGCAGCTGTTTTACCAGACATAGCCTTGGACTGCTAGGCTCTTAACTCTTGGGGTACCTTTGTATGTGCCCTAGTCCAAGATTGTTTCCTCTCTGGTCTCTAAAGTGTGGGAATAGGAGTATCAATTAGTCATCTGTCCCCTTGAAGGCTGCATCTAAATCAGCGGTTCTCAACCTGTGGATTTTGACCCCTTTGGGGGATCTAATGACCCTTTCATGGGGTCACATATCAGATACCCTGTATACGAGGTATTTACATTATGATTCATAACAGTAGCAAAATTACAGTTATGAAATGGCAATGAAATAATTTTATGGTTGGGGGTCACCACAGTGTGAGGAACTGTATTAAAGGACTGCAGCGTTAGGAAGGTTGAGAACCACTGGTCTCCATCCAGACGAGAAAGATTAGACATGAGAGGGTCCAGGAGCTGGTGGTAGGCAGAGTTGGGGACCTCCTTCCCTGGGGTCCTTTATCTGTCCAGGAAGAAGGCTCCTTCCTTCTCCTGAGGAGGCTGAGCCAGCCATCTTTAGGAGGAGTGGACCACTGAAGAGTGTGTAAAGTTTATCTCCCTTGATCTCCATCTTGTCTCAGATGCCCCACAATGCTCTGTAAGACGAGTGACTCTTTTCCTCTCCCACAGCCGTCCCCATGATGACACAGCTGAGGAGCAGAGCTGTAGCTTCCTCTCACCACTTCCAGACCCTGTGCCCTGAAATCTGGCTGGGGAGAGACTCTAGGAGACAGCATCACCTTTAATTAAACTAATTTGCACTTCTCTTTTGCCTTTGAGGGGGTCAGGACCAATGCAGTCCAATCCTGTGCTGCGCTGTGAACGAGCTAAGGATGTAGCCTGGGTTCTTCAGAGGCCAGCACCATGCAGTGTAGGTGATACGCATCCCTGAGCCCCACAATGTGGCCAGAGAGGTAGACAGTCCATGAGACCCAGCCTCTTGGGTTGGCCCTACCCTCCTGTGGTATTTATTCTCTGCAGCTTCTCAAGCCTGTCCTTGATACATGATGTGTTCTTTACAAAGGCCACTTTGTGCACATGGCTGTCATACTTGCCTTTGGTCAGTGGCAACTTCCACATTGCATACCCAATCTCTGTCCAGGGTGAGCTGTTGAGGGAGTTTGATGCTCGGCACAGACCTCAGGAAGTGAAGTACTTTGCTGAATCCAAGTCTTGCTTTTAGCTCTCTGGAGGCAACCACACTCATATGTAGAGAGGTATGCCAGACAGATGGGGAGGTATGCTCCATGGAGCAGTCCACCTCAGGTTAGAGCGCCTGCTAAAAAATACTATGGGATATGGGTCTGTGGAGCATCCGTGCGGGGCTTGGATGGTAGCCCTGTCCACAGTGTGCTGCCTGCCTGAGCCAGGCATGATTGGAAGTGACCTGTGTTCCGTGGAAGTGTGATCACTCACAGAGTTGACCTTTGGAGTGTCAGACATGTGCCTTTGAGTCCACCAGCCTGTGTAGAGCCACCCCATGCATGGTAGTTCGTCCCCACCTCCTCTGACCTGCTACTGTTTTTCCTGGTAAGCTCAAACCATACAAGAAGGAGCAGCAGCTGTGTGTCTGGGGGTGAGGGTGGGGTGGGTGATACTGTGCCGTCCTCTCCCCAGTTCTTTGAAGACCTTCGCCTGTCCCCTCATCCTGGCACCCTGCTCTCCGGTGGCTCTGCTCTCTTTGTAACGCAAATAAATAGCAGGAATCAATAGGTGAAAGGCCACCCCAGATCATCGGAAAGAGTCCCCGCTTTCACATTTGCTGTGCCAGTTGATACTACCTGGTAAAGCCTCGTGAAACACAGCTCCATAGCACGTGTACGGGACCCAAAGGCTCAGAACAAAAGGACACAGGTGGGGCTTGCCTTCTGCCTTTTTAGGTTCCTCTATTTTGACTGTAATTTCTGGTTCTACTTCGTAATCATCACGTGCTGGAGGCTCAGGACTTGTCCTTTGTATGATTCTGTTGCGCTGTTTTCTGGCTTTCTGCGTTGAGAAGAGAGAATATTCTAGAAGATTGGGATCACTAAGTATCCTTAGCATGCTGAGATGCACTGAGGTAGAATGTGTGACGTTAGAGTACTTTGTATTGTAAGCCGCAGCCACAAATGTGCAAATGGAGCTTCCACGAGAGAAGAACCATTGAGGGGAACAGAACTCATGTTTGCTCAGGAAATGCTGTGGACCCGTATAGTGTACACAGGTGGGAGGCCTGCAGGCCTGCGCTCCCCTAGAGAGACCTGGGAGAGCTGTACTGGGATGGCGAGGGCATGGCATGACACAGAGCTGGCTAATGCAAACCAGTGAATCTGGGATATTGTGACTCTAGACCAGTGTTGCCCCAGTGAGGTCTGACATGTCAGCCCAGAGGATGGTGAAAGGGTATCCAAGTGGTGTCAGAGCCACATCCGGAAAGAAACGAGCTTATTGTGATCCTGTCCATTCACAAGAAAGATCCCAACCCAGAGGCAGCAGGGAGGGATCCTCGTGCTGAGATGAGACCTGACCTCTATCTGCCTGCCTTGCACATTTTGTCTTCTCCCTCTTTTATCTTTGACCAGGACACTGAGGATCAGTGTCCCTCACTGTCTACTTTTCCTTCTTAGTACAAGGTTTAGTAAGACACAACGCATATGCCGTAAACCCACTGTTGTAAAGTAGCTGGTTTGATATGTTCACATTTTGTGCAGGCACTACCGCCGTCTAACGCCAGGACATGAACATTGCCTTTCCCATTTCTCCTTAACGCCTCAGCCCTGGGGAACCATTAGCCGGATCTCTCCGTAGCTGTACCTGTCCTCAGTTGTAAGATGTGTGCTCCTTTGTGGCTGGCTCCTTTCCCCCTGCACTGTTGCTTCAATGCTCATCTGTCTTGTAGTATGTGCGTGCATTTCATTCCTTTTCATTGCTAAGTAATGTCCCCTGCCATGGTTATACCACATTTTATTTATCCACTTATCAGAGAGTAGACATTTGGAGATGCTTCTATATTTTTGACTATTATGAAAAATGGCACTATGGATGTTCTAGTATGTTTTGGGTGGCTCTCTATTCATTGTGCTGGTGGGGATTGGTTCATTCGGGGTAGTTAAATGAAGGAGCTACAATATCTGACTTACTAAATAGTTATCCATTTATCTGTCCATCCGCTTCTCCATCTCTGTCTGACCCTCACCCTCCCATCTATCCTCCCATCCCTCTACCAAGAAAGAAAAAGATTTCTCTGGCCCTGTCTTTTGATTGCTACATATATAAACGTATTGTTAACAGCAGTATATAAATGCAGGTTTTAGCTGATTATCCAACTTGGGAGACAAACTGCCAGAAGGCCAGAGTATAACGCTATGTGCTTGGTGAGGCACATTAGCACAGGGGACTTTTTGGTAGGTAGATCTCAGGAGGCCAGCGATACAGGTGTTAGAGCTAAGACACAGAACAATATCAGGCTCCCTTGCTCACTCCAGGGATAATTCTGTCTGGGCTGTGATTTCTGCTCATCAGAATTCAGTTATTAAGGATGGAGGTAGAGGCTGCTGAGAAATGCTCACTCCGAAGCATACTGGCCACCATCCTTTAGTAGGCACATCCCTGGGACCTCAGTGTTCATCATACCTGATACTGACTGTATTCCATGTGTCCTGAATCAGGCCAAATGGAAAGTTAAGGTCTTGACCTTGAGCTGCCTTTACAGACCCTCTCTACTGTGGCCTTTATGATCCCCTGGGGCCTTCCATGTCCCCTGGGTACTCTAGTCTTTTCTGTCTCAGTATGCCAGGTACCCTCTTGCCTCATAGGAGTTTTGTTAGGCTGTCTGTTCTTCTTCCTGTAGCCTGGTCTCTGTGCCCACTCCCCACCTGAAGTACTGGGCCCAGGACTGAGCATTGGTAGAGACCAGATCTCCTGGCAAGCCCACAGTGGGATGAGATTCATAGAAGACTGGAGACTGGCTGCCATCTTAAAGGTGTGGTCTCAAAGCTAAGATACCCTACTGTATGCACATTAATATCTGGAGCCCAGGTCCTGGCACAACATGGCTTTTGAATCACCTTTTTTCCCCCATGTAATAACATACTATCCTGACACTGCCAGGCTCTTACATTCTCTCTCCAGCATCACGAGATCACAGACACTTATTCTTCCAGATTTTCTTATTCCACGGTGAGAGAAGGCCAGGCAGCAAGAATTGTTTTCAGAACACCAGGCCTGAATACACAGAGGTGTTTGTTGAGACCTATTGCATCCCAGAATGACATGTATGACAGACATCTCTCCCTAGTCTCCCAAGGACACACTTCACTCTTAGATTTTCAAACATAATCCTGCTGAACTTGGGTTTGCAAGCTGGCCTCATCCTGGCCCCATGACATCACTTTGTTCCAAAAATCCATCTCCCCTCCCCCTTCTTTTCTGCTGCCCATTCCTGGAGTGGAGATGAAGGTTCCCCTCCCCTCTCCTTGCTCGACAATGCTCTCTGGATTCTTCCCACTGCTGGTGTTTCCTTCAGTTGGCACAGAATGGAGGGCAGTGATGCTAGGGTAGGGAGTGTTCTCTCTGCTGCCCTAGGGCTGGGAGAAGAGTGATAGGCTGAGGTGCTCTCGGGCTAGTGTGGCTCCTCCCCTGCTGTCTTTGGTTCTCTGCCCTGTCTTTCCTTCCCTCCCTCCCTCTCCTCTTTTTTTTATACACTATATTTTGATCATATTCTTTCTTCTCCTCCAGCTCCTCCAGAGCCTCCCACCTCCTTATCCACCCAACTTCATGTTCTTTCTCTCTCAAAACAAACAAAAATCAATCAAACAAAAACAGAAAGCACACACACACACACACATACACACACACACACACATACACACACACACACACACACACACACACACAAATCATGTTTGTTTTATGTTAGCCAACTGCTGCTGGGCATGGGGCCTGCCTAGTGTGTGGTTGGTATCCACGTGGTGTGACATTTCATTGGATTTTTCTCTTTCCCAGCAGTTATCAGTTGCAAATAGCTTCTAAGTTAGAGGTTGGACTTTGTGTCCAACTTTCCTAGGACAGGATAAAGGAGGAAATATGAAGAGGGGCAGCTAACACTAGCATCCTTTTGAAAATCTGTGTGGACACTCATACCTCATGCTGCTAAAGAGGCCAAGAACCAGAGACTAGAAAGGTCACGAGCCCTATGGTTGTCTCTTAAAAGAGCTTGAAGGCGGCCGTGAGCACCATCATCCCCTTGAACACTATGCCTGAGTCTTCCTACACTCCTGGCAGCTAGATGGTATTATTACCTTCCCTGGAGGGGCGGGGGGTGGTGAGTGTTGGGCTCTAGGGAAGAGTTAGGCTCCACACAGGAAAAGTATGGCTAAGCTAGTGCAAACAGAGGAGGTAAGAGTCAGTGCTGGAGGCTTTTAGGCAAAGAGAAATAGCCATGGGTCATGTGAGCCAAAGCAGGGCCAACTTTGCATCTTTGCGTGGGAGGTCTGAAGGAAGAGTGGGTTGGGTAAATGGAGGGAGGGAGGAAGCCCTTTGAGAGAGAGAGAGAGAAAGAAGTCTCTGTTGTCTTCTCTTTAATACTTCCTGTATGACTTTGTCTCTGTGGCACTGTGGAGGAGAGACACAGCCAGAGGAGAGACACATACCAGAGGTCTGTGTGAGGGCGAAGTCTTGGAGTCCCAGGGTGGAGGCTTAGTTAGACAAGCAGGGTAGGGAGCTCTATCAGGTGAATTGGGGCCAATGAGAAACAGGGGAGTAATTTACACAGAACACACTGGGAGCCTAACCACAGGCTTCTAGGATGAAGGCACTAATGCTGTCATTATGTGCATCTTGCTGTCTCTCCCACCTAGGATGGATGCTCCTGCCACAAGGTTGTCTCTTTGGCTCACAGCTTTCTGACGTTCATGTGGTCAATGACCCATTCTCTGTGCATCTCAGCACAGACTGTTTTCTTAGAGGGACTCATAGGAGAAATCAACCCATGTCAGCAGAGGGGTTGGGGTTGGGAGGACCGGCACTAGTGTGGGGTGATCCTGAGTGCTGAAGGCAATTAGTGTACTCCAGCTTGCCCAGTCTTTTAGTCAACCCTGTGAACTTGGCCTCATTTCACAGATAGAAGAATTGAGACAGAGAAGCCATTTGTCTGGTGTGGTGTATTCACTAAAGGGCAGAGCCTGTCTGGACCCAAACCTCATGCTCTGGATTCTGAAGCAAAGCTGGCCGTGTGTCACTTTAGATACGAGTATATGTGGCTCTTTATCTACCTCTTGTCCACTTTCCATGTTAGCACTGGTGTGGGGGGCGGGGGAGGGTTGGCAGGAAGAGAGGAGGGTGCTTATAGGAGGTGCTGACCCTTAAGGGACAGCATGGCTGTCCCCTAAGCACCTGCCATGGGATCCCATTGCCACCTGACCCTGGGGGATGGGGCTTGGGTAATGCCCCTGAGAGACTCTCAGGCCTCCTGAAGGGTGAGACAGGGCCCAACTGAAGGGTCAGCCCTGGCTGTTCCATTTACACACTGTGGGTTATTTAAGTCTCTGATCCACGTGGAGGTGTGCAGTCAACAACAGACCCAGGAGATCCAGAAGTTCAGCTTGTATTATTCTCAGGTCCCTAGACTGACAGGGGAGGGAGCTGCACTATTTTTAGAGAGCACCATAGTAGGCTTGTAATTAACAGACAGCATGTCCTCGGCTGCACATGCCTTACTTACTCACGCTGTATTGTAATTACTGTTTTAATCATCTTCAAACAAGGTCAGCAGGTCTGCGAAGGCTCGAAATATGCCTGACTCATCCCTATCTCCCTCCACAGCCCATCAAATGGAGGAAGGACCCGTCCATCCGGAGGCTGGGCGGTCTCGTAGACAATGTTAGTGAGGGACAGCTGAACAGTGAGGCTGGGTAGGCAGCATGGCTTGACCCAGGCCTGGAGGGGCAGGAGACATGTGATGCCTAAGTAGGCAAGTTACTGGGAACCTGGAGATGATGTTGAGGGGTGATGGTAAGAGGAAGACAAAGAGTGCCTTGCATACTAAGTCTCCCCTTCTCTAATGTACAGGGAGCTGGGGCTGAAACCACATGCTTTGTAGAATGAACTCGAGGAGTTCCTAGTCTGTTGGATTTTTTTCCCCCCAGAACTTTGAGGAGACCTAGGAAAACACACCCCTTGTCATAGTGGATAGATTTAGAAGAAAACAGCCTTTTCCTGTTCCCCTACCCTAGTCAAGGGGGCTGCACAAGGACACAGGCTTAACGATATGTCCTGAATATTTTTGAGCCGTACAACAAGCTGCACAGATGTATATGTGACCACAATTTTGGGATGAAAGACTGGATTTAGCCTCTAATTGGAGAGAGTCTAAGCCAAAACATTTCTGTCACCCTGTCCTATCCTGTCCTGTCCTGCCCAGACTATTTATTTACACTATTCTCCCAGCTGTATGTTATTCTTCCTATGTGGAACCAGACACTGTTAACATTGCAGGCCAGAACACATTGTCATAGTTATCAAATATTGGTCTGGGTCCTGACCATTGCTGTCAGCCAGGGACCTCATCAAAATGTAAGTTCCTGTAACTCAGGCGTATGTAGTTCAACAGCTACCAAGAGCCCAGCCTATAGTTTCCTAACTCTTACTTCCTGGTGAATGCACATTCCTGGCGCATTTATAGGTAAGGATAGCAATACGCAGAGAGGCCAGTGACCTGCCCAGGTCTGTCCACAGCGACCCAGCACCTAATAATTACTTTAGGTCTTCTGTGCACCTTTGTGGTGATCTGAGTTCTCTCCCAGATTCCCCGTCTCTGATAGTCTCGGATGCCCTGGGTGATTTTGTTTGCAGATCCCGCTGTACGTGTTTATTGAATCTCAATCTGTATCGACTCTATTTCTCTGAAGTAGCATCTACACAGACTAGAATACAGGGAGTTTATGTACATGGCCTGGGGGATTTGGGCAAGTGCTTTGGACCTGTGTCACCACTGAAGACATCAAAATAAAGCTTGACTCCATACCTGGAGGCCACTATGTGTCTGAAAGGCTGCTGTAAACAGAGTCCTGTGAAGTGGAACTCACTTCCTGTGGCCCTATATGGCTGTGTTCACTGTAATCTGGAGCCTGTGGAGGGAAGTGGGAGAAATTACCTGGGGCCCAAAATCTAAGACTCAGAGCATCTTCACCAGCCAGAGCAGACCAAGCCCCAGGACAGAAAGGGAGTATTCAGAGTGTCTACACTTGGGGAAGACTGCCTGGGAAAACTGTGTAGAAGCCAACTGAGGTGTGGAAACGGAACACAGAAACCATTTTAAAGATGGAGATAAACAGTCTACCTTAAGGAAGGAGCTGGCTCAGCCTGGGTTTCACCCTGTCCCTGAATCTCTGAAGTAATGTTGTCTTGCTCCTGGTCTGTCTTGGCTTCAAGGAGTTTAAGATGCTACTGTGTGACATTAGAAGTCACTCCAAGGACTTAAAGCATTGTGTGTGGCTGAGTTGGAGCTGGGGGGCACAGCCTGGACATCCTATCCCACACCTTCCCTCTGTAGAATGAGCTTCTGTAAATCACACCAGTCCTCGGCCCCTTCAGACTTAGCAAGTGTCCTTTCCCTAAGCTCTCTTTGGGGAGTCTGTTCTAACAGAAAGCTGTGGACAGGGGCCTGTGGGATTATTGTCCCATCCTTAGTTGTCCTAGAGATGTGACCTCCAGGCAAGAGGTACCTTGGTACCTCAGTGCCAAGGGGCAGGATTGCTTGTCTCGCCTCCTAGGTGACACCTTGGCTCACAGTGGCCTAGCAACTGGCCTGCCAAGGTTCCTAATGACTCTGTTGTGGCTAGCGAGAATTCCTCTGCAGTTGAATATCCTTTAATGGGCTCACACAATTTTCTGTACTTTCCTTTCCTGTGTCACGGACACAGTTCTTCATAGATGAGTCACAGAGTGAATACCCTTTGCCTGAGATCTCTGTGATGTGTCAGTGGCTTCTGAGAAGTCAGGAATCAGCCAACACCTGTCCTGGAGCATCTTGGAGACAATTGGCCAGGCGTGTTTGCATAGGTTAAGGTAGGCCGTGTGTGCGTTCAGTTTTTTAAACAGTTGTTTTATTTGGCCATGCAGAAGACAGGCTGCTTGGCCTGCTTTCACTCATATTCCAAAGAGAAAAATGTGTTTCCTTCCTCCTGGGTCGGCGCTCCTGGCTGCTCATCCAGATGTGATATGGGTGAAAAGGTACCACCGTTTCCTGCTCCATTTCTTCGGTCATTGGCCAGCTTGCTCTAAACCATTCCTCTGTGCAAACTTATTTTTTATGTTCTTTACCCTTTTATGAAAATATTTACGTAAAATTACCCTTTTATTTTACTTAGAGTCTTTATTCAAAGCTTAAGCCCTCCCTTTGCAGTTTTGGAAACAAAAAATTATCTGACTCTAGAGTCTGAGGCTTAGAGTGAATTAATTCCAGAGTGAAGCAGGCCAGTGTGGGTCTGTAGGAAAGTGGCAGCTCCAGCAGACACAACTTCATTTCTAATGGAGGATGCAGCAGGTAGGGTGTTAGTTGGCTCTCTGTTGCTGTAATTTGGGAGGCATTAGTCTACGGTCGGTTGGCCCTGTTGACTTTTCAGTGTCGAGTGAGGCCACACTGTCACCATGGGACATGTGGTGAAATAATTCCTGATGCAAAGAGAAAGTGAACAGGCCAGCATCTCATGATCCCTTTCAGGTGGTCCAGGGCCCTTACAACCGCCAAGCCCCCCATGCCCTGTCTCCTAGATTTCCCGCTGTCTCCCTCAAAGCACCAACCATGGCCTCTGGAGACCTTTCCAGATGTAAGTCATAGCACAAACACATGGACACAGATACCTGTGAGTCTGTAAAGCATAGCAAACCTATAACCCCCGAGTCACTGATAGCACAGCTTGTAACACAGTGGAGCCACCCAGTCCCTTCTGTGGGGTTAGGATGGGGTCTGTGGTTGTTGACATCAGTTTGACTTGCATAGTTTGGTAACAACAGGAGCTGGGGTACTTTAGGAGGTGTGGCTTCTGGTCCTGGCTGTGTCATTAATGAATGACCTGGCTTTGGCTGTCCACCTGACTTCCTAGCAAAAGGAGAGGCTGTGACCTAAATCACTCTTGGCTTGAAATACCTGCAAATCTAAGCTTCACATAGATAGATAGATAGATAGATAGATAGATAGATAGATAGATAGATAGATAGATAGATAGAGATAGATAGAGATAGATAGATTTCACAAACATTTTATATTTAAGACTGTTGGGCTTTGTTTTGTTCTCTCTCTCTTTCTTTCTCTCTCTCTTTTTCTCTCTCTCTCTTCCCACCCCTGGCTTCTCTATATAGCCCTGGCTCCTGGAACTTTCTCTGTAGACTAGGCTGTCCTGGAACTCAGAGATTCACCTGCCTCTGCCTCTCCGAGTGCTGGAGATTAAAGGCATGCACCACCACCACCACCACCACCCATCAAAATTTTCAAATCTTGTACATATATTTTCACTAAATTCTGCCTTGATGATACTTAAAAGTGAGTCTAAAAACAGGAATGTATCAACATGAACAACCCTCAGTTCCACATTTCACCAGAGAGCACCCCTGGAACCTGAGTAGCAGCTGTGAGAAGGCATGGATCCCATTGGCTGCGAGAAGCTAATTTAGTCTCTTGCCCCTCCCACCGTCCTCTCCCACCTCTTGCCCCTCCCACCTTCTCAGTTCTGCCTCATAGACTATGGAGTTTCTCTTCCAGGAGGCTCAGAAATGAACAAGTCTTCAAGGATGCTGTCACCTCATCGGAGACCTTATGATAGGGACCTTCCTAAGTGCCAAGTCCGTGGCATTACACTTTGCTCACCCTCCTGGTAGCCTTCTCTTGAGGCACCCTCTGACCCTAGCTGCTTTTGGCCCTGCCTGCCATGAGCTGGCTAGTTTTAATCAACTTGACACAAGCTAGAGTCATCAGAGGGGGGAGCCTCAGTACAGAAAATGCCTCCATACGATGGGGCTGTTGGCAAACACGTAGAACGTTTTCTTAATTGGTGATTGATACAGGAAGGCCCAGCCCATTGTGGCTAATGCTACCCCTGAGCTGATTGGTCCTGGGTTCTGTAAGAAAGCAGGTTGACCAAGCCAAGGCAGTAAGCAGCACTCCTCCATAGCTTCTGCATCAGCTCCTGCCTCCAGGATCCTTCCCTGTATGAGCTCCTGCCCTGACCACCCTAAGTAATGGACCGTATAAGCAGGATAAACCCTTTCCTTCCCAACTTGCTTTTGGACATGGTGTTTCATCACAGCAAGAGTAACCCTAACTAAGACACTCCACATACCCCTGCTCTCCCAGATCTTTGTGGTCACCATCCTCTCCAGGGCCCATCAATGCTGGGGACTTTGGAAGTCGTAGGCTAAGCTTTTCCCTCAGCTGCCCTATTCCTGGGCCCTGCCGCTCCCACCACTACCTCAGGACAGCTGCACCTCAGTCCTACCAGAGCAAAGCTTCAAAATCCAGTTCGTGATTCTAGTCCACATTCCTTGCCGGGTGATTCTTGTCACCTCTTAGCTCTTGTACGCACACTGGGGCTCTCATTATAGTTTTTAGGTTTTTTTGTTTTTTAAACCTCCGAGTGTCTGCACATCTATCAACTCTAAGCACGACCCTCCTGCCCTCTCTGCCCCTTTCCTTGGTCCCCTTCCTCTGGCTTGCATAGCTTGGTTCCTCTGCCTGGCCTCAGGCAGCATCCTCTTTCTGCGTGGGTTATCTCCACAATCTCCAGAGCAACCTTTGTCTCAGATTTAAAGCCAAAAGAAGCTCTGCCTGTAGGGGGATCTCTCCAGAGCCACTGTTTCTCCTGTGACCACTCCCTGATCCTCTCCTAACTGATGGAGAAAGCAGGCTTGCCAAGACCAGTTTGCTTCATCTCTTACTGTTTCTGTCATCCTGGGCTACAATACAAATGGGGTACTGGTACTGTTTTTCTCTGATGTCCTGTGTACACTCCCACAATGCTCTGGGGCTGCATTCTACTGGTGAAGATGCGTTTCTTTTCTACATTCCCATCTTCCCATGGACTTTTCTCTATGTATCCATGTCCAGATTCTCCTCCTCAGGCCTGTCCTAAGCCAGGGTGACCCTATCAAATCAGGTTGCAGCCAAGGGCCAAGTAGATCTTTAGGGGACATAGGTGAGCCTCTGTCAGCATGATAAATGCCACTGCATTAGTGACAAGAGTGGAGATGAGGGGAATAGGGCTCACATCATGTCACCTGGCCTAGATAGACTGAGTCCGTGCATCGGAAACTCTAACCCAACTCGATTCCGTAGTCCTAGCACTGGGGTACTTTTCTATTGTCTGGGTGAGAATAAGGTTCGAAGTCATGTGATCTTCTTGAAAGCATGGAATATCAAATCTCATCCTGCATGATCTGCCTCATGAAGGCGACTTTCCCAATTTAAGATTGTGCCCGCTCCCTTGTGGTCCGCTCTGAGACTCTGCCGTTTCTTCTCTTCTGAGCTGTTAAGCTGGCAGCCATGTTCCCATTTTCCATTAGAAGAGAGTACCTCCCACTGCTGGATTGTGATGTCTCTAGAAGTTCTTTGTTACTCTGGCCCTCCTGACCCGCCTGACTTTTGGCTGTACATAGAGTTTGAGTCAGCATTTGGGGTGGCTGGAAGGCAGTGCTGTGGTCGACAGCTGCAGAGGTTTGGGCCCAGGCCTGCAGGTGGGAGAGGCCTGGGGCTGGGGCTCCATATTTAGCCTGGAATCTACTCTTCCTGCAATGATGCCACAGCCTAACCAGAAATGGTAGAGCTCTGGCCCCCAGCCAGGACAGCTTGCTGCACAGACAGACTACGAGGCCTAACTGGAGCCTACTTCTCCAGTCCTACCCATCCATTGACCGTGGGGTAGCAAGGAAGGGAACTGATGGCTCGGGGTTAGAAAGCTTGAACTGCAAAGGGATCTGGGAGTATCCAAGGTTCCCTTCTTGCAGAGATGGAAACCAGGGTGGCTTAAAGCAGCAGCTTGTCCATGGTCACAGTTAACACATAAAAGAGCCATTAGATCTAAGTCTCTAGACACCAAGCCTCTGGCTTTCCTTGGAACTCCAGTGCCAGGTATCCATGTTATCACTAGTACAGGGATCCTCCAGGCCCCAACCCTAACCTAGAAGGGCACCCTGGCAGCACCCACACCGGAAAAGACAGAACTCCCTTCCAGTTTGTTGTCTTGCTTCCTTCTTGCACCATCTTCCGGTTGCATTGGCTTGTGCCAGTCTTTATTCTTTGCCTCCCGTGTTGAAACGTGTGATTAGTCATTTACATCATAGTATGAATGCCAGTCTCTTCCCAGTGAAGCCTGGCCAGTAACCATAGAATGAAGGCAGGCAGTTTAAAGGATACTACTTTGTGATTGTTGACTAGTGTTCAACACCTTGTTTGCTCCCCCATGTGAAGTCAGGGACGAAGGCAGGTGGTCAGTGCTCTGTCTAGATTCAGTGCTCCCTCTGTCTGTGGTGCTCCCTCTGTCTGTGGTGCTCCCTCT
>JANHMN010000013.1:13364688-13390436 GCA_030674055.1 Rhabdomys pumilio
TGTCCATGTGAACCAGAAGCAAATCCAGAGGCTGAACTGAGCCTGAAGTGAGAACAACCAGTGAGTATAGCCGTAGATTAGAAGCACTGGGGTCTGGGCCTCCAGCCTGTGTGACAGGCAGTTCTCATCACAGTTACAGTTGGAGGGACAGAAAGGGCTTGTGGTGCTGAGGAAGGCAATTAGCAGGTGGCAACCAGCCTGATGAAGCTGTCAGCACAGTAGAGCCCAAGCCTGCTGCTCACACACTTGCTTGGCTCTGGGCCCCAAGGTTAGGGAACAAAAGAAAGGCACCAGGTCCCTGGGCCTCTCTTGATCTGCTGCCTGCTATGGATCAGGCAGTGGTGACACTGGGAGATTCAGAGTGGCCCTGAAACAAATGGAGCCACAGCCAGGCTGGTTGACCCCTCTGAGCCCCAGCCTATGATCTGCCCCTAGAGGAGTGGGCTATAGTCACGGATGACCTCCCGAAGTTCTTAGATGTCTCTCCCACCCTGGGAATTCTCAGTGGCCAGAGCGCCTGACATTGTGTGCCAATGGAAGCTGGAAGTTCTCAGCTCTGAAGGAGTTCTGGAGGAGGTTTCTTGGGCCAGCTGCCATGGAGCAGAAGTGTACGGGAACCCATGAATGGTGAGCAGGGAATCCAGCACAGCTGCAGGAGTTCCCTGGAAGACTGAAGAAAAGGGCAAGTTTGCAGTACACTTGAAAGGACTCGGGTGAAGCCGTGCAAAGTTATCTTGGTTGTTAGCGTCACTTTTTGGTATTAGCATTTTCTTAGCATGTTGTCAGAAGTATACTACTGACCACTCAGGCATAAGTTAAAATATAGTTAGAGCCTAGACTCATTTCCGTGGTCTGCAACTATAGGAGGTCAAAAGGAAAAATGTCCTCCCATCTAGGTAGCAAAAGAATGTACAGTTAAGGCGACCAGCAGAGGTGAGGGAACCAAAGGTGGGCTTCAGCCTCTGGGATGCCCAGGCCTGGTACGGCTAACAGCATACTCAGTTCTTTTTCTCAATATGTGATATTTAGTTAAGCACCCTATAGCAGGAGCTTCTAGAAACCGCCACTTCTTATCAATCATTTGATGTGGCCCAGAAGTACACATGTGCTGTGTCAAAGGTTCCCTGCCATCTTCCAACCAGATATACCTGCCTTCCCTTCCTGAACTGTGTGCTGGGCCAGAGAACCCAAGCAGACTTGTATTGCTACACACACACACACACACACACACACACACACACACACACACAGAGAGAGAGAGAGAGAGAGAGAGAGAGAGAGAGAGAGAGAGAGAGACAGAGAGAGAGAGAGAGAGAGAGAGAGAGAAACAGACAGACACAGACAGAGACAGACACACAGACACACACACAGAGACACACACACACACATACATTACACATATGCAAATATGCATCCACACACATCCACATCCACATCCACACACATTCACACATATATATGCACTCACACCAACACATACACACTACATATGCATGCATGAGTATGCACATGCGCACACAGGGCATCAATCTTCAGTTTGAAGTTTTTATTTTGAACAAGAAAGGCTTTTATTTTCTTGCCTGGGCCCTATAACTTCCATAGTTGAACTGCTTACCCAAGATGCCACAGTTGGAGACTATGTCCCACACTGCCACCCCTGGGAAGTGTCACCTGGCCTAGCTGCAGTGGACAGAGGCTACAGTGTGGCCGTCTGTGGAGTGGCAGTTATGCAGCAGATAGCTAGCTGAGTTAGGCTTGAAAATTGTAAAATGAGCCCTCTTGCATTCTGGTCTATTCCTTTCCACCTGCCTCGCCCCTCACCTAGGCTTCGACCCGCTCTACTCAGCTAGAAATATTTCTTGTTATATTCCTTCACCTGGCTGGTGAAGAGGTCCACAGAGATTTCTGTACTTTGCCTATCCAAAGTGGGTTTTATCTGAGCCTGTATATGGGCGTTTTCTATGGACAGTGGAGGAGACTTCCCCTACCCTTTGGGGCTCTTCCTTAACTGACCAGAGGTCAGCTGAGTTGGCATATTAACTTAAGAATTTCATGTAAACCCAAGAAGGACCAAGTGTAGTTACCACCAGTTTTTACTTCCTAAACCCAATGATCTTTAAAGTAAAGGACACAGGATACCTGCCCAAAGAAAGCGCTGAAGTGCCTCTGTATGGCTTGCAATGTTGATTTCTGGTTTGTGCCAGTTTTGGCTACATAGGAACTATCACCGTGCCCAGAATGTGCACGTATGTTGCACACAGATGGTGTTTGTTTGCTGGACTTGCTATAACAAAGGACAATGTTCAGCTTAAACAACCACCGCTTATGGTTTCTCAGAGACAGAGGTCATCCGTGGGCAGAGCTGGATCCTGCTGGCAGTGTGGGTAGGAGTCTATGCCACACTCTCCCTAGCTTCTGGTGCTTTGATGGCCAACTCCAGCATGTCCTGACTTCCTGCTTTGTTTTAAGCAGGGTCTCACTATGTACGCTGGAACTCAGGATCTTCCCGCCACTTCCTGCTCAGGTCAGGATCGCAAGCATGCACAAGCCACCATGCCTGGTTGACCTCTGCTTTCCAATGCCATCTGTCTGCCTTCTTCTGAACATGGCTTCTCTGTGTGTGTAGTCTGCCTCAGTGTCCCCTTTTTATAAGGAAGGCTGAAGGCAGAACTTATAGAGGGTGACACAGGAATCTCTGGTTATACTCTTCTGGCCCCACCTAGCCAAGTGTCCCCGGGTTCTAGACAGGATTTGGTGCCATGATCTTGACACTTTGGCTTCCCCTTGCTACTCTGAAGGACAGAGCCATGTCTCCATTCACCGTGGTAGCCTGGGGTCTAGATATTGCCCAACAGACCATGAAGCAGTGACAGATATTTACGGGGCGGGACGAGAGCCAAAAACTCCTTTGAATTCTAACAGATAACTCAGTGTCCCCAGTCTAGTCTTAGCTTATTGCTGCACCCCAGGCTGGAATGTGGAACGTTTTCCTGGCCATCCACCCTCTCCCCTGGATGGTGCCAGACAAGGTGGACATATCTGCCCTTCTCTTTTTACAGAGTAACTGATTCTCTCCTTTCCACTGAACTTCCTGACCAGTCCAAGTGGCTTCCTGTGGCATCAATCCCAGGGCAGCTTGTCCCATATCAATGACATTTCCTACACAGGCATATCCCTAGGGGGATGACGAATCTTACTGAAATCAGAGAGTCACTTCCTCACTCTTGGCCAGCAGATGAGGTGTTTCCTGCAGACACTGGTCTCGATGCTGGGCAGATATGTTCTGGTTTGGAAGGGAGGACTATCCTTAAGACTTTAGCCCTGCCTGTAGGAGAGTCTTAGCTTTATTGAACTAAGATCTACCCTTGCCACAAGTGCTTCAGGCCCTGTCAAGGGTGGCAGTGGTGGGGGGGGGCAGTAAGGAGGGGTAGCTGCAGGCTTACAAAAGAACTGTGTGTTAACTACCATCTTACCAGTGACCCACAGGACAATAGATAGATATCTTCTGAACCTTTGGACTCTGGAAGTATACACCAGGCTTAGTGACTGCCAAGGTCCTATTCAGCAAGGATGTTGCTAGTCAGTAGGTAGGTGATATACTGAGGGGATGCTCCCAGGGGTCGTCCTATATATATGGAGCCTTGTCAGAGCATCAGGGAACAACTAGTGGCCTCCTGTCAGTCTGACACAGAACTGTGACCCGCCAGTCAAGGGAGCCTGTGCTTGGGACCGCTGCCTCAGGCTGCTATAGATGATAGCTCTTCTCATCACTTGTCACTTGCATGTCTAAGCTGGTCTAGGGGACAGCTATGGAGTGAGTGTTCCCATTACCTGTGCACACAGTCTACTGGACCAAGAATGCATAGTACACTGTCAATCTGTCTTGTAGTCACTTTCAAAGCCTGCTGAGGGTCTAAAAAGAAAAAAAAAATCATTGGAAGGTGAGGGGAGTATTCAAATGCTTGCCTGCCGAGGCAGCCTTGGGGTATGGAAAAGAATCGTCTCAGGAATCCAGTGGCTGAATCCAGGCTCTGAGTTATGTCTGTCAAAGCCCAGCTCCATGCTGTTACGTCACCTAGAACTTGAGGAGGCTTGCTAGGGCTTGCTGACTTCCAGCCTAGAAGAAAAAATGCTAGCTCCAGGTTCAGGGAGAGATCCTGACTCAGAGAATAGGCTAAGAATAATAGAGGACACTAGTACCCATTTCTAGCCTTGGTACTTAGACACAGACATAAGACACACTCATCCACACATGCATACATGCATCAAACAAACAAACAAACAAACAAATAAGCAAAAAAACCTTTTATTTAACCAAAAAGCTAAACCCTAAACACTTTGTTTATAAGATATACAATGTTTGTGGTCTGTGGGAGAGTTCAGTTTTCCTACTCCCTGTCTGGAGGAAGTCTTTATAGTTCATGAGACCTTCTAACCTGCATTATTCCTTTACCCATCTGGATCCTTGGCTCCTCACAGCTCAACCTGAACGCCCACTGATTCATCAGTTATGTTGTAGAGTTAGACTCGATGATGTTGCAGATGCCGGGAGCTGAATCCTGTTATTATCCTGCCCTGTCCAGCCAGCCAGACTGCTCCAGTTCCAGGGATTCCTCCTGTAAAACGGAAGCAGTGTGCCTGCTCTCCCTGCCTGCATGCACAGTGTTATTAGGGGCTCACTGAGCTGGTCTGTACTAGGCTGTGTAGCCCCCCAGGAAGGCATAAGACCTGGACCACCTCCCAGGAATCCAAGGATAACTCTGACCACCTATCTTGTGGCAGTTTATTCTGTCACCTATGCAGGGCCAAAAGCCTTGACTTGGATCTGGTTCCAAGGCCCTCTCCAGGGGGCCTAGCTCATAGCTAGTGAGCAAGGGACAGAGTAGGGAATGAGTGGCATTCTGTGTCCCTCTTTTCTAGTTAGAATAGTCACATTTTGGAGCAATTCTGTATGGGTTTCTGTTCTGACTCAACCTATTATGAACCAGGTAGTCTTTGGCCAATCCCTACCTGCCTCAGTTACCTCTTTTGTACAGTGGGGATAAAAATGGTTTCTGGGTTGTAGTGCTGTCTTGCAGATTATTGTCACGCAGGATCTAGCCTGAGGTAAATGCTTTGTAAACTGGTGTTTATTACTTTCCACATTGCAGGGGCATTTATGAGTTTTTTTGAAGTAAGTATAGTCTTATAGAGGGGGAATGACTTGCAAGCCAGCAGTCTTTGAAGGACAAAATATGGAAGACTTGCTTTCAAAGGCCAGCTGTGTAGGCCAGTTACAGAGGTAGCATGTGCTGGCTCTCGGCCTAGAGGCCAGTTCAGGAATCCAGGCTCCAAGGTTCCTGCCGCATTGTCTCTCCAGGGCTCACAGAGAATTCAGGAAGTATCATGGCCACACTGGGGATGGATTGGGTGTGGGATGCCCTCAGTTGTCCAGTGGGCCTGGACATTGTATAAGATACAGAAAAGCTACCCAGAAAAAGCTCGCTCTCTTTCTCTCTCTCTCTCTCTCTCTCTCTCTCTCTCTCTCTCTCTCTCTCTGCCCATTAGTAACCTGCCTGCTGCTACTATGGAGAAAGAGCATCAGTTCCCTGTTTGCTGTTTCCTGCTCTCTGGAAACACAGCAGCACACTCCCAGAGATGAACTGTATGTCTGTGAGCTCAGCTTTGGCTCCCAGCGGCCAAGCAGAGGGTTATGTTAGGTCCTGGTTTCTCTAGAGCCAGAAACAATGCCCACTCAGCAGTGCTGAGCCAGGGGACATGAAGGAAAATGTAAGGGGTTGGGGGGAAACACCCTTGGATATTCTTTCAGATACTCAGAAGGAGCAAACATCCTGTCCCAGGACAGAGCTTGAGCGGACTGCCTTCCATGATGGCTTTCTTCTGACCGAGCTAGCCCAGTACCTCCAAGTGACAGCTCCTCCAGCCACCCTGTGAAGAAAAAAAAAAGTCCACCCACTTTCTTCTCTGGGCAATGAGTTTTCTGTATATTTCTGTATAGACTGTCAGGCAGGTGTCACTTCCAACTTGTTCTAGATTCATTTCCAAGGTCTTAGTGGCACATTCATTTTTATGCTCATAGGTGACCGCTTTTTACTCTCTCGCTGGACTCTGTCATACTTGGACACCTGGAGGTCCAGGCATGCAACATGTGGGTGAGGGGAGCCTTGTGGGTGATGGCTGTGGGCAATGTGGAGGTATCAAGGGGGTCCCAGATCAAGCTGTAGGTTGACTGTGGTCTGAATGAACCAATACTCCTTCACACCAGGGGACAGTTAAAGTATGAAAAGGTGGGTCAGAGTTGACCGATCTTCTAAAAAGACAGCAACATGGATATTTGCACAAGATCTTCTGATTTATAAATATTCACTCAAATATTTTTTGAGCACTCAGCCAGATAAAGCACATCATGGTCCGTGTGTGGCCAAGAGCTGCAGGTGGCTTTGTTTTGTGGCTGCTCTTGTATGCATGATGAATTAGTCATCTGAGGGGTGGTATGTATAGTGGTTTAAGTGAGAATGTCCCCCATAACCTCCAGCATATGAAACCGTGGTCCCTGGTTGGAAGAGCTGTTTGGGATGGCTGAGGAAGTGTGGCACTGGAGGAGGGTTTTGAGAGAAAAAACAAAACAACAGAACAAAAACCTCACAATCTCTAGTTTGTTCACTTTGCATCCTGCTTCAGCTCACCGTGTGAGCTCTCGTCTCCCTCCATCCAGCAGTTTCGGCTGCCATGCTTGACACCTGCTCATCATGGTGATGGATTCTTCCCCCTCTGGAACAGTAAGCCCTAATAAGCCCTTCCTTCTAGAAGTTGCTTCCATCAAGGTGTTTTATCACAGCAACAGAAAAAACAATGTGCACCAGTGCAGAGGCCAGTGGGCCCAGTGAGCCACAGATGAGCTGTTTTGAGAGCCACTGTGAGCCAAGGGTCCTGGTGACTTCCAAAAGGACAGCTTGAGGAGAGGGAAATGGGTACTGTTCTTGGCTCTGCCTTCAGTGTGGTCTCTTGATGCTGAAGACCAGCGAGCCTTCCTGTGTGTTGTAGCCCCACTGAGACTCGGGGGCTGGAACCACTGCTCCTACTGGGCTATGGTCCAAGAAGATGTTGCAGAGACAAAGAGAGCTGGCTGGGGGCTATGGTTACCCCAGGAGGGACACTGGAGAGGGAGTGTTACTTGAGGCAGGACTGAGTACTGGGGCCACTGCACTTAGAGCTTTCAGGCCTTAACCTGAAGTGCCCTGCTGGGTTCACAGCAGGACACATTTGGTCTCCCTTCCCCTTCTGAACATGCTCTTGGGTAGTCCTTTTTCTTAGAGAGTAAATCCAGAGGCTTTTAAAGAGAGCCAGTGGTGGGGCCCAGCTATCTACCTGGAGTGCAGGGAAGAAAGAGACTTGGTCCTCTTGAGTCTGGTCAGCATGGCAGAACTGAGGGCACCCCAGATTTGTAACCCAGCAGAGGATCAGACTTAAGGCTCAGTCAGGGCATGGGGAATTTAAGACCTTAAGGTGAAACCTTAAAGAGCTCTCCCTGGCAGCAGTAGCCAAGGAGAGCTTCATGGAGGGCTTCATGGAGGAGGTATTCCTGGAAACATTCCCCAAACACAAGGGTGTAGTTCAAAGAGGCAGAGGCAAGCAAGAATACAGAAGCAGAGTGAGGGAGAGCAAAGATGGCCACAAGGTTCAGCAATAAATGAGGGCTTGCTGTGTGCCTGGGTGTGCTGTGTACCTGGGTGTGCCTATTACCTGGGTGTCCTATTACCTGGGTGTGCTGAGCCCCTCTCTTGTGCATCATTGTGCTTCATCTTTGTGGCTCCTTATGAGGTAAATTTTCATCAGCATGGTTTAGAGACAACCAGGCAGGCTAGGGATAGCCCAGAGTTATGCAGTAGGCATTGAGCTAGCCAGTGGTACAGTCAGCTCCCATACCCTTTATGTCTCCCATCTCGAGAGCAGAGGTGGTAAGGAAACCGCCTGAATCCAACCCAGAGTGTGGTTCACTTGGCTGGCTAGTGACCCTGTGCAGCTTGGTCACTTGTGCCTGACCTTCATGTCCCCCGGCACCTGTAGGGCACAGTGTTCAACAAGTGTTCAGGGTTCCTTAGTGATAATACATTGTCTTGAGGAGGCTCTGGAACATTATAGGAAGAAGTCAAGCTGTGGATTGAGAGGAAGATATTGGACAAGAGGATCCCAGCATTCTGTGTTCGACATTCTAGGAGCTGGAGGGGACTGGGCAGAACTGGATCTCAGTGGCCATGGGCAGGAGAACTAAGGAAGCTAGTCCCAAAGCCCACGCTAGGGAGTGTGGGAGGCCTGGACTTGGGATGGAGACAGATAGAATATACAGCAGCACATCAAAGATCTTGCCATCTTGTCAAGGCAAGATAAAGACCCATAAATATTTCAAGAACAGTCAGGGGCTGAGTAACAGGATCAGGGAGGATAAGAAGGTGTCAGAGGCATCGTGACAATGCTTTGAGCCAAGGGAGGTGGTCAATGTCAGATGCAAGTGGAGGCCCTTGTGGTCCTCGAGAATTTGAAGGGAAGACAGACCTGTGTGTACAGTAGGAATATCCAGAAATAATACAGGGACTGTCCCTACAAAGCCTGCCTGAGTGCAGTCCCCTGCCCCAGTTGTCCTGGACTCAGCTGCTACTCTGATGTTCTCTCTTGAGAAACACACTTGGAGGCCTGAACTGGAAGGAGGATGCCATGACAGATCACCTAGCACCTCTCCTAGCTCCACCCCACCTAAACCTTCCAGGACTGATGGCAGCTGCATAGACCAGCTACCTTTGGAGGCCACAGCACAGGTCCTGCCTTCTGCTGCCTGTGCCCTGCCTTCTCATGGGAGCCATCCCTGCTCCCAGTCTGAGCTAACACTGCTCTCAGGATGGAGCAGTGAGCAAAAGGGTCTCTGTCCAGGGTTGGCTCGCATAGTAGACCTACATGGAGGATGATCTCAGAGTAGGGCTACATGTAGGGTGATCACATAGTAGGGCTACATGGAGGATGATCACAGAGTAGGGCTACATGGAGGATGACTTAAAGTAGTCTCCTATAGAATGCTCCCCATCCTCTCATTCCCACTAGGTGCCAATGATGGTAACCCAGCTCTACACTTGGGAGGGGGATGTCACAAAGGCTGGCCATCAGCAGGAGATGGGGAGCTGATTCCGATCGGTGAATTGTGAGTGTCTAGGCTAACTGTAGCAAAAGGCATCTGCACCCTCCCACAAGTGGTTTCACCTGCAGGTTTTGAGCCCTTCATCCACGCAGGATGAGGCTGCATTCTCATAGTGCCACAGGAGTCATGCATCCTGGATTTTAGGAACAAGCACAGTATGAAGGTAATAGGGTTCCCCCCAGGAGATACTCACCTCAGCTCATTGAGGTCCTACTCTGTGCAAGCTCTCCCTGCGCATCGCATAGACCCTAAGAGAAGTGCTTACATCTTGTGACTACCTAGCCAAAGGTCAGGATGGAGTGCCCAGCCATTCCACTCTGCCAGGGGGTCCAGGATATCTGAGTAGGTGGCAGTGATAGTTCAGCTTCTCTGATCTTGGGTAGTCTAAGGGTAGTCCTCTGCCACTAGCAGCAACCTCCCCTGAGAGCTGGCTAGAAACATAGACTCCCACAAGACATGCCAGTACATGTCCATAATCCCAACATTTGGGCGACAGAGGCAAGAGGATTGGAAGTTCAAAACCAGCCTAGGGTATGTAGTGAGTCTGTTTCAGGGAAAAAAACAGCCTCAGAATTTGCACTCTATCTCTACTGAGTCAGGATCTTATAACAAGATGGTGGGGACTCTGTGCCCATTGAGTTTGGGGTGGGGAGCACCATACCTGTCTGCTAGGCTTCTTCTCCTTTGGTCCTGCCCACCCCCAGAAATGCATCAAGATGGGCAAGTGCAACAAACGTTCTAGAAGCAGAAATACTACTTCAAGTGCACGGTACACGCAAGTGCTCCACATTCTTTGATTCTGCGATCGTGGCACCAGGCATTTGTTTTATAACAGACCAGCAATTTTGAATCACACCCTATCCAGCGTTAGGGTAATGAAGGGTTAAAGTGGGGTTGGTAAAGCAGAGGGAGTCCCCATTCAGAGGATGATGGATGTCCTACCTCCTGCTGCAGTAAATGTCACTGGTATTGAAGTCCCACCTCCACTGCTATGTTTCTGAAGTTTCCCACTTCACAGGGGTTGGGAACCTGCAGTTTCTGTTCGCACAGGCCTCCACTGAACCGTCCTGTGTGTCTCTGGCACACATGAATATATTGAGTCATCAGGCCGGCACTGACTGTAGCAACCAGACAATGGGAATGAAAGAATTGATTGCCTGGGAAATCGTATTTTCTACAGTCATCTGTGAGGGGTTAGAGAACAGACCAGATGAGATGGCCTGGCAGGGAAAAGGTTCCCATAGCTTCCTCTGGACAACTCTGGGCATCTTCTCTCCCAGGCAGCCCAGCCTCTCTCTTCCCACAGGCTTTACATATATCACACTGGCCTGGGTCTGCCTGGCAAGTCACAAAGGAGAACTATCATCCTAACTGTGTATTCTGGGTGAAGCTATTCTAGCTGGCTCTGTGTGGTAGAGGATCTTGGGAACCAATGACAATAGCCAGCACGTGTGTTAACAGGGTCACTGGGAACAAACTGTGGGTAGGGAATACAAGGGCATTGTGCTCTGTGTTACCAGGCCTCCTAGGAAGTGGTGCAGGCCAAGCTAGGATAAAGTCTTGGGTAGATGTGATGATTGTTAGTAACAAAAATAGACCAGTGTGTCCTTGTTGGGTCCCCTGTCTTCAAAGCTCAGATATTACCCTGAAGCACAGTTGACATCCTTCTGGGATCAAGCACAGACTGGAGAGCACCAACTTCTGAGCCCTCCCCATTCACTTCTAGGGTCCCTTGCAGCTTCCCTGGCTTCCCTTGCAGCTTGCTTGGGATCCAAGGGGAGCTAAGTCCTTCATTGTTGCTCAAGTCAAAAACTGAGCCAGGAAAGTGGACTTTGAGATCTTTGTAGCTTCTTGTGTGAGGTTCAGCAACTCTGCTTGGATGGATTAGATGCTGAAGGGGTTAGGGAATGAGCTTAAGGAAGTTAGGGGGCTAAAATGATGGATTTCCCAGGGCTGGAATGACAGGTTTCCCAGCAGTCAAGCCTCCTGACCTGCAGGTCACCTAGCTCATCCCTGAAGGGGAGGGGAGGAGGGCTACCTCTAATGCCTGTCTGTTCTTAAAAGGATTGGCTAAATTTATAGGACCTAATGCCTTTTGTCTCTGAGCAGGTGGTGGGTGGAAGGATAATGAAGGGTGGAGACTCTATCTTATTGTTTCTAGGCCCATAGGGTGCCCTGTGATGGGAGTGTTAACTTTTCCTCTAGACCTGTAGCCTGTGAGCCTCTGGCTCAGAGCCAGGTAGGACCAGAAAGAGGAGGAAAGATAGGTACCTGCTTGCTTTGTGCTGGTTTTCTGTGGAAGCTGCAGACAGGTTGGGCAAGGCAAGAGGTTGGGTTGTGAGAGTCTGAAGGAGGGGACTGGCAGTGTAGGGAGGACATCTTTACATTAGAGGATGGGTATTTTCACATCTCTAATATTAAGCAGTCAGGTACTTAGGCTGTCGCTGCAGCATGAGTATGGCCCAGTTGGAATGTGGTCTCAGCACACAGGCATGGCTGCCTCTTCTCCCAGACAGACATAGGTGTGCCCTTCATTCTTTCTGGGAATCGCAAGGGCCCCTAACCCCTACTTCATGCTATGTCAGCTTCAGCCCATCCTTGCCTGCAGCCTTAGGGTAACCCTCTTCCTTTTGCTGCCTTTACAGCAAAATGCAGCTTCAGAGCCTTTTCTCCTACTGGCTTTTTGGTCCCCTCCTCATCCATCACCTGGTAGGCAATAGGGTAGGACAAGGTTCCAGGGACTCACTGCAGAGACCAGCTCCTGGGATGGGCATCTCTTCATGTTCTGTGCCTGAGTGACTGAGTTGGGTGCCCTTGGTTCTCTTCCATGCCCTCTTCTTTTTCCTTCTTGCCCTGTCCTGGGCTTCTTGTTCACTTTGACTTTCTGTGAAGAGTAGAACCCTCCTCCTCTGTGGCTCCCAGCTCAGCCTGCTACCCAGCTACATAAGGTGTTTCCATCTCCCCTCACTGTGACTTAGAAGCTGAATTAGGAGTGAAATTGTATGACTCCACATGAACAAAGTACCAAGAGTAAATAAGTCATAGAGCCAGAAGGAAGGTAAGGTTAACCAGGGCCTAGGCCTGGGCCCGGGTCTGGGCCTGGGGAATGAAGGAGTAGTATGCAGTGGATGAAAGACTTCAGTTTGGGCTAATGAAAAGTTTCAGAAATGGAAATGGGTAGTAGTCATAGTTATGTAACATTGTGGCCATACTTAAAGCTATTGAGTTGTTTATTTGAAAAAAAATTCATTATTTTAAACACAGTGGACAAATAGTTGATGGCTAGGGTATAGGAGATTGTAGCCTGAGAGAAGGGAGAAGGACCTGCCTGGCATCTGCCTGGGATTTTGTTGCCTTGGGGGTGAGTTTCTCAGGAGTGACTTCGGTAGAAGACAAGGATAATATCTCTGTAAACTGTGTTCCCAAGAAAGGAGGACAAGACAGGATGCAAGGGAGGGCTACTGCAGGTCTTCTCACTACTGTAAGCAACTGGGGCCCAATCTGCTCAGGTCCACTGAGTGATCACAAAGCTGCCACAGGCAGGTGGCACCTGATGTCAGGTGCTGTCTGCTGTGCCTGGAGCAGATTGGACTGTTGTCCACCTGGAATAGCAGTGGATAAAAGAACATGTAGATAAATAGTTGTCCAGTCGAGGGGCCATGGAATCGTCCTTTTTCCTCCTCTGAGTACTAAAATATTGCAGGATCCAGTTGAATCATGATTCTTTGCCTTACCTCAGTGAGCCATGGTAGGATCATCGCCATGTCCGCTTTCCCCACAGGACATATGTCCATGAGACTCATGTGCCTAGAGAGCCCAGTAGAAGGAGCCATAGGCTGCCACAGCAGGCTAACCCTACTCTCCATTCTGGATACTCCATGTCAAGTTCATGCAAAGGCCCAGTTTTGCGTGTGGCTAGAAGCTCTGGCTAAGATCTGAGGTCTTCAAGGAGTAATGGACACAGCATTAGGTACGGACTATGTCAGCAAGTGTCTTTGCCGCAGTGTCCTCTGGATGTCTGCTCTTCATTGCCCTTCAGCTCAGGTCACCTGCACAGGGCCAGGCCCTGAACTTGAGCACATCATCCTCCCCAGGCTGTACCCAGGCAGGGAGTAAAACACACATTGACACATATCACGCCTAGAATCAACTGCTCAATGGAACGCTAGTATAGAAAACTGAGACATATCCTGAGGACCCACACAAGCTACTTGCACGTAAGAGAAAGAGGGGCAGGTTATGGGGGTATAGACAGTCACACCAATCCCTGTGAACATGGGTATGTTACTTAGCCTCTCTGAGACCATCTTTTCCTTTCTCAGTAGTCTGATGATGTGAACTTCATAAATATTAGGAAAATGACATGCATGGAGAGGGGGCATCTATGCTGAAAAGGCTGATTCAGCCTATGACACAGGTGCATTAAACATTCACATTTCTATTATTAGGAATCTCATAGTCATGGTTGAAGTCATGGCTGGGTGATCCCTTTGCCTGCTAGATCACCATTAATCGGGAAGTTGGCAAGACCCCAGGAGGTGTCTAGGTCTCTGCTGTAGAATTCCATAAGTGGAAGAGGGTCTAGGTTTGGAAAGTAGGGACTGAAAAAGTGCCAGCAGCAGGAAAGCACCCTCCCCACACCCCCATACCCTCACCTCCACCCCTGCTGCAGCCACTACCATCTTTCTACTGCTGTGTGTAAAATTACTGCCCCCTTTGGGTCTTGCAGCAGCACCTTCTGTTATCCCACAGTTCTGTAAGTCAGAAGCCTGCCGCCCAGCCGGTCTCGCTCTCCAGTCCACACTCATGGTCTCTGTACTACCGCTGAACACTCCACTACTTCTTGGTTATTAGCAAACGCTGGTGATCCAGAAGAGTGCTCCCACTGAGTGCTCAGAGCCCCGCCTCTCCTACCCTGAGCATCTTCACATGGCCTGTGAGGCGCCTGCCTCTGCTCTTCAGACCTGCTTTCTCATTTTGCAAAGGGACTGATCTGGAGAAAGTCCACGTAGTTGTGTTGATGAAATGTGCTGATTGCTCAAGTTGCATGCGTCTTTCCTTTGGAGGTGGTGGTCACAGGTCCCCAGGTGATAAAAGAGACATAAGACAAGCTTTAACACCCTTTACCATCAAGCCTGGAGGCCCCCTGTCCATGGAAGGAAGGGCTGGGGACCCTGGAAGGGAGGAGGTTTCTGGCTTTTCAGATATGGATGAAGTGTGACTGTTGGGGGACAGAGGGCAGTGGTGGGTTTGCGTTCTTAGAGACCAGGGTGACAATTTTGTTGGAAGACTCTAGAGCTAATCCCAAGTACAAGAGGTCATGTCTGTCAGGCTGAACTAAAGAGTGGGCCAGAGGGCTGCTGGGATGCTCACACTCTTCTGGAGAGCAGCACCTGTGACCCAGCTACAGTCACATGGTAACCCACCAAGTTCTATCATTCTGTCAGTAAAAGGCAACCTCTTCCCCCCACTCCCGTTCCTATAGACTAATGTAGCACATGTCCACAGCAAGGTTATAGAACTCTGCTGATAACCTGAGACCTACAGACCACAACTATATATGTGACAGTCTGGTGGCCAGAGGGAAAGAGACTCCACAGGAGGCATTTCTTAGAGAGATTGTCCCTCTTAAAGGGTGTTTTTATCTGGGATGTCCAATTCTAGGATCGGGGAGGGGGACCTTCTATTTTGCTCTGTGTGGATTTAATGTCAGGATTTTAAGTCAAGCTAGACAGTAGGGCTTGGGTGCTGGTCTAGATTTATCATCCGTTCTCCCAGGCAGTGAGCGCTAACCCAGGCACCACACAAGTTAGCGTGCTAGGCAATTAGATAAGTTACCTGTTCCTCCTCCGGCCTCAGTTTCCCTCTCATCATAGTGGGAACTCAGCATATTTTTTATGCTAAAGACCAGCCGATATTTCACTAATGTTTCTGGCGATTGGGAGACCAGATTGCTTCTAAGAGGGAAGAGTATTTCTCTAGTGGGGCATCGTCCTGTCTCCAGCAGCATCTCACAGAGGCTGTCTGTCTGTCCTCTTCCCCAGCAGCCGCCCTGGTCCCTGAGCCGGAGGAATGGAGAACTCCTCCGCAGCATCGGCCTCCTCTGAGGCGGGAAGCAGCCGCTCCCAGGAGATCGAGGAGCTGGAACGTTTCATTGACAGCTACGTGCTGGAGTACCAGGTGCAGGGGCTGCTGACCGACAAGACAGAGGGTGACGTCGAGAGCCAGAGGACACAGTCCCATATCTCCCAGGTGAACACTGGCCCAGGCCTAGGGGCTTAGCGAACTCAAAGATGCGATACTAGGGACCTTAATTCTGACTATGTGTTAACCATTTCTCCTCATGCTGCTGCGGTGTAGTGATCTCACCTGACACAGCATCCAGCATCCTGGAAGAGGGGTTTAGAGATCCATCCAGGAAGCCTTTACCTCTGCTGAGTACCCTTGACCTTTGAACCCATCCCTGGGACCCAACCAGATCACTGTCTCTCAGCATTGATTAGCTACTACCATTTGCCGAGTACTATTCTGTGTTTTCTGCAAGCTTCTTCTCTAGAGCAGCTCTGGAGATCATGGTGGGAGCTACCCACCATGCATGTGTCTTTGGAGAACTGTGGCTTGTGACTTTCTCTGACTTCAACTGCAGACAGTTGCCAGGAGCCTAAGAAATGAGTCTTCTGTATTGCTCTACGGGATGCTGTGTGCCTATGCACATAGACACGTGAGGCATTCGGAGAAGAATCTCAGGGTCAGCCTGTCTCAGCTTGGCCTTGCAGGGGAGGTGATCTTACCTGGAAAACTGTGGGCTGCAATGGCTTTAGCAACCTGTCATCACATAACATCTTTGCTCAACACAGTACATCCCCAGTAGATTCTTCTGAGAGTTGCTTCCAAATTTGGTTCTAAGATGCCTGTTTGATCATGGGTGAAGCTTCCAATATCAGGCGCTGTTTTCTTCTCTCTTTTCTTTCTTGAAGACAGGGTTTTTCTGTGTAGCCTTGACTGTCTTGGAACTTACTCTGTAGATCAGGTTGGCCTAGAACTCACAGAGATACGCCTGCCTCTGCCTCCCCAGTGTTCAAATTAAAGGCATGCGCTACCACTGACCAGAGAGGCCCATTTGTCTTTTCTGTCAAATGATATAAACCTGCTGCCTCAGGGAAGCTGGAATGTCAAGGAAGACAAGGACAGGTGCTGCCAAATGCAGAGGCAAGGAAGGGTCTTCTCTCCTGTCCAGGGTCAGCATACCAGGGGCACCTCTTAGAGCATTCCCCTTCCAGCCTGGATATTCAAGTAAAGGATAAGCTACTTGGGATCCCTGCCTTAGGAAAAAGCCAAATGTAACCACCTAGCTCACTGCCCAGTAAGGAGAAAAATCTAGTCTTTTAGTGTCTTAGTCAGGGTTTGTATTCCTACACAAAACATCTTGCCCAAGAAGCAGGTTGGGGAGGAAAGGGTTTATTCAGCTTACACTTCCACATTGTTCTTCATCACCAAAGGAAGTCAGGACAGGAACTCACACAGGGCAGGAGCTTGGAGGCAGGAGTGGACGCAGAAGCCATGGGGGATGCTACTTACTGCCCTGCTTCCCCTGGCTTGCTCAGCTTGCTTTCTTATAGAACCTAAGACTACTAGCCCAGGGATGGCACCACCTACAATGGGCCTTCCCGCCCTTGATCACTAATTGAGAAAATGCCTTATATCTGGATCTCATGGAGACACTTCTTCAAGTCATGGAGGCATTTCCTCAAGGGAGGCTCTTTTCTCTGTGACAATTCCAGCTTGTGTCAAGTACACACACACACACACACACACACACACACACACACACACACACACACACAAAACAGCCAGTAGAATGAAGCCCAGACTAGGAGTCAGCCTGGGACATTTGGATTTTTTTTTCCTTCAAATTTTTCTCCTTCCTCTCCTTTTACAAATGTATTTATATATTTTATGTATATGAGTACACTGTAGACACACCAGAAGAGGACATCAGACACTGTCTTGGAACTTACTGTCTTGTTATTACAGATGGTTGTGAGCCACAACCTGGGAATAGAACTCAGGACTTCTGGAAGAGCAGTCAGTGCTCTTAACCTCTGAGCCATCTCTCCAGCCCAGCCCGGGACATCCTTAAGTAGCAGGAGTCCCCTACCCCATCCCATTGGATGCTGAGGGCAGAAGAGAGTCCCCTGCAATTTTCCTCAGTGTCCTTGATGTTCTAAAGCCACAATTGTGTGAGCTCATAAGCACCTGTCCCCTGAGGGAGCTGGGAGATCTTGGTATTGGGAATGAGTCAAAGCCCCACCTTCGTGAAACTTCTACTCCAGTGCTGCGACCATCTCAGCTAGGAAGGCTAGCACAAGCCACTGAGGAGTCAGCGGCCAGGGCTCATTTGTTTATTTTTATTTGTTGAAGCAAAGTTGGAGGGTTTTTGTTTTGGTTAGCTTTTTTGTTTTTGCTTTGTTTTGTTTTGTTTTGTTTTTTATATCAGATGGTTTAGTAGATTTAAGTGCAAGCATTAAGGGAGCCAGAGCATGCACTTAAAGGGACAGAACACACCCAATGCATGGGTGGGGACTTCTCAAGAGAGTTGCTAGTATGAAAAATTAAAGGATGGTCAGGGTGAGGTCAGTAAAACATAGAGAAGGGGATCGGAGAGTGGTAAGGAGCTTCCATACCAAAGGTGGGCCCAGAAGGAGAGCCAAGACCCAAATGTAAGAGAAAGAGGCTCATGTTGAGCTTGAGAAGGGAACCATGTGTACAGGAGATGCGGGGCTGAGCCTGGGTCAGGGACCATGGATAAGAAGAGAGAGAAGGCAGAGCCAGGAGAGCTAGCTGGAAGGAAGCCAGAGCAGATGAGATGCCAGAATCCTAGGAGAAGAAGGGTTTAGGAAGTGGGGGAGGGGTGGGTAACTTTAGGGACTGGACATGGAAGAGGACAACATCCCTGATGGAGCAACTGAGTCACTAGTGGAGAGGTCTCAGCAGAGAGATGGATAGATGGATAAGGGCAGCAGCAGGAGACAAGCCAGGCTTGTTCTTGCCTCAGGGAGCTCAACCGAAGGGGATGGTAATGTGGAGGCACTGGAGAGATGAGGACCAAAGGAGCGTAGCTGGGATAGTTATAAGGTCCAGGGAATGGTCCAGGGTGAGCGGAGTGAGCAGAGAGCACTGGATCTGCCTACCTCCCAGTGTAGACCCTGCCACCACATGTGCTCATGACATCTGCCACATTGCTGTGGGGGACTTTGGTAACTTCCACCACAAGGCTGCAGCAGAGCTAGGAAGATGGTCTCAGCCAAGGTTGAAATACAGAGGAGGGAAAGCAGAAGGAAGACCAGGGAATGAGGATGAGGATATAATCAGATCCCCAGGCAAGGGAGGGTGGAGTAGGCACCAAGGCAGGTAATAAATGCGCTAATGCAGGGGTTCTAGTACTAGAGACCCCCTTCAGTGTCAAATATCCTTTTCAGAGGGGTCTCCTATGACCATCAGAAAACATATATTTACATTATGACTCATAACAATAGCAAAATTACAGTTATGAAGTAGCAAGAGAAATCATTTTATGGTTGGGGGGGTCAGCACAGTGGGAGGAGCTGTATTAAAGGGTCTGAGCATCAGGAAGGTTGAGAACCACTGCTCTAATGGATTGGAGGCCCTAGGGACTGAAGCTTTGCTGGGGTTCTGATACTAGGGAGAGTGCTCTGGAAGTCCCAAAGAGGTGTCTGGGAGTAAAATATTTGAAGTCCAAGATGGAGGGGTGCAAGAATTGAGAGGAAAGTGATGAAGTAAGGCCAGGGGTGGGGTGGGGTGAGGGAGAAGCCAACACAGAGGTCTACATCTCAGGATGCTGAGACAGACTCTAAGATCTCCAAATGCTCATGAAAAGACGTGTGTGTGTGTGTGTGTGTGTGTGTGTGTGTGTGTGTGTGTGTGTCTGCCATCCAGGAGGAATACAGTAGTGTGACAATGGGGAGTGACCTGCCGATCTGTAAAGGACTTCAAGATGGCAGGAGTGTGTCTGAGGGCATGAATTGATTTGTACTGTTTCATTTCTTATTTTAAACCACTCTGTTGCAGAATTAGCAATATCGTGACCTGGACAAGAAAGAGGAAGTGGGAAGCCTGAATCAGAAAATTCCCAAGGAAATTTAAACCATTCGGGTTGTCTGGGGGCAATTCCTTAGTTACCATCACTTCATTGTGATGAACTGCCTGACGTCAGACACTTACGAGAAGGCTCAGTGGGAGAGTGCTTGCCACACACTTGTAAGGACCTGAGCTTAATCCTGAGAAGCAGTGTAAAGATGGACGTGGTAGCACAGATCTGTAATCCTGGTACTTTTCCAGCTGTGTGAGAGGGGAGAGAAGAGAATCTGTGGAGCTCATGGGCGGGTCAGCCTAGTGTACACAGTGGCTAGCGAGAAAAGAGAAAGCTGAGGGTAAACACTTGAGGCTAACCTCTGATAACCTCGTATGTGCACATGAATGCGGGGTGCGCGCGCACTTGCACACACACACACACACACACACACACACACACACGCACTCACTACCTCCACAGAAGTGTGTCCACACTCACACATGTGAATATGTGCACACACACATACAGAGAGAGAGAGAGAACATTTAATTTTGTTTTTTAATCTAGAAGAAAAATTTATCTCATAGTTTCAGAGATCTTGCCCCTTGCCCCCTTGAGGGCAGGGTAGGGAAGAACAGAGAGCAGTTCACATTGTGAGGGGCAGGAGTAGAGTAGTAACAGAAAATGCCAGGGCAAGATACACACACACACACACACACACACACACACACACACACACACACACATTATGCACCCCGCCACCACCACACCTTCCTCCAACAGGCCCACACTGCTGCCACCTCCCAGTAGTCTGTGCGGAATCTGACTCCATCTGTGGACTCAGCTGTTCATTTAATCAGTGTTCTCATGATCTGTCTCTAGAAATGTCCTTACAGACACACCTGGATGTCAGACTCTTCTGCCTGTTTCTAAATCAAATCGATTAGGGAAGAAATGCTATACCTGGAAACATCCTGAGCTGGTATTCTTAGACTAACACCTCAAGCTCTGAGGAACAAACAGAGTGGGGGAGGGGCAGGCAGACAGACAGACAGATGGACAGGTGGATGGATGGGCAGATGGATAGATGGACAGAGGGAAGGGGGTCTAAGCAGATAGTAGACCATCCACAGGCTAGCTCTGCACTTCTTCCTGCTGGTAGCTCAGGCAGACCTCATTCAGACTTGGACGCCTGGATCTGGGATAGATCAGGCTAGCCAGGCCTCTGGAGGGACTTTAGATGGATGTTTATGGTTAACAGTCTGGGAAAACTGCCACTCGTGACATTAGAGTGCATTCCTTAAACTTTCTGCATGCTCCGAGGTTTTGGTGGGAGTACACAAGCACCTGGCCTGACTGCAGACCATCTGTCTGTATGCTACAGAGGAAGAGGGACTTTCCCTGAGCGCCTCTCCCTGTATCCATAACCCCCACCTCCCTAGAAGAGAGACAGTGGTGGCCAACTCTACTCAGGACCAAGACTAGACCCATCTTCCAGAGACATTTTATAAAAAATCGCTATTGACACAGCTTTGTAGGAAATAGTTCTGCTAATCCACTTTTTAAATTTAATCTGATGACTGTTTAAAATGGAATTTTAAAAATACAGACATGCAAAGAATGTCTCTGTCTGCCTGTCTGTGGTGTTGTTTTGATATTTTTGAGAGAGAAAACTGTTAAGGTTCTTGGAAACCTTGAGAAAGTTTGAGGAAGTGGAGAATAGTGTTCTTCTATTGGTGCTGGGTATTTTTAGAATCTGAGCAATGGCAGTGGACACTGAGGAAGAAAATGCCTCATAATGCTTACACATGTGTATCCCTTCCTTATTCCAGAAACACCAGAAAGATGTGGGGGGAAATGGGTAGGTTGGTAGATGGATACATAGATGGATCAGTAAGTAGGCAGATGATAGATAGATAGATAGATAGACAGACAGACAGACAGACAGACAGGTAGGTAGGTAGATGATAGACAGCTATAGATAGATGACAGGTAGATATGATAGATAGATAATAGACAGATATAGATTGATAGATGACAGATAGATGTGATAGATAGATAGATAGACAGACAGACAGACAGGCAGACAGACAGACAGATGACAGACAGGTAATTAGGCAGTTTTCAATGCTGTGACAGAATTCCTAGACTTACTTTTCTGTCATATGTTTCGGTTGTGATCAGCTGCCTCACTGTTTCTGGTGTGTAGTTGAGGCAGAACAACCTAGCAGAGAACATGGTGAAAGAAAACTACACACTTCGTGGCAGATAGGAGAAAGAGAGAGACAGAGGAAGAGGCTAGAGACAAAATACACCCTTCAAAGACATAGCCCCATTTCCTTCAATCAGGTCCTTCCTTCCACTTATCCATTTAAGTGTGGATGGTTCCACTGATTTGATCAGCACCTACACTTACTTCTCCAAAGCCTCACCTTTGAGATTACAGTGGAGACCAAGCCTTCAACCATGAGGCTTTGGAGGCTATCCAAACCACAATATATGAAGGGTAGGTAGATAATTTGATTACTAAATAAATAGATGGATGATGGATGGATGGATGGATGGATGGATGGATGGATGGATGGACAGACAAATAAATGGATAGATGATAACTTCCCTTCCCTTAGATGATGTGATAGTTGGTGTTGTCAACTTGAGAGTCTAGAATCACTTGAGAGATAGGCATCTATTTATAGGCATCTATTTATATCCTATGAGGGATGTGGGAAATGAAAGATATGGAAAAGCCCATCTTGCTTGTGGGCAGGACCATCCCCTGGGCAAGAGATCCTAAACTGGACAAAGTAGAGAGAACGAGCAGAGCAGTAACATAAGTTCATTGCTCTCTGTTCTCTGCCATGGTGTGATAGGACCAGCTGCTTCACACCAGTCACCTGACCTCTCCATTACGACAGACTGTACTCGTGAACTGTAAACCAGAACAGACCCTCTGCTGTGAGATGCTCTTATCAGATTATTTTATCATAGCAGGAAAAAGTAATGGAAGCGAACAAGTAACCATATATGTTTATAGCGTCCCAACCTTCCCTATACCACACTTAAAATCCCACCCGTTGCCAACGTTACACAGCCTTTTCTCTTGCACAAACATGCCATCCACACATGGAGACACACATGCTATACATAAATTGTTAAAAACTGAAGTCTTTTATAAAAGACTGCTTGTTTCCAAATGGATTCTGAGTCCCCAAAGTCACTTCTTAAAAGTTTTCTTTGGGGCTGGAGAGACAGCTCAGAGGTTGAAAGCACGGGCTTCTCTTTCAAAGGACTGGAGTTCAATCCCCACATGGAAGCTCACAAATACCTGTAACTCCAGCCCCAAGGGACACAGTGCCCTCATCCAGCTTCTGCAGGCACCATTCATCCATGTGTACACAAACACACATGCGCACAAATGTTCATATATGTAAGATCTTTTTTTAATAAAAACAAAAAATGTTGTCCTTACTCCATCCTTAGGAGAAGGTCTTGGCTTGCCTGTGGGAAACTGAGCCATAGACTTGGTAAGTGTTCAAACCACCCTACCTCACCCTGGAGGCTCAGCCCATCTCACTTTCTTCTTGTTCCCAGCAGTAATGGACAGAGTGTCAAATGGCTAAGGCATGGAGAGAGAATTAGGACTCAGTTTTACTGAATTAGGACCCTTTGTAGGGAAGGTGAGGATGATGCTGTGGTCGGAAATGCTTGCCACCTCTGATGTTGTTAGGTGATCAAGGTATAACCCATCAGAACAGCGTTCGCAGACAGGAGCACAGAGATGTTTTAAGAAATGTTGATGCTGGGCGGTGGTGGCGCACGCCTTTAATCCCAGCACTTGGGAGGCAGAGGCAGGCGGATTTCTGAGTTCGAGGCCAGCCTGGTCTACAGAGTGAGTTCCAGGACAGCCAGGGCTACACAGAGAAACCCTGTCTCGAAAAACCAAAAAGAAAAAGAAAAAAGAAATGTTGATGACGGGCCCTACACAGGACATTCAGAGAATTGAGGAAGAACCTGAATCTTAACTTATGTGTAGGTCCCTTGTGACTCTGATATTCCACTGGAGTTAATACCTCAGGCATGATGTAGTTGTACAGTGGGGCTATCTTGGACCTACTGATGATACAGAATGATGCAGAGGCTTTTTAATATTTCAAAGCTTAGGCCTTTTGCTTGGGCAGTCTCCCAGCTACTCTAACCTGACTAATACTGGCACTACACCCCACAGCATGGCCGGTTGTACCTCTCTACTCACTCTGGTTCCTCCATTCACCTTCATGTTCTCTTCCTTCTCCCAGTGCCCCTCTCTCTACCCAGAAGATCCACCCTCCACTTCCTGCCATTGGCCGGCAGCTCTTTGTTATAGCCAATCAGATAAAAGTCTAGATTGCAGTAGGCAGGTAAAGAAGAACGAATCCTTACAAAATATGAGACCATTGATGGGTCATAGAAATAACAATACCAAAATCCTGCCAGCATTTAGCTTTCTGAAAGTACAAAATATACAGTGCCCCAACATGACTGTCTCCTTTCTCCAAAGCCAGCTCCTTCCTAGTGGGGTCTCTTGGAAGGGCAGAGTGTATGGAAGTGGCCAGTAGCAGACACATTTACTAAAGACACAGTTTCTAGTCTACTCTTTCAAATGGGTTAAATTGAGAGCTACAGAACCTGAAGACAGTTTCCTGTAATCCAAGAACTCTTTAATAAAGAAACTTGTGCTGATGTGTGGGACGGAACATTAAGTAGCTTCCTGGCTCCTCCTCAGGAGGCTTTCCTCTTTCCCCTCCATGTTCCCTCTGCTGTTCTGCCTCTCTGTACACCTACCCAGCAGTCCGTCATCCCCTTGCTATCCCGTTTCTGTATGTTTTTCTACCTTGGGATCCATTTTCACAACTGTCTCGACTCAGTGGCAGGCCACCCATGACAGGTTTAATGGAATCGAGTTAATAGAAGCAACATGGCTGAGCACGGGAAATTCATCATATGCTGTTTTCTTATTGTTTCTTTCAATGTCATGACCATTTCATGCCTCCATATGCATGTCACACCATAATCAAATAGCAACAGTAAACGTTCCCTTAGATACGATCTGTCCGCAGCCATGCCTCTGGTGAGCTGACTTCCTCGTCCCTTTTGGATGTCCCCTGATAATAAGACTTCCAGAAATAAACCATTTCAAAAATGATACAAAACTCACATTTCCCCCAGCCCATGCACCCAAGGCTTCTTTGAGGCTTGTGCATTCGCTTTGCTGTGTCCTGGCTGCCCAGTGGTTCATGGGAGATGCTGTTTAGCCTTCATTTAGTAGTGAGAACTATTCCACCTGTCTGTTTTCTCCTGGAAATGCATGATGCTTTAGTGCAATGGTTGGTTTGGTTTCTTCTGCACAAATAAGAGTATCTCTTTGGGTAGATGCTGGGCAGTAGAATTAGTTTTAGTGACTCTTCGCAAATTGCTCTCCAAAATGGCTGTTCTGTTCTTCGTACTGCCTCCAGTGTGTTGGCACATCCTGTCATTTTATTGAGTAGTATGTCTTCTAGTGAGACTGAGTACATTTTTTTCCCAAGTACTTTAAAATTTATTTTGGTTTTAAAGCAACAGTTGGAAAAAAACAAAGACAATTGGCAAATATGGGGTGGCGGTATCCACTATCATTTTGTGACAGGGACTAATAGTAATTGTGAACGTTTTTGGTTCACCTTTTACAAAGTTGCTCTGCTAGTATCCATGAATTACCTTGTTTGTTAATTTAGCGTGATCTTTTCCACATTGTTAGATGACGGCTTCTAAGATGAAATGTAGTTATTTAGATCTGTTCTTTTCCGCTGCCTCATGTTGGCAGAAGAGCACAATGTAACTCAAGGTAGCATTTATTCATTCTGGCATGGTTTTAGGCTCAGAAACAACGTGATAAACAGAACCAGCCATGATCTGTGCCTTGCCAGCTCTTGGTTTCTGATAGGAAAGATGAAAAAAAAAAAAACAGAAATAAACCATTTCAAAAATCATACAACACTCACATTTCCCCTGGCCCATGTACCCAAGGCACATGGGGGATAGAAGGCAGGCAGTGGTATGAAGCAAGAAGGGGGAGGAGGCCAGGACTGTTGGAAGGAGGCCTTGGAGGGAAGCTCTGAAGGCCACGGGAGTAAGGTTACTTAGGAAGGAATACTCCATGCAGTGGGAATGACCGAAGCTGAGCTCTGGGTGTAGACTACAGTAAGGCAGAGATTAAAGGGCAGAGGTCGGGTAGTTGCCTAGCAAAAGGAGATCTGTCCAGTGAGGTGGGCATCAGGACCTCCTAAAGGCCTAGAGAGAACTCTTTATCAGTTTGAAACACAGTTTAGTGTCCCAGTTCATGACCTTCATAAAACCTTGTGGGTAATCCTGACTCTCCTAACTTAAGAAACCTTAAATCAGATAGTCTCTCTCTCTCTCTCTCTCTCTCTCTCTCTCTCTCTCTCTCTCTCT
>JANHMN010000013.1:13400127-13410321 GCA_030674055.1 Rhabdomys pumilio
CATTTTCCACCCCCATCCCATCTCCCACCCCCACCTCCACCCCCATCCCCCATTTTCCACCCCCATCTCATCTCCCACACCCACCTGCCACCCACATCTCCTGTCTCCCACCTACTCCCATCTCCTGCCCTGGCCTCCTCTGAGCTGTTTTTGTTCCACTGTTGATCCACTTGGAGTAGGTGAAGGATTGGAACAGGGAATGTGATGAGGTGAGGTTATGGGATGACTGTCTCCCAGTGAGGTCATCTGTGGCTCTTCAGTGCCTAAGCACCTTGTATGCACTGTGAGGTCCAGCTGGCTATGGCCCCTGCTTTGCAAAAGGACTGGTCAGTCTCCTGGGATGAGCAGGTTTCTTCAGAATGAAATCCAAGTGGACATAGAGAAGAAACTGAAATGCTCTCTTGGCTGGTGGAGCAGAGCCACAGGTTCTCTGTGAGGCAGGAACCTGGGCTGGAGGTGATAGTCTGAACATTAGCCCGCCCACTTGGCTGGTACGGCTAGTAGAAACAGCAGCAGTGTTGCTACCACCTGACGTGGCCCCTTCTGATCATCTCAGAAGGAGGAAGTGCAGGAGAGACTGGGGCACACCCACACACAATGAGCAACCGCATGGCCCTATACCTTGGAGCAGGGGTGGAAGGTTCACACTGACTGGAGTGTGGGGAAGGCCAGGCTTGCCTGCACTGTGTTGGGGCACACATGGTGCTGTGAAAACTGCTCAGAGCCAAGACATCATTGTTAGGGTCTGGTGTGAGGCCTTGGATCACACCGATGCCATAGTCCCTTCTTCAAAGGCCTGTCCTCAGCGAGAAGGCCAAGACCCAGGTGGAAATGAACTCTGGGCTCAGATACACATGTCCGTGAGTCAGCGGAGAGTTGGGTGGGCTACACTCAGCCATGGAGGTGATGCCAGGTACCACACTACCCTGCATGAGGAGGCAAGAGTGCCTGGCAACACCTTATGCCAGTGGTGGAAGGCAAGAAGTAGACGTGGGAGACGGGTGACACAGGGCAGAGACCCGGGATGGAAGTCACTCTCTTCCTTTCTTTCTTTCTCTAGCCCAGGTAAGTATTTAGCTGTTGAGCAAGGTCAGGCTGGCTCCAGCCTCCTCTCTGCTTGGTCTGCTATTCTTGGGTTTGACTTTCTTCTATGACCCATGCTATCTCCTGCCGTCTCTATCCCCCACAAGCAGGAGTGACACCCCGTGTCTCATCCCTAGAATCTTGTTTCTCCTCTTGGAGCCGCCATCCTGAGAAGACTGTAGTACAACCAATTTAAACTTATCCCTGACAAATGAATGAGATTCAGACTTTGGTTATTTTATTTGACTTTGACAATTACTGGGGGGTGGGGGGACGCCTAATCTACTTTTCTGTTGGCCTGGCTACCTCCTCAGCAGTGAGGTAGACCTTCTAGTACAGACTTTAGCATTATAATAGATAGCAACAGAGCAAACCTCAACAGAAGACCTCTAGGGAGGGGTTAGAGCCCATCACAAGAAAGCCCCAGGTAGCTGGCCTATGGCTGCCCTGCCTGGTCTTGGAGCTTTGGTGGACAGGGGTGTATCAGCTAGGCATGGGTATCCTCCCTGCATTAGCACACCCAAACTCTTCCTTATTGTACTCAGCTATATAGGCAAACACCCTCACACTAATTCATGTCACTGTCAAACTGTTCCTGGTACCTCATCTACCCCCTCAGCCAAGCAACCCTAAGAAAAGCTGTGCCACTGGCTCCATGTCCTAAGCCCCTATCACAGGGCCTTGTAGGCACTGGGCTCAGTAACAGTGCTGACCCTGCCTGGAACTGGCCCAAGGCTCAGCTATGCAGACAGTCCCAGCAGACCCCTTTCCTTAGACCTCACAGAGTCTGAGCTTTCTGGAGTTAGGTTGCTCTAAACACCCAGTTTACAGTTTCTGCCAAGAGCAAGCTGCCCCTCTGAGTGACACACCTGGGCCACTGGTACCAAGAATGCAGAGGTCATCAGGAGCAGGTGAGGATGGGGCAGGTCTAGTGGACTTGCCAAGGCAAGCATGGCATTGCCTGGGGCCCTGAACCAGAAGCCTGGGGTGGGAGGCACCCATGGGGATCAGCCACGCCATGAGGTGGTCATTTCCCTACAGCAGGCAATGCTCTCATTCTTTGGTTATTACAACTAATTCCAAACGATATCTTACCCTCTCTAGATGCTTTCAGGCAAGTCAGGAGTAGCCTGCATCCTATGAAGTGGGAAGAAGGGAGTCTAGATCAAAAAAAATGAGCCAACCAACTGCCAGAAACTGGGATTCAACCATATCTGGCAGTTTGCCACCCTGCCTCTTCTTTCCAAGAGTTCGATACCACTAGTCATTCGGTGACAATGATGAGACATGTCCTGGCTGTCACTGCAGTGGGGAAACACATGGTAACAGCTGAAGGGACAGCTCCTGAAAAGAGAGACCAGTGGCAGCGCATTCAGAGACCTTGGCTATGTGCAGCCTGGAAGGGGTCTGCTCCATCTGCTCTCAAGTGCCAAGGGAAGGGAATGAGAATATAAAAAGCAACAGAGCTTCTGTTTAGACCTTGAGATGAACTTCCCAAAGATTTGGTGGCCCCTGGCAGTTGGCTCTGATGACAATGGAGTCATTGCTGGGAACCTGATCCGCATACCTTCTTATCAGATAGTTGACAATTCCTGACACCCTGGGAAATCTGGGGGAGTGTGAGAAATGATGTCAGGCTATGGCTGATGTCCCATAATCCCATTTTTTTCTGGAATGATGGGTGTGGTGTAGGACATCCCAATATGAGCAGGAAAGAGCCCTGCCCTGAGGTGACCCTGTTCTATTTACCTCCTCCACCAATAAGACGTCGGCATAGGTCTGGGTTTCTGTGCCAAGCTGCAAGCTGGTTCAACCCTGACAGACTCAGAGGATGGCAGATGGCAGCTAGGAGGACATCAGACACTCCAGTCCCCCTGGCCCTGACAAAGGACAGACACAACCCTCTTCTTATCTGGCTGATATCCAGCAATGGCAGGATGTGTTTGTTAAGGAGTTGTTAGTACGCTTGATACCTAAGTAAAAGCATCTGGTCCTTAAAGGTGTCTGTGTAGTAAGGAGAAATCCTCTCCATGTTTGCATCCTGCTCTCTGTGGAGTTGGTACTTACTGAGCAATACTGTATGCTTGGCCAACATAGAGCTGCTGGAGCCTTCTGTGTCATCACCTGCTTGTAAAGAGTCATTAATCCAAAGTGGACTCAAGATGTGTACCTGAATTGCCCTCAACAGACATGACCCAGGAACTATCTATAGTCATTCTAAAGAATGGCCCTGTCAGTCTCTGGGAAGGACATGAGAATTGATCCCTTCCCTTGGGAACAAGTAAAGTGCCCCAGTAGATGGAAAGGGGGAAAGGGGGAAAGGGGGAGGGGAAAGGGGAAAATTGGGAAAGGTGAAGGGAATATTAGCAAAAATGAAGTTGGGCATTGTACTGGAGTGCTGGGGTGGTAGGAGCAAGCAAGAACAGCTGGCAGAGATGTCTCCTACCGGGTTGTACTAACTGAGGGACTGAGCATGATGAACGCAGAGGTGTCTCCTAGGCTGAGATGTCGGAACTGTTGTCCAATCTTGTCAACCAGTATCTTATGTGTTTCTCTGTTGTTCTATATGGGTGAAGTCAGTGCCTTGTGTCAGTCAGTACAGCCATGATGCTGTGTAACAAGCAATCCCAAATCTTAGTTAACTTCAGACAGCCCACTGGAACCCAGCTGGATGGTGCAGCTGCCTTTTTCTGAGTTAGGATGTCACTATATAACCGGGCAGGTCTAAAACTCATAATCTTCCCACCTCAGCCTTCTGAGTGCCAGGATTACACCCATGTGCCACTATGCCTAGCTTCATAGCTACCATTTTTACCCATTAGCACATTGAGAGAAGAGCTCAGAGGGTCTTGCTTTGGTGGCTCCTGCTGCAGGCCAGGTGCACCATCCGTTTGGCTCTGTGCTATATGTAGCCTAGCCTTTGAACTTGAAGCTCTCATTCCTGATTAATCCCCTTTGTCATTCCTTTGCATAAATGCTTGGTTTTCTACCCACTGACCTCTCTCCCTGGCAGAGCTGGTGTCTCAGCAAGCCAGCTGACACAAAGTTTGAAATAGAAGTCTGTCTCATAACACAAAAGTATCCTAATTTCCATCAGAAGCCATTTGTCATAGCAAGAATCAGGAGACTAGGAACAGTGACAAAGATCGGTGATTAACGCCAACCCTGAGATGTTAAGTCAACTTTCATCAAAATTAAATCTGTGCCCTGGAAAAGACCACACAGAGAGGATGAAGGGGTGAACCTTAGGCAGAGAGAGAGAGTGTGTGTATGAACAGCTCACATCTGACAAAGGACTTATAGGATGTAGAAGAAACTCTCAGAACTCATTAGTTACCTCATGAGAGAGAGGCTTGAAATATACGAAGAGACATTTCCACTGAGGAACTGTAGACAGGCACTGAGCACACAGAAGATCCTCCCTGACACTAGACCTCAGAGACATGCAAACCAACCTGTGAGACATCCCCGCACCTAACTGCTGGCGAGAACGCAGCAGGTGGGGGATATAAAACACAGCCGTTCCACACGTTTGTCGGTTTCGTTAAAAGAAAGAAAATGAAACCATCGAGAACCATGTGATCCTGCTCATGTACTCCTGGGTGTTTGTCCCAGAAAAAAAAAAAAATGAAGGCTTAGATTTATACAGAAACCTGCCATCAAGTTTGTAGCAGCTTTATCTGAGTGGGAAACTGAGAGAATCCTGTGCTGGCTAGTCTTATGTCAATTTGACACAAGCTAGAGTCATCTGAAAGGAGGGAGCCGCCATAAGATCTGGCCATAGAGTATCATCTTAATCAGTGATTGATGGGCAAGGGTCCACCCCATTGTGAATGGCTCCATCCCTGGACTGTTGGTCTGCAGTACCCAGCGGGCAGGACCCAGGGACATCCTCCATGACAGGCCCCAGTAGACACGAGAAAGTCCGGGATTCTAAAATCTTTATTGACATGACGATGATAGTTGAATCTGGATGTGCACCCCCCAAAACTCAGGGTAGATCTGAGTTCAATAGGGAGGGGGAAGGGAGAAGGCCTGGGAAAAGGAATAGGTAATTGGCTACTCCCTCTGGCCTTTAGGTAACTCATTAATATGGAAATCTCTCTAGGGCTGAGGCCTGTAGTCATGCCCTCTACCTGTGCTGGTGACACCTCTTTGGAAGATGCTGTATAGCCTACATGACTGAATGGCGCAGATCAAATGGAGGTCTTAGGTCACATGTCAGGACCCTGGGTTCTGGGGGCGTGGCCGAACACCTGCTGTTGCCCCATTGGGGCCGGGGTACAAGGCCTATGCCACGCCAAAAACCAAGACACCCTACACAGCCCCACATTGGTCCTGGGTCCTGCAAGACAACAGACTGAGCAAGCCAGTAAGCAGTGTTCTTCCATGATCTCTACTTCAGCGGCTGTCTCCAGGTTCCTGCTCAGCTTGAGTTTCTGCCCTGACTTCCTTTGATGGTGAATGGTTGTGGTTGTGTAGGCTGAATAAACCGTTTCCTCTCCCAACATTTTGGTCATGGTGTTTTATCACAGCAAGAGTAACCCTAACTAAGACACAACCTGTTTCTTCAGTGGGTGAATAGTCAGTGCTCTGGTGCTCACCAGTAGGAAGTAGCCTGTGGCCCTGGGTGAATCTCCAGATCGTGCTGTATGGGACAAACCTAGTTCCCTACGGCTGAACACTCCACGATGCCATTTCTGTAATGTTATGGATATGAGAACATGTCATTGTTGCTCGATGCTGGAGAGGAAGTAGAGGCAGGATAGAAATGGTGTGGCCAGAGAGGGTCCACAGAGGGAACCCCAAGTGATGGCAATGCCATGTTCCCTGGCTGTATCAGTGTCAGTATCTTGAAGGTGAGACCGAGTTACACTTTTATGTGTTTCTCCGTGGAGGGAAGCTGGACTCTGTATTATTTCTTACAAGTCCATGCCAATGTATATTTCTTGCAAGTTCAAACAGCCGTTTAAACATAGCTTAGCTTTTTAAAGTCTAGAGCTCTGTTTCTTCAGAATCTTTTGTGGCGTGTCAGCATTGCTAGCCGTTAGGAAAATGCAAGCTAAACCCGCAGTGAGATATTATTATGCTCCTCTCAGAATGGCCATGGCAAGTGGAAAGTCTCAAAGTCAGGAAGAAGAGGCTTGGCGCCCACTCTCTCCCTGCCAGTCCTCTGCCCACCTGCTTTAAGTAGACCCAGGTTGCATGGTCTCCATCTCCTGCTCAGCCCTCCATGGTTTGAATCTGGTGCTACTAGGAGAGATGTGGACCTGGGTGGAGATAAGGAAGGCTTCCTGATTCAAGGAGGCAATATCAGAGAGCGGGATGGTGTTGTGGTACAGCTGGGACCAAGGACAATAGTGGGGACCTACTGTTTCAGTGAAGCCCCGACGATAGCCAGCCAGGAGTGGCTTATGATGTGGTTCAGCCTGGGGCAGAGTCAGCTAGCACAACCCACTTAAAACCTCCGTTGCATGTCGGCAGATGGTAACCAGGAGGACTGACCTAGGAGGAATAACTTGACCATGGGCTTCAGCCTGTCTCCATCTCTCCCTGCCCTTTTAGTGGAAAAAGAGAGATGGGCAGAGAGACAAGAAGCTCCGAAGTGAAAGGAGTAGGTGCTCTTTTTCCTGACCCAGCTCTGTTCTCTGCTCTGCCCATCTTGTCTCAAAGACACCTCTGTTGCAAGCCACTGAACATGCCTGGTCCTTTTGCACTGACATTTGAGTGCTGTCGTGTTTGTGTGTGTGTGTGTGTGTGTGTGTGTGTGTGTGTGTGTGTGTGTCTGTCTGTCTGTCTGTCTGTCTCTGTCTGTGTGTGTCTATGTGTGTCTGTGTGTGGTATGCGGGCGTGTGTGTGTGTCTGTGTGTGTGTGTGTGTGTGTGTATGCAAGTAAGCATACACACACACACACACAGGGTGGGGGGAGCAGTGGATGTATAGTGGTTGTCTCTTTACGTCCCTCCACATGTGTCCCCTTCATTGTCCGTGATGGAACACATCCAAGTCACCCTCAAGCCTTTAGTAGCAAAGCTTTAGTCACCTGCAAAGTTCCATATTTGGCCTAGGAGATAACTTTGGGGTCTTCCTTCCTGAACATTTTGTGTTGTGCCTGTAAAACCTGACATAAGGCAGCACCTCTCCTTTGTCCAGCTGCCTGCCTCCCCCCCCCCCCCAATCAGGAGTTGCTCATCTAGTCTAAATGCTCTAGAGACATGGGGAAAATGGTGTCCATGGGGCCACAGTGACTTGGCTGAGGCCCCGTGGAGCAGGCTCAGACCTGGACTCTGTCTTTTCTATCACCCTAAACCCTACTACCAGCTGAAGGTGTCCCTGGCTACTGTGTCCCCTAAGTTGGCCATTTGGGTAACCAGGCTTGTCATCTCAAGGCTCTTAGTGATGTGCTACCACTCACCATTCTTCCGATTCCTCTGACCCCACCCCCATAAGGGGCAGAGACTACAGCTTCAGGTACCCCGTGTCCATCCAGGACCTCTGTTAATGCAATTGTATGGGCTGCAAAGCAAGCAGGGGACAGGGCTCTCAAGTTAATCCCTGGGAACTTGGCCTGAGAAGTGAGATAATCCAGTGTGGCTGCATTCTGCATAGAGAACAGAATGGGCTGAGACAGAAAGCCTGTGGACTGCTGAGTCACCAGACTGCACCACATGTTTCTCTGTAGTGCCTGGAATCAGGGTCTGTTCAGCCAAGCTTCTAATGCCACAACACTCATGGACATCCAGGGCCAGGGCTGTGTCTGAGGGCTTCCCCATTCTGCATGCAACAGAGATGCTGGGTGAATCCAATAGGCACACCCCCAATTCTCCAGTTAGATCATTACTTTCAACGTTCCTGGTCATAGGAGAATTTTCCTGATGTCCTGTGCCCTATTCAGCCAGGTTCTGCCCAATCTCCAAATGCACAGCCTGGAATTCTCATCCCAATATATATATACATACACATACATACACACAACTTGCCACAGGCTGGGTATTCAAAGAAAGCTAGCCTGTGGCCATCCACTGTTCACTGGCCTCACTCCCTTGCTCTTCTTACACACTCCCCCGTGCCCTGACTCCTAATAAGCTGCTACATGTTGACAATTTCATAATTTGCTAAGTCAGCATGTCCCAAATATTTGATAAGGCGACTTTTTGACTACCCCATGTCTACAGTTCCTTCAGATGCCAAAGGAGTAAGGCTTAGTTTCTAAAGGTGTGTTCTGGACCATTCCAGATGGACTACATTTGAACTACCAGCACTACCATCCAGAGCTATTCTGATGCACACTAGCATCTAAAAGCCCAAGGATTAGTCTTTCTGGAGCACCCCAGGGAGCTGTGCTGGGGAGCACTTGGGGAGCACTTAGGAAGAGATCAGCTTTCACTCCGAGGCAGCGCTGCAGTTGTGCACAGTGTCTGAAGGTCTGGAGCCACCGCTACTCAGGGAGCTGCAGAGCCACAGAAATGTTGAGCTGGACTCACCAGAGGGAGGACACTTACTTGTGCTGGAAGGGTTGTGTGGAGGAAGTGCCCCCCGTGTTTCTGAGTCCGGGAAGGGTACCCTGTGGCAGAGAGGAAGCCATCCCCATGCATTCTTCAGCCTAGAGTGACCTCTGAGCTGCCACAAACAGGATGAAGTCCAAGCCACACAGTGTCCAGTGTCGCTTCCTGTTACCCATGTGGCAGTGGGGAAACTGAGATTCCCATAGCAGGAGCCTAGAGGATTGTGGGATCGGGATGTCTGGGGTGAGCCTAACTCTGAGCTCTTTCCTCTCTGCCCCCAGTGTGACAGTCACTTCTCTGTGCATATCATGGGGTCCCGTGGGGAGGGCAGTTGGCTCCTGGTATGATGTTCCAGAAGTCAGGTAGCTGATGGAGTCTGCCTGTAGCCTTCACCACTTTGCACCTCTTTGATGTCTGCGAGCATTAAGAGGACTGAACAGATGATGCATGTGTACACGCATCTATGTGTAGTGTGTGTAGTGTGTATACATATGTCACATGGTGGGTATTCATACGGTGTGTGATGTGTGTATGTGTGGTGTGTATATGCATGACGTGTGTTATGCATATGTATGTCGTGTGTGGTATGTATGTATATGGTATGTGGTACAGTATGTATGGTATACAGTGTGCATATATATGGTATATGTAGTAAATTTTTATATGGTATGTGAATATGTATAGTGTGTATATGCATAATATGTGTTGTATGTGATAAATAGTGTATGGTGTGTGGCATGTATATTGTGTGTGGTCTGTATATTATGGTGTGTGATATGTGTGTGTATATATATATATATATATATAGTATCTATATTATGGTATATGGGGTATGATATATATGACATGTATATGTATAGTTTGTGGTGTGTATGTGTATATGGTATGTACATGTATATATGCATATATGGTGTGTGTATGTATGGTATGTAGTATGTATGGTATGTGTGGTGTATGTATATATATTGATATATTGTTGTATATATATGTCTTAGGATTACTATGGCTGTGATGAAACTCCATAGCCAAAAGCAACTTGAGGAGGAAAGGATTTATTTGACTTACATTTTCACATCACTGTTCATCATTGAAGGAAATCAAGACAGGAATTTAAAAAGAGGAACCTGGAGGCAAGAGCTGATGCAGAGGCCATGGAAGGGTGCTGCTTGCTTGCTTGCCCCCCCAGGGCTTACTGAGCCTGCTTTCTTATAGAAGCTAAGACCTCCAGCTCAGGGATGGCCCTACCCACAATGGGCAGGCCCTCCATCAATCACTAATTAAGAAAATACCCTACAGGCTTGCCTACAGCAGGATCTTATGGAAGCATTTTTTTTCATTTAAGGTTCCCTCCTCTCTAATGACTTTAGCTTGCTGTCAAGTTAACATAAAACTATCCAGTGTGTGTGTGTGTGTGTGTGTGTGTGTGTGTGTGTGTGTGTTTACACACACATCTGTAGTATGTATATGTTTGGAATGTGTGATTTATATATGCATAGCCTATGTGAGGAAGGGAGTGTGTGTGTATGTGTGTGTGTGTATGATGCATGTGATGTGTATATGCATGGTGTATATATGTATGATGTATATGGTATATATGTGTGTGTGA
>JANHMN010000013.1:13419780-13433245 GCA_030674055.1 Rhabdomys pumilio
TGATGTGTGTATGTGATGTGTATGTATGTGATATGTGTGATGTGTGTGTGTATGTGATATGTGTGATGTGTATATGTGATGTGTATGTATGTGATGTGTGTATGTGATGTATATGTGATGTATGTTTATGTGATATATGTGTGTGTGATGTGTGTATGTGATATGTGTGTAGTGTGTGTATGTGATGTGTATGTGTGATGTGTGTATATATGTGTGTGATGTATGTTTATGTAGTATATGTGTGTGTAATGTGTGTATGTGATATGTGTGTTGTGTGTGTATGTGATGTGTGTGTGATGTGTGTATATATGTGTGTGATGTATGTTTATGTGGTATATGTGTGTGTGATGTGTGTATGTGATGTGTGTGTAGTGTGTGTGATGTGTATGTGTGGTGTGTGATATGTGTGTATATATGTGTGTGATGTATGTTTATGTAGTATATGTGTGTGTGATGTGTGTATGTGATGTGTGTGTAGTGTGTGTGATGTGTATGTGTGATGTGTGTGTGTGCCTGTGTGCATATATACAGAGATGACAAAAAGGGTTTCCCTCAGTTGCCATCTCCTTTATTCTTTGAGACTGACTGTCCTCGTTGGCTTTCTATTGCTGTGATAAACATCATGACCAAATGCAACTTGGGAAGGGAAGAGTTTATTTCAGTTTACAGTTCTATTATGAAGGAAGTTGGAGCAGGAACCTGAGAGCTTGAACTGAAGCAAACACCATGGAGGAGCGATGCTTACTGGGTGGCTCCCATAGCCCGCTCAGTGTACTGCAGGGATGACACCGCCCACAATGGGCGGGGCCTTCCCACATCCATCATCAGTCAAAAAAAAAAAAAAATACTCCTTCAGACTTGCCCATGGGTCAGTCTGACAGAGGAAATTCCTTCATTGAGGCTCCTTTGCCCCTGATGGCCTGAGCTTTGTCAAGTTGAAAAAAAATACAAAGCAAAACAAAACAAAAACAAGTCTAACAAGCATATAGACCAGCCTGGAGCTTGACAGTTCAGCTAAACTGGCTTGTCAGCAAGCCCCTCTTGTTTCTACCGCCCCCAGCTGGGACCATGCAGCACCATGCCCAGCTTTAACGTATATTCTGGAGTTTGAACTCTGATCTCTGGCTCTCACACCAGCACTTTATAACTGGCCATTCCCAAGCCTGCACATTTGGAAACCATTCAATGTGTATCTTCCTATCCCCAGTCTGTGCTTTCAAAATGTCTGCAGGCCCCACTTCTCATTCCCAGGGCTTGTTGGAAATCTGCTGTTCTTTTAAAGGTCTTTTCCCCCTCTTTCCTTATTTGGGGTGACTTCTGCTGTCTTGTCCTTCAGTTCACTCATCTTTTCTTGTGATGTCTAAGCATGTTAATCCCTTCTGGTGTGTTTTTTCTTTTTTAAAAGTTACTCCAGATCTGTCTCTCATGCCTTCCATCTCTCATGTGTTTTAGCATAAGACATAACTTCCGGTCAATGCTTGATGTCTTTCCCCACTTACCTATGGCAAGAACCATCCCAGCCTGTCTTGTTAGTTTGTTTTGGTAGAGTCTTTCCATGTAGCCCAGGTTGACTTTAAATTCACAGTGATCCTCCAAAGGGCTAGATTACAGGTGTGTGTCACCACACTAGGCTTACAGATCATAGTTCCCAATACATCAGGGTCAAAGCAAGTAAGACATGAGTTAGTGAAGCGGCTTGGTGGGTGAGCGAGCTTGCCGCACAAGCTGGGTGACCCAAGCCCAGTCCCCGGAGCTCACACAAAGGTGAAAGGAAAGGAGCACTCCACAAAGTTACCTGCACACACAAGTGTGCTGTTACCTGAGGACCCCCACACATCATGTATACACATAAACACACACACATACAAACAAATAAGAATATTCTTTTTCCAAAACAACTGCAAGAAGCATGTAAGGAAGAGGATGTCTTGACTGGGCAGTGGTGGCGCACACCTTTAATCCCAGCACTTGGGAGGCAGAAGCAGGTGGATTTCTGAGTTCGAGGCCAACCTGGTCTACAGAGTGAGTTCCAGGACAGCCAGGACTATACAGAGAAACCCTGTCTCGAAAAGCCAAAAACAAAAACAAAACAAACAAACAAACAAACAAAAAAAAAGTCTCATGTCAGGAAGAGGATGTCTTGGTGAGAGAACAGAAGCCATCACCCCTTCACAGCCTCTTTTTAGAAGGACAAGAAAACATGGCTCTGCTATATACCATGCTCTGTCTGTGAAGGCTGACCCTGCTGCATCATGGGAAGGCCTGCTCAGGTGCAGGACCATACAGAGGAATCCATGATTTTAAAACATTACTGGAAATTCCTACATACAATACAGTCAGAAACCTCAGGTCCCAGCTGATTCTGACCATGGTGGCCTAGCCACTGCATGGGGGACTTGCATTTCCTGTAGGTTTCCCTAGGCCGATGCTGACACAGCTCTCTAGCTGAGAATTCCAGGTCCCAGAGAAGCAGCTCTTCAGGGGAAGGCTGTTCTGAGAGTTTGTAACATTCCTCAAAGCACCACACAGCTGAAGGTGCCTACACACGTTGTCTACTGGGGCTCCTGAGTGCCAGCTACCCTGGCCATGGCATTGACGTGTTTAGGACTTCACAGCATGGAGTCACATAATGCCATGCAGGCTGTTTGGGACTCCTAGCCTCAGTCACTGAGAACCAGTGACTGGAGAGCATGCATAGTGACCGTCAAACACTAGCTAGCACTTCCAGATTTACGCAGAAGGCACTGTGTGCTCAAGTAAAGACCATAAAGACCACCATATAAGAAGGAAAACCCTCTGTAGCCTGGGGACCTCAAGCTTTCCTTGGAATCCCTTGGCATGTGAGATAAATGAACTCCCAGACAGAAAGCCACTTGCTCCCTTCTCTCCTATCTAGAGCCAAGAAGTAGATGAATGGGGTTAGCCTGAGCTCATTTCCTACCTGCCTTCCACCTTCTCCTCAAGAGAAGATAGATGGTAACATCCCTCTAGCTTAGTGCCCTAACAGCTTCTCTTCCCATAGAAGACCAAGCTACTGTCCAGTCTCTTGATCCAGCTAACCTCCCCAGTCTCTGACCTGGGCTCAGTCTACCTTACCTGCAGTACAGCTGGGCTCTGGCCCATCTGCCTTGATCCTTCATTTCTCTTTGCTTTCCCTCTGCCTGACATCCATCTCATTCTTGCTCTACCTTACAGGCCTTGTCTTGCTGAGGTCACCTCCCCTGTGAAACCCTCAGAGACACAGGGCAAGCCCATCCTCCCAGTCCCCCTAGACCTCCTCTCACCCCTGCAAGATAGTCCCTGTCCCAGTGTTCCTTCTCATTCACATGTCAGACTACCTCCCTAGATGAGGACACTGGGGGACTGTAGCTATATATTCTTTATAACACAAGCTCGGGCCACATGCACCTTCATAACACAGGCCCAGTCTATGAGAGAATGCCGTTGAAGAATGGCTTTCTAGAGGCATGACTATGGCCATCTGGGGGTTACAAATCATGGGAGTTGTATCTGTTACATCATTGAGCCCATTCCCTTCACCCCACATCCTGCCCCCCAGCTAAGAGTATCCCTCTCACTTCCTGCTGATGCTCTTTTGGGTGTGGTTTCTGGGATGTGGCTTGAAAGTCTCTCCCTCACCTCTTGTGTTAGGATCTTATTGGCCACAACATAGTATTAAACCCTCAAATCTCAGTGGCTGTTCACAGTGGACCCTCTCCTGATACTTGGGGATCTAAATGTCCCCAAGTTGTCTCCTTGGGGATTCAGGGGTCCAGTTGGATTCTGTATGTAGTCTTGCCACCCCCGAGGGTATCTAGGTAGCCCTGGCAGAGATGGCGTATGGGATTCATGCCCTGGGTCTTAAATGTTTGGTCCCAGAAGAATTACTGGGACAGAATTAATTACGTGACTACACTCGACTGTAAAGCAATGCTCGGTGTGCAGCAGGCACCTCCACCAATTATCCTCCCTCCTTCCCTCCCTCAACTAAGCTTCTTGGGTAGGTACTTTGCCCCGGCCTTTTAGAGAGAATGGCATTTGTTCCTCAGGAAGGGCACGGTCCCTTCAAGGAAATGACAAGAGTAACAGACTGAATGCCCTGTCATTAGAGCTGTAAATGCCGAGCAGACGCTGGCATCTTGCCCAGGTCACAGTCCCTTAGGGTGAAAGTCTGTGTCCTCTCCCTACAGGCGCCACCTTTCTCCCCAAGCTGTTGTAGTTTCCAAAGCCTTGAGGCTCCAGCTCAGAGCAGAGAACCCCAGTGGCTCCAGGGTTAATGACTGTGGTAGTTCTCCTGGGACCATTGAGGGCGGGGAGGGGGAGTGGGTGGCATGTCCTCAGTTGGAGATAAGATGTGACAGTGGTTCCTGGTCCAGCCCCTGTAGCCAAAGCCCAGGACCCTACCCTTGGCAATCCTACCTGGGTGTATTTTCACAGTGAGCAGTAGATCCTAGGGGCAATCTCTTCTAGTACAAACCACAAAAATTCTCATTGCTGGGGCTATTGAGGCCTGTGGGCCTAGGCCCTCAGAGCTACCTGTAGTCTTGGGGCAAGCAGGTGTCCATGTCCAGAGATCACACCTGTGTCTCTAGGAACCCCAGCTGTAAGAGTGGCTCCCCACCCACAAATAGCATTTAGTAAGGGCCAGTGTAGGTGAGGTTTGGCTTTGTCCCCTCTCCTTTTACATATACATACACACATGCACACACAAACACACACGCTCACATACATACACACATATATGTGTATGTATATATGTATGTATATGTATATCTATATATTTTTTTTCATTCTGTGGGGGCCAGAGGACCACTTCAGGTGTCATTCCTCAGGCACTCCTTTTGTCTCCTTTGAGACATGGCCTCTCATAGGCCTGAGACTTGCCAGCTAGACTGGGAATCCCCCTTTCTGTCTGTCCGTCTGTCTGTCTGTCTGTCTGTCTCTCCCCCTCCCCCCTCTCCTCCCCCCCTCTCTCTTCCATGTTAGGATTGCAAACACATGCATTTAATGTGCCTTCTGGGGATCAAATTCAAGTCCTCCTGTTTGTGAGGCAAGCATTTCACCTACTGAGCCACCTCAGCTGATGATGTGAGAGTTACCAAGTTTTCCTGCAGCAGCAGCAGCGGAGAAAGAGCGGGAGACTGGGCTGGGTGAAAGCCCAAGGCAGACTTTACAGCACCCACAGCTGCTCTGTGTGGTTGGAGCCTGCCATTGCTCTCTAGAAGCTCTGGTCAAGTAAGGTAGAGAAGGTAACATGGACTCAGGGCTCAGTCATTCTAAGTGGTGAAACCATAGGGCAGAGCCTGGGACCCACATGGCAGAGAGTATGTTGGAGTCCCGGGGGACTTTGGTGTTCTTCCGTGGCATTATGAACTACATATGAGAGAATGGCATGGTCTGCCTGCCATTTTCAGTGCAGTGGTCATTCTGTTACCGTCTTGGATGGCTGTGTGCTGCCACTAGGGTGTGTCAATGCATCACTCTGCCACTAGAGGGTATCAATGCACCACTCTGCCACTAGAGGCTGTCAATGTCTCCTTGTCTAGCTGAGTGAGAAGCCCTAGGCCCCAGCAGTCAAAGGTCTTTCCTCCACATCAATACCCAATGAGCAGATTGTCCCAAAACGGCCCTACTCAGATTTCATAGGTGAGAAAAGAAGTAAAAGACACACCACTCAGGACCAAACATCCTCTGCTATGCTAGGATTGCCAGGAACCCTCAGAGCATATGGCTGCCTCCCCCAGGAGGACAGTTACACAGTCAAGAGAACCACCTTCCCAGGGTGCCTAAGCATGCAGGGAATGCAGCATTGATGTGAGTCTGGGGAGCTGGAAAGCATTGGCCTCTCTCCTTGAAAGGACAAGAACTGGTAGGACACGCAAGGGGATAGACAAAGTTCCTGGATCCATAATCTGAGCCATCCAAGTTCAAATTCAGGGAAAGGAATGATCCCTGCTTCTCTTGCACACCCCTGGCCTCACCTCCATCCCACTGCTAAAGGAAATCCCAGCCTGGGCGGTATCACTCCCAGGTATATTGGCTCCAGAAGCTATTTTCCTTCATTGCTGAGTCTCTGCCCATCCTACCTTACCTCGGCCTGCTAAGCAGCTATCATAGAGAGATACCAAGCTGACATGCTGTTCTTCTGATCTCTAAGGCAGCCCTGGGGACTCCTTCATATTACTGAGGTACAGAGAGGAGCCTTGATGTCCTAATGGATGACCCTTGACCCTCCCCACCTCTGCCCATGCTCATTTCTCTGATGCCTTGTGTGTCTTCTGTAAAACTCTTTAGAAAGACAGTGTTATTTGATGCATCTGATATCTTGCCTAAATTTTTCCTATACAAACAGTGTGTGTGTGTGTGTGTGTGTGTGTGTGTGTGTGTGTGTGTGTGTGGTTTTGTTGTTGTTGTCGTTATTTTTTGTTTTTGGTTTGGTTTGTTTGGTTTGATTTGGTGGTTGTTTTAATGTTTTGTTCTGGAGACAAATCTCACTGTGTAGTCAAAGCTGGCTTCAAACTTACACCAGCTCACCTTCTGCCTCCAGTGTGCTGGGATTTATAATCATGTGCCACTATGCCCAGCTAGGGACATGTTTTTATCCTTTTCCCTGGCTTCTTCATCAGGCAAATGGTATGCCGTCTGTTATTCATTTGGCAACAGGAGCGACGGTACCCCTTACTTCTTCATTTTGCGTCTCTGCTAGGACATTTGTAAACTAAATTCTATGCCTGTCAATAATTATTAGTTGGCTCTGACCTCAGTGACTGAGCTGGATTAGGGAAACTGGGCCAGGCTCTTACTGAATGTCCTGCGTAACTAAGTCAAATGGAATGTCTTGCCTCATGATTGTGACCAAGACACTCCCTGTGGAGGACCCCAAAAGGCCCAAGGGACAGTAAGTAGCCTTTTGACCTCAGGAGAATATGTCTCAAGCTTTTTTTCTCCACACAAGAGAACAAGAGAGGGCAGGAGACACAGATGAGAACAGTAATTAGGGATAAGCACTTAGATTCTTCCCCCACCATGCATCAGATGAAGACTGGGTGAGACTTATACACTCACCACACCCCCTGGGAACCTGAGAGGCAAAGGTAATTACAAAATGAAAATCAGCCACCCATAAAATGATAACCAAGAATTCCCTCTGATTCATCTAATACTTGGCAAAGTGAAAAATGGTGTTGGGGCAGGAGCTGCCTCCGTCGTCCAGCAGGTGGCACTGTTACCATGCAAGAACAGGTTAGTGGGGCCCTCTGCCCTACATCTGATAGGCATTGCGGCTAGTGTGGCTGTGGCCAATGCCTCAGCCCTCCAGATGGGAAAGAGTGACTATCATTCCCTAAGGCTGTGTTATCTCTCTTGCCAAGTCTTCTGGAAACTTCCGGAATCTGTGAACTCATAGGCATAGGATTAGTAAAATCTCCCCAAATGCCTAGGCACAAGTCACATGAACACCTAGCTCCCTGCACCCCAGCCCCGCCCTCAGCCCTTAAGGCTGTGCTGCTTCTTGTTACCTCACAGTCCTGTGAGAGGAGCAGTCTGACTTCTTTCATTCTGTGCACAAGTACTGACTGGATGCCTTTGATGGACTCGGTTCAAACGCAGGGCCTGGGTACCTTCTCTGTAGATGGTGCACAGCATTCTCTAGTGTCCCCTCAGTGAGACACCACCGATGGGTGTGCCGCAGCGATTAACACTTGCTAACATGCACCAAGAGCTTTCTTGAAGACACCTGTCTCTTTAAATTTTTTTTTTAATTTTTTGGCTTTAATTTTTTTCTATACAATATATTTTGATCCCGTTCTTTCCCCTCTTCCAACTCCTCCTGTGTCTTTCCCACTCTTAACTGAACTTCATACTCCTTCTCTCTCTCAAGACAAAAGAAAATAAAACCATGGAGTCTGTTTTGTGTTGGCCAGCTGCTCCTGGGCATGGGACCTGCCCTGGAGCATGGCTGATACCCAGTAAGACTTGGTTGGAGAAAATATACTTTCCCTCTCCCGGTGGGTATCAATTGCTGAGGGTTTTGTCCGATTTGAACCTGTGCAGATCCTGCCACAATCTCTGTGAGTTTGTATGTACATCAGCCCCGTTGTGTCTGGAAGACACCGTTTGCTTGGCTCTTCCAATCTTTTCACCTTCTCTTCTGCATACATCCCTGAGCCTTTAAGGGAAGGGTCTGATGAAGACGTCCCATTTAGGACTGAGGAGATACTTCTTACTGAGCTTATTTTTGCAGCTGTCTTCTGGTCAGAGGTCACCTTCTCAGTACGACCTTTTGAGCTATGCTGTCCCTGCACTCCCTGCCTCTCTCTCTTTACCCTTCCTCTTCGTGCACATGGACACATCCAGGGGGCTCACAGTTGTGAATGTAAATGAGCCCCGATTGCCCTTGTCCCCAGGGTCTCACACTCAACTCGGTGCCCTGGTCTAGGACATTTATCTCTACCTCATAGGTGTTGTGAATAGAGCCTGTATTTCCTGTCCCTGAATTCTCAAAGCCACCTAGTGACAGGTTCATTCCATTATCATTTTATGATCTGGAGAGCTGGCGTCAATTATCTTAGGATTTGGACAGCCTGGCCCATTTGTAAAAGGAGAGAAAGAAGCAGCAGTTCCACAAACCAGTTTTCTGGCTCTAGGCAGCAAAGAATGTACAAGTTAGAGGTGAATGCCATTTCTTGATTGGCACAGAGAAAGTGGCCGTCTTTTCTCTCTACTTAGGAAGGTGATCCGTATGGAAAAGGGGTAGGAAAACAGAAGGAAAATCCCTATGAAAGTTTTGAGAAAGAGTCAAATGAGTTGTTACCTTCAAAAATCAGGTTTCCAAAGCTCCCCCTCCCTGCTGACCAGAGCCCCTCACCTCTCCATCCTCCCTTCCCCCAGAGTCTCCTCGATTAGGACAAAAATAAAGGAGACCAGAAGCACTTCAATCCCCGGCTTCCTGTCTGAGGCCCCAGGTAGCAGGGCCCATGGGGAATGGGGAACACCGAGCTAGTGAGTCCTGCCTATTGTTATTTTTACCACTTGTGAGTCCTTTATAGAAACGACTACGTGGGAGCTGAAGACTTCTGGTGCAGACAACCAGGAAGGACCCTTGGGAAGAGGCAACTGGCTAAGACTGAGCAGGTTCTCACGGGTTCTTCCCTTCCCACCCCCATGAGGAATAGAATACAGGGAGCCAGGACCTGAGGTGGCAGCTGCCTTTGGAACTGGGTAGAGCTGGCTTCAAGGGGTCCAAGGAGCCCACCATCTTTATATGACCCACAGTGAGGCCAGGGTCTGGCAAACTGCAGTTCACACACTAAATCTAGGCCTCTTGCCTATTGTCGCCGTATAGTCTCTGCTCTCCGTTTGCTCATTGGCTGTGGCAACGTTGGTCCTTGTAGAGTTGTATAGCCAGGTCACCACCCCGTTGACTCCAAACTTCCACTATTCCTATCCAGTCCTTTACAGAAGAAGGCTGCCCAGAGCACCAATGGGAAGAAAGGCAAGCTATCCCCAACCATGGAGTGTCTGCCATACACTTCATCTAAAGCAGTCCTGTCAGGGCCTCTGTTTCTTCAGCTGCGCAGCCAGGATCATATACCTGTTTGGTGTTATGAAACTAGGCTGGAGTCCAAGGTATGAGCCACACAGAGATGGACAGGCATTTGTAAGTTGCCTTTGCAAATGCTTCCTTAACTGGCCCAGTTCTGATCAGAGTGAACAAAGGACAGGCTTGACAGACGAGGAGCCATTCTTGTCTTGGAGTTGCTGGGGACAGAGGTTCTTTTGGATTCCTGTGGCTCCCTCAGACTAAGTGCTATAAGAATGCTTGCCATGAGCTCACTAGAGGGGCCGGGAGCTTCTCCCAGGCACCCATTCCTCTTTGTTTTCTAGTATGTCAGTTCCCATCCATCAGTCCTTCCCAAAGCTTCCCTCTCTTTCTTCTTTGAAGCCATCCTGAATAAGTCAGACCACACTCTCCCTCAGAGCCTCCCTGGGCCTCCTAGGGACTTGATGCTAGGCCAGTTTTGAGTGTGTCTCATGTTTCATGATTCCTCGTGTGTTTGTGCTTCTCAGAGGAGGGAAGCCTTGAACTTGGCCTTGGTTGTATGGGGGGAAGGGTATCAGAAAAAAGAGAATACGGCATCAAGGGGAAGTAAACAGGTAATTGTACAGAATGGAAGGAGGCTGTGGAGAGGAGGGGCGGAGCCTTCCAGATATGGTTCCGTGTGCATCAAGATCAGTTGGTGGAGACTCAGGGCCACACAGGGGCTCGGCTGGATGTTCTTGAGTGGGATGAAAGAAGGCTTTGGCAAGCCATGGATTGGGTTCTGTTGGGACCTCCTGGAAGAGGTCATCGGGATTTTTTTTTGGTTTTTCGAGACAGGGTTTCTCTGTGTAGCCTTGGCTGTCTTGGAACTCACCCTGTAGACCAGGCTGGCCTCAAACTCAGAAATCCGCCTGCCTCTGCCTCCCAAGTGCTGAGATTAAAGGCGTGTGCCACTACCACCCAGCATGGGAATTTCTACAATCGTACACAGATCCCCGCAGCTACCAGGTTGACTGTTCGGTTCAGATTAGGATAGGGACTGTGAATGACAGATCTTGCCACCACTGGAAAGATTATCTGCTCCATGACCCGATTTGAACCAAACCATACCCATAATCCTTTGCTGAATTCCAGAAGGATTCTATCAGTCATGAGGGGATGATCATAAAGCCAGCATGGGCTGGAGAACTTTTGTGGGAAGTAGAGTCATGGGCCTAAGGGAGGCCAGGCTAGACACTACCTGTTTCAGGGCTAATGTTATGATGAGAACACCTGCTCTTCCCTGCCGTACCCTGCTGGAGGGTGAGTGGGGCCTGGGAAGAGGTAGCTAGCAGAGGTGCCAAGCACTCAGTGCTAGGAGCAAACCATGAGTTGGCCCACTAGGCCTTACCTGTCGGTGCACAGAGGTAGTGCGTCTTCTAACCACTTGTACACTAATCTCTGCTAGGAGAGCACCTACAGCCCATGCTAGCCCAGTTCTGAGTGTGTCTACTGTTGGTTGACCCCTCGTGTGACCTCACTACTCACCTTATGGCATGCACACACACGAACACACTTTAGGGATGCTACTGGTGGCTTGTGCCAGTTTGGGTAAACTAGGTTGCATGCTGCTCTCTCGCCTGAGATCAGCCAGGCTAGCGGAAGGAGCCGGAGCCGTGAAGCCGAGGAAGGGGAAGGTGTTCTGAGAGTGTGAAGCTTCCATTATTCCTTTATGAGCCAGGGGAGCTTCTGGTCTCCTTCCTGGCAGCAGTAGGTTTGAAGGCGGAGAAACTGGTTATTTTCATTTACTCAGGCTTCTGTCTCCAGGAGTGGCGTCAGGGGCGGACAGGGCTACGTGCTCTGCAGCAGGCATTTGTGAATGGGCCCCAGCTCCCAGGCCAGCACCAGCAGGCAGCACCCCACCCCCACCGCGGAGGACGCAACGACTCTAGACTCTCGCTGGCTTGATGTCGCTTTTTTCTGGTATTGCAGTAGCTGGGTGGAGGGAGGAAGCTTTCTTCTGGCCCAAGAACAATACCAGGGTCAGCGCAGGGACCTCCCTCCTACACCCTCTTCCTTCCATTGTGAACCGCTGCACAATCCCAGGCCTCGAAGTCCTGCCCAGCCAGTTGGGGGCTGGTGGTGTTGAGCCCAAGAGAGATCAGCAATGTGTGTGATGATGTAGTCACCTGAGCTGGGGGTCTTGGGGAAGCATAGGGTCAGATCAAGCATATTCAAATGGCTAGTATGCTCCCATGCTTTGCAAGGATAAGGGCTGTGGGTGAGGCCTCTTCTGGTTGACCCAGAGAGTCAGAGCACACTTCATGCATACATAGAGCAAACAGGGTTGCCCCTTCCTCCCTCGTCACTGGGATGTACACATTACCCTAATGTGCTCCAGCTCCTAGCTAAACACACACTTTACTCGACTCTGCATCAGGTTCTCAGAGTGGGCTTCCCCTTCATCAACATCAAAATTCCCCTGGAAATTTACCAGAAGTACAGATTTCTAACTCCTGGATTTCTCTTCTCTCCAAGTGAACTAGAAGCTCAAGGTTGAACCCAGATCTGTGTTTTAACAGGCTTCCCGGGGGGACTATCATGAGTGCTGCTTTTTGAATTTTTGTTTGTGGTGCTGGCATTAGAACCCAGGACTTCTTGCACGCTAGGCATACACCCTATTACTGTATTCCCAAGCCTCAGACTTGTAGCATCAGAACCAAATAGCAAATAACAAAAACAGCAAAATGTGGTTTTATTTAGTGAGGGTGGGGTGAGGTGGGGTGGGGTGGGGTGGGGTGGGGTGGGGTGGGGTAGAATGTGTGTGAAACGTTGAGACAGGAATTGGGTGTATGTAGCCCAGGTTGGCCTTGAAGTGTTCATACTGCTGCCTCAACTTGCTGGATTACAAGTATGTGCCCCATAGCAACGGCTCTTAATAACTTGCTGATACTTTACTGAGTGACTGATAAAACCTAACCCTGTCTCCCTCCATCAGTGGCTAAGATTCTTATTACTTTGTTATGTTTGTTTGTTTTGTGTTTGTGGGGTTTTTTTCTTTCTTCTTCTTCTTCTTCTTCTTCTTCTTCTTCTTCTTCTTCTTCCTCTTCCTCTTCCTCTTCCTCTTCCTCTTCCTCTTCCTCTTCCTCTTCTTCTTCTTCTTCTTCTTCTTCTTCTTCTTCTTCTTCTTCTTCTCTTCATCTTCATCAATTTTCTCAAATGAAGGACAAAGAACCCTGCTGTATTTGGTGACCTGGGATGGAGATTTGTGAATGGTTAGGGGGCACGGGGAGGACACATGTTCTGTTATTGGTGTGTTCCAAATGACTCCTAAGACTTAAAGCCCTGGCAGAGCCACTAGAGACCAGGGCTTCTGGGAGGCTCCTTATTGTCAGTGCAGTTGAACTGAGGCTCAGCTCAGCCATGTGAGAGCTGGAGAGTTGGTGGCAGTTGGTCTATACATGGAGGGAAACCATGTAGCTATTCTGGGGAGTTCCTTCCTTCTGCTCATGCTTTATATATGCAGATGAAGCGTCCTCCATGTATATCAGATGTATATGGAAGCAAAAGCAGTCCCCAAACTCATTGCTTGTCCGCAGAAAGTCCGTCCTTCATACACTGAGTGGCAAAGGAAAGCCAATCCAGGAATAAACCAGCAAATAAACTTCTGTCTCCAAAGGAAGCCAATGGGAGTTGACATTAAAGAGGCCCTGAGCTCACTGCAGAAATCAAGTAGCTGGAACTGTCTGGCCTTGCCCTCTGAGACTCTGTGGTCTCACTTGGTGAGCAGAGAGTCCTACTACAGACATTCATTTCCTGTCTCCCCATCCCTGCCACACCTCATTCTTCCTGTATAGGCTCCACCATGCTTCTGGGTCTACATGTTCCTTCGTTCTCTCTCTCTCTCTCTCTCTCTCTCTCTCTCTCTCTCTCTCTCTCTCTCTC
>JANHMN010000013.1:13454037-13495113 GCA_030674055.1 Rhabdomys pumilio
GATAGATAGATAGATAGATAGATAGATAGATAGATAGATAGATAGATGGATGGTGTCTTAGTTAGGGTTTCCATTACTGTGAAGAGACACCATGACCAAGGCAACTCTTACAAAGGACAACATTTAATTGGGGCTGGCTTACTAGTTCTGAGGTTAAGTCCATTATCCAGTCCACCATGCCAAGGTGGGAGCATGGCAGGCAGCATCCAGGCAGACATGGTGCTGGAGGAGCTGAGAGTTCTATATCTTGATCCAAAGGCAAATAGGAGAAAACTGACTTCCAGGCAGCTAGGAGGAGGGTCTCAAAGCCCACCCCCGTTGTGACACACTTTCTCCAACAAGACCACACCTACTCCAACAAGGCCACACTTCCTAGTAGTGCCACTCCCTGGGCCAAACACATTTAATCCACCACAGATGGATGGGTAGGTGGTCGGGTGGTTGAGTGAATGGGTGGATGGTGGATGGATGGGTGGGTGAGGAGATGAGTGGATGGGTGGGTGATGGGTGAGTGGGTGAATGGATGGATGGGTGGGTGGGTGGATGGATGGATGGATGGATGGATGGATAGATGGGTGGATGGATGGATTAGATGGGTGGATGGATGGATGGATGGATGGATGGATGGATGGATGGATGGATGGATGGATGGATGGGTGAATGGGTAGGTAGATGGGTGGATGGATAGATGGATGAGTGGGTGGGTGGTGGATGAATGGATAAATGGGTGGGTAGATGGATGGATGGATAGGTTTATGGATGGGTGGGTGGTAGACAGATAGATAAATGGGTGGGTGTTAATATTCTAACAGAGAGATCTCTCTTGATGCTCCCCTCCCAGCCCTTACTCACCTCCTCCTCTCTGGTATGTGTGTCATTCATCACACGTTCTTGTTTATCTGAGGCTTTCTGTTTTGACTAGAATGTGTGCTCTGTAAGAATGTGCAGCAAATGGTTTTGTTTTTTTTTTTTTTTTCAGTACCACAGCCGTGATTTCTAAAGTGCAGCTGTACAATGGGTAGATGAATGGAAGGGTGGAAAGCTGTTGGGATGTGTGGACAGATGCTTGGAGAGGCGGGAGGAGGTTTGTCCTAGAGGTTTGTCATCTCATCACAGTGACAGCTGCTCTTGGAGCTTCCAGTAGACCTGCTCTGCCGCCCACCTCCTTGCCTACAGATACATGATTGATTTCTTCATAGCCATTGGTTCAGAGCAGGGGCTTGCACTCCGACCTGGGCTTGTTCACTCTCTGGGGCTAAAGTACTGGATCTGTCCTTAATCCCCCAGAGATACCTACTATAGTAGGTGTTCTAGTTTGATTTTTGTTGCTGCGATAAACACCATGATAAACGACGACTCACAGAGTGAAGCATTTCAGCTTATATTTCTGTAGAATAATCTTCCCTCTTTGAGGGAAGTCATGACAGAAACTGAAGCAGAGACCATGGAGGAACACTGATCATTGCTTTGCTCTCCAGTGCATTCTCTGCTAGCTCTCTGCCCAAACCCACCCATCGAGAGAGATGGCGCTGCCCACAGTGGCCTGGGCCTTCTCATACCGGTCATCAGCCAAGACAGTTGCTCAGGTCATTCTGTTGAAGGCAGTTCTGAGGTTACCACTTCCCAGGTAAATCAGTTGTACCGAGTTGACAATAACAACCAACCAGCATACTAGATGTGTGATTGTCCACCCTTCCAAGCCTACCCGAGAATGGGCTGATCTTATAGAACATATTTTTGCAACCATAACAATAATGAGCTATCACTTAGACTTATACTGACCTCCAGCAGAAGGATATGCATGTTTGTAAAGGGGTGTGTATGTGTGTGTGTGTGTGTGTGTGTGTGTGTGTGTGTGTGTGTGTGTTTCACATGCACTCAACCAGCACTAGGTACACAGGGATTCTCTGTCCTCCCTCCCTCCCTCCACCTTTCTCCATTCCTCCCTCCCCTGTAAGCTCTAGTTCTGTGAGCTGCTTGCCTCCAAGGCCCCACACAGGTCAAGGTCCACGAGGCCATGGGTTAGACATTAGGGGACTGTATCCAGGTCTCAAAGCCAAAGGGAGAATGGTCTCCTGGAGAGGAATTGAGGAAGAATAGGTGCTTAATGGTAGTCTAGGTCCAGGGTGTTACCTCAGAGGCATGTTCACAGCGATCTGACCGATCTGACTGTATGTATAAAGAGTCATCTGTGAGACCCAAAGTCTGATTCCCTTGCTGGAGATGTGCCGAGCAAGCTGTTATCATCAAGCCCATAGGTGTTCTCAAGGATGCCCTGACAGCCTAGCAGGACTCAGGAGATCTTCTCTGAAAAGCAGGTGCATCTCTGGGTCTGACTGAAGCCAGAACGTCCCTCTGCCCTGAGCAAGCCATCAGAACAACAACTAATGTTCCTTCCAGACTCCTTATTGGTCACTTCTGTCCTTGGCACTCTATCCAGGACATGCTACTCTCCCAAGCTTATCTCAGTGGTCGCACTTCAGGTCAGCTGTTCCCACAGATGAAATGGCTGAGGGAGATTTTTCATGGGGGATGGATGGATGGATGGATGGATGGATGGATGGATGGATGGATGGTTGCCTCCTGTAGTGCTGGGTATGAGAAAAAGGGAAGCTTCCCACTGCTGCTGCCTGTGTGGGGAAAGGCCTGGGTATGCATTAGATTCCAGAACTCTGAGGTGGGGCTGAATAGACTGGCGCCTCCTGGTTCATGTTATGCCAAGCACTGTGAGCAGCTCCATCTGTCAACCCCGAGCTGAGATCCTGGTCTGATGCCAGCTCAGGACCAGCTTGGGAGGGAGTCTCAGCTTCCTGGCCATTGTCTATTGGGAGCACACCCAGTGTGTTCCTACAGTGACCTGGAAAGGCTTAGAGTGAGGAGTGAGGGATGGATGGAGGGATGGAGGGATGGATGGAGGGCTGGAGGGCTGGAAGGCTGGAAGGATGGATGGAGAGAGGAAGGGAGGGAGGGAGGGAGGGAGGGAGAAAGGGAAGGATCCCCGCCAGAACCTGGTCAGGGTGGGAGACAGGAAGTGAGAGGGGAAGACTTGGTGTTTTTCCTTATTTGTGTTTTTATATTAAAGAAAATAAATAATATCCTTTGAAAAACTCTATTAAACAAAGCATATCCTGAAGGTCCCAGCGGCCCATTGTGGCTGCCTGGAGCCTGGAATCCATTCACACATTTTTGGCTAGATTGTTACAGGCTAGAAAGACCGGAGAGGGAGGGAAGGGCCATCATTAAAATAGTTTAAAATGGCTTTTGCTCCCTGGACTCCATAGAAGTCTGTGCCAAATAACTGTAACTCCAAGATCTCATGTCTGCCTGGTTCAGTGTCCTCCCATCACCTCTCTGGGAAGCTCCATCAAATTGGCCAGTCTGAGTGTAGCCAGGGGTACCAATGTGTTCCACCTTGCCCCATGAAGAAAGACTAAAGGAAGGCCTCCCTGGAGAGTAGTGAAGGGAGCTGCAGCCCATAGAACTGCCACCTCTCACTTACTGCTTGGCCTCTCTGGGCCTTGATCTCCTTGTCTACCCCGCCTCTTGCCATATCCAGCATTCCTGTATGTAAGGCTCCTTTCTCACCTTGTTCATGCCTACACAGTATGAGAAACTGTAGGTCTCTCAGGTATCCCAGGCCCCAGACTGGAACCCTCCCCCTAGACATCTGAGATACCCCTAGATCCTACCACTACACTCCAGCTGCCCAGGATGGACTGGCAGTGTTCCTGGTCATATCCCCCACATGGACACATTTGCATGTCCAGTGTGCAGACCAGCTTCTGCGAATAATCCTACCCAAGCATTTGGTAAGATTGACATTGCATATAAAGAGATCTCTTTCCAACCTTGATGTCGGTCCATAATCCTTATAATCGTAAGGACAGTGTGCAAAACCAACCTTAGAATTTTCCCCAGGCCCTCATTTGAAGTCTAGAAGACAATCAGCTCCTCGAATGTTTTCCGTAAATACTCCCAAGATAAAGGAATTGCTGGGGGGGGTTGGCCCTAGGATTAGGAGTCATCCTGTGCTCAAGGCTTTGGCTTGGTACACTTATCTCGAGTCTTCTCAACGACCTATGGTAGAAGGTGATGACATGCCTAACTAGAGATTGGAAAAAGAACCTGTCCTCTTTCTACAACCATTGGTTATGTACCTGACCTTCTGGGTAACAGGGGAACACTCCGCTCTCTGGCTTAGGACTCCACAGGAAGGGCCCCTGTTCTGTTTTCACAGAATCAGTCCTTAAAGAATCCAGAAAGAAAAGGATGGGAAGGTGTTGGTGGCCTTGGCTCGGCTGCCTTCTCTGCAAAACCTTGGACTACTCATTCAGCCTTGGCCTGAACGACAACGAATTTGAGATCTTGGACATGATGAATTCTAAGGTCTCCCACTAGTTCCCCTATTCTTTGAGTCTGGACTCTTAAGCATCCTTCCTTGGTAGGGATTCATTTGTTTTAACGATTTCTGTTTTCTGCTGTGATTTGATGGTCAGAATCTGGCCTCTCATGTCCTTTACTGAGTGTTATCACAGTAAATGTAGTGTCGGACACACTCTGCTCTTTTACAAAAATGATTCATGGCCTCTCTTTTTCTATGCCACAGGGCTACCATCCGATGCCCCATGAAGCAGAGATTGCACATACCAAGAAGTTGTTCCGAAGGAGGAGAAACGACCGAAGGTAAGAAAGACTTGCGACTGCTGTCACTTTTTCCTGGGCCAGCTGCTGGGCACATTAGCTCTGATCTATGCTGCGATAGGACTTATACCTGCAAATGAGGTGTTCACCTTTGAGGTGACGTTGAGAGTACAGTGGGCTTGGTTGTGCTAATCTGCATGTCTGTGCTTGGCCCAGGGACTGGGTCCCTTCGGAATACCAGCAGAGGGCCACCGTCTCCACTCCTTCCTGGGAGCGAGCATTACTCAAGATTTACAGGCATGCTCTCTATAAAGCAAAGCTGCAGCACGCTCAAGGAACAGAGCCCTCAGGCTGCATGTTTAGAGGCATGGCCTCCAGGAGGCTCCCCAAGCTCACAGATTCAAAGGCATCCCTCTTTCTGTTTTTTTCATTATTAGGAATTGTCCTGAGTATTAGCCACACTTTACAGTGACCCTCACGGTTCAGAGTAGTAACCAGGGGACAGGAAAAACGTGATGAGGTGACTTGTGTCAGAGCAAGCAACCAAGATCGAGCATCCAAGAAATGCATGTGTGCTGTCTACAAGGCTTTCTTATGTGGAAAGGTCTTCTTGATATGAAAGATTCCAGGTGCAGAGTCATACTGTGTGCAGCCATTGTACCTAAGGAGGATTTTTTTTTTTTTTTTGCTTGAATGTGCAAAATAAATATTTCAGAATGGAAACCTTTAAAAAGACTAAAAAGGCGTATGCCTGAGGAATTAAAATGAGGTGTTTCCCTATAGGGAATTATTCTTAGACAAAGGTGATGGCTCGTGCGTGGCTTTACCTTTAGTAAACAGGGTATGTTCTTTAAGAGACAACAAGTAGCCAGCTACCATGCTACACTCAGACCCCTAGGAGCACTTGCCCTGGGTGCTGCATGGCCACAGCTGGAGCTGCTGGGCTTCAGCCAACCTGGGCCCCTGTCCCCTCGCTCTGCATGGAAATCCTGAACTGGGAAGTAGTAGGTGGGTGGAAAACAGATACCCAGAATGCCTGTCATCCAGTAGTAGATTTTCTATTTCTGAAAACGTTCTCGGGGGGTGGGGGGTATGAGTGTCCAGCCGTCTGGAAGGCAGTCTGTCCCGACTGAGGACTGGGAATCAATAGGCATCAGAAGAGGAAACTGAGTCAGGAGAGCTGGACTAACCTTTGGCCCTTCCCTGACCAGGGCAGAGTTGATTGCCTGCCCTGTGCCTCCGGTGTAGCGTTACTCAGAACGGTTCTTGGGTTTTGGGTTCTGAGCAAATGAAAGAAATAAGGAGCACCCATCAAAGGCAAATTGTTTACAAGGGCCGGGAAGGTGTCAGAGAGAGCAGAAGGCCTTCTGTCCTTCCTCCCCAGCGAGTGTCGCAGGGATGCCAAGTCTCTCCAAGCTTACTAATGAGAAGGCTTCTCTGGGCCAAGGCACTGGCATCCATGTCAGCCCACATGTCACTTTTTGAGTCAGGTCACCATGCTCGACAGGAGTCTCCTAGATGGGGCAGGCCACCGGAAACAACATGGCCCAGCGATGTCGGGAGGGCGTGTGCATGGCATAGGGAAGACCAGGAAGCTGGACGTTCACTCATCCATACTCACGGTAGTGAATGCTCTGTGTAGGTCAATGCACTTCACAAAGGATGTGGGCCGGGCCAGCGTCCAAAGAGAAGCAATAACGTTGATTAAAGGGGCAGAAAGTATGTCCTGTGAGGGGGGCTGGAGGGCTGGGGGGCAGGATAGAGAAAAGAGCATCCACATGGTGAAACCCATGAAAGATTTACGTGGAAGTACCAGTGGCAGCTGCCTGTGTTTACACAGAGGGAACATCTTGGCCACTGGAGTCAGACTGCAACTCAGGGTAGCAGACACACACAGCTGAAGTATGTGCCAGACAAGGAACCAGTCAGAAATATAACACGCCCGTTTATCACTTGGGGCGGGGGTGGCGGGTGGGGAGTGTCCTGCTATAGAGCACCCATTTGGTAGAGAGAGCAGGTAACAATGTAGCTGAAAGACTTTATTATACAAAAGCTGGGGAAATTCTGAGTCTTTCTTGGGAACCTTGGTGATTCAGGCATTCATAGATCGGCTATCCATGAATTACCAAGCCAACCCCAGCTCTTCCAGCAGAAGACCCTCCATAGTGGCCTCGTTAGGTACCAAGCCTGTGTACTTGACACTGGCCTCGCTGGCATTTAAAGCGTAAACCACACTGAGAAGGTGTCACAGGGAGAGGACCAAAATCAACTCTGGTAAACTAGGAACTCAGCCAGCATCTGTACAATACCTCAGATCTTACCATTTGTCATGAGAAGGGAAGTGGCCAGCCACATCCTGCTGGTATCCCTGTGACTCACCTTGGAATCCCTGCAGGAGTCTTTGGTCTTCTGTCTCCCTATAGAGTGACCAGAATTGGGTCTGACTGCTACAGACCCCATGGCAAATTGTTGTGCCTGGAACTGAGTGATATCTTCCAGCCAGAACAGGCATTCTCAAAAATAGGGACCTAGCATCCTCATCCACACAGCAGTCTGCCACCTGTCCTAATCTAGGTGTCTCTGTGTGCCTTGCTGTGCTTTTCTCCCCTGGTTCAATTTGGAGGCATTAGGTAGCTAAATCATGTAGCAGTGCCCTGGAAGTAGGGGCTGGATAGGGTGAGTCGCTTCATTTTTTAAAGGTGTGTACATGTGTGTTCACGTGTGCATATACCCATGTGTGTGTGTATGTGTGTGTGCATGTGTGTGTATACACATGTGTGCCCATAAAAGCCAAAGGCATCAGCTCCCCCTGGAGCCAGAGTTACAGACAAGGGTGAGCTTCCCACAGTGGGTGCTGGGAACTGGACTCCGGGTCCTCTGTAAGAGCCGTCAGTGCTCTTAACTGCTGAGCCATCTCTCTGTCCCACCCTGCCCCCACAAGGAACTTCAGTTCTTGAAAACTGTGTTTTTCCTCTCATAAACTGTGTCCAATACTTGAGAGGTTTGCACAAGCTCGTTCTTGTATATCATCTGAGTGGTCTTTGCAGCGGTGTGTTCTCCAGGTCAGGGGAGCTGTAAAGGGCACAGAAAGTATTTCTCATCACTGTCTTTGAAGTCTAACCTCATAATCATGGCGTCCCCTAACCCGGGACAGTGACAGTAGGTAGGCAGAGCCCCTGTAAAGAAGCAGCCTAAGGCTCTGCCCCCCACCCCCACCCCCACAGGCTGCTTTCAGGAGCTCTGATTAAAACTAAGTTGTACATGGCTTTCCCCTATTTTGCAAAACGGAATCAGTCACCAGGACAGCTTAAAGGTTTTCTCCTTAAGAATTTTGTCAAGGGCGGGAGAGATGGTTCAGAGGTTAAGAACATTGACTGCTCTTCCAGAGGTCCTGAGTTCAATCCCAGCAACCACATGGTAGCTCACAACCATGTATAATGAGATCTGGTGCCCTCTTCTGGTGTGCAGGTGTACGTGCTTGTAGAAGACTGTATACTAAATAAATAAATCTGAAAAAAAATTTTTTTTTCTCAAAATTTGGACAACTGATAACCACCTGCTTATTTGGGGGGGAAAGGGGGGCTGATAAAATATGACAGATGACAGATAAAACCATGCATTTTGGGATTGAAATATGAAGTACATAAATATTCTATGCATTCCCTAGGAGTAACCCATTTTGCATGCTCCATCTCTGCCAGGCAAAAAGTGGACAGTCGAGAAAGTCTCTCTAAAGCTCTCTGCCCAACCCCAGCATCCAGGAAGAAGAAATTCACTAAGGGGCTGAGGTCTGGGCTCATAGTGTCTGTTTAATTCAGTGGGTTTCCTTATCCCTGTGGGAGGGGGAGGAGTTCTGCAGATTCCTCCCACCCCCACCCCCCCATCCTCACTCCCCTCGCCCCTGCTCTATTCTAAGAGATAAAGGTGGCAGTATCTACAGCCTGGGGAACAGACTCCAGGGTGAGGGCAAGCTTTGAAAGGCGTGCTGTGGAAGGGGCAAGAGGCAGCAGGCTCAGGCAGAGAAGTTGAGCTCAAGGGTCCCCGTAAGGTGGGACCATTCTCGGGAGACAGGTGTCAGTGAGTCAGCTCATTTAATTGGGGGAAACAAAGGTAATTTAAACTTTGGGGAGTGAGTAGGGGTCTTTGGAGAAAATTATATTATTGACTGGAACCAGAGTGCTAGGGATACTGACATATTTGCATAAGGAGACATTCCAGGTGCTTTTAAGGAGGAAGGAAGTTTAACCTGGCTACCAGACTATGTGACCCCCTCTGGTGGGGCACCGTGCAGGCCCAGAATGTTGGGGGACAGTGAGCCTTCTTCTGCTGATCTCATGATGAGATTTCCAGGGTTTCGACATGCCTTGGCACCACTTTTGCCCCAGGCATGTTCCCACGGCCCTACTGCTCCCCCCAAAGCTACATGGTGTCCCAGGCCCCACATCAGGACAGAGCTGGCGGCATGTTCTGATCCTACAGGGAGTTCTGAAGTTTGAGGAACTTATGAGAGTTGACCTAAGATGCAGCGACTATGCAGAACTTTATGTCCCATGTCCCTTGATCATCAGAAAGGGGTGTGGTCTGGGACTGAGCAGGACCAGGGCCATTTCCAAAGGGGCAGCCAGAGGGATGAGAGCTGTTTCTGAAAGGGAGGTAGGCAGTACGTTAGCTCCCCAGAAGTAAGCGCTGTTAAACCCCTTGTCTTATTTACCTTTCTATTGCTGTGACAAAACACCGTGACCAACGCAGCTTATAAAAGGAGTATAATAGGACCTTATAGTTTGAGAGGGTGACTCCGTAACCACCGTGCTGAAGAGCATGGTGGCAGGCTCATGACTCTAAAGCAATAGCTGAGATCTTATATCTTATATCTGGATCCACAAGCACAAGGCAGAGAGAAAGCTATTCGGAAATGCTGTGTGCCTTTGAAACCTCAAAGCATGCTTTTAGTGACACAGCTCCTAATCTTTCTCAAGCATTTCCAAGGATTCAAATATATGAGCCTATGGGGACCTTTCTCATTCCAACCGCCACACACCACCACCCTCCCCTCAATTAGAATTGTTCTCCATGGTATGTTCTGTGATCTGGAGAATACAAGGGCCTAAGGTGGAGCTGCCACAGTGGCGTTCTGGCTACAGAATTATCCAGAGTGCTGTATGTGTCTGCGTAGCATCTGAGTTGTGGTTCAGAGAAGAGGGCATCATGGGGGTGTTAGGGTGAGAGGAGATTCTAGAACAACCCTCCCCTTTGGGAGTAATGATTCAACTACTAGTGAAATTCCACAAGACTTTGAAAGGGAGACGGAGTGTAAGAGAGAAGAGAAGCAACAGCTAGGCAGATGATGCCCGAGGGATCCCCAGAAGTCACCTGCATGCTCCCTAGAAGCAGAGGCAAACAAACATGGGACTCAGTAGCCCCACTATGATTAATAGAAAGGAGAAGCAGCTGTCTACTTGCTCGGAAGATCCCCTGCCTAGGTTGTCAGGCGTCTCAGAAGACTCCACAGACTCCGAAGCCTGGCCTGTCATCATTTAGAGTAGGGAGACTAATAGACACATGGTCTTTTGCATGATGCCCACCTGTGCAGTCAGGGGTAAAGAGAGCCCTTCAAATTAATTTGCTTCATTAAGCGAGGTCCCGGAATGGTTAATGTCCTCCATGAGCAAAGCAGATGGACAGGAAGAAATAAAGAGTACCTTGGCCATCCTGGCTAGCATCAGATGGCTCCACTGCACGAGAAGCCGCAAGCAAGCCATTCCCCTGGGGTGCAGAGTTGGGCTGCATGCTGGACGCTTCAGGGCAGCCATAGTGTCTATCCTACAGTTGACCGTGACTGTGGCTTGGTGTCCTCAAGCTGTGGAACCAGCTAAGGATCTAACCTCTTCCCTGCTTCCTCTGCCTGCACAAACTCAGATCCCAAGCGTCAGCTGTCGGCTTTGATTTTGCAAGCTCCTGGTAAACACTGTGTGTCACTGATTAAAAACAAACGGGGCCTGTGGAATTGGAGGCCATTCGTATAGTATACTTACAAATACACTAAAAACACTGAGTATGTGTTTCACAGGGTTGCATTTTTTTTTATTGGTTATTTTATTTACATTTCAAATGCTATCCCCTTTCCTGGGTTTCCCCTCCACAAACCCTCTATCCCATCCTCCTCCCCCTGCTTCTATGAGGGAACTCACCCACTCACCTATCCACCCACTCACTCCCCACCTCAGCACCCTAGCATCCCCCTACACCGGGGCATCGAGCCTTCACAGAACCGAGGGCCTCCCCTCCCATTAATGCCAGATAAGGCCATCCCTCTGCTACATCCTCTGCTCATCCCCATGTGTACTCTTCGGTTGGTGGTTAGTCCTTGGGAGGTCTGGCCATATTGGTTGATATTGGGAGTTGGTTGATATTGTTGTTCTTCCCATGGGGTTTCCAAACCCCTTCAGCTCCTTCAGTTCTTTCTCTCACTCTTCCATTGGGGTCCCCATGGCCAGTCTCATGGTTGGCTATGAGCATCCACATCTGTGTTGGTCAGGCTCTGGCAGAGCCTCTCAGGAGACAGCTATGTCAGGCTCCTGTCAGCAAGCACTTCTTGGCATCAGCAATAGTGTCTGGGTTTGGTGGCTGCATGTGGGATGGATCCCTAGGTGGGGCAGTCTCTGGATGGCCTTTCCTTCAGTCTCTGCTCCACTCTTTATCCCTGTATTTCCTTTAGACAGGAGCAATTCTGGGTTAAAATTTTGGAGATGAGTAGGTGGCCCCATCCTTCAACCAGGGGCCTTGCCTAACCTCTGGATATGGTCTCTAAGGTTCTTCCTCTCCTTTGTTGGGTATTACAGCTAATGTCATCCCCATTGGGTCCTGAGAGCCTCTTGCTTTCCTGGCATCTGGGACTTTCTGGTGGCTACCTCCAGTCCCCCATCCTCCATTGCTACACACCTCTGTTCAATTTCCTGACCCTCTGTATATCTTCTCTGTCTCTTCCCATACCTGATCCTGTGCCCCCTTTTCCCCTTCCCCTCCTTTCTTTCTCCCAAGTCCCTCCCACCCTCTACCTCCTGTAATTAAGCACCCACACTTTGGTCTTTCTTCTTCTTGAGCTTCATGTGGTCTGTGAGTTGTATCATGGGTATTCTAAACTTTTTGCCTAATATCTACTTATCATTGAGTACATACCATATGTGTTCTTTTGTGACTGGGTTACCTCACTTAGGATGATATTTTCTAGTTCCACCCATTTGCCTGCGAATTTCATGAAGTCATTGTTTTTAGTAGCTGAGTAGTACTCCATTGTGTAAATGTACATTTTCTGTATCCATTCCTCTGTTGAGGGACATCTGGGTTCTTTCTAGCTTCTGGCTATTATAAATAAGGCTGCTATGAACATAATGGAGCATGTGTCCTTGTTATATGTTGGAGCATCTTTTGGGTATATACCCAGGAGTGGTATAGCTGGGTCTGAAGATAGTACTATGTCCAATTTTCTGAGGAACTGCCAGACTGATTTCCAGAGTGGTTGTACCAGCTCGCAATCCCACCAACAATGGAGGAGTGTTCCTCTTTCTTCACCTCCTCGCCAACATCTGCTATCACCTAAGTTTTTTATCTTAGCCATTCTGACTGGTGTGAGGTGGTATCTCAGGATTGTTTCGATTTGCATTTCCCTGTTGACTAAGGATGTTGGACATTTCTTTAGGTGCTTCTCTGCCATTTGAGATTCCTCAGTTGAGAATTCTTTGTTTAGCTCTGTACTGCATTTTTTGACTAATGAGTTATGTGTCAGTATTTTGTTAAAATTTTGAGACAGAGTCTCATTGTTTAGACTCTTTGAACTATAATTCTCTGCCCCAGTTTTTCTAGTACCAGAATTATAGACATGCACTATCAGACTCATCTTTGGAAAAAAAGAAAGTAGTAGGATTTTTATTATTGTTTGTTTCTTGAGTCATCTCAGGGATTTAGTTTGGTTTTATAACTAGAGAAAGTCTGAGGATGGAGTGATGGGAAAGGCCTCTTGCAACCCTCTTTGGATCTTGATGTCTATAGTGTTCCCTGAATGTGCCAGGAAAGTGACCCTTTCAAAAAAAGGGCACAGATTTGGTCTGGTTATGATTTAACCTATGAAGGTATGCTAAGAATTAATAATCGCCTGTTTTCTTCTAAACCATCTATATTTGCAAAACTCTTTGGGAAAAAGTGATATCTATATTCTTTAATTTTTGAAATTTAGAACTGTATGCTTGTAGCTTCAGCCTTTCCCCATTTTCTATCAGAACTAGCTTCTGTAATCATGGAGGGCAGAATGTCACAGGCCACCGAATGCTATGAGCACCTCTGTAGGAAGCCAGCGGTGTAATTCAGTCTCAAGTCCAAAATGCAAGAACCAAGTCTGAAGCCACGAGAGCATGAATGTCTGTCTTAAGAAATCAGCAGGCCAGTTCAGCTTCTTCTGCCTTTTGTAGCATGCCCATCCTCTCATGGGTTGAATGCTGCCCGTGTGCACTGATGATGGCAGACCTCCCTGACTGAGCACAGTGATTCCAGTGTGATCCCTCTAGGAACCCCTGGTCACCTGTCTGCAAGTCTCAGCAGCTTTCTGGAGCTTGCCTTTCGCATGAGTACTACGCATTTCTCCATCCACCGTAGGACTCCTTATTCTACAAAGGGGCTTGTCTTCCAGGAACTAATCAGGAATTGACTAGTCCAGCCCTGTGTCTTTCTATCAGCTCATTCACATAAGTTGCTCAGTTTATCCTTTTAGGCATACACTCAGTGCTCATTATTCATAGATTCCATAGTACAAGCTTGCCTACTTGCTAAAACTTACTGTAACGTGAAATACCTGTGATGTTTTGACGCTCAGTCATTGGCAGACATAGAACAGTAGATAGTTTGAGCTGCATGCTACACAGGATCCCAGCCAATGTCACACAGCATTTACCATCCTACCATCCTTATTTCATCACTTGTCCTGATTGTGGTTTGTCTAGGGCCATGTTTTCCACACTCTGTGTGCTTTTGCTAGTGATTTTGCTGTTTGTGTGGCTTCTGAGTAAAGTACAGGAGGTTCGTGCAGTGACCCTAAGTTCAAGTTCCTTGTGGGGTAGAAAAGGAACTTGTGGGCCACGTGAGCACAGATCTCAAGTTCAAGAAGACTGTGCTGTGCCTTACAGAGAGACCAAGCATGTAGAAATCTTCATGAAGGCAGGCCTTAGTCCTACAATGAGTTCAACTTTAGCAGGTCACTAACATATAGTAAGTAAACAGTCTAGAGGAGCCTAAAAAGATGGCTAAGAGTACTGCCAGCTCTCCCAGAGATTCAATTCCCAGTACCCCATGGTGGCTTACAATTGCCCCGTAGCTCCAATCCCTGGGGATCTGAGTCCTTCTTCTGGCTTCCACAGGCAGAGCATACACGAGGCACACAGACATATATGCAGGCAAAACGCCTATACACATGGAAATAAATAATAAAACATAAAAATAAATAAGCAGTCTATAAACAGAAGCACACAGATAAAAAGAGATCCTGTACTGATGTCGGTGAAAATGTAAATAGAGGAGCGGTAGATTCAGTGTTTGCTAATTCCGTGTTCCCGGTGACACTCTGGAAAGTAGCCTTCTGAACAATAAGAGTGAGCTAGGCTTGCTCTTTAAAACAGGGTAGAGAGACACTGAAGGTGAAGGGACGTGGGGAGCCATAGGACTTTAGGCGTGTTGTTCACATCTTGATAGTGATAGGACTGGGAGGAAAAGAGTAAGCACTTCCTACCCCAGCTGGCTGTCACTGGCTTGGTTTCGGCTGCTTCGTTTGTGTGGTCACTAAAGCCCTCGTAGACAGCTCAGCCCCATAGCAACTGTCATTGCCATCCTCTTGTCAGGAGCTGGGGGACTGTGAGACAGATCCATGTTCACATTGCCCACGGTTTCTCTTTCTCTCTCAGCAAGGAAATTGCCCTCATTAAGTCCCTGCTAAAGATAGATAAGAAAATGGGCCAGGCAGACCCCCGCCTGGCAGGCAGCCCTGTCAGATTGGGAGCAAAATGAGTCAAATAGGAATTATTTTTAGGATGTCTCCTCCCCCCGCACGCCCACCCCCAGGCGGGCTCTCTTGGAAAGGAGAGCAGCTCATTGCTTCGAGCCACATGTCGGGGTCCTCATGGTCCTTGTCAGACTGAAACGGAGCCCCCAGGCTGTGAGCAAGCCATGATGCGTCACACCATTCTCTGTAGAGTGCTGGTGCTTCACTCATGCTCCTGGTCCCCGTGAAGGCTGGACATACCCTCCTGTGAATGATGTGCCTCCCTGGATCCCTTTTCTACTGCTCTCTGGTACATGCTTCAAGCTCAGGCCCCACTCACAGCCTCATGCTTTATGATAATACAGACCCCTGGGGACCCTCCCCTGTGAAGGGACCAGTGTGTCCCTAGCTCAGAACTCACAACCATATAGGGGCCAAACAGGCGTAAGAGGCAGCCTGCCATACATTTGGCATGCTCCCTGGGCAAATGGGCAACGCACATCTCCCAGGACTGTGTCTACAACTAAGTAACTGGGCATTCCTTTTCTCCTTTTCATTCATTCTTACCCCCTTTGTCCAGCTGTCTGAGTTTGCTCAGACCCTGCAAGTTCTAAAAAGCAAAGCAGGGATACCCAGGATCAAGAAAGGCAACTAAGGGGGTGGTGAAGGGGTATGCCTTGTGGCCTGGGGACAGGAGGGCTATTGACCAGGAAACTAGCCATAGACTGATGCAGCTCCAGGTGTCTGTGGCTGAGACAGGATATAGAGGAGCCTAGGAACCAGCCACCCAGTTGTTTTAACTACTCCACCTCAGATGTCTTAGCCATTCATCCTCCTCCACACAAGGCTCAAATAACCAAGCTTTGGTCAACCAAATCATCTGAATCTCCCATGGGGGACAATATGCATGGTGATAGCTAAGCCCTTGGCCTGACTCACTTGATTTTTAAGTCCAGCTCATCTTTCACCAAACAGGGGTCTTCGGGGGTCAGGGGGGAAGACACTCACTGAATTTATTCTTCTTGTTCCCAGGGTCAGGGATGCCATTAGATTATCTGTTGGGGCAGGTACTTAGGAAGACCAAGTAATAACTGGACCCTCAGAAAACATGAGTTCGTCTTCCTCCTACCATTTACTCTGAGAACCCTTCCAGTGTGAGTGTGGAGGGAAATGCTTCTGAACCAGGAGCCCTGGAGTCTGGTCCAGGGCCCTTACCTTGTGCTTTTGGAGCCCAGTTCTTCTGCTATGAAATGTGACTGTGATTCTGGCTCTCAGAGGTACTGCAGAGTTCATGGTACAGATAAAAAGCAGATGTGTTCTATTCGTTCACCACAGGATGGAATAGACAGAGCTGAGAACATTATGGAAGCTAGCCCAGACTCTCAGGAAAAAAATCTTTCCAGAAAGTTCTAGACAAGCAGGACATGTGTCTGCTCCTGTATATGCCTTTCCTGTCTGTATCTGTATCTAGATCTATATGCTGGCACCCAGCCAACCTGAGCTGTGCTGCCATGTCCTTTGCATCTGGTTTCTAAGTTCAGACACCACAGAGGAGCATCCTATTTACAGAGGTGCCAGCCTGCACATCTGCAGGTTCTAAGGGGGTGGCGGGCTGTGGTTCTAAAGGAATACCAGGCTGTATGTAGATCTCACTAGTTCTGAAAGTGTACCAGACTGTAGATTGTGAAGATGTACCAGTCTGGAGATCACTGGTACTGAGGGAGTAGCAGGCTGTTCATCTGTTCATTCTCTGGGTCTTTCTGCTGGATCCTGAGATACGCCTGACCCACCCTTAGCCCAGGCCAGAAGTCACTCACTCAGCAACTTCGTGAGCAGTTCCAAGGCTCGCTATATTAAGAGCACTGTTTTGAGCCTTAAACAAATATTAGTTCATATACTCTCCTCAACGTCCCGAGGAAGGGCATGCTATTTTTATTTCCATTTTGCAGATGAAGAAAATATCATGTAGAGAGAAATAAAGCAGCTAGGAGGCCTGGCTTTAGGACATGTGCTTCTAATCAGTTCTCTGATCCGAATCTTCCTTTTACTCCCACCTCCCTGTCCTGAGACCCTTGCTGCCTTTGTAGACCCAATTAACTCATAGTTATAAGCCGTTCGAGACTTGTAAGGATGGGGCTTCCATTTTTCAAATGGACAGAGAGAAGGGTTACTCTACCTCCTGCCAAAGAAGGGATAAATGAAAAGACCTCAGCCAAACCCACCAGACTATCTACTCAGCCACAGCACTAAGGCTAGCCCTGCCCTCCCTCCACTGAGCAAGTCCATGAGTAAACATATGTTGGAAGTTCCTGCAGTAAACCACAGATTTTTTTCCAGGTTATGGCCCAACCCAGTAAGAGACTCAAGAGAAGACAACATGAGTTTTACAGGAAAATGGGCATCCCTAAAGAGAGGGCTTCCTCCAGCTGCCCTCTGCCCCTAATCATGAGGCCCAGACCAAGGCATAAGGGTACATTCCACCCCCCAAGGCTCCGTAGCAGTGACCAGGGCACAGGTTTTAAAAATACCAAGGAGCCTTCCTGCCTGGGTCAGCATTTACCCTGAGCTCTGGGAGTTATTTCTGAATCTTCCCAGTAACTTAATTTTAGCCACTTATTCCAATGCATGTGTTTTAGGGATGCCAAGGTAGCCTCTGTTATGGTTTAGAGTATTTTGGGAGGGCCTGGTTTCCAGAAGTGATGCAGGGGCTCAATTAGGCAAGACACCAGCAAACAGAAATAAAGTAACTCAGGAAAACAGGTCCCTAGAGGTGGCGCCTCTATGAAGCATGCATGGGAGAAGTTAGGGGAAACGGCCAGCAGGGTGCCACAAGTGGTTGCTCAGGCTCTCCCGACTCTATGCACCTACAGAGATCTTCCTCTGAGCATGAGCAGAATAAAGTTACCCAGGTTTTCCAAGTAGGCCTGGATGGACACAAAATGGTCCAGCACCAGAGTAGTCAAACCCAAGCCAATAGACCCACCTTATAAGTGGTCCATAGACCCTCCCCCCTTATAAGTGGTCCATAGACCCTTCTTTTAAGTGGTCAGTCACCCAAGTTCACCAGCCATCCATGGGAAGTGTAAATGTCCTCATTGTCATTACGTTAATAATGAGATGTCTTTGGAAGAACCACTAAGGAGTTCATAACTTTTCCCCTCCATTACTAGGGACTGAACCTAAGGCTTCCCACATGCTGGCTAAGTGCTTCAACGCTGAGCTACATCCTCGGCCCTCTTTTCACCAGGCAGGGTCTCACTAAGTTGCCTGGGTTTGCTCACTCTGCAGTCCAGGCAGGCCTTGAGTTATGAGCATCCTCAGAAGGTTTTTTTTTTTTTTATATAGTGGAATTATAGGCCCGGCTTGTTCGTAAGCTTTCAACGAGGCCTTCAGAAACCCTCTCGGTTCCTCTTAAAAGAACTCCAGGGCCTGCTCCATCTACCTGCTGCATTTCTCCCTGCCTGTCCTTTGCTCTCCTTGCCTGCCTTCTCACCTCCTGTCTTTACTTACCAGGCCCCAATCTTCTCTTATTTCCATAGTAGGCCTGGTTTCATTCCGTCCCTGTGCTGGCTGGACTCCTCTTCCCAGGTGTCTTAGGGTTTTACTGCTGTGAACAGACACCATGACCAAGGCAAGTCTTATAATGACAACATTTAATTGGGACTGGCTTACAGGTTAGAGGTTCAGTCCATTATCATCAAGGCAGGAACATGGCAGCATCCAGGCAGGCACGATGCAGGAAAAGCTGAGAGTTCTACATCTTTATCAGAAGGCTGCTAGGATAAGACTGGCTTCCAGGCAGCTAGGAGGAGGGTCTTAAAGCCCACACCCACAGTGACACACCTACTCCAACAAGACCACGCCTACTTCAACAAGGCCACACCTCCAAATAGTGCCACTCCCTGGGCCAAGCATATTCAAGCACCACACCAGGCTTCCTCTGCTGGACCATCCAATGACATCAGTCCAGTTCCCAGGTGAGTCAGGCCTGAGGACCCAGTAATGGGCAGGAAGCCTGAGAGCGTACAGGACCCTTACCAGCTGTGTTCCAGAGAACAGCCCACTGCCTCCTGATTCACCTCCCTTGGGGACACCACTACTTCAAGAGGACAAAGGATTCAATGTCCAGTTCTGCTTGTCAGTGTGGCACTGAACTCAGAAAAGGAAATGTGTAAAGACTGGAACCAAAGATGGTTTTAGAAACAAAACAGATGAGATGAGGCTGGTGGCCTAAATGGTCACCACATGCGCATAGGTGGTTCAGTGTGTTGAGGAATGGATGGCTGAGCCTCTAAAGTCTGAGCAGGAAGCTTGGTGCCTTTGAACCTGAATTGTAACCATGGCCCAGAGAGGCAGGGCAGAGATCCTAGGGGGTGGGCAGACAACAAACAGACTTGCCTGGTGTTGCTGATGTTGCAGATGCTTGGGCAGGGGTGGAGGCATGTCATTAGGTCCCCTCTGTTAGAACCACATGGGCCAGCACCTTCTTGAATCCCCCATCCCACCACCCTTCCTTTAAGCATCAAGGAAATCTCAGACTCTCTATTCTGGCCAACCCTGATATATTTTAGCTTTGTGTCCTCACTGGAAGCAATTAAGGACAGTCATCCTACCACCTTGTGATGTGAAAGGGGAATGTGCCAACCCTCTTCTACTGCAGCAGGTCCCCAGAGCCCCTGACTTACTGCCTGCACCCCCTATCTTGGGAAGTGGGTATCATTGGTTATTGTGGCCTTCATAGATCACTCAGGCAGATCTCTGTCTTCTCACTAACACCTTCAGTGGCCACCCAGAGTTAAGAGACTGATCTAGTTACCAATGATGAGACCATCCATCCCATGAGTGGGGGTTCTCTGGTGGTGGGGGTGAGAGGGGACATTTGTTGAAAGAAGGATTTTTAGTTTTTAAAAATGGAAAACTATCTGACTTGAAGCAAACACACATTTCGGCTGCACCACCATTGTCTGGAAGCCACACTGAGTGAGCCTCTGCAGGGCGTACATTCCAGCCGCATTCATAGGTGGCCTCATGAATGTGCTGAGCTGTCTAGACTCCTCTGAGCCCTATTGCTAGGTGAGTACTAGCCTCAAGGCAAAAAATTGCCTCTTTGAAGCACTGTGTCTTTCATCAAATAGCCCATCTCCTTTGTAGGTAGACTTTGCAGTGCAAATCAGCCCATGCCTGGAGAGCAGCTTCCAATACCAAGGGCTATACGAACCTGAGAACCTTCTGTTTGTGCTAACGTTGTACCTATGTCTGTATTTGTAGGTATGCATTTGCACGTTCTCTCTCTCCCCCTCGCCCCCCCATCTCTGTTTCTCTGTGTTTGTGTCTGTCTCTCTGTTTCTCCTGTCTATATCTCTCTCTCTTTGTGTGTCTGTGTATCGGTCTGTGGCTGCTTTAGGGACCCTGCTAATCAGCATTGCCAATGATAGTTTGCTGAAAATAAAACAACAGACCAGGGGCTCGAGAGATAGCTCATTGACTAAGATTAAGATATTAAGATCATTGACTGCTCCTCCAGAGGTCCTGAATTCAATTCCAAGCAACCACATGATGGCTCACAACCCTCTGTATGAGATCTGATGCCTTCTTCTGGTATGTCTGAAGACAACTACAGTGTACTCACTCTCTCTCTCTCTCTCTCTATATATATATATATATATATGTGTGTGTGTGTGTGTGTGTGTGTGTGTGTGTGTGTATGGGAGGCATATATATATAATTTATAATATATAATGAGTAAAAATATTTTTAAAAAATTAAAACAAAGGGCCAGACTGAATATTTATGTTGGGTATCTATTGCTGCAAATCAAAATAATTCCCAAAATGTAGGACTTAAGGCCTGAATTGTTTATAATCTCACACAATTTCAGAGGGCCACAAACCTAGGAGGAGCTCACCAAGCATGCTCTGGCTCAGAGACTCTTTTGCTATTGGAGTCCAGCTGTCAACCAGGGATGTAGTTGTCAGGGGCTTAGTTGGGGGTTTGGATATCTATTTCCTGGTTTACCAGGTTATTGGCACACCTCATTTCCTCCGTAGTTCTGGGTTACAAAGCAAGCCTCTTTACACACATATTCGTGACATGCTCATTGTCTCAGTTAAGTCTCAGAGAATGACCCAAGGGAGGAGCAGATGGACAGGCAGGCAATCAGACACTGACATGGAAGCTGCAGTGCTATATTCTTTAAGACTCATTGTAGAGATTGCATGCCCTCTCTTCTGCCATCCTCTGTTGGCCAGACAAGTCTTCTGTGTCACAAGGAGAAAGTCCAAGAGTATGGCCGTCCAGAAGGAGAGAGCCATCCGGAAGGCTGACTGCTACTGCACACCTGCCTCCCCCAATGACTGGTTCCCCCTCCATACAGAATGCACTTGCTCCTCCCACTCTTACTAGCTGGTGACATCATCAGCTCAGAGTTCAGCCTCCTATTCATAGAGATCGTGTGCAACATACACATGAGACTCTCTGGGTATAGTTCTTTGCATCTGGTTCTTTCTAGATCTGTGGGCCTCTGGTCTAAAAGGACAAGTTAGCTGTGCTCTTACATATACACATACCCAGTATATAACTCCAGGACAGACACAGGGTCACTGGGACAGACATGGGGTCACTACCATAAACACCCATTCAAGAAGGGGGAGCATATAAATCATTTGTCTATAGCTCTTCTGCAGTTCAGCTAGGCAAATGCTGGAGGTTCCTCCCTCAGGTAGAGTCCTGCCCTGTTCCTATCAGGAGTTGCTAGACATGGCTTTGGCTCCACCCTTTGCCATGGAGGTCTCATGTGGAGATCTCTCATGATATTCCAGCCAGGATTAGTTTTATAAAATGGAGATCTCTCAAGTGGTGGCAACCCGTGATCAGTGAGTATGCTAGGCTCTCAGATTTACCTCCCAAGTCACTCCCTGCCTCCCTGTCTCTGAAAGATGGCATGTATTTGCATTTGAGTTATTTTCTCCACTGGCTATCTGTGTGTAGAACTTGGGGTCCAGTGGCTTCTGTTCATGCTCTAGTCTCTAGCCCTTCTGGTCTTACTGATCCTGTTCTTTTGAAAACAAAGTTGGCCTTCTGTGAAGCCTGGTGTTTCTCACACCACTGGAAAAGCTTACCTTCAAGTCACTCAAAGATGTTTCCTCTCCTCTTTGATCTGCAGAGAGAATGCCTTCCAGCTTCTTGGAGCTCTGAAGTGTGGTTGGGAAGATCTGTGAGTGACCCTTGAGGATAGTTAGAGGCTAGTTAGACCCTGTTTCGATGAGCTGTGCTGGGCCACACCACCTTCAGTCCTCTCTAGATCTTGATGACATCCCAGCCTCCAGTCTTTGGACTGTGCTTTCCTGAGCATGCAGGCTTCTGATCTTTTACCCAGAAGTCACTTCCTAATTTTAGCATCATCTGCCATCTGGTTAAGTCTAGGACTCTTCAGAACTAGCAAGTTCTGGTTCCTTTTGTGTGTGTGTGTGTGTGTGTGTGTGTGTGTGTGTGTGTGTGTGTGTGATAGTCCTTCTTTTAACTTGTCTAGCTCCTCTCCCAGCTTACTCTACTCAGCAAGAAGGAACCAGGAAACATCTTTAACACTCAGGCTGGAAATGCTGAGGCAAAGTCACTGTATCACTATGGGTATATATACTTTTTCCCCTCAGGGTAGTATCTTGGATGCTGCCCATAAGGCCCCCCTCCTGAGGTCTCTGTAAGCTTGTCACTGCCCGTGAATCCTCACAGTGATTTATCCTAAAGTCATGTTTCTCCGCAGAGCCTTAGCTCTTCACAAACACCTTGAAGCTCTCATTCCTGCCTACCACCCAGGCCCGAGACATCCCCATGTTTGAGATTTTGCTGCAGCAGAATCCGCAAGCACAGGAGCTGCATTGGTTACCTCATGCTGTGTAATGAATTAGCCCAAAAATTAGCATTGTTATCCCACAGCTTCTGGGGATCAGGGATCCAGAACACCAAAGCTGAGTTCCTTTGGCTCAAGGTCCCTTGTGACACTACAGACAAGCTGTCAGCCAGACCTTCTACTTGCAGTCTCTCTGATGTGATGTTGGCAGGCCTGTTCCCCACTGGCTTTAAGCTGCAGGCTCCATTTCTTTGCAATTGGGCTGCTCTACAGGATGTTCATGCTCGAGGGAGAAGGAGAAGATGGAAAGGGAGGGAAACAGGGAAGGAGAAATAAAGGGAGGGAAGGAATAGAAGGAGGGGAAAGAGGAAAGGAGGGAAAGACAGAGACAGTGTGGCAGAGATAAGATAAAGGAACGGGGAAGTGGAAATTACCTGGTCTCTTACAAGCCACCCTTCTGCTGTAGAAAGCAACCTGTCATCTCTTCTGCTGTATTGTGTTAGCCACACAGAACTAACCTATACAGTGGAAGAAGGAACCAAACAAGCATACAGCCAGGCATGGCAATACAGAACTGTACCCCAACTGTGTTGGTTTGAATAGGAATGGCCCGCGTAGATTCATGTGTTTAGGTGTGGCCTTGTTAGAAGTGTGTCACTGTATGGACGGGCTTTGAGGTCTTCTATGCTCCAAGCTATGCCCATTGTAGCACAGTCTCCTACTGCTGCTGCCTGTAGACCAAGATAGAGAACTCTTGCCTCTGCCAGCACCATGCCTGCCTGCACACCGCCATGCTTCCTGCCATGTTGATAATGGACTAAACCTCTGAAACTGTAAGCCAGCCCTGATTAAACATTTTCCTTTATAAGAGTTGCCATGGCCATGGGGTCTCTGCCCAGCAATGTAAACTTCACTAAGATACAACACTGAGGAGAAAGAAACAGTGACAGGAGAATGTCACGTGCTTAGCAGCCTGGAAAGCAAGAGACCCTGTTTTAGTATTTTACAGTGTTTGGACTGAAGAAATGACTCAATTGTTTAGAACATGCGTTATTGAGTTTGGTTCCCAGCAGCCAAGTCAAATGGCTCACAACTGCCTGTAGCTCCAGCTCCAGGAAGTCCACCAGTCTCTTCTGAGCACTGACACATGCACGCACACACACACACAAAATGAAAATAATAAAAAAAATCAATCTTCTTAAAATTAATAGTGTCGATGCAGGAGTGAAGAGATATTAGTACCTACTTAAATTTCCTGATTGTGCCCTGCCCCCTTCCATTTTAAATGTGAAAACGTCACTAAAGACTTGGAGGGGGTTGAAATTTTTTTATTTACCCACCTTCTAGTTCAACTTCCGGTCTTTCTAAGAATACCCTTCCTAACCGGCTCCGTGCTCTGTACACTTCCTTCCCGTCACGCCTCTCTTCTACACATCTGCAGTGGAGCATGAGTTAAGTGTCTCCTCCCTGGAGAAGGCTTGGAGCTGCAAGATGCTGTTGCCTGAGCTTTAGGACAAACATGTCCCCCAGGGGAGCCAGCAGGGGTTCCAGGAAAAGGGAACTTTCCAAGCTGTGAGCATGTGTACGCTCACAGGTACACACGTGCTTATACTACATACTCACACACGTACACAGGCATGCACACACATACATACTCATACATATACCACACACACATACATAAATGCACACACTCAACACATAAACTCTAGAATCGCAATGATTACAACAGGCTGCACTTTTAATTGGAAGCATACCAAAACACTGGAATCTGCCAGAAACTGGTAGGGAAGGCTTCCATGGGTAGATGGGAAAATATAAAAATATTCACAGTACAAATAATGATGTCTTGCCCAGTCTCTCTTAGAGTGCCCTGTAGTGGGTCCAGAAGGGAAGTATGATTAAGTACTTACATCCTCATTGTACAAGGGAAGTGTGTAAGACTCAGAAAGACTGGGCAGCTCACTAGAGACCTGCAGAGCTGAGTGTCTCAGATCTCTGAATGTACACACTTCCTTCCATAGAGTCCCTGGAAGGTCCTGTATAGGGGACATTCTCTTTACCCCTTCAGTGTAAGTGACCTAAAGTTGTCTACAGGCCAAGTGAGAGGTCCCACCTGAAAAAGGCCAGCTATTGTACAATCGAGGTGAGGGAAAGGCCACCTGAGAAAGGCCAGCTCTTCTGTGGTTGAGCTTGGGGCACAGCAGAGAAGACTGTCAGAGCCGTAAGCTCTAACAGGTGTGATAAAAGAGGGTGAACTACCACACTGTGCTAGGGGCTGGTGGAGATAAAGGGGCTGTCTGACTCCTTCCTTCCACTCACTTTTGAGGCTCCTGGTAAAAACACTTAAAGAGACTCTGTCCCCAAGTGGAGACTCTGGAGTGATCATCTGCCTTGCGTGCCTCGGGCAGGCACCAAGTCACCTGTCCCCACATTTACCTGCACTCATGCAGTCCTCGGCCACACTGGACATGGAGCCGAGCACTGCTGCAGACAGAGAGCACTGTTGTCTTCACAGAAGCTCTGTGAGGCAACCCCTCCCTGCAGAAACTCTCCCAGGGACCCAGAGAGCAGGCAGGGTGCAGAGTGGTTGGGGGTGGAGGGAAGGGCAGACTGGAAAGGCTGGCAGGGTCTAGAGGCTGGTAAGAAACAAGGCCTTGACAGAGAATAAAATGGCTGAGAGAGAAACGAGGTGAGGCCCCTTGGGAGATCAGCAAGTATTACTAGAGAGGAGGCTGAAGCCAGACGACAGTGCTACCCTCCTGGGTATCCAAAGCCCACAAGGGCTGCACTCGTCCTGTCTCTGAAGCTGTGGACCAGTTTGGCAGGACCCTGAGACCGAGCGTGGGGTACCCCTGACGGTGGAGTATAGGACTTTGCTTATGGATGAGGCCAGCAGACCCATCAGCATGGGAGAAGCACCAGGGACATTCTGAAGTCTAGAGAGCACACGTACACACACGCGCACACACACACACACACACACACACACACACACACACACACACACACTGCCATTGGGGCCTTCTGCTGTGGCCCCTGCTTCTACATCATTGTTTTTTAATCAATATGGGTTGTGACCCCTTTGGAGGTTGAGCAACCCTTTCACAGGACATCACGTATCGGATATCCTATATATCGGATACTTTTCCCCAATTATATGGGAACTGGCCACATAAACCAAGAGGACTTCCGTGGCTTCAATTAGATTGGGGACAGAAACACTGATGTCCCTACCACTGGCTTCTGCTCCATTTACAGCAATAATTACTGGTGATCCTACAGGATACCTTCTGTGCCAGGCACTTTAGCTGGATCAGGGGCCAGCACACTGTCTACAAAGGTCTCTTTGTGAGGCATAGGCCTCTGTCACAGATGCTCTATTTAGCCACTGTTGTACCAAGGCAGCCTCAATGATACAGAAATGCATGCTTTCATTTGCAAAACAAATGATGGCTGTATTTGGCCCACAGATCACAGTTGACCGGCCCCTGATTTAGATTGGCACAGCTTAGTACAGCATGTACGCCACCCTAGAGCTGACAACCAGGTATCACGAGGCAGCATCTCCTTCATGCCTATCCCAATTCTTGAAGCCATCTTCATTCGGTTCCTCTGACCTAAGCGCCATTCCCAGAGGTATATTTTGAGGCAGACTTGGGCCTCCCATCTAGCCAGAAAGCTATTTCCTAGGGCCACGTTTTAATCTAGAGGCTTTAGAAGGCCATGCCTGAGGCAGTCATGGGAGGCTTAAAGCTTCAAGTCCCTAAGGGAGATCAAGAGGAAGCAACTGAACCTGCAAGACTTGAGGAAGTCTCCTTGTCCGGTTACTCTGCCGTTAAGGTGGTTTGAGAAGGCAGGCAGGCAGGCAGGCAGGCAGGCAGGCAGGCAGGCAGACAGACAGACAGACAGACAGACAGACAGACAGACAGACAGACAGGCAAAAGGCAAGTGTTGCCTCAGGATCTGGCTGACTACTGCTTCCTGTGCTGCCTCCAGAGCTCACCATGGAGAAGTCTGCTTCCCAGCTTCAGCCTCTATGGGAATGTCGACAGCTCCTCAGTCCAGAGTCCAGAGCTCAGCCAGGAGTGTTACGACACTTGCTCTTGGCTGCCTGGCCTTCCCCAGCCCTGCTGGGTCTGAGAACTATCCTTTACCTCCAACCATTTGGGATCATTTGAGCAGCATTGTCTCTCCTCTAGAGAAACAGCCTAAAACGAGAATGGCTCTCTGCCTATGTGTTCTCCGTTCCATCCTAGCTATGCAAGAAGGCCTACTGCACAGTCCTCGACCCAGGTCTCTGTCTTGTGTGTGGTAGGGAAAGAGCCTGGCTATTTTAGACGGGTATCTCAGAGGCCCATTCCTCTGCCCTTAGCATAGGCCACATGTATCTCCTCAGACACTGATCTGTATCAGAAGAGGAAGAAGAGACAGCAACATCTTGAGGGGTACCAAGGTTATTATGGATTGAGCTTCCGTTGATGGTGCACATTGTTTAGATTAAAAAGTCACAGTCTCGGAGCTTTAGAGATGACTCAGTGGTTAAGAGCACTGGCTGCTTTTCCACAGAGGTCCTGAGTTCAATTCCCAACAACCATATGAGGGCTCGCAACCATCTGTAATGGGATCCGATGCCCTCTTCTGGTGTGTGTGAAGACAGTGGCAGTGTACTCATATTACATAGATAGATAGATAGATAGATAGATAGATACATACATACATACATACATACATACATACATACATGCTTCACAATCCCTAAAATTCCCTCCAAAATGGAGCTACCTCCTGGAGGTGGTGTCCCTGAGCATGGAGATATGCCTGTGATTGGTTTTATCAAGCCAAGTGGAATATAGTAGATAAAGAAGGGATTCTGAGAGCCATTCAGGACACTGTGAGGGCTGGACCCAGGTGGGACTGGCAATCCCATCATGAGCCACAGAGCCCCTGTCTGAGGAGACACCCATTAAGCCCTCAGATCCAACCACAGCCTCTGTAGCTGGTGCAAACCAGGCTGTCTCTGATGGCTGCAGCCCCCTGAGTAACCTATTGACTGTGGGGCCATAGATGGAGCCCAAGCTCAGGGAATGTCCTAGAAGGAATCAGGAAGACTCTTGGTATGGCAGGAGAACAGGAATAGTGGGTTGGTCCTGAGTCAGGAGTTGGTGTCCAAGGGCAGAGATGATGTGTTCTACCATAGAGGAATGTGGTTCTTTGAGAAGGAAAATGATGGGTCTGCTTGGCTTTTCCTGTGGCCAGAGCACAATTCAGCAATAGTGTGAGCAAAGTTACTTTGCCTGGTCCCTTACAGGCCAGACTAATAGTGACCCTTCTAAGCTAATCAGACTCCCTTATTGTTCCCCCCAGGAAGTTGTAACCAGTTCACTCTTCCTTTGAGGCCTCTCTCCTATCCGTAAAGTCCTCTGTCCGTTTATTGGAGTCTCTCTTATGGGGGGTGGGGGGGTAAATAGCAAGTTGAAGTCCCATACAGCTAGATGTTGCCAAGTAGTGCTATTCAGCAAAGTCACTTGGGATGAGTCTGTATTACTCTGTCCTATGAACCTGGCTCAAACCCAAAGTGGGGGCAGACAACAGGGGCCCTCATTAGGCCCACTGGAAAAGAAACTACAGGTCCCACCTCCGTGGTCCCCAGGGTGACAGGGGCCCTGCACCAGTCCCTTTGGAAGTGTATGAGGGTCCCAGGAAGTGGTCAGGAAAGGAAGCACAGTGCTTCTTACAGGCTTAGACATGGGCCAAACATTCAAAGAACATGTGGTCTAGTTACAAAACAGAAAGTAAGATATACTGAAAAGTCCGTATAATACCAATATAGCGATATGTGTGCTCGTGTATACGTGCTTGTGAATAAACATGGGTATACATGCATGCAGTTATGTATGTAATCTGCATGTTATATATCTACACATGCTGTATGCTTCAATGTATGTTCTATATATGTATGTCTCTATATCTATGTGTGAGTATTGTATTGAACATGTGTGTGTGTGTGTGTTTGTGTGTGTGTGTTATGTGTGATGCATAAATAGCATAATGCAGGGACCTGGATTTAAGAGAGAAAAGGCTTTCTGAGGCTAACTGGGGTCAAGCAGCTTTTCTCATCTGTCCCTCCAGTAAGCTGGGCAGAAGACAGGGTGGGTGATCACTTCCAATAAGTGATAAGACAAAAGCAAAGATCCAGGCAGGATTTACTACTTGGTGCAACTGGGGGACAGTAAGCAGGCTGCCCTTGCTTCAGAGAACCCTTTGAAGGGCTTCAGAGACCAAGCAGGTCAGGGAGGTGAATGTGACCAAAATACCTCAGAGAGTCAGAGCCGTGCACCCATCTGCCACACTCCCCACAATGCCCCCCAACTCTGGTGTGCAGGTGGCATGTTCATGGGCAACAGGTAGAAAGGCCAGAAACTTGTGACCTTGGGAGGAAGGATAGAAGATGAAGCTGTAAGCTGCCATGGACACTAGAAGGGAGAGGACACCACTCAGACCATGTTTCTGCCACTTTCTGGGAGCTTCAGATCTTGAGTTACATGTACACACATGCATGCACACACATGCACACACACACACACCCACACACACACACACACACACTTCCCCTAACTCTAGTTAGGCTACAGATGTGGAGTGCTTGCTGAGGATGCAGTCCTTCCAATCAAGAGAGATCAAGAGTGGAATTTGAGACATCCAGGCACTGAAATCTGGTGGGAAGGTAGACGCTCCATGCCTCCTGAGAACCTGCAGTGAGCCTGGCTTTGGATGCAGGGCAGAGCTAGCAAACGGTCCAAAAATGTTTACAGAGGGAAGAACGGCCGAGGGCAGGGCCGCTTGTGATCCCGGATGTCGTGGGAAGTGGAGGAGGTGGAAAGGGCACACCAGGGTGGTCTGGTGGTTGGGATGGCTGTGTTCCTGGGAATAGTTGCCACGAAGCATTTTCCCTGGCTTCTCCATAGCAGCAACTGTTGCTTCCCAGCGTGTTATGAAAACCTGCAGTTACCCAGCACCCTCTGGGGGGAGGGGGTATCCAGATCTCTTCTTCTGCTTTCTGATGTACATGGAGTCAAGACAGGGTCAGTGCAGAAAGTGAGGCCCTCTCCACACTTCCCATGGGGCCGTGGTTAGGAATGTGGGGACTGGGAAGGTGAAGGGGACTGGCTGGATGCCACTACTTCTCCCACCTGGCAAAGGCAGCCATCCTGTACACAGCATGCTCTGGGGCTATCAGCAGTTCCATGACATTGCTGGAATCTGGAGACATTCTCTGCCTTGGCACTGAGCGGAAGCCAGAGTCCTTCCTGATCCTGGAAGCAGTCTGTGGGCAGGAGACAGTGATGTGTGCCTCAGGAGAGGCTGCACAAGCTGTGTCCACATGGGGATGGCTCAGCTTTTGCTCTCTCCAGCTCTTCTGATTATTTTTCCTATGGGACACATTTATTTCCTGGAATCTTGCCCTGTACACGTGTGGGTCGCAACGGAAGGCATGGAGGGAGAGTGGCACTATCTGGAAAGGTAGCTCCATCTGCAATTTTCACGGTGGAGGACAAAGTAAAAGCGGGTCTGAGTCAGGAATTTTCTAGAGATATACCACCTTAGCTGGTGGGCCCCCAGAAGCAGGAAGGGATGTAAGGAGTGTCCTGTGAATAGACCAGGCATCGGGGTCTTGGCCTCCTCACCCCAGGGGACAGAGCCTTCAGTCCTCTGCCATCTGACTAGGTATCCAGGGCATGGTACCCCACAACATTTAGGCAACTGTGTCTCCCTAGAGTCACACTGGTCTCCCTGCTGATTGATGATTGTCATTGTCATAGCTGTCCCCATGACCCTCTATGAGGTTGTCACCCAGCAGACCTATGCCTCCCCTTCATGAATAGAAGTTGGATGAATCCAGAGACAGCCACATATGAAAGCTGCCATCCTTGCCTCGCTCTGGTCCCTGTGGCTTGGAGTAGGTTGGAATTGCCCTCTGTACGTGGTCCCTGTTCAACCAATGTAAGCACATGGAGATCACCTTACCCAGTGCCAAACGCTTGCCCTTGGCAGCCCTGTACTACAACTTGACACCTCTGCCAGCGTCTGACAAACCCTACTCCCCTCATCTTAAGATCAAGGTCTTGACCTTTCAAGCAGGAAGAAACCACAAAACTACCCTTTCTCAGCATATGTGCATGAAAAGGTCATTTTGTACCCTAACTGAAAGACAACGGCAGCCATGATGATTAATTGTGGACAACACATACAAGTAAATAAAAAAGAAAAGAAAAGAAAAAAAAATCACCTATTCTATTGTAAACTGCTTGCACACGGAATTCTGGGAATGTTTGACCCTTATTCAAAACCTGAGGGATTCCTTGTCTCCACCCCTTCTCTCCACCCACATCCAGGTCATCAGTAATTGGTCCAGCTTCACCTCGAAAACAAACCCCCAGCTTCTGTCCTTTGTAAGGCTACCCCAGAGCTCTGCTGGCTATCATGAGTCTGTTCCTGTCACCTTGGTCTCTTTGCAGTCGCCTTTTAAATGTCATTCAGAGCCTGTCAGTAGTTCCCCATTTGGAGTAGGATAAATGATAAAGTCTTTCCAATGACTTAAAGATGACATGGTTTTTATCACTTTTCTGACCTTCGGTCTTGCACCCTCCCCCTCATGCCGTGCTCCAGTCACACTGGCCTTCTTGGAGATCTTGAACACATGGGTGAGCTCCTACCCCTGGACCTTTGCACTTGCTAACGCATCTATGTGCGTCCTGCCTCTCCGTCCTGGATCCATGTCCGTACTCTACTTCCTCAAGTAACTGTTCAATGCCACCTTCTCAGTGAGACCTATCCTAACCCTTCTACCTCAAGTGCACCTTACTGGGGAGGGTCCCCAGCAATGCACATCAACTCCCTGATCCCTCCTCTTGCCTTCCTAGCCTTGGAGAGCTTCACGTGCTTCAACACAGGAGTTTGTTCTCTACAGAAAAACAGCCTCCTACCGAGCGGTGTGTCTACAGCACAGCCATTGTCACATTGCCCAGGCTCCCCCTTCAGCAGGCTGATTCATAGTGAACACACAAGAAGCCTTTGTTAGGCAAATGAATACACGAACAAGACCTTGACCAGCCTCCTCAAGTCACCTCCTCTTCCCTCTCAACTTGTGGGTCCACAACCCTTTTCAGGGTTGATGGACCCTTTCACAGGGGTCACCTAAAACCATCGGAAAAGAGATATTTGCATTACATTTCTTAACAGTAGCAAAATTATAGTTATAAAGAAGCAATGAAAATAATTTTAGGTTGGGGGTCACCACAACATGAAGAACTATATTATATTAAAGGGTTGTAGCATTAGGACAGTTGAGAACCACTGGTCTAAACTGTCCCTTCTGCATCTTCCCAACTACAAAGAGGAAGCAATCTATCACCTTTGTCTAGGTGGAGGTCACCTGTCCCTTAGGCTCCTCCTCTTCCCTGGGCTCACTCCAATAGCTCTGGTATTGAGTGGTTTTCATATCTCAACAGCTATAGGATAGTCTTGGCTCCTCCTGGCCTCATTGCCTCTCTAACCAGCACAGGGGACTGTGGGCACAGAGCCTACTCAAAAACAGCTTGGGGTGGTATTTGAGGGACAAGCCAGATACCTGAGCTGAGTGCCAGGTAAATTCATCGTCTAGTGGTGTGGCCCTTGACAGCTCTGTGAAGGACAGAGTCCCTGTTTGATGCTTCTAGGAAAATATTCAGTTGACCTGGAAGGCTTCGTACTCTGTAAAATGAATGGATAAAGAGGAACAGACCACAGGCAGCTCTGCTGTAGCCCTGCCCCACCCTTCTGATCTGGCTTGAGAGCTAACTTCCAAGCCTTCTTCAGTGGCTTCCCCTTAAAGAGACAAAGTAGCGCTGTCACCCATGGCTCAGCAGTGAGGTCCTTGAAGCTATGCTGTAGATACTGAATCCCCAGTATGGGTGGCACAAGGCAGGCCTTGAAGAGACCACAGGAAGCCAACAGGCTGATGGGAAGCACAGCTCGGTGATGAGATGGTGTCCAAGTTGTAGACACCATCCATTAATCCCCAGATGCCAGCTGGCTCCTGGATGCCTCTGGCTGAGGTTTTCCAGGCCTGCCTGCTGAGGTTAATCAATCCCCAGAGAGCACATAAGTGTTGGAAGAACTCTTACAAATTACATGACGTGCTCTCGTTATGCAGTTCACACACAGGGAAACTAAGGCAAACAGTGCTACATATCTTACTCCATGAGACACAGTGAAGCAGAGGTCTGGCTGGGACCAAGTCCCTTCTTCCTGTCCAGCATCCAGGACACAACTGTTCCCTGGCCTGCTGACCCCCACCTTGGTCAGCACAGCAGTCGAGCAGTGTCTGGTTTCCAGAGAGGACTTCCTCCAAGATGGCCCCTGTCCTTCCCCATCTCTTGTGGGGACAGTATACTCCACTCAGATGGCCACTAACCAGTGGTTTACTCTGTAGCCCCAGGAGCCACTCTGGTGGTTTGAAGCTTAAGAGTTTTAAATTATTTTATTAGTAGTCAAATATTTAATTTTTACCCATTATACTCTTTGGTTAAGAGAAAGAAGTCCTGAAGAACACAGAGGTGAAAAGGCTGGCTGCCGGACTGAGGTGGGGATATTTCTGCTCATTAGCTATGAGGTGTTCTGCCGGTGTGATGATGATATGTTTGAAATTTCTCTGTAGAAAATCATGGTATTTTTTTATTTTATAACTCATTTATAATGAATGGAGGAGCATACATCTCTGTCTAGATAGGGGAGCAGGCTTAATTTTATCCCTGTTTCCGAATGTTACGAAAGAGTGCGTGCCATGCATGTTGGTTTACATCAATAACCCTGGCACTCTAGAGGCTGAGTAAGAAGAAGCTAACCTGGGCTACAAACCAGGACAGTTTCTCCAAAACTCAAAAGAAAAAGAAAAAAGAAAACCAAAGATTATGTTAAATATGTGTATTATAATTCCCTTCTACTTGCATGTCAACCTGAAGGTTGTATTTGATCTCAAATGACTCCATCATCTTGATAGATTTTTAATTCCAAAGAGTGTTTACAAGATAATATATGGCTGTAAATTGACTTTTCCAGTCTAAAAGGCCAGAGCAAGGGCAGACTGAGGTCACTTCTAAACTGCCTCAGGTTCCACAAGGGTAAAGAGAAATAATGAAGAGTCTTCTTTTCCCCTCCCACCCAGTAGCAGGTCTCCAGTTGTGTGTCACACAAGCCCACACTGGGATGCAGGGTTTTCCTCTAACTTTCAAGTTCATCTGAAAGGGAAAGCCAGTGTGCATCAGTGGGCACTGCTGTTCAGGGTCCCCCCCAGGTCCCTTCAGATGGTACCCAATCCATACCCCTATGTCACTGCGGTCTACAGACCACAGAGCCCCAGACAGCAGTGTCTGGAGACAGGAGTCCTTTCCTATACTGCATCTCTGAGGTGAGTGCCTGTGTCAGGATTGGAAGGGGTCACATGTTGGCTTATTCCATTATATTTCATTTGATTTGCCATGAACATAAGAAACTAACTCAAGCAAAATTCTTGCCAAGCCTTTGCTTACTTGGCCATGTGTTCCACAATGTTCTCTCCACATCTCCATTTTAACCAAAAACTTTTGATAGCAGGCTGTTCCAGAATTTCAGAAAAGTTGGGTTTGGGGGTGTCACTTAGCCAGTAGAGTTTTTGCCTAGCATGCATGAACCTCTGGGGTTTATGCACTGTGTGAATTCAGACATGGTGGCACATGCCTGTAATTGCAGCACTTGGGAGTTATCGGAAACGCAATCAAATATTAGGTCATTCTCAGTCACATAGCAAATGTGAGGCTTTATCAAAAAGCAAAATCAACAAACAAAACTCTAGAAACGTTGTGAGAGGTGTACAGGCATTCCCATCTCGCCTTGGCTCAAACTGCCGTCTGTTAATACTGCCTCCCTCCTTCATCTGCATTCTTTCCTGGTCTGTTGGTGAATTGAGTTGCCAAAACAATGTCCTCTTTTGCCAGATACTTCACAGGCTGGCTCTTTTAGACAAAGTCTTTTTCATGACCACAGTGTGATGGTCAGGGTCGGAACTCTGAGTCCTGTCCACTAAGGTACACTGATTATGTCCAATAACCCATCTAAACTCTGCCTGTGGTCCTACGGTCTTCCAGACACGGGGATCCTGTCCGTCTGTTAAGCTAGGACAGGTCTATGGCCTCAGAACATCATGATCTTGACTATGCTTAGGGAGGACCTATCTCTTTGTAGTCAGCTCCTCTGGCTTGTCCCCGAGGTCAGGCTCAAGTCACGTGTCCATGTTCTGGTCATCCTCTCAGGAGGTGGTGCTGTTCTTGGTTCCTGTATTGGTTGTGGCTACCTGGTTACTGGGAAGGCTGCCTGTTTTCTACTGTCAAGGGTTTCCCTATGTGATTCTGTAAGGAGGTCACTGGAAACTACCAAGGTTTGGCCTTTTACCCCATGGCCGCTATTGATGCTTTATGTCTGAAACGATTGTTAATATCAAGGTTACCAAATCATTTCCTAATTTCATCATTTCTTCTAAATATACTAGTCGGCTTTATATCATAAAGAATAATTTTCAGCTGATTGTGTGCATGTGTGTGCATGCATGCGTGTGTGCACCTGCATGTGTGTGTGTTTTGCCTGCGTGTATGTATGTGAATCATGTATGTGCCTGGTGCCCTCAGAGGCCATATGAGTAACAGGAGCCAAACCTCTGTCCTCCGCAGGAGCAGCAAGTGCTCTTAGCCATTGAGCCATCCCTCCAGACCTTTTGTTGTGTGTTGTTTTGTTTGTTTGAGATAAGGTCTCTCACTGGACAGCTGAAGCTGGTCCTGACCTTGTGATTCTCCTGTCTGTGCCTCTCAAGTGTTGGAGTTATGAGAGTACATAACGGTGCCTGACTCATCTTTGCTTGGTATTTTCTTATTGACTGTGATACTGGGGGTGAAACCACGGGTCTCATGAGTGCCAAGCAAGTGCTCCAAAACCAAGCCCCATCCCCAGCATTTGGGCACTAGAAAGGGGAAGTCCTTGTCACCCATCTGAGTGACCTTGAACACTGCTGCTTGGCTGAATAGATATTCAAAGTGAAGGTTATAGCTTCGTGTCTGGTACAAGTCCCTAGTGTTCTGGAAGGCTCTAACCCAAGAAAATATCTGCTGGGAAGCATGTCCCCAGGTGGCCTGGCTGGAGAGAAGATGAGGCCATGTGTGAGCCTGTTGAAGGTCTTTTGGGGTCAAGTCTCACCACAGATCCATCTTTCCATCAGCCCCCACTGAAAAATGTGACCCAAGGGAGGCGCTGCCTCAGCCGACGCCATTTTGCATTTCCTCTCCTTCCTGGGATGGAACAAATGGCCCTTCAGGGACAGTGAACCTGTCAGTAATGAAATTGTGAGAGGAGGAGGAGGCTGTCCCAAGAGGGAGGCTGTTGGGGGATGGCTAATGGATTAATGTGGTGGCCAGCAGAGCCTGGGAACTCCTAGCTCTCCTCAACCCTTGAAGCCCAACCAGCCCCTGAGCCTGTTGAAGTTCCTCGATATCTCATACCTCCGGGGCATTTCCTTCACCTAGGGAAAACCTGGAGCCCTCTAGACCCTACCCACAGCCTAGAATGTTCTCCATGGGTGTTCTGAGGCTGCCAGGCACAGCCCTGCACCTGCCTCTCCTCAGAGGCCCTGGGTACCAGATTGGCCCTCTAGAAGATGTCTGCCTGTGCCTCAGTCTCTCAGGCCCTGTGTTTGAGATCTCAGATCTCAGATTTGTTTAACCTGCTTACCAGATAAAATCCTCTGGGTTAACCTGGGAGCTAGTTGCAAAGGTCCTTCCTTCCCTCTCTGAGAATGTGCATATCCATCAACACTGGAGAGTATGCCTTCCATCTCCACTTATGAGGGAGTCTCGGGACTCGGTTACAGGCAGACTCGCATGTCTTATATGGTCTCCCTCTCTGTCTTCTCTTGTTAATGAACAGATGGGACTGGAAGGGAGTGCTTTGTGAGGATGATGGGCCCCTGTACGGTAAAGTGACAACCGCAGAGCAAGGACAAGGGACTTGAGTGTGCTCTCTTCATCCACAGAGTTAGTACATAAGCACCTATCCCAGGACCCTGACCCAGAACAGGGCTACAGTTTCTCTGTAAAACTTGGGGTGATTCTTCTGTTCCTCTTCTTCATCTCCACACTAACCACTGGTATCTCTGCAACACATGTGCGCACGCGCACACACACACACACACACACACACCTGTGCGTGCAAGCACGCACACAGTATCTCTTTATCTCTCCTCTTATAACGTTTTTCCTGTTCTGGGTGTCTTCCCAAGTCCTCTGAGAACTGCATCCTCAGAACTCACCAAATGTCAAGCCCTGCTATTGTTGGTAGACTTCCAATGACCTAACAGCACTGCTCATATTTTTTAAGAGTATGAAGTCAGGGATATTGCCTTGTAACTACGTGAGAGACACCAGACACTGATAACCTGAGTCAGAGGTTAGAAAGGAAGGCTCTAGATGCATTGTATGGTCTCAGGCAAGGCTAGCCCAGAAGTTGTACTCATTTCTTCCAGCAGTCAAAGCACTTCTTGCAGAAGACTTGAGTTTTGTTCCTAGCACCCACACGGGACAGCTAACAACTGCCACTATGGGTTAAATAGGCATGTGAGCGCCACCACAGGTAGCAAGCATTCTGCATACATTTCCCCCTTCTCCACAGAAGCTAGGTCCCCAGACCCCCAGTGGGTTCCTGAAACTGCAACTATACTGCGTTTTCTCTGGGCTACAGTTTAACTTGTAAACTAAGAACAAAGAAATGAATGGCAGTTAACAGATTAGAACCATTATAAAAACGGATTCTGATAACAGCTCTGTGTGTCTTACTGTGCTGTTGTCTCCCTGCATGTGTCCCTGTGAGATGATGAAAGATTCTGTTGATGAACTGAAGGGAACCTGGCTTTTGCAGTTTGTGGTCCTACTGCAAAGCTAGCACAGATTTAATAGAGGTCCATGCTTTCTGTAGTTCTTAGCTGCCACAAAAGGTTTTATTCTCTCTCCTTATTAAGTTAAAAAAAAAAACTATCTTTTTTACTTGAAGTACCTATAGCTCCTCCTTGTATATCTGTGTATCTGCTCTCAAGCTATGAGATGCTCACTAATAAAACTTCTGGACACAAATAGTACAATCTCCCAACCGCCAGTCTTCTAACCAAGACAGCTACTTGGTATCTAATAGGCAGGTAGCATAAACGGTATGGATACATCACAGGGACTATTCATATCCCGGGTGGGATGGAACAGGAAAATAGCACGGGACTGAAATCCCGTGGGTTGTAAACTCAGAGGATTTTTATTTTGTGATTTGGCTAAGGCGTGTAACTGAAACTGTGAAAAGCCACCCTGCAGGTGAGGTAGCAGTCGAGCATCCTGGAGACCTAGATATAAGTGAGCAGGAGTAAGAGATGAAGAGTCATCCAACATGCTCTCTCCAGTCCGTGGGCCACCTGTGCTGACCACGTGCCTCTGTTGATAGCACTTTTCCTCCAGCCTCAAGTATGAGGTGGAGGCAGAGACTCCAGGGGTTGGAGCGTGCCCTGAACAACAAAGAGAAAGGCTTAAAGTGGTGGGCATGCTAGGCATCTCCTGAATACCAGCCCACCTGGTCCTCTATGAGGGCTGTTAACTATTGGAAGAATAAAACAAGGAGTCACCACTAGAAATACATTTTCTATTTGTTTACACCCACAGATACAGTGAGGACTAAGAGAGGTTAAGGAATTTGCCCAGGGTTACACAGCTAGAGTTGTAGTGTCAAGATTTGAACTTAGGGAGTTTGGTTCCAAAGTCCTGATTTTAAATAACTACATAGCTCAAGAAGAATAACTATATAGCTCAAAGATACGTAGACCTTGCCAGCAGGCTGCAATGAGGGGCCACAGGCTGAGCCTGGAGACAGCAAAGCCTGACTGGGCCAATTGGAAGGGCGAGGGCCTTCCCCTGGAACCCCGCCACCAGGTTCACGTGGAGCCTGACAGCTCCCAAGGGCAGCCGCGTGCTCTTCCCATGACATCATGCTGCCTCGGAACTTTGAGGCCAAGGATTCTTGGAATGCTTGATTCATCCTGGAACAAAAATAATACTGCGTATTTATAACGTGCCTTTGTACCCCCAAAGGCTTTCCTGGGCTTTATTTCATTGAAAGCTCAGGCTAGCCTTGTGACTACACAGGAATCAGAGAGGCAGGAAGCCACCCTGAACAGCACGGAGCAGAGGTCCACACTCTCAGGCTACAGCTAGAACTACCAAGGGGCGGGCACTGCGTGACTTGCCAAGGTGACTTAGCATCTCATTAAGGAATAAGGTGCCCAAGAACCCTGGTTTCCAACAAGAGCAAAATGACAAACAGAGGCTCACGAGCCACCGAGTTTCCCCACAAAGCCACTTCCTTTAGCTTCTGTCCTGCCAGAGATAGAACCCACACTTCTGCCCCCCCACCACCACCACTAAGGGGCAACAGTGAAGCCAAAGGGCCACCCTGAAACTTGGCCCCAGCCATACTCCCCAGGCTCCAGCCACAAGCACCGCAGATGAGATGGGCAAAAGATTGTCCCCAGAGCAATTGGAACCCAAGGCCATGCATGGCTCCTGTGGTTTGCCCCAGACACAGTGGAGCCCAAGCTGGAAGACTGTTTTCCACACAAGCTTCCTTCCCACAGGCCCTAGCCTCCTGCCCCTCCCCTTGATGCCTAAGCCTTTTCTTCTGCGTGTCTATCCCTCTGTACCCCCACATTGTCTCAGGATGACCCACAGCCCTTCTCCCTGTGATTTTGGCCAAAGTCCTCTGGAATGGTGGTTTTAGTGTCTCTGAGCAGCCTGCCAGCTACCCTGGGCCTCGAGATCCTAGAACAAACTTGAAACTTGGGCCAGGGAAACATAGTGGTCAAGACTGTATATGCAGGGGCCAGGCATAAGTCTAGCAAAGTCTAAGGTGGGCTCTGCTGGCCACTTGGAAACTAGGACAAGATACCCTCTGTGTGCCCTGCTGACCTCATTATAAAATGGAGTACGCAATGGTCTCTCTCCCTGGGGGTGAGTAGAAGCTATGCTTGGCGAGCCATGCATACATCACATATGTTGGCTGCTTTTGCTACTGTGATTCTGCTCCACTGAAGTATCAAGTCGGCTATAACCTTTGGAAGCCTCCTGAGCAGGCCTGGCTACAGGGTGTTCAAGCCTGCACATTGCACAGGACAGTGTGCTTAGAAAGGGCCTGTGGTTGACTGAATGCTAGGTTGTGACTATTATGATCTCAGAAATTCTTTGCTCTAGGCTCCACACATGCTGGCCTGCCTTCAGCCCCGAGAGTAGACGGAGCCCTTCTCTCTGCTTGCTTGCCTTTGTCTCCTGTCTCTGCTCATAGCTAGTTCTAGCTTCTGTAACTGGTAGACTGATGTCTCTAAGACCTGGTATAGGCACCCTGTAATTCACAAAACGCCCAGGACATCCAGAGCTGCTGTTTCTGTGGACAACCAGCCACAGAACAGGCTAGTAGGAGACAGGATGAGGAGGGCAGACATAGACAGTGACCAGGGTAAGCATCAGGAGGTGCAGGGGCGGGACTCTGTACTGACTTAACTCTGGATGGAAATTGAGCAATGCTGACAGACTGCACAGGAACACTGGACACCTTCTGCCACTCACACACAGCCCTCAGGAGACTTCAGTAAGCCCAGTGACAGCATAGATTAACCTCCAGGTGGAGTCAATTTAAATAAGGGTGAACCAACCACAGTTGGGGACGGGTGTTTTCTCTGGCTACAGGGTACTCAGGGCCAATAAGACCCTCCACAGGGCAGGAACATCTGCTGGCCAGATAATCCTCTGGTGTTCAAGTGTTCAGTCCCCACAGTGACATGTCACACTTCTAAGGGGATCGTCTTCTCTGACTGGCAGCTACCTCAGTTCTGAACTGTTTCTTTCCAACCCTGAGTAAAGGTAAAGAGGAAAGCCACAAAGTATAGGAGAATCTACAGCATGGTGTCAGGGTCACAGGAAGGTTCCAACACCCATTAGCCCTCATGGGGAACAAAGCAACCTTCGATTTCCTGGCTGAGTTTCCCATCATCCTGTAAATGGAAGCTGGATTATCAGTTGGCTCTTTGTTTCTGGGCCTCGTGTACCAATGCTAGGCAAAGCAGCCCTGTCCTGTAGGGAAATGGCTGGGCCCTGAGCCCCTAAATTTCATCACAGTCTTGGACAGGTCCTGTAGAGGTAGGCAGGAGTAAAGAAGCATGTACTATAATGAACAGTCACTGCTTTTCCTGAAGACAAGAAACACAAGCTCCTGTGTAGCTTCCAAGTCACTAGCCCAGGAATTTTACTTTCAGAATTTTTAAGCAGACCTACAAATTATGTGGTAAAGGGTCCCACATGGAGAGAACTATAATAAGCCAATGAGCCTTGGACTATCTGGTTGGGAGCTATTATGAAATGAGAGAGAGAGAGAAAGAGAGAGAGGAAGAGAGAGAGAGAGAGAGAGAGAGAAAGAGAGAGAGAGA
>JANHMN010000013.1:13499132-13513596 GCA_030674055.1 Rhabdomys pumilio
TGCCCCTGCCCCTGCCCCTGCCCCTGCCCCTGCCCCTGCCCCTGCCCTCCAACCATACAGCAAAACCTTCCCATCATGCTTCCTGACACAGTGCTTACTCTGCCACTGGCTTGTCTCTGCTCACAAAGCACTGTCATGTAGTTAAGGAGCAGCACTCAGTCTAAAGCTGTGTGTTAAATATCCATCCACATTCTTATTCCAGAGCTGCTGAAACAGAGTCGCCACTGGAGGGTGGAAAGCATGGGTCTTTTCCCTCACTGTGCAGAGGTGTCAGCACAGTGGGGATCTCCTGAGACCTCACTTCTCGGTTTGCAGATGACAACGGATGCCTCTGTGCATTGTGTGTACAAACTGCTTCTTGTTATATGGACCCAAGTTGGCTTGGATTAATTAAGGGGTGCACCTTGGCAACCTCATATCTTTACAATCCCAACTGGCTCTAGAGAGACACATTCTGAAGAATGGAGTGAGGGCTTCAACACATGAATATTATCAGATAATGCTGCTTTCAGAGGACATCACTGGAGGCTGGAGGGCTCATTACATCTTCTGTTGGTCCTTTTAGATGTTTGTTTCATATTACATACATGGGCACACCAGGTGACACAGATGAAACACTGCTTCTGTTCTCTCTGATGGCTCATGGGAGGGTCGGGATAACTATTGAAATGACTAATGATCCAGGCTCTGATCTCCTGCTCCATCATTTGGATGAAGGGGCCCTATCAGTTCACTATGTGACCCCTCTTGTCTACCTCTCCACTCTTCTTTATAGACGGCAGCAAAGACCTCCAGGAGGGAACAAGCCCCAACAGCATGGTGACCATCAGCCAGGCAGTGCCAAACACAACAGGGACCACCAGAAATCTTACCAGGGGGGCTCAGGGCCCCACCCCTCAGGGAGGTCCACACACCATGGCTACAGCCAGAACCGACGCTGGCATCACGGCAACATGAAGCATCCGCCAGGAGACAAGGGAGAAGCGGGCAGCCACCGCAACGCCAAAGAGACCGTGACCGTTGAGAACCCCAAACTTGAAGACGGCCCTGGGGACACCGGACACAGTGGCCTTGAGCCCCCCTGCAGCCCTGACACTCTGACCCCAACAGCTTCCCAGAGGCCGACCCCTCAGCCGCCAGGGGGGCCAGAGACTGAGACAAAGCATAAAGACACTGTTCTTTCCGAGCGTCTCGGGGAGCGCCCCAAAATCACCCTGCTCCAGTCTTCCAAAGACAGGCTGAGACGAAGGCTGAAGGAAAAGGTACTGGTAATTGAATTTTCCTTGTTCTCTTGCTGAGGACAGCTGAGAGGTAGGCACTTGGGTGGGTAGGTTCAGGTGGAGCCTCATGGTCGGGACAGGGGCTCCTCTCTAAAGGGAAGAAAGGCTTCCGTGGCTGGGTGGACACACCACGCCAGGTTGTCATTGCCATGGGGAGTACCCCACAGTAGCTGTACTTGAACCCTTCCAACACATACTGTTCCTCATCTTCTGCCCCATAAGAGATGGAGACACAGGGAAATCACTAGATGCCATGAGGCAAGGAGCCGGGTCCTGTCGGCCCTGCTCAGGGAATCTAACTTCCCCTGAAGAGGTGGTCTAGAGGGGACTAGAAAAGAAAAAAGCGGTCACTTCTGACCCCACCCTCACTGGCCACTCAGTTCTCAAGTGGGAGAGCAGCTGTTTATGCATCTTGATCTTACATGGTAAGAAGAGGCTCCAATGTTCTTGTAGTGTCTCTGTGTCACCCCAAGGGAAAGGTGGCTCAGAGGAGGATCTACCTTCCCAGTGTGCATGGCCACAGAGCTGGAGATGGAACCTTAGCTCCATACAGAGCTCCCAAGGAGGGAGAACTGAGGGCCAGCAAGGTTGGGCCATGGGTCTGTTTTGTCATACGGTTTGAGGTAACCTCAAGCCATTTTCTGCCTTTCCATTCTGTGGTCTTACCCCAGTTACTGGCCACTCTCCTAAGGTCATAAACAGGTTGAGGGTTTTTTGGGGGTGGAGGTTGTCTGTTAATTTTCCTCAAGAAACACCAGCCATGTGGATAGCACATTGAAAGATCTTACTGTACAGTATCTGTGTACATAGGGACAGCCAGCACTGGCAGCACAGGATGCTAAGCCAGGGCCAAGTCCACATGGATCTGTTCACCTAAGAAAATGGTGGTCCATGCATTTAGAGCAGACACCTGGCAGCTACACCCAGGCCACGCCCAGCACCACTACGGGTGTTCTGGATTCTACTCTACCCCAGCTTGGTCTCCCTCGCCTCATTTTCTCTTTGACCCAGTTTTCTATCATCTTCATCTTTGATAATTCCCACTAAATCATTTCTAGATTAAAGGATCTGGTGGATAAATGGGAGGAAATGTGTATCTGAGAATCCTGGGTAGGGGAGGGAACTCACAATGTCAACTCTGGGCATCAGAGAGCTAAGGAAAAAGGTCTGCAAATGGCAGTGTGGTGTGAGGGTCTCTGGCGGGAGTTGCACTTCCTCACACCCTTCTTTCTGGATCTCCCTTCTTCCCTCAGGACATCCCGAATCCCACTGAGACTTCAGCTCCACTGAGGTGTGTTTTATGTGTCCCCCATGCCCCCCAGGACGAAGTCGCAGTAGAGACAGTCAGCCCTCAGCCAAACAAGATGGACAGGCTGACGGAGATCCTGAACAGCATGAGGAATAACAGCAGCGACGTGGACACCAAGCTCACCTCCTTCATGGAGGAGGCGCAGAACTCCACCAACTCTGAGGAGATGCTGGGAGAGATCGTGCGGACCATCTACCAGAAGGCGGTGTCAGACCGCAGCTTCGCCTTCACGGCAGCCAAGCTCTGCGACAAGATGGCCCTCTTCATGGTCGAGGGGACCAAGTTCCGGAGCCTGCTCCTCAACACGCTCCAGGTAACCAGACACCGACAGCTGCCGCTCCACTCCCCTGCCCCTCCGACAAGGGTGATTGCTAGAGAGAGAGCTGCAAGTTCTGATGGCAGTTGAACTTGTCCCAAGTCACTTCCTCCCTTGCCTGATTAATTATAGAAAATAGGCAGGCATCGAGGGGTGAGAGATGAGCGGCTGGATTTGGGTGTGTTTGTGTGAGTGCTCCATGGTTACGGAGGACCAATATAATTTTATAGGTGCTTTTTGTTCGACCGCTCTCTTCTCTCTCTTTCTATTTTCACGATAAGAGGCTGGCTATTGGCCCTATGCTTTGACCTCTACGTGTCTGAGCGGTCATGAACTTGCTGTGGACCTGGCTCTTCCCCCTCCTTCTCCCTGGCCTCCCAACTTCCCCTTTCTCCTTTTTCTTCTCCTCCTCCCTAAGGACAGCTCTCAAAAGCTTGATGGCTATACCCTTAGTAGAGCAGGGATGGCAAAGCCTTGTGGGACAGGATGAGGACAGCCTGTCTGTTGATGCACTAAAGTCCAAAGTAGAAAGAAAGTGTGGCAATCCAAGATTTTCCTGCTACCTAGAACCTTCCCACCCAGTCTCCCTTTCCTTCCAGAGATCTCCCCTCATCCTCTCATTTCTGTCTGCCAGAGACCAGTGTCTAACCACAGTCCCATAGGCGTGTGTGTAATAAGTGTGGGCACCTACACCCATACTGAGCCCATTATATAAGTACCTACTATGTATGGTAACAGTTTACTGGTGACCCCAGATCTGGCAACATCAGGAAAGAAATGACAGTGGAGCATGACATGGTGATCATATCAGGCCAGAAGACCATCTTTGGAGACTCTGGATGGGAAAAAAAAATGTCTTTGCTGTTCTTTTACACAACAGAGCCCAGTTTAGATACAAGTTGTGTCATCAGGCCTACCTGGTAACGCAGTTCCTTGGAAGTGAGGGAAGAGGGAAGCAGGGGACAGAGCTAAAGGGACCACCGGCAGTCATGGTGAGCAGGGTGACCATATACCAGATTGTCCTACCAGTGCAGCTTCAGAGAGTCCCCTCATAATTACATGTGGATGACAGATGTATTCAGGGCACACGGCCACCTGGTTCATGATTTGCAGTGTCGTCCCTAAAAGCAGAGGGGCGATCCCTGCTGGCCCACCTTCCTGTGGTGCGCTGGGCCTCATGCCTGTCTGTCCTCTGCTGAGTGCGTCTCACTGTCTGCAACCTGAGCCTCCCTGGCCAGCCTCAAGCTTCTCGCCAGCTCCAGACTCTGATCCGGTTGCCGTTCCTGGATCACCCTTGCTCTCCTGGTGATGAATTCCCGCATTACCTGAGGGATTTGCACATCGGCATGTTCCTCGCGGGCCGGAATGTCCTGGGAGAGTGGAGAGGGTGACAAACAGGCAGGAGAGGCCTGTCTGCCATGCATCACCAGGCACGGGGAAGTCAAGGGCAGGACTGGCCTCAGACTTGGTTTGGGGATTTTTTTTTTCTTTTTTCAGAGAAGGGTCAGAAATGGAGGACAAGCTCTAGGTCATGACTGTCAGCTGCCAGCAATCCATTTAGCCCCACAGCAGACAGGCACACAGGCCTGTGGCACCCGGGGAAATAAGAATTATCTGCAGAGACTACACCAAGATGGGTTATTTCTTCAAGAACCTATGGCAAGAACCCAATTGTAGCTTAAGTTAGTGAAGTCCTACTGTATGCCCTAGAGCTAACAGGCCCGTGTGAAGTGAGCATGCTGGGACACACACAGTTGGGTGGGCACTGGGGTGAGCAAACACTGAACTGAATGCTGGAGAAGCAGAGGCTAGACCTGGTTCAGGTATCAGCAGTCAGGGCCTTGAGAATGGACTCTAGTGACCCCCGTGAGATGCTCCTTCTCTTACTGCTCCAAGGCCTGTCCCTGAATGAAGCCATCTTAGGTTTTCCTGTCCTTGCAAACCGCCTTCCCTCATCCTTGTTGTCACTGAAGGATGAGAGTGACTTTATGACCAGCTCCAGAGGCCAGCTTGTCCCAGGAATACTCACATCCTGCCCCCTGTTCCCCTCCACCACCTTCCAGCCAGGCTGAGCCTCCAGCTGCACTCTAGTGGACAAACCTCTACATCTTGTTTAGAAGTCACTTCTACCCAACACTCAGCCCATTGCCAGGGCCACTCAGACTCAGATACCACCCCCTGGGAGATTTGCCAGAATCTCTCACTCTCTGTTTCTGCAGCATTCTGTCCTTCTCTGTCCAGTACCTGTCTCCCTCTTCTGTCACGTGATTAACAGTGACTGGGTGTCCAAGGACACCAAGCAGTAACTTTGGAGCCAAGGGTTTAAACATATACAGCAAAGACAGGAACTTCATCTAGTAACCTCAGGAACCCACAGGGACAAAGGAGTCCATGTTACCATTGTCCCACTACCCCAGACTCTGACAGGCAGGTACTCCCTCTGCTATGCAACTCTGTGTCTGGCTGTCTGCTCAGTGACAGTGCTGACCAGTCACAGTGATGGAGCAATGGCTAATGCAAGAGGAAGGCCCCAGAAACTTCCCTCTCTCTTCTCCCAGTCAAGAATGGAGGCCCAGGTGGCAAACAAGACTCAGGTTGTAAGCTCCAAAGGTGCACCCTCCTGGTGACCCATACTAGCGGGAAAAGGCCCATGCCTAACTGGAGGATGTGTGTTTCCTCTGTCAACCGTCCCCATCACTCACTTCCTTTGAGCCGATGTGGGAACCCTCCGAAGGGTAGAACCAGAGGCTTCGGTCTTGACACTTGAGCCTCTGGTAAGATCGTCTAAAGCCCTTTGGGCTCATAGAGGAGTATCTCAGCTGTGCTGGGTGAGGTGCCTGAGTACCCATGGATCTCTGATTATGTGACTGAGAGGAAGCATGCTTATCTGCTTGAGCCTCCTCAGGCCCTGCCATTTCTCCCTGCAACCAAGGAGAGCGGGCCTTTCTGAGAAAGTGGCCTTTCATGACTGCTTGCCACCCAACCAGGGAAGTCTAAATAGAGGAGCAACAGACCTGGGGACCCACGTTCCCTCTTCATGCCTCTGAGGAAGTTTGTCTTCACCACCCCCAGAGCCCCTCCCTCCCTTCTTTCTCCCTGAAGTTCCTGATCTCTGCCAGCTCAATCCCACTTGACTCTGGATCCGCAGCCAGCCCCATGTTCAAACTGGCAGGCTCTGAGCAAGTCGTCCTAGTGTCTGATGTGGCTGCCATACAGGCTCTGAGGCCCAGCTTAGTGACATGGGCTGCAAAGGAACCAGGTGTGAAGTGCCCTGTGCACACCCCTCCCAGCAGCTGTCTCTGGATGTGATCCTCCCTGGCTGAGTGTTCTTGCAACATGGGCTTTGGCATGAAGAGTCGGCAACATGGCAGAGAGAGGGGCAACCTTTAATGTGGTGACTACTCTGCAGCAGAAGTCCAGAACTTCTGTCAGGTTGGGCTTCGGCACCCACAAAGTAGAAAATGGGGTGTAGAAGACAGTCATAGATCTGCCCCCCATGTAGACTCTCTCCATCACCATGTCAAGAAACCTAGAAACACCGATTTCCCTTGTGAGTCCCATAGGCCTCAGTGGAGCCCCATTACCAATTCCACAGTACAAAATTAGTCAGTTTTTACATGTGAACTGGCTCCAGTCTTTACCTTAGATATGGGTCCCTTCTTAGTAGTATGCTCATAAGTGTTCAAAATTCTATTTAAGTGACTATTTCTTAAATGTCAATTATATGCCTATAGTCTTCACTATTAACTCTGTATTCCTGCCAAACTTAGAGTGATGCTACCAGGCTGGTCTGAGCCACACTTTTCAGAAGCATTGGATAGTTTATAAGGGAAGGGTCACTTTAATGTCTGGGCAAGCAAGGTAACAGACTCTTAGCAATATAGCCTGAGAATGCTACACTTCGGACCTCTGTTCTGTAGAACAGAGACCATCAGTCATTGTCTTTTGAGATCACATGGAGAGCTATGGCTTTGCCCTGGGGTTCTCCTCAGGTCCAGGCGTAGATCTGGACATCGCGTCATAACGAACTCATTTGAGCCAATGTGAAGTGAACATCACTGCCAGGAAGAAGGCCCAGAGACAGCAGGAGCATCTCGCCCTTGTCTCTTACCAACTGGCCCCTCACACAAGGAACCAGCTCAAACTCATTTCTCAGGTGCTAGGTTCTTTGCTAAGCGATGTGGAGGATTCACACCGGGCTGGTGGGAAAACAGGAGAAGGGAACCTTAGCTGTTGGTAGAATGCCTTCACCACCAAACTCATTTTCCCTTCTGTGAGGAGCTAGGCTTAGCCATGTTCCTCGCTATCCTGAGACTCCCCCACCCTGGAAAGAGGAGAGACCCTCTTCTCCTCTGTTCCTGCTTGCACCTTCCTGTTTCCTTCTTCTTGGCCTCTGCCATTTGTTGGCATGGCCATTATGTGTTTTAGAAGGGCCTCACTTTCATCCCCAGTGCTGACTAGGCCACCCAGTAGAGCTGGGGACAACCACCTCTGTGGCTCTGCCCTGCCCGTGAGGCTCCCAGATCCTTCATGGGCCAACTAGCTAGCTTCTGCACATTGACTGTTAACTCTTATTGGAGACTGCAGGCTACCCCAGACCCAAGCAACCAGAAAAGCTCCCTGGTGCTCATCAGGGGATTACGGTGCAATCCTGGGGAGAGTTAGGGCTCCTGTTTCATGGGGAAGGAAGAATGAGTGAGCCTCTTTTTATGGGACCTTAGGAATGACAGGAATCAAAGGCTTGAGCCCCCTCCACCCAGAACTGCCTGGTCACCGCCCTCTGCCTTACCCTTGAGCTTAGAGAGGGCTCTTTTGCCCAGATCTGCTTGGGTAGTACAAGTTCAAGCCCTCGTCTGTTGAAATGTGTGTACCCTGTTTAGCCAAGAGGTGTCTGCATCTGAGCTATGCAGAGAGAAGTATTATTAGAGCAGGCATCAGTGTGCCTGTAACTGAACCCAGCTCTCCCTAGCAACTGTTGCTAACAACACATCTAACAGAAGGATGTGATACCATTTTTTTAAAAAAAAGAGGGAGGGGGGAATCTCTTCATCTAGACCAAGTCATAAACACAGCAGGGTTGTTGTGTAAAGGCAACTGGAAATCAGAGTTTGGCACTTGGCCAGATTTCAAAATAAATTGCTGTCTACTGGTACCTTCTAGAATATGGCCTCTCAAAAAGCTGGTCTCACCCTAGAGAATAGGCATTCAGAGTTTCTGGCCAGATCACTGTTCAGCATTGCGTTTGGGTCTTTGATACAGAGAGACTCAGTTGGATGGTAATTCTATGGGGTCTCTGGGAATGCCTTTAGCTCTATAAGGATTGGTCAGGTCCTCTGATCTGGCTGCCCTTATCAGGAAATCAGAATCTTGCCTTAAGCCCCAAAGATTATGTATTCCCTATCATATCCCTTAGAAGTACATGTGGACCCTACCTCTAGGCTGCTTTCTTTCAGTCCACACCTCTGTCCTGAGCCCAAGTCACAGGCTTAGGTGAAGGAACCAGGCTGTTCCTTTAACTGGTTGTCAGAGAAAGCTCTCCTGCCCTCCGGCTCTAAGGCTCATATTCTCCAGAAAAAGAAAGGGCAGGGCTGGTCATGGCTCCTGAGTGGAGCTGTTCTGATCTGTAGACTTCTCAAGGGCAAGAGTGCTGGCTGTTATCCTTCTCAGGCTCCTGGCATCACGACTGGTACACAGCAGCTCAGTAAATGCCTCACTGCCCTGGAAAGTGGTAGGACATTGAGTTTGGAGCCCCAGTGCTTTGGGGAACAAAAGCCCATTTCTATGTGTGATTCTTAAGTGAGTTCCCCCTACACACACACATACCACACATACACATACACAAATATACACACACATACACACATACACATATACACACATACACACATACACATATACACATATACACACACATAAACACATACATATACACACACACCACACATACCACATACACCACACACACACACACACACACACACACACACACACACAGAGAGAGAGAGAGAGAGAGAGAGAGAGAGAGAGAGAGGGAGGGAGAGAGAGAGAGAGGGAAAGTAGTTTAACAAAGCCACAGCTATCTGGCTAGCTCCCATCCCCATTACCCAAGTAGGACAAGGACTGGGGGGTTGGAAATGTCCATTCCGTGAAGCCATCTATGGGGACTGTGAAGAACATCCTAGGGAAGGACATGATTGACTCTGCCCCTCAGACTTTGGTAAGGCAAGGCTGCCCAAGAGAACACTCCTTTGCACCCCAGTCCATGTCACCTCCTTACACTCTGTCCCTCCGCTTCCCTCCCTGCCTGCTGCCACACCCACAACCATATTAATGCTAACTTGGCTGGGCATGCCCAGGAGAGACGTGCATTGTTCTGTATACTCCAGAGCTGGAGCAGGAGCCTTGGACCACCACCACATACACACATTCGCCTCCAAGGCTGCTGGAGCCAGCAGGGACAGAACACAGGGCTAGCAGGCAGTGCCAGCCCTTCCCAAAAGGCAGCCCACAGAGGGTGATTCCCCTGGCCCACAGAGGTTCTCATTTTCTCAAAAGTCTGGCCTCTGAAAACCCTAAGGAATAGTCTGTGTCTGTGCTGAAAGCCAAGTGTAGGGAAGGGTATGCGAAGCTGGTACTCTCCTTGATAGCCCGCATCAAGCTTGCCTCCTGTATCCCAAGAGACCGGTGGTCACAGGAGCTTGGACCTCTGCAGAGTCTGTGGCAGGCTGGGTCCCTACCTGTGAAAGCTGATGCCTGTCACCATACTCAGCCCTTAGCCATGCTGGAGCCAGAGTACATCAGAACCATGTACCTTGCTACAAGTGCCTAGTCTGTCCTTTCGAGGGAGTGAGTAGATTTTATTTGCTTTTACCCAATGCTCTGTGTCTCCTCCCAACCTTATTGAGCACCTGCTGTATACCACATCCTCTGGTAGGCCAGGTGTATGTGTTGTTGGTTCATTACAGACCCTTCAGTCTCCTTATCGCTGTTGAAACCAGACATAGGTCCCAGGCAGGTCTCAGGTACTCATTCAAGGAGAGAGGTCAGTATTTAGGCCAGATCTCTCTGGCTGTTCAGTTGTGGAGGTAGGATAAGGACAAGGTGACTTCTTGAAGCACTGAGTCTGAGGCTGTGGACCTCTGTGGTGCTCAGTGGGGCAGAGCGACTGATGAGCTGAGCGTTAAAACATGCTTTGGACACTCGGCTTGCTGACACATGCTTACAGTCCCAGCACTTGAGAGATGGAAGGAGGACTGTGAGTCTGAGAACAGCCTGGGTTACATAATAAAGTCCAAACCAGCCTGGACAACAGGGCAGCACACTGTCTCAAACCAAACAAAACTGGGCCACCTGGAACAAATATCTACCCTTTGAATCCCAGGTCTCTAGGCAGGAGGACTTTTACTGCAGAGCCGGCGCTAAGACCCTGTGAGCTTAACATAGTGGTGGGGATTCCTGCTGCCTCCTTTGCTGAACCTAAGTGTTCAACCCTATCTTGGTACCTGGTTTCTGCCCTGGAAAAGCCCTCTGGGCTATGGTAGACACTGAATGTGTGAATGTACCCACATCCCTCAGCTCAGATCTAGGCCCACAGCGGTGGCTACCCCATGGGTACACATTGACTGGGAGAGCAGGAGGCCTGACTCTCTCTAAGCAAAGGCCACCAGGCCTATCTCTCACTTCCATGCAGATTCAGTATGAGTTAAGACAGGTGGTGGGCACTTAGAAAACATTGATTTTAGAAGAGGCCTGAGGGAGGATTTGATGGCTTTTCCTTTCCAACCACCCCAGTCTCCAGGTCAGAGACCCCTCCCACTCTCAAACATCACCTGGGTCAAACCCTTTCTGTTTTGTCTTCTTTGTGTTTGACCAGGGTGGGGGGAGGCATTCACTGTGTGACCCCCATCTGGCCTTGATCTTGAAATCCCCCCTTTAATGATTAGATTTGTTTAAGCTCTTCCTATCTGAGGTTTGTGTCTTTAGGACAAAGAGTTATGAATGTCCTGCCACCAATCAATGTGGTAGTTAGTCTGCCATTACAGTAGGACAAAGCAGCCTCGGGTAGACAAAATAGATGGCGGTCAGGTGCCTGCCGCTGAAGAGGAGCACATGGTGTTCTGTTTTTCGAGTCACTGGGCCCAGGGAGCTTTCCTTGGTCAGGCACTATTTCATCAATATCCATGTTCCTGGCCAGGCCATCTCCTCTTCATTGCACATCCTCACCTCCAACCCCGGCTCTGTTTTCCCTGCTAAATCCCCTGAGAGAACTTGGCCAGAAGCATCCCTGTCTGAGGCTGCCAGGCAGGTCCCTCAGATAAGTGGGTTATCGGAGAAGGTGGCTCGGGTGTCCCAGGCCCCAGAGGGTCACCCCTGGCTGGCTGGCAGTTCACCCCCAGCACCTCCTCCCGCTGCCGCTCCCTCACCCAGCCAGGCAGGCAGGAGACAGCAGATCCCTTCCCACCACCTGCCCCAGGCAGCCGCTGGGAATCTGAGCTATGCTAAGCAACTCCAGATCAGCGCATCTCAGCCCTGCCTGGGCACCACCGCCCCAGACAGGGCGCCTCTACCTGCTGCGCCACCACTGGAAAGCTGGCACTGACTGCCCAGTGGAAAAAATCTTCCTCAGGTTATGTAACTGCTCCTCAGCCTGGCCCTGGCTACCCACCAAGGCTTCTGGCCACCCTTAACCAGCCTCCACAGAGGGGGAGCCATGCCCTGAAGGGAAGGGTCTCTTTTACAAAAAAAGAAAAAAAAAGAAGCAAATAGTTTTGTTATTGCGAGACTCTCCTCTGGGGCCAAACTGGGTCCTTAGAGACTGAAAGAACTTGAAAAGTTAAGGGTACAGCTGAGCCCTAAGCAAGAACCAAATCAGGGAACCAAGCAGACCAAAGCCAACAGGAGGACATGGTTTTAAAGAAGAGAGAAAAAGAGACCCCTGTATTGTTATTGTTTTTCAACATTTTTGTAAAGTTATGGTCACAGACAACATCAACCACTTAAAAAGCACCAACTCAGCAGTAGCAAGGACACCCACAATCCCAGCAACCTCCCTGTCACCCCAAACCTAAGCACTGTTCTTATCAAACAGTAGCTCCCCATACCCCTGGCCACCACCCCAATCCCTCCAAGGATTCCCTGCTCTGTATCACAGGCACATACGCTTGCAGGCACACACGGAATCATACATACCACGTTTCTCTACTTCAGATAGCATGATAGCTTTGAACTTCACTTGTGAGTTAGCATAAACGTACCAGGTTTCCTCTTTATTAAGGCTGACTAGTATGCTGTCGTATGTACCTACCAGATTTTGTTCCTCCATCAGCCGGTACGTGGGGGTGTTTCTACCTTTTGGCTTTTGTGATCAATATTGCTAGAGGCATGGATGAACAAGGACCAGAATGCCTGATTTGATTCTTACAGATATCTATCTAGAGGAAGAGCCATTGGATCCTGTGGAAATTTTATGTTTAACTTTTTGAAGAACTGCCAGATGGGTTTTTTCTTTTTCTGGACATTTTTAATGGAAGGAATGTAGTGAACCAAGATACAACCAAATTATGTGAGGGAAAGAGAGGGTACCACCTCACCTGGAATCAAGTTGAAGGCTGAAAAGAGTCTGTAAGGTGATCCAATAGGGAATGGCGAAACAACGGGGTTTAACTTAGGACCTAGAAGATGATATGGGCTCTCGAGATGCAGAGTTTCAGAATTCATTTCAAAACCACAGACCAGTAGAGACCTGAAGCTTCTATATAGATAACGGGTTCAACTCACTCATAGATCTGAGAGACTAGCAGCCCAGGAAATTAATGGAGATGTTGTTGCTAGGATAATATGCTTTTAGACTGCTTACATTAATGATCTCATTGTGTTGTGTTTGTTTGATAAAATAACTTGTGTTATATTTAGAGAAAGTGTGTGTGTGTGTGTGTGTGTGTGTGTGTGTGTGTGTGTGTGTGTGTTGTATCTGTGCCTGCCGTAGGTCAGAGATTAACTTTCAGTAGTTAGTTCTCTCCTTCTACTGTGTGGGTCCTGGGGATTGATCTCAGGATGTCAGGTTTGGCAGCAATCCCCTTTATCCACTGTGCCATCTTGCCAGCCCCAATCCAAGAATTCTGAGGGACTACAGAATTGACTGTGAAGGAAACATGCAAAGATTACCACTCACCCTGCCAAAATCTAAACTTCATGTAGACTTTACTCCCAAGCCCCTTGGGGGTATACTGCTTGACCCTGGCATGTAGTTTCATTCCCAGAAACTAGAAGCTGTGTAGACAGCTGGCCAGTGCAGGAAATAGAAATCAGTTCCCTGCCCCTCAGCAAGAGCCCCAGTGGACGCTTTGAGCTTCTAAAAGGATAAACTAGTCATCTGAAAATCTAAGAAACTTCATAGAAGCAGACTTCCCCAGCCGAGGGCATATAACCTATGTTCTAGAGTAGACTTCAAGTATACAGCCCTCAGGCCACCTGTGAGAGGTGACCAGGAAGAGACTCTGTACATCCTGCTACAGCCCCGATCAGGAAACAAGTGAACAAGGGTGGATGGAGAAGAGAGAGGAATCAGAAGGACAGACAGACAGGATAGTTTTTTGCATAGCAAACAGGAATGCCACACAGGCGGGAATGCCACGTGGGTCTCCAACTCAGTGCTACAAGAGGGGCAGGAAACAAATTGTATCACTCCTGGGATGGCCACCCATGTCCCCCAAAAGGACCACTATCTTTACAGGGCCCTGCTGGGACCAGGCATGTTTTAGAGGGTCTGTGCACATACCCAGACCTGTGAAGAAGGGTCTGTAAGCCACTGTACCACAACACCACGCTTTCATCAGCAAAGCAAGGCTAGCACAGTAAGAACATGTAGCTTGGGTGGTATTTGGAGATGACCCTGCTCCAGAAGAAGTCCCCAGGCACTCATAGAGTATGTATGTTGAATAATTTCAGGTTTGGTGGCACTGTGCATACAGTATTCTTACCTACTGTGGGTTCTGCTAGACATAAGTTACCATGTTACCCTAGGTATTCAAAAAACAATCTGGCCAGGTATGGTGGTGCTTGTTCTCCCAGAATTTAAGAGGCTGAGACAGGGAGATTGATGGATTTAAGGCCAGCCTAGGCTACAGAGTGAGACCTCACCCCAAAACAAAATCAGTCTGATTGAAATAATATCTCTAAAGTGGGCTTAGAAGCAGAGTCCTTTGAATTCAGCCTTCTGAGCCATAGACACTTCCCTCCAGATGACCTACTTACAACCTGTAGAAATGGCTGGAGCAGCAAGGTGCCAGCCACCTTCCCCTGACCCAGTATGACTGCATCAACATCTGCAGTCCCAGATCCACATAACTCTTCAGTCAACTGGAATCTTAATGCCTGGTCTCACAACCTGCTCCCTGTACCAACCACTGCAGGGAAAATCCACTCACCATCCTGTGGCTCTTGCTGTGTTCTCTGAACACTTACCCCTCCAGAAGAGATTTCTGGAAATTCCCTAACATGTCTTCCTGCCTTCCTGGAGGAGAGACCCATCCTTTCAGAGCCCTGAATAAGGAAAACCTG
>JANHMN010000013.1:13517464-13569641 GCA_030674055.1 Rhabdomys pumilio
TGTGTGTGTGTGTGTGTGTGTGTGTGTGTGTGTGTGTGTGTGTGTGTTGTATCTGTGCCTGCCGTAGGTCAGAGATTAACTTTCAGTAGTTAGTTCTCTCCTTCTACTGTGTGGGTCCTGGGGATTGATCTCAGGATGTCAGGTTTGGCAGCAATCCCCTTTATCCACTGTGCCATCTTGCCAGCCCCAATCCAAGAATTCTGAGGGACTACAGAATTGACTGTGAAGGAAACATGCAAAGATTACCACTCACCCTGCCAAAATCTAAACTTCATGTAGACTTTACTCCCAAGCCCCTTGGGGGTATACTGCTTGACCCTGGCATGTAGTTTCATTCCCAGAAACTAGAAGCTGTGTAGACAGCTGGCCAGTGCAGGAAATAGAAATCAGTTCCCTGCCCCTCAGCAAGAGCCCCAGTGGACGCTTTGAGCTTCTAAAAGGATAAACTAGTCATCTGAAAATCTAAGAAACTTCATAGAAGCAGACTTCCCCAGCCGAGGGCATATAACCTATGTTCTAGAGTAGACTTCAAGTATACAGCCCTCAGGCCACCTGTGAGAGGTGACCAGGAAGAGACTCTGTACCTCCCGTTACAGCCCCGATCAGGAAACAAGTGAACAAGGGTGGATGGAGAAGAGAGAGGAATCAGAAGGACAGACAGACAGGATAGTTTTTTGCATAGCAAACAGGAATGCCACACAGGCGGGAATGCCACGTGGGTCTCCAACTCAGTGCTACAAGAGGGGCAGGAAACAAATTGTATCACTCCTGGGATGGCCACCCATGTCCCCCAAAAGGACCACTATCTTTACAGGGCCCTGCTGGGACCAGGCATGTTTTAGAGGGTCTGTGCACATACCCAGACCTGTGAAGAAGGGTCTGTAAGCCACTGTACCACAACACCACGCTTTCATCAGCAAAGCAAGGCTAGCACAGTAAGAACATGTAGCTTGGGTGGTATTTGGAGATGACCCTGCTCCAGAAGAAGTCCCCAGGCACTCATAGAGTATGTATGTTGAATAATTTCAGGTTTGGTGGCACTGTGCATACAGTATTCTTACCTACTGTGGGTTCTGCTAGACATAAGTTACCATGTTACCCTAGGTATTCAAAAAACAATCTGGCCAGGTATGGTGGTGCTTGTTCTCCCAGAATTTAAGAGGCTGAGACAGGGAGATTGATGGATTTAAGGCCAGCCTAGGCTACAGAGTGAGACCTCACCCCAAAACAAAATCAGTCTGATTGAAATAATATCTCTAAAGTGGGCTTAGAAGCAGAGTCCTTTGAATTCAGCCTTCTGAGCCATAGACACTTCCCTCCAGATGACCTACTTACAACCTGTAGAAATGGCTGGAGCAGCAAGGTGCCAGCCACCTTCCCCTGACCCAGTATGACTGCATCAACATCTGCAGTCCCAGATCCACATAACTCTTCAGTCAACTGGAATCTTAATGCCTGGTCTCACAACCTGCTCCCTGTACCAACCACTGCAGGGAAAATCCACTCACCATCCTGTGGCTCTTGCTGTGTTCTCTGAACACTTACCCCTCCAGAAGAGATTTCTGGAAATTCCCTAACATGTCTTCCTGCCTTCCTGGAGGAGAGACCCATCCTTTCAGAGCCCTGAATAAGGAAAACCTGTCACCCCCACATAAGCCCAGGGCCGCATGCACACTGAGATTTGAGGTTGATGCAGCCACAAAGACAGCTCTTAGAAGGGCCGAGTGTAAAGGCTGGGCTGGAGTTCTGAGCTCCACTCTGTTGAACTGCATTGAGGGGAGGGAGGAGCTGACTATTCTCTACCAGCTGGGCCAAGCACTCAGTGTAGCACTCAGTGTAGAAGCACCAGAGGAGAAACAGATCTGTTGTTGGCGGGGGGGTCTTCCTGAAGGAGGTGGCCCCAAATCGAGGTAGGAGGCTAGGTTCAAAGCTAAGACTGGCATAAGGAGGAGTCTGTTGGGGATGGGGGAGGGCCAGTGGGGAGGTGTGTCTAGCCTGGAGGGGGGGGCACTGCCCAGCCAGGCCATGACCCTGCTGGCGCCAGCATCCCACGATTTCAGGCCAAGGCTGCATTTTAATCCAAAACTCAGACTTCTACCTCAGGAGTTGTTAGCTTCCTGCCAGCCTCAGGCCTTAAGTAGTAAGAGGGTAGGCAGAGCAGGCTGCTCCTCTAAAACCCAGGCCAGATTCAGGGGAAAAGTCCAAACCCCAGGGTTTCACCTAGCAGGTTGCATTAGGAACCTGGCATCCTCCTAGGTCCACTAAGCTGGCCTTGCCTCCTATGGAGAAGCCCCTCCCCACCCCAGCTCGTAGGTTCTGAGCTCCCTAGAGGTATCCTGAGGAGACTTGGAAATCTGGAGCCTAACCTTGCCTAACTGCCACTAGGCAAGCCAGCCTGTGTACCTATAACAAAAATGAAAGCCTGGTGAATTCTGTTCATGGGTACCCGGCCCTCGGATGACCGCTCACCACCCCCTAGTGCCTGGAACTTTCAAAGGTCAATTGGAGGTCAGAAGTAGGGATAGCCTCAGACACACTAGGGATGGGAGGTAAGATGAACTTCCTTGGGGTGCACTTTGACAGACTACCAGGAGCAGGGTTTAGGGGTCAGCACTCTAGGAAGCACCCTGAACTGCAGAAGATGAGGTTCTGAGCAAGGCTTACCTTGCCGAAGTAGAACAGTCAGCCAGTCTTTGTATCCTTCCAGGGGCTTCTTCACCTCTATAAAATAAGGTTAGAGATGGTTTCAAAGGTCCCTTCAAGCTTATTCCAAAGCCTTTGTACTACTTGGCCAGTGGAGACAAGACTCCATCCCTAACGTCCCCAACTGGACAGGTCTGCAGCCCTGGCTGGCTCTCTTACCATTCATTTTCCCCATACCCATCTTGTCTGACCTGTTTTGGCCACACTTCCTTTGGAAGCAGCCCTAGGTAAACAGATCAGCCTTCAGGGGGCGCCAGCACATAAGGCAGGCCTCACCTGCCTACAGTCACCCCCCTGCACTTGGCACCCTGGGCTTGTCCCACATGGATTTAAACCATGTGAAGATGACTCTAGTACCCCAGGCTCCATCACAAAATTTTAGGCAAGAGGTAGGAGGGTAGGTGGATCAGATCCTTCATCGAGGGCCGTGGGGGAACTCCAGGGCAAAGCTGACATCTCATTTATTTGTAGGGTTCCCAGAAGCCACAGGCGGGTCACAGAGGTCCCAGGCAGCCTAGGCAGAGGGTGAGACAAGGGTCTGGTTCCCCAGGGACAGAGTTTGTCCAGAGATATCACTGTACCTAGGGAGCCCAGTTGCCCTCAGGGACCAGAGCACTAACGAGCTCAGTGCCTGGAGGCTGCATATTGCTAGCTCAGTCAGGTCGTCTGTCTAGCACTCCTTGTTCTTCTCAGACAGCGGGAGGAGGTGTGAGGACGGGCCTGGCTGTCAGCAATCCTCCCACACAGTGACAGGAGTGGACAGGAATCTCAGAGATGAAGAACAGGCATGGAGCCTTGGGATAAGACACACTGTAGCCCCCCAGGCCTCCCCACCATGAGACGGGGCAGTTAAGTAAGAGGGTGTGGGAGGGCTTCTACAGGGGGAGCCCCTTGCCCTAGGCTCCATTCCCTTCAGGCCCTGGGTAGCCCTAGCCAGCACTGCTCTCCTGTACACATTACAGAACTGCTGGGCCTTGTGTCCCCAGTGCTGGGAGACCCTTCATTTTTATGCCACCAGTTTATGCCAGGATCTGCTGTTTACAGCACCCATCAGTCATCACCCATCAGTGTAGGGTGGGAGCTCACACTGATAGATACTTCTTAGCTATGTGACCCAGGGAAAACTGTTTTCCTTCTTCTCTGGGCCTCACTTGAGTAGGGGAGATTCGAACCATGGGTGTGTCAGCATGACAGCACAGACCCATGCCCTAAATGCCTGTATTACAGAGGTAGAAAGGGAAACCCAGCAAGGCCGAGAAACAAGCAAAGCCATATAGCTAGTAGGAAGAGTAGGAACTGGGGTCCATTCACATCCCGCCTTCTTGGAATGCACCATCAGCTGAGAATCCATGGCGAGAAGGAGGCTTAGGGGTCAGTGAGATTCGGTGAGGTCTAGTAAGACTAGGTATGGTCAGAAGGTATGGCAGGTGGCCAAGAAAGGAGACAAGAGGCAGATACAGAGATGGCAGAGTAGTTCAGAGCCCACAAACTAAACAGTGGCCATGTGTTCTCCCTCTGTCATCCTGAGACCTAAGACTATGAGGACCCCTCTTGACCAAAGCTCAGCGCGGAGTTGGGAGTCTGTGTCTTCGCTCCCTATCTTCCTGGAAATCGGGAAGGGCCCCTGTCTATCTCTGAATAGGCAGCAAGCTGACCTGGCTGGGCCTCACCTTTCCACATGATTCATGAAGCAAGAAAAAGAAATTATGGGTTTCATTGGTCGTTCCTCTCCTGACAGGAGGGATGGGCACAGGAGGGGGGCACTGGAGGCTGAAGCTCTGGAGGGCAGAGGGTCTGCAGGTAGCTGGGGTGCTCTTGTGTCTTTGAGCAGCCCGCCTAGTCAGGGCACATCAAGTCTGAAAAAAGGCCTGAGGAAGCAAATAATTTCCCAGGCGACCTTGTTCCTTTGTTACCTGTCTGTACACACCTTTAACTACTCTCTTCCCAAGCCCCCAAGGCTAAGCCTATACTGTAAGAATAACGACAGACAGACAGACAGACAGACAGACAGACAGACAGACAGACAGACAGACAGAACTGTGTACTCTTAATGATTGGGGGCCATGGGGTATTCACACAAGCAGCCTGAGTTGCTCAGACAAAGAGCTGCCTTGTCCGAAGCTTTCTCGGCCACTGTGGCCATGCCTTTTATTTTTAAACAACCCCCATTGCTATGTGATTTGTCATGACCTCGTACATCGAAGTGGCCGTGGCTGCATTTCAGAAGGAAGTTAAGTGGCTCAGTACTCAAAACTGGAAAAATCAGAAGGGGGTTCACTCAAGAACGCTCAATACTACACACACACACACACACACACCTCAGGAGCCTTAACTTATTAACATATATCTTCTCTCTGCAAACTTGGCTGCCCACCACAGACACCTTGGCTCCTCTGCCTGATAAAGAGGAAGTTTTCGTGCCGGGCACTTGAGCATACACTGATATGGGGGTGCGGGGCTCACTGCCGGCTCCCCATGCTTCCTCCCCCTGTCCAGACAGAAGGGGCAGTGGGAGCTAGTTGACAGGAAAGTCCCAGAGGGTCAAACTGGCCAGGGGCCAGTTCAGCTTAACAAGCATCTATTGAGCTCCCTGTGTATGGCTAGGGACAGAATACTAGGGTAGGACCCAAGGAAGGGGAGGGGGGGGAGGTTCGACTGTCCCTTCCATGGTCCAGTTCTCTGACATCCCACCCCTGCACTGTCTGGCACCGTTTTCTTCCACTTAGATCTCAGAAAGCCAAGCAGCCAAAAAATGCTCCCTAGGAGAAGTCACTGAAGGCAAAGCCACCCTGTCAGTTACAAAGTTCCTCTTCTCTTCCTCACTGTCAGTCTCCCTAGTGACCCCAAAGGGCTTGCTTGCAAAAGTTTGTTCTCTGGACTTTGTGTTTTCCCCATCTGCTCTACCGTCCTAGCTTCTGCTGGCTCAGACCCCAGCGCCAGCCCATGTCTGTCCCTGCAAACACAAATCAGCTGTGTGTGCAGACAAAGCTTGCGACTCCGCGGGGGCTGGGCCAGGCAGAAGGGACATTTCCAGGGAACTCTGGGGGCAATGGCTGAGAGGGCAGAGGCGACCGTCTGATTAGCAGGGATTCGGCGTCACAGTCTAAGGCAGAGAGGGTGCGGGGGCCTTGGCTGATCCCCAGGGGCCAGTGGCTGTGGGTGGTGACCAGGGGAGGCAGCCAGGCTGGAAGAAATCTGCTGTTTGAGAAGTGGAGGAAACCGGCTGGAGCAGAGAGATAACAGCGTGTTCTCTGTGTGTCTGTGTGCGTCTGCGTCTGCCGGCGAGGGCGACTGGAGCCAGGCGGTCTGAGGCCGTATCTAGTGAGATTTTTGTTCTGGGTTGTGAAAGTGACCCATGGAGCCAGCAGCAGGGTTCAGGGCCTGGGAGAGAGGACACGTGTCCCCGGCCTCCTCCCCATGTCTTGTGCTAGTCTCCCCTCCCTCCCTTGGTCAAAGAGTAGAAGGGAGGAGATGGGGGGGGGGGGCAGCATCCTTAATACAGAGGAAATAGCACAAAGGCCCAGCTTTCAGCTTGATTGAGCCTCTCATTTGACATAATGAACTTGAATGCTTCCCCTAATATTTCTGGCTGTCTCCTTGACTATAAAATGAGGACCATTCTATCTTCCCTCGTGTAGCCCGCTGGGTGGTTGGATAGTTCTTAAGAAATAAGGGTGTGAAAATAGTTTGTAAACTGTAGAGTGCCACATGCAAAGACTCAAAATGATGCTCACAGCTATCTCCCCTGGTCTGCTTAGGGAAGACTTGTCAGAGCACCTTGCCATGGGAGGCGAAAGAGGGAGCACCAGGTAAGGACCCTGGGGTTCCTGAGAAGGTGACTCCTTCAGTAACTAGGCAGGAAGAGATTTCTCCCTGGGTGGGAGGGTCATCCCTAGCTTGCTCTCTCAAGGAGTAGGTGGCCTGGGTCGGACATGGACTTCTCCAGGGAGACGAGAAAGCTGAATGAAGACCCTCACCCATGGTAGTCAGGGGTCTGCCATTGCCTAAGAGATAAATTACAAGTGCTCAGAAATGTGGGGAAGCACCTTGCTCTGCTCTCTTAAGCCTCAACTGCCAGGTCACCTTCTCGCTCCCCCATATCCCCGACCTGGAAACCAGCCAGATGATCTGGAAACTCAGAAGGAGCTGGCAAGAGTGGCAAGACTGTGAGTCTGTGAGTCTGAGAGAAGCTGAGCTATTTAAAGCATGCAGTGTGGGGCGGGGGGGGGGGGGGGGGGGGCTGAATGCCACCTACCCCAGGGGGGCTTGCAATAGCTTGCCCTTCCCTGGCCCACATCCTGCACCACAGGGCATCCACAGGACCATGGGTCAGATGTCCCGACTCTGAGAAGCTGCAGCTGATAGGGCATAAAAAGGCAGCTCAGCCTGGCCTGGGGCCTTGGGTCCTTTCTTCTGATTCTCCAGGCTGAGCTGATCCAGCCACGAAGGCACCTCGGTCCCCTGAGTCTTATAAATAAGGCTGATACTTATATTCCTGAAGAGGGCTATAAGCCTGTAGCCCCAGATATAAAGGGGCAGTGGGGAGAAGAGGAACCAGAGCTTTGCCTGGTTGCCACTTCCCATTTCTGGGTCTGACTTCTTAGCACATTCTAGGTTAATATAATACCACACACATACACACACACACATACACACATACATGTATGTATGTGTGTATGTGTGTGTGTGTGTGTGTGTGTGTGTGTGTATGGTGATCAACTACCTGTCTGGAGTTCTAAGCCCTTAGTATTTTTTTCTCTGCAAGTGGCCTTGTCAGATACAAAGTACCACTCAGGCCACACAAGCAGGACCAGCTGAGAGCATCTTAGCAGAGGACTTTCCACAAATCAGCTATGGACCAAAGTTGTTCTCAGGAGAAGTGTACAGAGGCTCGCCCACCACTCTCTCTGGGAAAGGCTGACTCTTGCTCTGAGATTACAGGTCTCCTACTGTCTTGGCACTAAACTGCCTTTCTTCTGTGGAGTGATGGATGGACATTTTAAAAGACATTCTTAACAAAGTAGAGTGTTGGCAGCTCTCAGTTTATCAGCCCAAGAAATCATGAGGCTTGGAATTCTGGTTCTCAGAACAGCAGTTTGCCAACGCTCGAGCTATCCAGGGCAGGATGCAGCCAGGGATGCTAGTGTCTGAGTCCACAGACCCAAGGCTGTGTGTCCCAGCCCAGTGGTAATGTCAGCTTCAGAGCTAAAATCTCCATCCATCCCCACCTCTTCTTCCCTCACCATGCTTGGAAATCAGCATAACTGCATGCTGCATCCCGCATGATGCCACCATGCATACAGTCCTAGGGAAGCAGTGGCACATGACATGATGACCTCAGAGGTGACATTGCATCTCACTCACTCCTGTAACCTTCCATATCCATGTCCCTGTGTTCTTTTACCCACATGGCCCAGCTGGCCCCACATAGACTCCTCCAGTCTCACCTTGCCTGGCTAACATACCGATGGACAGCTTTACCCACACAGAATGTGCCCATTTATCAGGCCAGCATCATTGTGTGGCAGGTAGCATCCTAGGAACAAACAAAAAAATCCTCTTCCACCCTTGAGGCCTTATAATTTTGCTGGGTGGGGATACAGAAAGACAAAGCCACTGAGCGGTGTTACAGAGGCATGTGTGAACTACTCTAAGGATCTCATGGAAACAGAAACTAGACTTACGTAAGGCAGGTTCTCGGAGAAAAGGTAGCTGGTAGGCAGCACTAATGGAGGGTGCAAAGAACCAATGTGCCAGCCCATCATCTGAGCATAGTGCTCTTGGCCAGAGGTGGTCAGGCTGAGGAGCCAGAGCCAGGTTGGGAGGACCATTCTCCCTACCAAGGAGCAGGAACCAGACTTTTGCTTCCCTGGGCCACAGGCAAAGAGTTTGTAAGGAGGAAGGTGGTGTTTCCTGACTGACATTGACAGGTATCCCTCTGCAGCAGGATGGAGGGCTGGATGAGGGCTGCTACCTCCTCTGCACATGAGATGTTACCCAGAGGGAACCTGCAAGAACCAGGATAGGTGTAAGTAACCTCCAACTGAACAGTGACAGTAGAACCAATGGCTCCATCACCATCTGAGAAAGCAGGTGAAAGACGATGACACACAAAGACCAGGACACTAGGCCGAAGTCACCTAGTCAGGAATCCAAGGTCAGTGACCCACCCAGCAGTGGCAGACTCTGAGTAACTGGTTTGAGGTGAGAAGCCACAGGAGGGAGTTTGGAGGTTTCTAGCTCGGGTGTCTGTGAGACCTCTTCCTTGAACGTGCACACACAGCATTCTGAGTGGCAGGACCCTTGGACAGGATGGTCACGTACACTTGTGTATGTCTCCTGGGCTCAAGGAGAACACAGTCCGCCTGAGGCTTTTATACAGGTCAATCTCAATGACAAGCAGTCTAGGATTTGAGGATGAGGAGGCTGAGCCTGGAGAGTTGGAATCACTTGTATGAGGTCCTCCAGAGTCCCTTATGCTTGTCCCTGAGCAGGTCAGGACTGGGTACACCTGTGCATACGCTTGCCGCCACATCACCAAAGCAATTGAACCAGTAAGGAGCTATATTGGACAAAACCAACCAGGGTAAGACAGTCCTGGCAGAAAAGCTTTCCCTGCAATCTGCCTCCCAGGGCAAAACTGATGCCCACCATGGGGATAGAGGGCTATTTGCCTCTGCTTCAGATGACCTTTGGTCTTTCTGAGTCCAGCAGGGAACAATGCATGCGAAGGGTCTGGACCGCAGCCACATTCCCGCATAGGTCCAGGTCATGACTCTGTTGCTATAGTATCCTGTCTGTCTGTACCAGGGCCCTTCACCTGCTTTCTCACATGCTGATAGAGCTGTCAGGAATTAAAGTGCTGCCTGACACATTGTAAACACTCAATAAATACCCAGAGTTCAGGGGATTGCCGGTTGTCACTGTGTCATCCCTCAGTGCTGAGCAGACACCAGATAAGGCATGCCCCAGTCAGGGACAGGTGAACAATCTAATTAGTCATTGGCTGGTTTTCCTTATGCCTGAATTCCTGGCCTACAGAATCCATGCCTAGAACTCTGAAGGTAAAAGAAAGATTGGGCTGGCTGTCATTCCTCTTTGGCCTCACCCTAGCATAGCCTGTGGGCCTTCCTTTCCTGCTGTGGATATTGCCACCCCTATTCCCATCAGACTGACTCCAGAAAAATCCTTCTGCCTGGGGCAGGGGTTAGGGATTAGAGTAAATGACCTCTGAGTCTTTTGGGCCCAGCGCAGTAGTAAAGTTCTCTTCCTTGACCCTGTCACTCAGCCTGGGCCCCCGCAGGGGACCACAGCCATATGGTTCACCTAGCAGACTGGATGAAGGTCCTGGGGCTGGCTCTTTGTTTGAGACCTCCACACCATTGAGGCAGGGGCGGGGCCCATGTCCTGCCAACAGCCGTACCTTTCACTGGCCCTCTTAGAGCAGCTGTGAGGGACACAGACAGAAGACAGATGACCAAGGTCTGCTCTGCCCCATATTTGTAAAATATGGCAGAAAGGCCCAGCCGTGTACCACTGTGGCCCTCATCCGTTATATATTCTGTTTGAAAATGGAAAACTAGGGGAGGGTAGGAGAAAAAGAGAGGAAGAGGAAGGGAGAAAGAAAATGGGGGGAGGGGAAGGGAGGGGCCCCACATCTCCTAGAAGGCCGTTCCTCTGGCTTTTCCGCTTCAGCGGATACATTCACTCTGAGGCTGTACAGCCATCCTGCCTCAGCTGTTCCTAGGCCCTTAAATACTGCTACCCCCAAACCAGGAATGGCTAGCCCTGGCCCTGACCTCCAGATCTCTCTCCTACATCCTGGAAGGGAGGCGTGTGTGACTGTGGTCTGGTCACATGTCCCACCTCCCCTGGGGTGTACATCTGGCTCGTTGCACACTGTCTGCCTGTCTCCCAGAGGTTCATTTGTAGTTCAGATTGGTAGCTGGGAATAGACTCCTTTCTGCCATGTCCTAACCACCACACTACCCTACTCCCCCACCCAACCGCCTATGCCCCGGAGTGGCCCTGGTAACACAGAAGACTCAGAAAAGCTGACAGTCCTGGGTGCACCGTGCCGGTGCTGAGGGATGCCAAGTTTGACAGTCCTGAGCGTACAGACTCTCTGCCAGTTAAAAAAGAACAGAGCCCCTGCTTCAGGTTTCTGAGTGAAAACTCCCACAGGAAACATATGAAGAGGCTTACCCTCCGGCCTTTGGAGGGGAGGGGGCAGTTTTTAATTGTGTCCTTTTCCCAGGTCAGGGATGGGAACTAGGAAAGAATCCAATATAATTTGGGTTAAGGTGCGATTCAGGGACCACGGCAGCCATCTTTTGGACAGAGCCCCATTCTATGAACAGTGAGTTGCTGGGCTCTGAACAAGGGGAACAGCCAGTATTTCAGGCCAAGGTTCGGGGTGTTTGGGCTCTCCTCCGGGCCTCACTCCTGGGAAGATTCTGAATGTGTCATCTCCCATCTCTGGGAGTGGAGGCGTTAGGCACCATCAGTGAATCAGTGAATCCTGTCTCCCCATACAGCCCAGGGAGCCCACCAGGAGCATTTGACACTCCTCTCCCTCTGGCTACACAGCTGCCCTCCAGTAGCTACATTGCCAAGGAGATCTCAGAAGCAAAGAAAAAGAAAAGAAAAAGAAGGTTTGGAACAGCCAGAAGGTTAAGGGCGACCTTCTTTGTAGATAAGACTCGAGTATATGAGAAGGATGGGGGAGTGTGTGTGTTTGTATTTGTGTGTTTGTGTGTGTATGTGTGCATGTGTATGTATGTATGTGTGTGTTTGTGTGTGTATGTGTTTGTGTATTTATGTGTATGTGAGTATATGTATCCGTGTTTGTGTGTGTGTGTGTGTGTGTGTGTGTGTGTGTGTGTGTGTGTGTGTGTCTTCAGTAGGGACAAAACACAAGATTCATGGCTATGACTGAGACCCAGTGACCATACTCAAAGGTGGAAGCCAAAAGAAGCCCTAGGGCTTCTGTGCATGGTTGGGGTGAAGTTGACATCCCTCTTGGAGGTGCAGGCCACCAGAGGACTCTGAAGATGTCACAGTTATGACATGAAATTGGTTGATAGTGGTCAAAACTGTTCCAGACTTAACCTTCCAACAAGAAATCCTTAAGGCCCAGGTCCCTGGCCAGACAGGGCAGTGCTCTGCTTAGCTTTATTGGTGCCACCTGCCACCTGTCAGGTACGTCCTTCTCGACCACAGTGTCCTTCTTTACTTCCTCAGCAGTTGGGCTAAACCAGAGAAGCCTTTAGTCATTATCTTTGGGTTTGAAGATATGGTAGCTGATTTTTAGTTTCCTACAAGATGGTGGACAGTGGTAGACCTGGTTCAAGTCCCTGATCTGTAATGTACTAACCATGTGACCTTGGCTAAGTCTCTTATTCTTTCCAGGCCTCAGTTTCCTTAATGATAAGGGGGAGGGGCGTTAATAAGAATACTCTATGGGCTAACTATAGGAGTTAAATTATATAATGTATGAAAAGGGCCTAGCACAACACCGTCCCCTCAGTAAGCCCTCAGTGATTCAACTGGAAGCCGGTTGAGGTAACTGTGATAAGAATCTGCATTTTAGTTTGTCATGAGATACACAATCAAGTATAAATCAGGGATATAACACATCCTTGGACTGGAGACTTCTGATATTTAGATGTTAGTTCCTTTTATCTATGTGTAGCCCAAGATGGCTTCCTGCTTAGTTCTCCTGTCTTAGCATCCCAAGTGGCGGGATTACAGATGAGCGAGCACCTTCAGATTGATCTCTAGGCCCAACAGTCCCAACCAAAGGGCCAACAGGGTTTCTGGCAAAAATACGGCAAACATTCTAAACTGTACGTGGAAGCTCAGGGGGCCTGAAACAATATCTAAAAGTCTTTAAAAGGGGGAGTTTGGTAAGCATGCCTAAGAACAGCTTGGGGTGTCAGGAGACTTAAGGTTCTTCAGGGAAGATGAGATGTTAAACACCACTCAGTTCCCCAGGAGTGTAGGTCAAGAATAAAGATGTTAGAGCCTCACCCCTGGCCTTGAGTGGCACCTCTGCCTGCTGCCAGTTCATGATCGTCACCTCTCAGTACCCCAGGTGCCTCTAATGTACAGTGGGATCATTGCAATAGCACTGCCAAAGGGCTGGACTAAAGACTTAGCCAGTTAATCTGTCGGTGGGGTATACTCTTTGAATAGAACCCCAAGCTTGGTGGTATTGCTTGGACTGAAGAAAAGGACAGAGCTCCTGCCCTCTGACCCATGTCTCATGGATAACAAAGTCTGGAAATGTGAACACATACTCAAAGGCTGTTGCTGAGATGCTAAGGCATCCTAGATCCAACCTCCTTGTCTGAGACCCGGACTCGAAGTTGCTTGTACTATGTCACTAGGCTGAAGGTTAAACACAGAGATGGTCTCCTGCAGATCTGGAGTGAACAAAGATCTGATAGCAGGAATCCTGCAAGGTGCTGCCTGGGGCCTAAGGAGACTTGCAGGAAAGACACATTCCAGGGGTTGTTTGACTAGGGGACACCACCAGTGTTAGTCACCAAAGGGCAGCCTGCCAAGTCCTACAGGACGCCAAGCAGAACCCTCTGGCTCAGGCCCAGCTCAGCAGTTCCTTCCCCACCCCCTGGACACACGTAGCTCACCAGGCCTGGGGATATTTCCAGAAAGTCTAAGAAAGTCCTGGGTCTGGGGAGGCTGAGAGAGTGCCTGCCCAGGGCTGAAGGCCAGGTCCCTCACAGAGAAACAGACATGCGGAGGGGAGGGGAAGGGGAGGGGAGGGGCAGAGGACGTGACGGGCAGCTTTCATTCTCAGAGGCTGGGGATTTCAGAGGAATGCAGCCAACTGGGCCTCTCAAGTTCCTACTTCAGACCCCGCCCGGCTGGAGCCTAGGGCGCCTGCGGGGGGGCGGGGGGGGCACCTTAGAAATCAGAGGGATGTGTCACACAGGCAATGCTGTGGAGGGGAACACGTCCTGCCCATAGTTCTGTGAGCAGACTCACCCCCCTGGTTCCTGAATTCGCCTTCTGGTTCTGTAGAGCCAAGGGAAGTACACTGACTCAGTTTCCTTCTCTCGGTCCCCATACCTGGCCACCTTCAGCCATCTCCACCAGAAACATCTCAGCTCCTAGAAACATCTGTGCTTCTAGGAATGTCACCTCTCTGTCATCAAGGTCATGAGTATACCTTGGGGAAAAGAGAGAGACTGCACCACCCACCCCTACACTATGGTTCCAGAAAGTCTAGGAGGGACACCAGCTGAGATGGCTCTACCAGCCCAGGTAGCTCCACGAGGTTCCTACGTGGCTGGCTTGTCATGTTGTGAGAGTCACTTGCTAGACAGTTGAGGAACAAGACTGAAGAGGGGAGGAGATCTGTCCAGATGTCCTGCCACAGTTATGTTTGCGGATTTACTCCATTTTCTCCTTCCTTCAGTCAACAAGCTCCGGTCAGACTGGCAGACTCCAAGGCTGAACTATCAGAGACCCAGAAAAAAAAAAAAGGAAGGGCTATTTTCGGGGGGCTGCCTGCCTTTCACCATTTCTCTGCCCTGACCCCTATCCCAGCTGGTTGGATGCTACCCCTGTGCCCACCTAGTTTTGCTTACCCTGGGGTTCCTCCTCTTAGTGACAGCAAATAGTTTACAGACCCAAGAATGTACTTGTGACTTGCCCAGAGAGCCCAAGGCCCCAAGTTTTAATATGCTGTCTCCCCAAGAGCCAGCCCAGCTTAGCCCACTTGTGCCCCTCCATTTTCTGATTCCTAGGATTCCATACTCCGTAGCCCTTCCTGTTCACCCAGGCTCCTGATGTCTGTCTGCTCCCTCTCTGGGCGTTTAGCTCTTAGCTGCCTGTTGTTTCTGGGCCCCTTTCCAAGGTCCATTCGTATCTCTCTAACTAGATTTCAGGCAGCTTTACTCATAGGACGGTCCATGAATACCTACAAACAGCCTACTGTGTGCCAAGCCTGGACTACCGGAGAGGAGTCTGTAGTAAGCAGAATAGACCAAACAACATGTCCTGAAAGAAGAAAGACACACAGAGGCAAGGAATCAGTAACCAAGCAGATCACTTCTTTCTTATTCTGCAGTTAAGTGTGCAGGGAATTTGTAAGTAACTCTGAGGGAACCGACCCGGAGTGCAAAAGCCCCAAGGCAGGATATGCCTGCCCCATGGAGCGAGGCCAGCAGCCAGAACTGGAAGGACTTAGGTCATCAGGGTGAGGGATCTGCAGGCTGCCACGAGGATCTGTGTCAGTACTGGAGGAATGGAATGCATAGAGATTGTGATCAAGATCTGGCTCAGGGTCAACCCTGGCTGCTGGGTTGAAGTGGTCTGAGGTGGGTGTAGGGGGGAAAACCAGCTTTCAGGCTTCAGGAGGGGATCCAAGGAAAGGATGGTAGGGGAACTACAAGGAGAGGCTGGAGGGTCAGGTGCAAGTATCTAAGAGATGCTGGTGTTCAGAGGGGTAATCTGGTAGGGATGGACCCAGGAGCCATCAGGTGACATTTAAAGCCAAAACACTAGCTGCGGTCCCCAGGGGCAGTATCCAGTGAGAAGAGCACTGGATTTGACACGGGAGCTGCCTCTGTACCCTGGAGTTAGGAATGAATGGGTGATGAGCCTGTTGCTTGCACCCTGCATGGCAGAGATGAGAGGCAAGGGGCTCCAGCTCCCCCTAGAACCCTCTTCCATGCTGGCCCAGCAGAGGGCACATGGGGGCCAGCTCACAACACTTCCAAACTGAGGCTTCTCCAAAGGACAGACAAGCAGGGGCAAGGCTACAGTTCCTGTTACCCCAAACCTCTTGACATTTCATAGGAAAACAGTGTCGTTTTGTCCGTCCATCCCTCTGTGAGGCTTAAATTTCAGCTTCCAGAAAAGTGACCCAGAGCACAGGATAGGCACCGAGGCTATCTTTGCCCCCTGTGGCTTTATATAACTCAGGCTTTTCCGCACAGCCATTTACAACCCTGGCTTCTGTCCTGTGGTGCCAATAAGATTAAGTATTCCGCTCCCACTAGATTTTCTCCTCTGTATTTGTGACAAGATGCCTTCTGCTTCCACGACAGTATCTCGGTAAACAGAATGCAGTTGGCCCTCTGCATCCTTGGATTCTACCTCTGTAGTTCAATCAGCTGCAAGAAGAAACTTTTTTTTTTTTTTAAAGATTCTGGAACATTCCAAAACACAAAACTTAAAATTTCCACATACTGAGTGCCATGCTGTAGCGAAGTGATGTGTAGGCATTAGATTTGACATTATAAGTTATCTAGAGATGATTTTAAGTACATACAGGAGGATGTAACGGTTAGTCATGAATGCGATGCCGTTTTATATAAAGGATTTGAATATCTCAAGGTTTGGGCAACTACTGGAATACTGAGTAGTGAGTATGCCCGGGTAGGAGACAGTGTGCTGGATGTCCGTGAGCTCCGGTGGACTTTTTAGAAAATAGCCCAGTTGAAATTGACCTTCATTGACTCCCCCCACCACCACCACCCCCCGATGGCTCCCAAATACTTCTTTGAGGTCACTGCACAAATACAAAAGTTAAGAAAACTGAAGTTGTTCAAAATGGCCCAAATTCCTGGTTTAATTACATCTATCCACCGTTCCGTGTATTTCCAGAGAGATGATGAAGTATATGGAAGATGTCTGATATACCATACTGCTTAGTTCAACTTATAGGTGGGATCCTGAGAGGACCTCCTAGTCACCCAAGAGCACATAGTGTTGAATTGGGGTCCCTTCTACACCTGTTGTCATCCTCCCTGCTCTACAGAAGGCTTTGTGCCATATCACTGCCTCTCTGGAAGAGAGGGGACACCTAGACTGCCTTGGGACCCTTTGGTCCTACTGATTAAGGGCCCAAAGGATGTCATCCTGGCCCCGAGGGAGTGCCATGGGGCCTCCCAACCTCATTTAGTGCCATTTCCACTCCCTTAGCAGATCTGTGCCCTCCCAGGTACAGAGCTGAGACAGGGGTGAGTTCTGAATGAGGTTGAGTCACACTGGACAAGGACCGTGTCTGTCCGGCACAGTCAAGATGCAAAGACAAAAGCTTCCCACTCCAGATGAGAAGCTAAGACCCTCAACTAAGCCTGCATCTGGCAAGCCAGCCTTCCAGTGGCCTCCCCGGGGCAGAGGAGGGACTGTGAGGCCAGGAGAAGATGCGCTTTGACAGGTGGCTCTGGATAAGCATGCTGATGGGCCTTTCTGTAGTCAACTTGTTGACATAGTGCATATAGGGACATTAGGAATGCGGAGGGAAGTTTGGGGATGCTCATCCCAGAATAGATTTAAAACTAGGACAGCCTTACAGAGCACCTGAGATGATTGAAAGCAGGTAGGATTGAAGCAGATGCCTTCTGGAGATGCCTGTCAGACCCAAGTATGTCAAAACTCTGTAGGTTTTCCTGATTGTTCAGCAGACCTCAGGACACAGCTTAGGACATTCCTTCCCCCTGGGCGGCTTGTACATACTGCATTAGAATCAGCATCTGACAGAGGAGCACCAGACAGACCCACCAGCATCCACAGAAAGAGAGACTCATGGGGGATGGGGGAATATGTGGATGAGTGGGCAGATGATGCTTGTAGCACTACCTGTACTCCAGATTAGCTGGCTCCTGTTCTGGGTGGGTGTTCGTAACCACGTAGAAATCCTAAGTGGTTAGTCTTGCCTTCACTCCCTATGTCAATAGATGTTATTGCCACTTTAAGAGTGCCATGATCTGGCCCACTATTTTGGTCCCCAGTGGCAAAGTCAGTTTTCCCACAAGGGACCATGACATGGTTCTTCATAGGAAGCTCATTGGGACTGACATTCTCCGGGGCCAAGGCCCCCTTAGAGTCCCCTCTACTCTGCTGGATGTCTTACCTTCTACCCAACCTGATTTCTCAAGTTTCCAGGGGTTATGATTACTTGTGGTATTTTGAAACATGGGCTGACTTGAAAAGTATAAAAAGACTGCTGTCTTCTGGATCCCCAAAATCAGATTCTGCATTTGAGTACAGGTGCCTTCCTTTTTGGCAATGAGGAATTCCATGTGAGGTGGTATTTCAGACTCTTAAGAGAAACCCTATCTTTTTCTGTAAGAGTTGAATGTTTTTGGGAAATGGAAATCCAACCCCCAAACATGAGCTGTAGCCCCATCATGGAAAGGCCCAGTTGTCTGGTGTCCGCAGCCCTTGGTCAGGTATCATTAGTACCCATGCTATAAGTAATCGCTACTGTAGATTGTCAGGAGAACAACCCATGACAGCCTAGAGCCAAAAATGGCAAAATATTTCACCAGGATGTATGATTTTTAGATCAGCAGGAGTCTGTGGAAGAGGAAGCTGGCTGGGAGCCATTACAGTAGAGAGCTAATTTGCATGATTCACCTGACCATCTGATGCACCTAATATCTACACCCTAGACACTCCAACATGCGCACCTCATAGCCACCCAGGTTGTCCCTGGGGAAAACTCAGAACAGGTGCCTGTTTCCATGCTCAGTTTCTAGAATATCCATTAATACTTCCTGAAACCCCCACGGTTGTGGATTTAAGGGGGCTTGGGAGTTAGTGCCTTAATCTTACTGAGAAGTATGACTTAGGGTCCTGAGTGACAGCTTGCATGGGATGTGCTCACCCTGAGGAAAGTTACTGTGTCCTTATAATAGTGTCCCCAGAGCCACCAAGATTTCCTGTAATGGTTTATCCAAGGGAAGTCAAAAGCCTCTGGATTCTCACCTTCAGAGCCCACTGTCTAGAGTCCTGCTTCTCTCACAGAAAGGCGAGTTTCTGATCCACTGAGCTGGGCTAGCAAGAGTGTCGTGGGTAGGTATCCTGTAGTTTGACTGGTAACTTCATGGGGAGACAGCCTTTCTAGCAGTGCAGATCTGACAAGGTGGCCTCAGGTGCTATAGCATTTCTAGGGAGAGATGCCCCAGGAGGGGTCCCCATTGAAGCATCACCCCAGTGAGGCCTGCTCTTGTGGACCTGAAGCTGCCCTCTCTCCCTCTAAGATAGGAACTGGACGTTTAGAGTTCATGTGAGAAGTGGAGTATGTATCTTATGAACTACTATGCAGAGAGGCCTCAGCCAAGCTCACCTAGCTCTCTGCACTGTCCTCAGGTGCTTACTAAGGAAGCCAGCCCTGTGTCGGGCAGGGCTGATGACATGTGGAAGGAGTAAGCAGACCTCTGCCCATGGTCACAGCATGGTGTGACGTGGAGGAACAGCACTTCCTCTGTGGGCAGCCGAGCCAGCACCCCCAGGAGCATGCAGGGCCAGGAGGTGCCAGACACTACCCATCCCTCCAGCTTCCTGTCCCCCTCTTCTGCAGCCCTATGAGGGAGTTGTGGTTATTTTTATCTGAGGACACTGGTGTGGGAGGTATTTGTCAGCATAGTCTGGTAAAGGCAATTGAATTGTCTGTTGTCCAAAGCAGCCCCAAAAGAGTGGCGCTAAGCATGCTAGGCTGTTCACATTTAAAAATACAGTTGGACCCGTGACAGCTGATGTGTTCACAGTGCTGACATCACAACCCAAACCCAGACGGTTGGATCCCGAGCCCAGGCTTTCAGAAAGTCATGATTCCGTGTCTGTCACCCATGTAAGAGGGAAAATGGCCGCAGCCTCTAGGTTGCCTGTAGGGTAAGTCATCTCTACCCAATCCTGGGGTGTTTGTTGGATCTGACAGTGCAGTTACTGGACATGCTAGTACATGCTACATTAGCCCCCATGTTTCTAAGAACAGTTTCAGGGTGTTGCTGTGGAAGACCTTACATTACAGTTTCCTCATTGGGTGTGATACCTAACATTTCTCAAGTACTTCCGAGTCTTACCGTGTTCCAAGACACGGCCTCACAAGGGGTGTGGGGGTGTGTATCCTTGACTGTTTCCTGTTGCTATAACAAAATGAAGCAAACTAATTTATGGAGATCTTTATTTAGCTCACGATTCCGAACCTGGAAGGCCAAGAGGAGGCAGTAGCATCTAGTGAGGGCTTCGTGCTACCTTGTTAGGTGACTGAAGACTTAAGGGCAAGTGAGCTCATAAGGAAAGAAAGTATGGGGTAGTCTCCCTGTGATAGGCAGCTCTCACAACGCCTAACCACCTGTCTTACTCTATTGCCATGAAGAGACACCATGACCAAGGCAATTCTTAGAAAAGAAAGCATTTAATTGGGGTTGGCTTACAGTTCAGAGGTTTAATCCACTGTTGTCATGGTGGAAAGCATGGTGGCACACAGCAGACATGGCGCTGGAGAGGTAGCAGAGAGTTTTCCATCTGACTCGGCAGGCAGCAGGAAGAGACAGAGACCCACTAGCCAGGCTTGATCATCTGAGACCTTAAAGCCCACCCCCTGTGACACACTCCCTCTAACAAGATCACACCTATTCCAACAAGGCCACACCTCCTAATAATGCCACTCCCCATGGGCCTATGGGGGCCATTTTTATTCAAACCACCATATTACCTCTGTGAGAAAGGCATCAGTCGGACTGGAGAGATGGCTCAGCAGATGGCTCAGTGGTTAAGAGCACTGACTGCTCTTCCAAAGGTCCTGAGTTCAATTCCTAGCAACCACATGGTGGTTCACAACCATCTGTAATGGGATCTGATGCCCTTTTCTGGATCTGAAAACAGCTACAGTGTACTCATATACATAAAGTAAATAAATAAAATTAAAAAAAAAAAAAAAAGGCATCAATCCCACAATAACCAACACTCAAAGACCCAACTTCCAACATCAAATTTGCAAACAGATTTCAACAGGAGTCTTAAAGGGAACAGTCATAGTCTGTTGCAAGGCTGTCTGTCTCTTCTTCTGGGGTCATTGTGTCTCCAGCAGATACAGAGAATAGGGCTTTGACTGGCACCAAATTGATAGAGGCCTCCAAAGCACTGGGTAGCTCCCCTCAGAAAACTGTGGGCCTGGCCTTAGGTGTCAACAGTGCCACTGTGAGGTGAAGCTGTACAGTCTCAAGGCAGATGGCGCCTCTCTCACCACTCAGCAGGAGTCCTGGCAGGAGGTACCCTGGCTAGAAAAGCAGGGACTTGAGAGAATAAATGATACCAGTAGGCAGCACTGGGTCACATGACTACGTGACTGTTCACTGTGTCTGTCAGCTATGTACGTCATGAGAGGCCAAGCCAAGCTGGGACTTAGTAACCTAATAAGCAAAGTGTGATCCCATAGAACAAGGACCAGAAAACTATATCCCTCCTGTGCAGAAATATCTTCCCCTTGGGCCTGCCTTTCTCCCTGCATCTGACATTCACTCCTCCAGTGAATGCACCAGTACTTGCTGAGGGCCTGTGTTCTCCTACACATTGGATGGATATTGGCACATAAAAGAGTGATCAGATTCCCTGGAGTTTGCAGGTCCCGTGACTGAGCCTACAAAGAAGCAAGCACACATGTAGCCTCATACCATGCCCTGTGCAGTGTAAGAGCAGGCAGTAACAAGAGTGAAGGCCCTGCTTAGAGAAGATGGAGACTGTGAGAGCAAAAGAAAATGGCTAACATGGAACCAGTTTCTTAGGAGCCAAAAGAGGAAGGCTCTGCCACCTTAGAACACATAGAGACCAGCCCACTTTCCCAGTATTTGACTTAGCAGTCCATTATCAGAATTATCTTGAAGGGTGCCACTATCCTGCCTCTGATCTGCTAGACATGTGAGAGGGGCAGAGAAGAAGAAGACATCCAAGAGGCTTACAGTTTATCCGAGGAGATAGCATATGCATGCAGAAACTAGTGCTAACCATAGCCCTAACTCTAGCTGTACCTGTACCCTAAGTCTCCAGTATTAGCAATTGTATGCTATTCTAATGCCATTCTGCCGATCTGACATCAAGTCCCAGCATGCCTGGCCAAGAGATTTGCATTCTCTCCACATCTGCCTCTGTTGTATGACAGAACTTTTCTGGGGACATGTACATCTAGTTGTTCTAGATAGGGAGTCCACCATAGACCATCATATGGACACCACCAGTGTCCAGCTTAGTGAAGCAATCGGTTTTATTGGGGTTCATTAAAGGAATGTGGGTGAGGGGTTACTTACAGGAGCAGAAATGACTCAAAGACAGCTGTATCTCCAAAGCCCACCCTAGCATGAGTGACAGCTCACAAAGCTGATAACCTGGACCACACTGTACAGCCTGAAGGCAGCTCAGCAGGCTGGAGAGTGTTCTCTTCCAGGTGTCTTAGTTGGTCTAACCTCTTCCAGGCAGCTTGGCTGGTTTCTGCTTCTTCCAGGCAGCTGGCCTGGTCTCAGTCTTCTACACAGCTCTCTTCCTTCAGTCTAAGAGGAACTCTTGGCTTTTGTTGCTTACTCTGGCCAAGAAGAGCCTAGCGCATCTAAATCTGGTCAGTTTCACCAACTTTTTGTAGCACCTTTGAGTTTGCCTTCCTGTTTGAGTTTCCCTGAAGGGTGGGATACTTCAACCTACAGGGAAACTTACACAACATCTTTTCCACACAAGGAAACCAGGTTCAAAAATTCACTGGGAGTCAGGTGAGCAGTCTATTCCAGGCCTGCTTGGCTTTCAAGTTCTGGTATGTATTTTGACACACAGTGGTTTCCATACATTTTCTTTCCTCAGTAGTATTTATTTTTTAGATTCAGCCTAGGGTGTATGCTCAGCCCTTTGAAACAGATCCTCCAGCCTCTGGAATCCTGAGAACTGGGAATTATGATTCTACTCACTCACTGCCCCTCATGAACCTGGTTTGCAGATTAGAACTCTGCTTATCAAGGCAGTTTGAGCACTCTCTTAGGTCTACCCCAGTCCTGCCAGACTGCACAGAGTAAAACATCACCAAGTCCAGTTGAGTAGGTGCAAACATACACATTTTATTAAAGATCTGCTCAGATGGAACCAGCACAAACATGACCATCTGTGTCTTCGAAGACAGAGTCCATACAAACCAACATCCCCAGCTCACAGATGCAGATGTCGGCCCTCCCCAAGCCTGCAAATCTTGTGTCTTTCTTTTTCCTCTTCCCAGCTGTTTCTGAATGAGCCTCACCCAGGCCTATTGCTTAACTGCCACCCGGGAAACGTTCTGGGATATGGCTCGCTACAAAGATGTGTGCACTTCCTTTGGACCTTCATCAAGGGGTAATGCCTTGTAACTGTTAGCGTGACTTTTGAAGATTTCATTTAACATCACGGGTGGGTTTGGACTAAGGACTGAGTCATTCTGGAATCCCCAGTATACGCCAGATCTTTTCATGAGCATTACGAGGGGTTTTCTCAAACTCTATAAATAGTTTAATAACGCCTGTATAATCATCTATTTTTAACACTAGCCTTTGGGACAGTTTCAGTAGTAATTGTGCTATAGCAAAAGGATTTCTTAAGTCTTTCAGTTACCAGTGGCTCCTAGGGCATGGCCCATAGCTAGCACGGTAGCAGATTCCCAGGTAGCATCCCTACCTGGAGTTGGAGATCCAGGCCCTTGAGTAAAGCCTAGTGCTGGTGGAACTCTGAGAGAAAGCTCTAGGAAGGTCTGAGGGGCTGGCTTCCTATCCAGCTTAAAATTTCTCATACTGAACACTCTGTCCATATTTGGTTGCTACCTGACTCAGTTTCTCACATTAGAGTATGGGTATCATTGTTATTATGTATTCAGAGGGAGCCAGTTCAGACTCATATCACTCCAATGCCTACATATCTTTGGATACAAACTTCCCATCATACAGATGAAAAAGCAGAGGCACAGACAGTGATTGAATAGCTTTGTCTTTATTTTGCAGTTGGCTTGCTTCTTGGACAGACCATCACACACACACACACACACACACACACACACACACACACACACACACACACACACACGCCATATCCCCATCCCACTGAGAATTCGGCATGAAAGCTAACTCTCACCTATTTAGCCTAGACCCTGATAAACACCTGTCTCTGGCCACTCTCCTAGCAAGATGAAAGTCCAACAGGGAGGAATCCTGATTCTAAAGACAGCAACCTTGACCTTTCTTCAAGGGAACCTGGAAAGAACAGGATAAGGGTAGTCTGCCATCTTGTTCATGAGAAGGCCTGTTTTAAAGTTTACCTCAAGGAGTAGAAAGCAGAGTCAGGCCTCTGTTCCTGCCAACCTCAGACAGTGGTCAAAACCAATTAGCTGGCCACTCTCACCCCAAAGAGATGCCAAATGGTAGAGCCAGCTAAACATGGAAAGGGCATCATAAGAATACACACAGTAGGACAGTCACAGCTACACACAATAGGACAGTCACAGTCACTCTGGTCTAGCAGTGAGACAGATGCCCCCTGTTCTGTGGACCTTAGCCCTCTGTACCTATGTCTTCCCTGGAGCCGAGGCAGGTGCCACCATATGTGAGTATATACCGCCATCATATTCAGACAACTCAGCCTTCTCTTCTGGTTCAGAAGAAAGGAAAACTTCCAGCCCTGTGGAGGGCTTCTCAAGGCCATAGCCACAGCAGGTGCTGGCTCCCCTTGCCTGAGAATGAGGCTTCACGCCTGCGTAAGTGTGAGACAGAATTCCCACTGAATCAGCCCGGCTTCTCGGCTTCTCCCGCTGTCGCACCCCAGCACCACTCCCCCGCCCTGCTGCCATCAGCAGGGCCCAGCCTACCTGACCTGATTTCACCAACTGAAATAGTCTGGGTGCTCACAGCCCAGGACAGTTGGAAATGTCTCTAGAATGATCTAGATTCATCTGGAAGGGGCTGATGGCATTTCCCTGTCACAGCATGTGTCCTTACCCTGGAGGCAAGTCCTAGGGAGAAAGCATTCACAACCTTAGTACCAAGAGCCATCAGTCTCAGAGAACAGTTCCAGTTAAAGAGGCATCTGGGGCATATTTTTTGTGTCTGTTGATAAGAACGGATTCAAGATCATTCTTATAGCAGTCCTTTTGGTTTTCTTAGGTGACAGCGGACCACAGTCACAGCAGCACATAGAGGTCTTGATATGACATTCAGGAGAATTTGAGGCATATGTGACAGCCACCTGATTGTGTCAGTGTTTTAGTGGCTTTACTGTCTCTGTCTTTTGTCCAGAAGTCTACAGATACCCTGTAGACCTACACAAAATGTTGTATGACCCAGGGCTGGCCAGTCAATGCCGTCATAACTATGTGATTGGTCCAAAGGAGGGCCGTGTGTGAAGCAGGGCCAGTCACAACCCCACTCCAAGATTTAGGGATTGGCTCATAGGAAAAAGGGGAATCTCTGTCTTCTTTTGGGCCCATGTCATTATAAAAGACAGTAGGAACTGCTAGAAGCCACCTTTGCTGTGTCTGCCAGAGGCCCTTTTTATGGTAGAGAGTATATAGTAGGCAAAGAAGTTAGGCAGAAGCTTCTTGGCCAGACCAGTTCTGACATTGTGTCCGTGCCCTGTGCTTCCCGTGACTGTCTTTGGACCCCTCTCATAGAAGCCCACTGAAGCCCTGTGTGCCCATTTTCATTTGAAAAGATTTCTGTTACTGACAAGTGAAACCCCTAAGTGTCATGGTTCAGAGCAGAGTGAAACAGGAAGTCACCAGGAAGTCACTCATTGGGTGATGAGTGTGGGTCAAAGGTAGTGAGGAAAGAGCCAGGTTTTATGGTAAGAAATGACATATGGAAACCCAGCCAGTGGCTGGGGGCTAACAGATAAAAGAAACCCAAGGCAAGCAGCTAGTCTTTGGCAGAGGCCACAATCCTTTGTTCACACAGTCTTCTGGGACACCTCCCACAGACACAATAAAGAACACAGTAGGTAACTTCTGCCAGAATTTAAACTGCATACTGTAACACCCTGGCCAGATATGGCATCCATGTTCACAAAGATTAAACCAAAACTACCATCCAGATCTAGGAGGTCGCCAAGGTGAACAGCTTATAGTCCAACAGTTGTGTCCCTTGACTGGAACCTTCCAGAAAGAGGAAATGTCAAAGTCTAGGACAGACTTTGGTAGGCCAGATGGCTCAGGAGACTACTCTCAGGAAGCACTGCCACTTATTAAATGCCTACTAGGTGCCAGATACATAGCCCATGACACTCTTAATACCAAAGAGAACAGGCTGACTTGGTCAGACTGGTGCTGAGCCCTGGGGAGCCCTACTCCATGCTTCCTTGAGTAGATATGAGAAAGCACAGAGGTCTGCCTGAGATCCAAGCTAAATCCCCTTTCCCCTCCTGACACCATAGCCTAGTGAAAGCAGCAGGTGCCACCCAACTCTCTCCTCCAACTCTGCTTACCTTTTCCCCTGAGGTCAGGAGCCTATTACTTCAAAGGGGCCTAGTGTTACACGAATCAGATCTTTTTGGTCACCCAGTCACAGAAACCAGCTTCAAGTAGCTTAACTTCCCAGAGTCTTGAGGATTCTGAAGCAATGAGTCCCAAGAGAAAGGGGAAATGGAACAGCTCGCTCTTCTGGGACCAGAAATGATTTGTGATAGTATCCTGATTTGTGATAGTATCCCTGGTTTCTGAGAAGACCTAAGCTTGGGGACCCCCTCCCCTCTTTACTGTTGATGCCTCTGGTATAAGAAAAGGCTTCCATGGGGGTTTTAAGGAGGAGCCTTCTTCCCTGGGTTTTCCCAATGATAATGACTTGGTTGGGACAGCAGCTTTCTCCGAGGTGCAGACAGCGGTCCCTCGGCAGAGACACAGAGCCAGAGCAATGAGGACACACTGAGGTTATGTGGGCAAATAAGGAACACAGACTTGACAAGCAGTCCAAAGGAAAAACTCCAGGTGGGAGGAGCTGGACCAGAGTCACAGGTGACTACACGCACACGCACACACACACACATAGCATGGCACAATGGTATGACCTTACATGTAGCAACACAGAGAAAGGAGACAGTCTAAGAATGGGCAGAGGAACGGCAAATGTCAACAGTATAGCCCACCAAAGTGGAACGTACCATGAGTGGTACCTGGCATACACTGGCATGGAGAGATGGTGACAAGAAGTGAGAGAGGGGAACTAGCAGACATGCAAAGCAAAGGGCAGGTGAGCTGGGCAAATGCCCTTTCTTCTACTCTCAAATCTTGGGTGAAAACAGAGAATCTGCTTGGAGGGGTCTCACAGAAGAGATGTCCAGTCACTTGTCATACAGCAATTATCTGTCCAGTTACCACTCAACAACTGAACACCTCTCATGAGCCAGGTACCATCCTAGAGGCAAGGTGTGGACCCTGTCCTGTGAGTTCCTGGCTAAGGGTCAGTAGATCAGCAACATGTTCAGGCCCCTCATGTCAGATGATGAGCCAGGAGGGAAGTGGGGACGAGCATGGTTGGGGTGGGGGCTAACAGGGGTGCTTTTATAGGGAGGTAGTCAGAAGGACCCGACAAAGGAGAGTTAGGAAGAGAACCCTGGAGGAAGAGAAAGTTGGAGCCAGAAAAAAAAAAAGTGAATTTTAGTTGAACATTTCTTTCCTCTTTCCAATATAAAAAAAAAAAAATTGTATCCAGTAACTCATTTTAGCTCCCACCAGTGACATGGGAGACTGTCAGAGTGGCTGATGCTGGACAGCCCCGAGTTGCCCACATCCCCCATCCCGGACACACACACTCCCCATTACCTACCTCTCCCAAATCCATCCCAACTTTACAAGGGGAAAAAAAAACTTCCTGCCAGCAGTTACTAAAAGAGCACTTTCTCCCCCAGCCCTCCCAGAGGTGGAGGCGTGGCTACCATGCGGCAGTGTACCTCTGAACAGAATCGGGTTGGCCTCTGGGGAAGTCCAGTTTGGATGGGCAGCTCTCCCTTGGTCAATTGTTTTTAAAAAGTGAGACTAGTATGCAGGGTGCAGGGCTGTCTGTCAGCCTCAGGAAGTGCAAAAATATACTATGGTCCTTATGCCAGGTCCCTCCCTCCCCACTGCAGCAGCATCTCCTTGCTGTGACTGGCCTGCCCTCAGGGGTCGAGTGGGTAGGGGAGCTGTGTTTTTCCCCCTCTGCCTGTACACAGCTGTTTTTGGCTTGGCCACAGAATTCTACCACACCAGAGTTCATGTGGTTATCCAGAGTGGGAAGAATTTCCCAGAATGCCTTGAGAAACCTGAGACACTGAATGGCTTTCAGGGCTTATTGATGTGGCTGGCGCAGGAAATAGCAGTACGTCAATAAATAGTTTTAGGCAGGAAACCGGGCTTAAATGGTAGCCTTGGAGTTTGGGGAAAGACACCAGGGGTTGCTGGGAGGGAGCCTGCCTGTCAGATGAGAACCTAGAGCCAAATAGCAGACTTTGAAATAACTGCCCCTGAGCTGAGGCCCCTTGCTGCTCTTGGATGTAAGAGGCTGAGGTTGGGGGCAGAGTCAAGACCCAAGGACAGGCCAGTCTCAGCTGGCAGAAAGGGGCTCTTTGTATAGAGAGGGAAGCTGGCAACCTCTAACACTTGTCAGGAAGAGACACACAGCCTGTAGGTGAGGTGTCAGGAGGAGACACACAGGCTAGGCTCCGGCCTCTAGGTGAGGCATATTCACACCCCATCTGGTGGAAATCAGTGCCAGCTGCCAATCACCCCAAGACTTCCACTGTCCTACTTTAGAAAGGAAAGGGGGGAGGCAAGGAAAGGAACCATTACAGTCAGTACCTGTTTTTCTGGTTATGAAAAGAAATGGTTATAGAAATTTTTAAAAAGCCATATAATAAAGAATAAAGGCTACCCACAGTTCCACGATTTGGAAGCAACCATGTTAAGCATTTTGAGCAGTTTCTTTTTAAAAATCGTTATCTGTGGGTAACATTATACACAAACACTGTTTTCATTTAGCATTATATAGATACTGTCTCATGCTTTCGAATAACTTTTTTTATAAATTAATTTCTTCCTTTCTTTCTTTGAGGCAGGGTCTCTGTGACAGTGGCTGTCCTAGAACTTACTCTGTAGACTAGGTTGGCCTTGAACTCACAGAGATCAGCCTGCCTCTGATCCCAATGGGATCAAAGATACATACCAGCCCAGCCAACAAGCAACTTTCAATGGATACCTGGGTCATCACTGACTTAACCATTGTCTTGTTGCTTAGGCTCTTGACTTTTTATATTCAGCCTGTTGCAAGGTATCTTTCAATGTGTGTGCACACACACACATGTGCACGTCACAGCTTGTATATGAAGGTCAGAGGACAGCTTGTAGGAAACATGACTTTCCTTCCACCGTGTGGGATCAAACTCAGAAAGTCAGACTTGGAGGAAAGCTCCCTTGTTCGGTGAACCCTCTTGCTGGCCCATTAAGAGTCTTTTTCCTGCTGGGCGGTGGTGGCACAAGCCTTTAATCCCAGCACTTGGGAGGCAGAGGCAGGTGGATTTCTGAGTTCGAGGCCAGCCTGGTCTACAGAGTGAGTTCCAGGACAGCCAGGGCTACACAGAGAAACCCTGTCTCGAAAAACAAACCTTTTTCCTGTCCTCATTATTACTTTATGATAGTCACCCAGAGGTGCAGTTGCCAGATGACTGTTAGGGTTAATTAAGGTTTCTCAGGAAAAATGCATACTGCCCATATATAAGAAGCCTGTCTCTTGAATCCTCACCAGCACTGGTGATTAAAAATTTTGCTAATGTAGCAGACAGATGAAAATGTATTTTCAATTCATTCAACTACTACCTGTATTAAATCTGTGTTCTTTGGTGATTGTCCTGAGGCAGGACCTCCCTATGTGGCCCAGGCTGATCTAAAACTTGCAGTGACTGAATCTTCTTTGCCTCTGCCTCAGACTTATAGTCATGAGCCACTATGCACAGCCATTTCCACCTATTTATTAGCAATTTTTATTTTGACTAATAACCTACCTCTTAATGTCCTCCATATTTGTCTGTGATGAGCTTGGTGCTACTGTTACAAATTTGAACATTCTATATACCAGTGGGTCTCAGCCTTCCTAATGCCGTGACCCTTCCATACGATTCCTCATATTGTGATGACCCCCCCCCACCAACCATAAAATTATTTTCATTGCTACTTCATAACTGGGCAATCTTGTCACTGTTATGAATTGTTAAATAAATATCTAACATGCAGGATATCTGATATGTGACCCCTGTGAAAGGGTCGTTTGACCCCCAAGGTTGAGAACTGCTGCTATATATTAAGCAATTACCCTCCGTCCTGTTTCCTGAAGGCCCGATACCCCCCTCCCCTTGTCAGTAGCCTCTTTGCTGTTTTGTGCAGCCTCTGAGGCTTCCCTATAAAGCCCACCTTTCTCCACACAGAAGTGTGATTTCACTCCATTTCACCCTCTTCAAGTTGTCATTTTTCTCAATTGACTTTTTACTCTACCTAGAGTTCATCATAGAGTCCGGGATGAATTGAGGATTGTAGATTCTTTCCTCCCTGATATCAGACAGCTGTGGCTCTGATATTCCATCTCCTCTACCTCTGACTTGTTGCCCTCTGGGGATCATACGATAAACCCTTGTGGATGCCAAATTTGCTTCTGGACTGTCTGATCTAGCTATTCATGCTTGGTCAATCCCATGGCCTTTTAATTATTAAAGCTTTGGAATAAATTAAAAGTAATACAAACCTTTCCAATTTTGTTGTGTCTTGACTAGGGATTTTTCCCTATTATTCTTTCAAATTACTTTTAAGGTCTTTTTTCTTCAAGTCTCTCGCCCTTGTACACACACACACACACACACACACACACATACACACACTCATGTTAGGCTTTTATAAACTGGTTTCTGATCATTAAAACATCTCACTGGTAAATTGTGTCAAGAAAGCAAGCTGTTGACTTTTATATATTAATTTAATATCTAAATACTCATATTAATTAGTTACTAAACCCTGATTAATCTTTATTAGAGGGTTCTCTTGGGTTTTTCATACATATAATCTAATAATTCTCTCTCTCCTTCCACCCATGGGCATTGCCACTGTTTTTCAATCAGACCCCTTGATGTAATAGATTGCATTTATAGATTTCCTGATGCTAAATCATTACAGCCTTCCTGGGATGAAAGTGTACTTGCTTATAATGGATCTACTTGCTAGCATTCCATTTAGGACCTCCCCATCCATTCACATTAGAGAGGTCAGCCAGTGGGCTTCCTTGTTTATGACTTACTGCGAGATGTCGCCTGTGGATGACCAGCTGGCAAGCCCCTTTTTCCTGAGTTTTTGGGTTCGTTTCCAAATGACAACAATTATCTCAAGTTTCAAAAAGCTTGGATGGAGTTCCCTATTAAAGAGTCATAACTTTAGAGACCTCTCTATAAAGGTAATTCTTTCATAATTTGATTTCAGTTCATGTCTTTTCATCTCTTCTGGCCTTGATTTATTTTTTTTTTCAGTAAGGTTGATTATATTTATTTTTCTGCAACATTATTTAGTGCATTGTGTCTTTCGACCTAACATAGTCACATTTGATCCTGCATTACCTCTTCCATATTTGTCTTCATGTTAAATTATTTTCTAATTCTTCCTTCCAGCTTTTACGGGCAATTTTCTTTCTTTGTTTTTTTAATTAATTTCCTTTTGTTTATATTGTGTTCTTTCCTCTATCTTCTTAGCTAATGATGGTTTTCTAATTTTTTGGAGTAGAGTTTTTGGATAACATTGTCTGCTAGAAGTACAACACAGCCTGCTCACACAATTTTAAACGTAATTAGAGGTTCTACTTAATCTAGTATAACCAAAGTTCCAGCATATACTCAACTTTTTAAAAATATTTGTTTTATGTGCACGTGCATAAGTGTGGGTCCACACAGGTGGGTGGAGATGGCTGTGATGGCGAAGGGCATTAGCTTCCCATGGGGCTAGGGTTAAGGGCAGATGTGCGCCATCAAATGTGGGTGCTGGGGTTGAACTCTGGTCCTCTGGCAGACTTCTTAACTGCTGAGCTGTCTCTCCAGCCCTACTCAACCTTTTTAAAAAATGACACGTTTTACATTCTTTTTTCCGTACTGTGTCCTCAAAACCATTGTCTGTTTTATAAGTAAACACACTGTTTGGTGAGCCCCTTTAAGCACTCAATATTCACACATGACTGGTAGCTTTCCCATTGGAGAACATAGGTTAGCGTGCTGTGTTCTCTTGTTTAATGGCCAACGGTTGAATAGTCGGTAGACATGTTGACCTCTCAGTGTATATTGAACCACATTCCATAAGTGTTTTGTTGGTGGTGGTTTGATTTTCAATTTTTTTTTTATTTTTTATTTATTTATTTATTTATTTATTTGAGACAGGATCTCTTTAAGTAGCCCCCTGGCTGTCCTGGAATGCAATAGACTAAGCTGGCCTTGAATTCACAGAGAACTACCTGCTTCTGACATTGGGTGACAATATTATGTTCGGGAAATTATAGTAGAATCAATTCTCTATGAGTATTGTCCTAATTTGGATGTATTAATTTGGACGTCTTATTTCAGAGTACATGGCCAAGAACGGATTACTGTCACTGACAGTAATGTCACTGACTTAACATCCCAGTGTAATGCATTCTGGTTCCTCTTTGTCTCAATAGCTTTTGCTACATTTATTATATTTATTATAAGCAGTATTTTATCTTTATAAGTAATTATAGCTTTATGTTTTAAAAAAAACACTGATTTTACTACTAATTCAGTTCTCTTCTTGTTTGTCCATAGCTTATTTTGACTCGTTCGTTATTTAATATACTCTGTTTTCAGTCTGCCACTGGTTCCTAATGTTTATTTTCTTAACGCACATCTTTTACATTTATTTATTGTGGGGGTAGGGCACGCAGATGCCACACTGTGCATGTACAAGTCAGAAGATCACTTGCCAGGCTCCATTCTGTCCTTCCAAGCGGCGGGTCCCAGGGGTTGAACTTGGTTGCAAATATCTTTCACCCACTGAGTCATCTTGCCACCGACTCAATCTTAGTAGTCTTCAAGACACAGCATTACTTGTATTTCTCTGATTAGCCAGCTAAGGGGAATTGACATAAGAATCTTCATGGTATAAGTTAGGAAGTGAAGTTCGCCTTTCAGTCTCCTGTCCCCATCTCACGGTCTTAGCCAGTCCTTAGTAATTGGATTTTGCATTATTAACTAAGTACTACAATGGAATTATCATTCAGGTTGCATTTAAAATTTAGAATTGAGCTGGGCATTGGTGTCACATACTTTAATCCCAGCACTCAGGAGGCAGAGGCAGTCAGATCTCAAGTCCAAGGCCAACCTGGTCTGCAGAGCAAGTTCCAGGGCTACACAAAGAAACCCTATCTCAAAAAGAAAAAAAAAAAGAGCCAAAATAAATTTTTTAAATAAAAATTGAATATCTTCTCTTCTAAAAAAATTTTCCTGGCTTTTGATTAACTCTTTTAAAAACAATCTTTAACTGCCTTTTTTTTTTACTTAACTTTGTTAAGTCTGCCTGGTTTCAATTTCACTTTCCGTTCCTGTTCTTCTATGCCATGATTCCCTCAGAAGTGAGGCATATATTTTGTCGGCTGGAACATTCATTAAAGAAAGTCTTAATTTTTTGCTTTTAATAAGATAATATAAAAGTTGCCATTTCAACCATGCTATGTGCAGCACTTGCCAATGTAAGATGTTAAATACACGTTGTTGTATTACAGACTCCCCAAACCTCTTCATCTTACAAAGCTGAGACCCCACGAACCCTGTGCCTCCTTCCTCAGCACTTGGCAATTTCTGTCCTGCTTCCTGTGCTGCCCCTGACTGCAGCTCGGAATCCTAGCCTTCATCAAGACTCTGCTTTACAGTTAGGAACACTCCTACTTTTGAGCTGGCATAATCACTTTACCAGAACCATCTGATAGCAAAGAACGTATCCCTCTCATGTCAGTAGTTCAGGGTAGCCATGCTTTACCATGGCCCCTGTGTACTGCCTGGATCCATAGCACAATGGTATTCTAAAGAGAAGAATTAATGAATGGATGAATGGATGCATGAATGAATGAATGAATGAATGAATGAATGAATGAATAAACAAACAGATGAACGGATGGATGGATGGATGGATGGATGGATGGATGGATGGATGGATGACTGAATGGATGGATGGATGACTGGATGGATGGATGGATGGATGGATGGATGGCTGAATGAACAGATGGATGGATGAATGAATGAATGAATGGACAGATGGATGGGTGGATGGATGGATGGATGGATGGATAGATAGATAGATGGATGACTGAATGAATAAATGGACAGACAGATGGATGGATGGATGGATAGATAGATAGATGGATGACTGAATGAACAAATGGACAGACAGATGGATGGATGGATCAATGGATGGATGATAGATGAATGACTGAACAAATGGATGAACGATAGATGGATGGATGGATGGATGGATGGATGGATGGATGGATGAATGGATAGATGGACAGATGGATGGATGGATGGATGGATGGATGGATGATGACTGAATTAACAGATGGACAGACAGATGGACAGATGGACAGATGAATGATGACTGAATAAATGAATGAACAGATAGATAGATGGATGGATGGATGAATGAATGGACAGATGATGGATGGATGGATGGATGGATGGATGGACAGATGAATGAACAGATGGACAGATGGATGTCTGAATGAATAGACAGATGAACAGATGGATGATAGATAGATGACTGAGTAAACAAATGGACAGATGGAAGGATGGATAGATGGATGACTGACTGAATGAATAGACAGATGGATGGCTGGTTGGATGGATGACTGAATGAATGAGACAGATAGATGGATAGATGGAAAAATGAACAGATGGATAGATAAGTGAGTGAGTTAGTGGAGACTTTAGATTCTCCTACTGGGTGGGCAGGCTAGCTCAACACTGCCATGAAAGCTTGGTGACCTGAGTTTGACCCCTCTAAACCATGTATAGGTAGAAGGAGAGAACTTCAAAGTTGTCCCCTGACCTCCACACCATGGCGCATACACTTCCCCCACCTCCCCCCCACAAAATATTAATAAATTAATTTTTTCTATTTTCTGCTAGGCAGGAGTGAGTAGGAGTTGTACTTCTGCTTTGAGCCTAGCATGAGGGCTAAAGTGGGGCTTAGTTGTAGACTGCAGATCTGTATGGGCAAGTGGTGTTCTCCTTGACTCCCTGATAGGATGGTGATTTGAGAGTGAGACAAAGGAGACGAACTGAATTGAACCTGGAGATAAGAGGTGCCATTCTCACACCTTCCCACCACACACACACATACACACACACACTCACACTCACCTCGGCTACCACCATATCCATCCCCAGTCTTGAGAACTTCTAGCCCAGGCTGAGGGACATCTGTGAAAGAGGAAGATGGCCAAGTCTGAACAACTCATAGAGGAGGAAAAGCTTTTCCCTCAACCCAGGGTAACCGGAAGTGGTGGTTCCTATCCTCATTTTAACCCCAGGTCATCCCTTGGACCGTGCTGTGATCCAGCTGGTATTGCCTGGGCCCCTCCCAACCCCAGTGAGGTTGACACGCTCTCTTGTGCCTCTACAGAAGGACTTCACCGTGCGTGAGGAGCTGCAGCAGCAGGATGTGGAGCGCTGGCTGGGCTTCATCACCTTCCTGTGTGAGGTGTTCGGCACCATGCGGAGCAGCACTGGCGAGCCCTTCCGAGTGCTGGTGTGTCCCATCTACACGTGCCTCAGGGAGGTAAGAGCAAAGGCCTCGGCACTGCCCTGCCCACATGTCGATATTTACAGAAGCCCTGCCCATATACACTGGAGAAAAACGCAAGAGAGCAATGGAGTTAGGTTACGGATAGAAGAATGGATTCTTTGTAAGGAGACAGACTATGTTCCTATGCTTCTACTCCATGCATTAAGAAATAAGCTTTAGCTCAGACTTCAGTGACTCCTAATCTGGAATTTGGTAGAAGAGGCTTATGGTATTATAGCATTGAATGGATCTTTGGACTTAGTTGGTTTGCCACTGATTTGTTTTGAATGTTTTTGCTTCTAAAATGTATCTTAAGTAATAAACAGGGGATGGCGTGATAGCTCAGCAGATAAGAGCACTTACTGCTCTAGAAGGTACAGGTTCAGTTCCAAGCACCCAGGCTGGGCAGTTCACGACCATTTGTAACTCCAGTGGCCGGTGCCCTCTTGTGGCCTCTCTGGGCATTGCATGGGCGGTGCACATAAACTCATCCTACGTGTAAGAATAAAAGTTTTTAAAACAGTAAATAAAAGAGGCCAAGAGACATTGGAGATGGGAGTTTGGGGTGTTTGCTCTTTCACATATAAAAACTCACTCTGTAAGGTCACCTGTGGCTGGTTGGGAGATAGAAGTAGACACTGGGAGGCCAGCTGGAAGCCAGGTGGCAGGGAAACATCCCAGCTCCCACTAGGAGGGAGCAAGCTGAGGGCCATCAAGATTGGCTGATAGGGGATGGAAGGGAGGAGGATGTGATGGAACACCTGTTTACCATCCGCGTGGTCACATTCCCTGGGATGTGAGTCTCAGGAAGAGAATTGCTGTGGGAATGAGAACCAGGAAAATAGGTCTCTAGACATATATTTGGGTCATTTGTTGACTCTCCTCAAAGGCTGCCAAAGGATGGTTGACAGAAGGATCTAAAGTACCACACGGGGTCCTATGGGGAGTAAGGAAACTACTCTGTCAGGCATCTGTGGGCACCTGAGGCTCAAGGCTAGAGACAGGTGGTATCACCCAGCAAGAGGGAACAAACAGGGAGATGGTACAGTCACATGTAGAAGAGAGAGGAGGAGGAGCCAGGAGGGAGGAGGCAAGTCTGGATTGAATGCCTCCAGAAAGCTCCAGAAGAGTAAGTGAAAAGCATCCCAGCATCCTTCAGTAGGAACTGGTACTAACCTTGACTCTACCATCCCTGTCCTCTCCTTTCCTGGCAGCCCTTTGCTGCCACCAAGACACGGGGAATTTATGGAGAACCAAAGGTCTTAGGCAGAAAAATGACAAGAACGAGGGTCCTGGGGCCCTGGCAGAGAGACTAGCAGTGTGGGCAGGTTCTTTAGAGCATTTTCTGGAAAAAGCTATGGAGAAAATGGACTCGAGGAAAAGAGCAGTCAAGAGGCACACTTGTTTTTTAATAGATTATAATAAGCAATATGAGCAAAATGAGGGTTTGCTTGTGTTTGGGGAGCATTCCTTTATAGGACGGTGGTGTGTTCATCCCAGCCTAAAGCAAAGCACACATACCCTTCTGGTCACTTTTAAACCCATAGCACTGAGCCGCCCTATGCCGGTAGTCTCTGTTTCTTTATGAATATGCTTGACTTTAGAGATGTCTCACTCATTCAATTCATGGCCTCTCCTGACTTGATTTTATTCCTCGGGGCCTCAGGTCAATGTGCAGTGCCAAGAGGACGAGCAGCAGCCTGGCCGTTTGCATCCCTTCAGAATGTGTCCCTCTCAGAGGCTCACTGTTGTCTACATGGCAGTGTGCCCCTATGAGCCACCTCAATATAAGGGACAGTGACCTGGGGCTGTGACCTGAATTTCCCAATTCCTTCTGCATGATCTGGGCCCCTCCTCTTGGTGTTCTCACCTGCTCCTCCAGCAGGAAGCAGGGCTGTAGGGAGTGCTGGCCCTGGCTGCTGGGAGAGTTTTTCACACCACCTAAGGTAGTGCAAACTTGGTGGTGTGAGATCCGGAAGGTGCCAAAAGGTCTGCACAGGCAGGGAGCAGTGAGGCTTTCCTCGTGTACACTTTTGAATGAATTAAGCTTTGGGGGCCGGGAGGCATTTTGACAAATGCAGAATCATGTGGTGTCCATGGTCAACTTGAGTAGTAAGCCATCTCTGCCTTTCGGCATTTTGTCCAAGAAGAAATCAGAGAGCATCCACTGGGGTCCAGCTGCTCACTGCCTGCATTCATGCTCGACCAGGTTTCAGCTGTACCCCCTTGGGGGAGAGAGAGATCGCTCTGGGGCTTTTCTCAATTAAAAAAAAAAAAAAAAAAAAAAAAAAAAGGTCTCATAGCACTTTGAGTGAGAAAACCCGTTTAAAGGAGGAAAACTTAATTTTGGTCCATGGTTTTAGAAGGTTCAGTTCATGATCATCTGGCTCTATTGTTTTCATCTTTGTGGAGAGCCAGAAACATCACAGAGGAAGGGCATGAAGGAAAGATGCTCACCTTGTGGCAGCCAGGAAGCAAAGAGAGTAACAGGAAGGGGCCAAGACAGAGAATATACATGTGCATGTGTTCATGTGTGCCTTCTTGCCCCCCTGTTGACATCTTATGTTTGCTTAACAAGTAAGTTCTTTTCAACTTACTTTCTTTGGATGGGAGGTGGTGCTGTCATATTCAAGGACTGGAGTTCAGATTCCTCACACCCGTTGCAAAGCAGATGTGGTACAACTGTAATCCAGTGCTGATGAGATCGGATCCCTGGGGCCAGCTGGTTAGCTAGACTAGCCAAGTCCACAAGCTCTGGGTTTAGCAAGAGATCCTGCCTCAGTTAACAAGGTGGAAAGTGGCCAAGAAAGACTCCCAACACCCACCCCTGACCTCCACATACATACTCACATGCAGTGAATACACACATACATTCATGGACAGCACACATATATACACACACAAACAGGGAGAAAATCTTTAATGTTATAATGCTAACGTTTATAGGAGATCTTCCCTCTTAACGGCTTCTTACATATAAATATGCTGGTGTTTGACATAGAGCAGACCTCTAGAGCTCATGTTTCTACCTGACTGCAGCATTTGTACTCACTGGTAAGCAAACAGCTCCCACTCCACATCCCCCAGCCTTCGGAAACCGTCTCTCTGTTCTCTGACTCAGTCAATTCGACTATCTTAGATACCTGGTGAATTAGCATGGTTTTCATTCCTATCACACCAGATGTTGAGTGTTTTGTCTAAAGAAAGAGGAAGATTTATTTAGCTTACAAAGCTACCATTCCAAACTCCGTGGTACCAGCTCCTGCAACTCTGTCACATCATGGAGGGATGCATCATGGCAAAGCACATGAGATCACAGAATGATAACAGGAAGCCAGAGGGGAATGTAGAGGTCAGAGGTCAGAGGTCAGAGGTCAGGCCTGCTCTTTTTATAACAACTGGAGAACTCATTCTACAGTGTTCACCCCTTTAGGGTATAATGGACCCCCCTCCCCAAAGTGATCTGATTTCTTCTCATTTTGCCTACCCTTCTGAAAGGTTCTATGCCAACTCCCAATACTGCCACACTAGAGCCCAAGCTTCTAGCACATAAACTCTTAGAGGGCAAACCCCTCCAAACCATAACACCTAATACAGATGGAACCATGAGGTAATCACTCTCCTTGGCTGGCTTGTTTGACTTAATGCAGTGTCCTTCAGGCTCATCCACATTGCTGGTATTGAGGGATTTGCCTTTTCTAGCACTGAATAAATACTCAAGTCTGCATGCACACCATGTGTTCTACACTCACCCAGTGATGGCCGGTTCAGTCGTTTTTTCAGTGTTCTTGAAGCCACTACTGTGGTGAACATCGGAGTGATTGCAGAAATGCCTAGAAACCATGATTTCAGATCATCTTATATAAATCCAAGAGTGTGGCTCTGTTTGGAATCTGCTGAGGAGCCTGAGCACAGCTCTCTACAGCCTTATTTTACATTCCCACAAACATCATCCAGGGGTTCCCAGTTTGCTGCAGCCTCGCCAGGAATTGCTGTCTCTGTTTTGTGATAATGGGTATTAATCAATCACTGTTTGAATTGGCATTTCCCTAATGACTGATGTTGAACATTTCATATACCTGTCAACCATCTGCATGACTTCTTGGATGAAATGTCTATTCAAACCCTTCACCTACTTTCTGGCTCTGTTCCTATGTTTTCTGCCATTGAGTCCTAGAAATACCATAGGCGAGTGGTTCTCAACCTGTGGGTCTCGACTCCTTCTAAGACCACCAGAACACACTGGTGATTCATAACACCAGTGATTCATAACAGTAGGAAAGCTATAGCTCTGAAGTAGCAGCGAAAATGGTTTTATTGGGCTGGTGAGATGGCTCAGTGATTAAGAGCACCAACCGTACTTCTGGAGGCCATGAGTTCAAATCCCAGCAACAACATGGTGGCTCACAACCATCTATAATGAGATCTGATGACCTCATATGGGGTGTCTGAAGACAGCTTCAGTGTACTTACATATAATAAATAAATAAATAAATAAATAAATAAATAAATAAATAACCTTTGTCCCAGAGCAAGCAGGGGCCGAGTGGGACCCAGAGCAGGAGAGAGAAGGGAAGGGGAAAAAATAAAAAACAATTTAAAAAATGAAAAAGTAATAAAATAGTTTTATGGCTGGGGGTCAGTAGAGCATGAGGAACTGTATTAAAGGGTGGCGGCAGCATCAGGAAGATTGAGAACCACTGCCTTAGATGTTTTGGGGATTGCCGCCTTACTTGATGTCTGGTTTATAATATCCCCTCCCATTCCATGGACGGTCTCTCACTGTGTGGATCATTTCCTTTCCTGTACAGAAGGGTTTGGGGTTGACATAAGTCTACTCAGCTGGTTTTGCTTCACGGCCTGTACTTGTTGTTATATCCCAAACCCACGGCCGGGTCAATGTCGAGCATCTGTTCACCATGTTCTCCAATAGTTTTATGGTTCCAGAGTCTTGCCTGTGTTTGAACTACGTTATTATTCATATAGAGCCAGGTAGGGTCTAGTTCCATTCTTCTGCATGTGGGTTTTCCCAGCACCACTTACTGAAGAGACTCTCTTTCCCTTTGTTGAGGATCAGTTGGTATGTGGCTTAATTTTCAGACTCTCTATTTTGTTTCATGAATCTAGAAGTCTGTTTTTATGCCAGGACCATGCTGTTTGGTTACTGTGACTTTGTAATATATTCTGAAGTCAGCGACTATGGTGTCTTTAATTTTGTTCTCTGGCCAAGATTGCTTTCGTTATTTGGGGCTTTTTGTGGTTCCGTTTGAATTTTAGAAATTTTAAATTATTTCTGTAAGATTGAATGACTGTGATTCTTATATAGATTGTATTGCCTCTTTGCAGAGCTGTGGTTGGTGTAGACATTTGCATAATACTGAAGCTTCTAATCCAAGATCACAAACAATACAAGGATGTTCGCTGTCTACTCATATTAAGCATAGTCCTAGAAGTGTCCAGAAGAATTAGATAAGAAAAATAAATAGCCGGGCAGTGGTAGCACACGCCTTTAATCCCAGCACTTGGGAGGCAGAGGCAGGTGGATTTCTGAGTTTGAGGCCAGCCTGGTCTACAGAGTGAGTTCCAGGACAGCCAGGGCCATACAGAGAAACCCTGTCTTGAAAAACAAAAAACAAAAAAGGAAAAGAAAAAGAAAGAAATAAAAGGCACCCGCATCCAAAAGAAAGATGGGAAACTATGCCTGTTTACAGATGACATGATGTTACATAGAAAAGATTTTAGTTGAGTGTGATGGCTCTCGCTGGTGATCTTTGCTCTGGACAAGCTAAGACGGTAGAATCATGAGTTCGAGGACAGCTCAGACAATATATATAGAAAGACTGAATCAAGAAATTCTGAAGATATCCTTCAAAAAACTGTCACGAGCCAGGCCTAGTGGCACATGCCATTAGTCCCAGTACTCAGAAGACAGAGGCAGGTGGATCTCAGTGAGTTTGAGGCCAGCCTGATCTACATAACAAATTCCAGACCAGCCAAGGCTGCATGGCAAGACCTCCTCTCTAAATAAATAAATAAATAAATAAATAAAATAAACAAATTCAATAAAGTCGCGTGATGCAAAATCAACTTGCATTTCTGCATACCGATAATGAACTATGCAGGAAGGAAATTAAGACCACAAGCCCATTTACAATCCCAACCAAAAGAATAAAATGCTTTGATTAAACTTAAATAATAAAGTAAAAGATTTACACACTGAGAACTATAAAACATTGTAAAGAGACTCCAGAAGTCACAACTTGCAAGACACCCTGTGAGCCCTAACAGAACTTTCAGTGTATTGTCCACATAGCCCAGGTCCTCAGGTAAAGTGACAAGGAGGACTCCACACTCAGGAACCTCCAGCGACTGACGGAGCTGCAGCATGGGTATCCCCATAGCAGCTGATTCTTTGGGCCAGCCTGGCAGACGCTGGGTCTGGTTGGTCCTGCACCCTCCATCTATGCCCTTCAAGGCTCACTGCTCTGCTTCTCCGTGACACTGTCACCTTCTAGCCTCAGGAGAATGTTTTCTAGAGTCCCTTGGGTGATTATTAAATGCTTCCCTCTGGGCCCCTTACTTGAAGGGCTTGGTTGGAAATTCCTGTGGCAGGGGAATTTTTTCAACAAAGCTTTGTGCCTGCAGTCTCCTCACTTCTTTTCATCCTTTCTCCTTTCCCAAAACATCCTACCTTCCCTCTCTCATCTACTGGTCCCTGGCCCATCTCTACTGGTTACTTTCCTCCTACCCTCCTCAGGATCCTGCAGCCACAGACACAGGTCAGGAGTGGAGCAGAGGTGGAGTTGGAGGTGGGGAGCTCTCTGCCAGGAATCCTTCATACCTGCACTGCCTCCCCTGCTCACCCCCTACACCTGTCCCTCCATGTTTTTCCTGTGGAAGGTAACCCTGAAGAGGTCTGCATGTGAGGAGAGACCCCCACAGACCCAGCAAGCTGAGCTGCTAGAGGCAGACCTAGCAGACAAGCACAGTGGGGAACAGAGGCCAGCAAGTCAGGCCCATCGGGAAATGAAACCGCTCTGTGCAACGATGAGGGAGAGACTCTCTGAACTCTGTGTGAGCACGCGTTCGATTTGCTCGCGTTGTTTTGGCTCCAGGGAAATCTGACCTCGGGAAAGGCTGAGATGAAGTGGGCGTGGGTAGTCATGCAGGATATTCTTCAAGGGCACCTTGCCAGGAGGACCACTCCTGACTTCCCAGAGCAGGGGGATGGGACAGCTTGGCAGCCTAGCTGGGGCCAAAAGAAGCCCAAGGTAGGCTGTGCTCTGGGCTCCCCTCAGGGAGGGGAGATTTATTGGCTGGATCCATGGGAAATGATCTTCACCTTGCACCTCTGGAAGGTTTACAAAATTGCTAATTCCCAAATCAGCCCTTGCCCCTCTCCCTCACCCAGTAAAACCAAACTTCCTGGGGATGGGGTTGGGCTGTGGGGATGGAAACCTTCCAAGTTGATTCTGGTCTGTGGCCATGGTTAAGTAACAGGAGCAGCCACATCCCAGGTGCATTTCGTGAGCAGCTACTGACCATGCAGAAGCATTTCGGGAGCATGCAGCCTTAGGCACTGAGACCCAGGTTCGAATCTCAGCAGCTGAACTTCCTGACTGTGGAGTTCTAACCTAATGTATCAGCTGTCAGACCCTCGAGTTTCTTTTTTTGTAGCACAGGCATGTTCTGGGTTGGCTTTAGGGCCTCAAGTAAGCCAGGCATTCATAAAAAGCAAGTGACATGTAGCAGCCCTACCATGGCCCATCATAATGTGTTGCTGTGAGGTAGCATGTGTCTCAGGCGTGAGTCAAGAAGATTTTTACCTCAGAAGGCCACTAAGGGAGATTACGTTCCTAACTGGGTATCCGGACCCTCAGAGTCAGACATGATACCCCTCTGCCAGGCACCCTGCCCCAGGTGTATATGGGTAAACTTGTATTCTTCCTGTCTGGGTCTTGCTCACAACCTCCCTTCATGATGAGGAACTTTTGGGGGCCTCAAATTCATGGTTCCTTGCCACAGTCTCCAGGGTGCTGGGATTAGAGGCATGTGCCACCAAGCCTGGCAGTTTGCAATTCTTATAGTGTACGGAAGAGCTAACTTCTGCTCAAGGCTGTCAGCATCCACCCTCTGTCCTCTGGCATGTTGTAGTAATGGCTTGTGACCCCTTCCAAGGTACTTCAAATCATTTCGTTCCTCTGTTGGTACTTAGATGCTAAGTCTCACCTATTTCAGAATCGTAGGATTCCATGCTCTTTTTTGATTTTTGGTGTTTGTTTGTTTATGGCAAGAACGTGTAGTCCAGGCTGGCCTCTAAATCACTATGTAGCTAAGGATGACCCTATACTATCTATCCTCCGATTCCCACCTCAAGTGCTGGAATTCCAGGCTTGCCCCATCACTCCAGGCTGTGTGTATGCTCGGCAGTGAATAGGTCTGACTGCAGAGTTTTCCTGATAGCCCCAGGAAGAAACATTGTTGCGTTCCCCACCTCTTTCAACATGGCAACCGCATCTGCAGAGATGACACGGCCCAGAACGTGCCTGGTGGGTTGGATGCTGTATGACTATGGGAGAAGCGGGTATCTGGGGAATAGGGAACTGGTGGGGGCAAAGAGGCTCTTACCAGTCACTCCCTGGTACAAGATGACATTCAAGAGTGTCTAAAAGCCTTGAGCCTGAAACCAATATCAGAAAGGAAAGTGATGTATCCGTTCAACTAGCAACAAGAAAAATGCTACTTCCTTATTGGACTGAAATGCTCTCAGACAAGGAAGTCACCTAAGTTTGGAGACAGAGGACCCCAGGGAACTCAAGTACTTTGGGAAACGTAGTGCTGCAAATTCAGGGTAGGGGACATGACTGGGGTAGGGAATGGTAGAGCCCTCGGGCCTTCTGAGCAGAGAGTAGGTCCTAGCCCCTCACTGTCGGGGAAAGTTTTTGTAGTGTAACAGGACATGGAGGAAATGAAGCCTGGAAAACCAGGAGGCTCTTACTCCTTGAACAGTTTCTTTCGCCTCTGATCTTAGGTTCAGAGTCCTGGCAGTATGTTTCTCTGAGCATGTGGCTTCCCCAGGCCAGGTACCCAAGCCCTGAGCTCTTGGGTTAGCATCAGAGTTCCTACAGGTTCCAAGGCTCATGCTATGAAAACGAAGGTTTAGCCCTTCCTGGAACCCTGCTAAAGTAACCCACACATATTTAGTCCCCCACCCACTCCTGTGTTCCTCTCTGCTGCTTGGTACACATAGTCAAGTCGCTTGTGGTATGATACTGACCTGCGCAGAACACCCCACCACCGCCTCCACCAAACATCCACATGCAGAGGCAGTGCCTTTGAGGTGGCCTCAAAATGCAGCAGGAGTTCCCCCACCCAGCCCACCAGCCTTCCCGCCCTTTCCCCACCCCCACCCCATAACTGTTCTGCTTCCTCAGCCAGGCTGAGCACACTGAAATGTGAAATCTGAAGCCAGTGTTCCCCTTAGCAACCATGGTAACACAGGATCTGATAGAGAGCCTGCAGTTATAAAAATACCAGCTTCCACCAGACACTGGTTTCCAAAGGGAAACCAGTCCCCACACCAGAACCATTTTTAAACAGTCTTCAGACTTCAGAGATGGCCAGCACACTTCCAGTGCCGCATGGCTGCGGGAGGCTGTCACAGGAGACTGGCTGGCTTCTGGAAAGTGGCGTGGGGCAGCTTTGGGTACATCCTCTGAAGCACAGAATGCCTGTGGTCTGGTGAACAGTGAACTAGCCCTATCAAGGGTACATTGGTGAGGTCATTTTTCAAACATCCCTTTGGCATGTTTAAGTCAGGGTGAGTGGCAGAGCCCCTGAGACCCTGTTCTTTCAGGTCCCTTCTGGAGAGTTCTCAGCTCCATATCACCTGGGGGACAATCTTTGTGAAAGTCAATAAGGGAGGGGAGACATGGCATGGTTAAAACTTTCCACTTACAATCAGGAAAAGCCTCGAATCTCGTACCCAGTTCTGGGCAGCCTACAGTCTCCATTCCTAGTCTCAGTGTTCTCTGTTGGAGACTTGGATATTGTTAGCCTTGAGATGAAGCAGGGGCCTGACTATATGCTCACCCAGCCTCTAGCCTGTTCTCAGCTGAGCCCCGCCTCTCCGGCTCAGTAACAGCTTCCCCTGCCCTCCCTCTCCTGTTCCTCCCAGTCTTTTGTCTCCAGGGGCTATGCCTTGTAATTTGAAAAATATTCTAACTTGGTAATTAATGTCTGAACTTCGAGAGTGCCCCCATCCTGCTTCTGCAGAGCTAGCTGAAGGCGGGCCAAGATGTAAATGCGGAGAAGCTAAAAGGAGGCGTGGGTTTTTTCTGAGATGGTCCCTTAGCTTAGCTGGACTTGTAAGTTTTGGTGGGTTGGTTAAAACCACACATGAGTTGCCCTGGCCACACCCCCACCCCCACTTGGCCATTTCCCAGCAGGCCAATGGCAGGGTCCAGGGTCCCTTCAGCCCAACAAATTTGAAACACTAGAGTAGTAGACAGGGCCACTTTCTGAGGACAGTTCACAGAGAAAATATCTGAGGGAGGGAGGGGGGAGAGAGAGAGAGAGAGAGAGAGAGACAGAGAGAGAGACAGAGAGAGAGAATATGAATGTACAAGCAAGCAGCAAGCAAACTATATTTTTTAAAAAAATATTAAGAGGGATCAAAAGGAGGACTAGAAATCATTGGTTGCTCTTCCAGGGGACCTGAGTTCGATTCCCAGCACTCACAGTGGCTCACAACCACCTGTAACTCCAGTCCCAGGGCATCCAATCCCCTCTCCTGGCCTCCATGGGCACCAGGCAGGCAAGTAAAACACTCTGAAGGAGAAGGAAGACATACAGAATAGCTACTCAGGAGGGAGGCTCAGGCGGAAACACCAGAAGTTTAACTCAGGGTTACAGAGGGTTCAAGGCCAGGTTAGACAACTCAGTAAGACCCTGTCTCAAGATAAAAGGTAAAGAGAACGTAGCATGAGAAAGATCTGGGTTCTGGGGTCAATTCCATTACTGAAAGGGGAAGGGAGGAGGGGAAAAGGTGGGGAAGGGAGGAGGGAGAAGGAGGCAGAAGGAAAGTGTCATGAGTCTATTATGTTAGAAACATACATGGCTATGTTTGTGTCTTTCTAGTTTATTAAATTGAATAAAATATATTCATAAGCTGTGTATTGACTACAATTTGCCACATAATTCTTTTTTTTTGCCACATAATTCTTATTTCACTTAACTAACCATTAGTAATAACAGATTCTTTTATTCCAATTTTTAAAAAGTTTTCTAGATTTATTTTATTCCATGTGTATGAATTTTTTGACTGCATACATGTATGCATACCTCATGTGTGCCGGTTGGATTTCCTGGAATAGGGGATAGGGTTTATTGATGGTTGTGAGCCACGATGTAACCCAGGTCCTCTGCAAGAACAAGTGCTCTTTTTAAGTACAGAGTCATCTCTCCAGCCCTTACTTCAATATTATTAGTTGCTAATATCAACTCTCAGGTCACACGTTATCATGAGAGAGAGAGAAAGAGAGAGAGAGAGAGAGAGAGAGAGAGAGAGAGATTGAGATTGAGATTGAGATTGAAATGCTACTAAGGCCAAGAAAGCCTCTGAGTGAGTTAGGCTACTTGGGCCCCAGAACTGTTCAAGCTCAGAGATGCCAGATGTGGGTTCAGGTGACAGGTCTCTTCAAAGGCTAGTCTGAAGTAGGCTGAGTGTCAGGGGCAGGAGAAACTACAGTCAAGCTAGACACAGAAGCAGGAGCCCTTCGCTGTGGTGATTCTCCTGACCAAGGCTTGTGGTATGTGAGCAGGTCAGCATCCTCAGGGGAGGGGATGGCACATCTGGGTAATTGATAAGCTCATGTGCTTGGTGTTTCCCCTATCAATTTAATGCAGTTTCATGCCATTATTGATTGGCATAATAAATTATTTATTAGTTTGTACTTCTCGCTGTTTTGACGAGTGGTAGTTACTTGTTTGTGTGAACAAGGTGCTCTTTCTTGGTACTTATACCCAAAATGGAGTAACTGGGTTACTCTATAGGGGGGGTCATTGTAGGTCGGGCGTAGCCCGAAGGAACACCATGGCCTGGAGTAGGCCCAGCTAGTTCTCTGGCGCTTGAGCTAAGGGCTGGGAGTGCTTGAAGCCCAGGAGACACTCCACGGCCTTCGCTGGCTCTGCGGACCCCATAGTTCACAGGAAAGCTGGCTGATGCTACTCCATTTCCGTCATCCCCAGCGTGGGTCAGAAATGGCATTAGGAATGTGCACGTGAAGATCCAAGGGAGCCTCAGGCCTCCTGGGAGAGAAACCCAGAAACCACACCCCCTCCTTCTGTCTACTTAGACCCAGCCGGAATCCAGGTTCTTTTTGATAGGTCTGGGCCAGTAGGCACAGGGCTGTGACTTCTAGGCCCAAGTCGAACCCTAGAAGAGCAAGCCTAACGAGAGACCTGTTCTTGGCTAGAGGGGCACTTATAGAGAAGGTGGATTTGAAGCTGACACACTGGCACCGTTCCCTCTCTGGCCTTCAGGCTCCTTGTCGGGAACAGAATAAAATGCATGTACCTTCATAGGTTTGCTAATTACAAACTAACTTCCTCTCTACAGCTCCCTGTCTGTCCCTCTCTACACCTTTGAAAAGTGAAGACAGGGAATAAGGGGTCCCTTTAGGTGTGTAAGATGAAGTGTTTCTTAGTTAAAAAAAAAAAAAAAAAAAAAAAGAAAACTAAGATGAGGAAAGCCATTAAAACAAGGCTTTGGGCCAGTGGTGGCACACGCCTTTAATCCCAGCACTTGGGAGGTAGAGGCAGGAAGATTTCTGAGTTTGAGGCCAGCCTGGTCTACAGAGTGAGTTCCAGGACAGCCAGGGCTACACAGAGAAACCCTGTCTCAAAAAACAAAAAACAAAAAACAAAAAAAAACCCAAGCCTTTGCACACACAGCGTGCCTGCTCCTGCTCTTGCACACACAGTGTGCCTGCTCTCTAGATCTTCTGTTTAGCTTTCAGTTCCTCAGAAGGGTCCTGATGACTCTCCTCTCATCGTGCCCCAGTTGGCTACCTGTCACTATCCTCAGCTGGCCTCTTCTCTCTTCGTGACAATACTTGCTGTTACCTCAGGTTTTCTTTGTTAATCTGGGTTTTTTTTTTTTCCTACCGTGGGAACTCTAGAGGCAGGAAATCTATCTATTTATAGCTCCGTCCCCAGTGGTGTCTGACATACAGTAGGTACTCAATAAACACTCATTGAAGAAACTAACAAAATAACTTGTTTAGAGCGAGCGGACAGAAGACAATGGTCAGTCAGTCAGTCAGTTAGTCAGCCTTTCAAAAAGGAATCTGGAATAGCTTCTCAGAAAAGAGCACAGGATCCTCAAGGAGGCAAATCGAGAAGCACAGCGGGCTGGTCTTTCCTCAGCATCAGTCCGTATGCTTGGGAGATGGCAGATTTAATTCACCTGCCCAGAGTCAGGCTCCCATAGCCAGGACCCATCAGGTGAGAACAGAGAGGTTCCAGCAAAACTTCCAGAGCCTTCAGGGAGGATGCTCCTACCCCCACCCCACCCCCGCCCCAGAGCATTAAGTAACCACCTGCTGCTGTCAGCTACACATGTGCTTCCAAGGGAGCATCAACCAACACCCTGTGTCACTACCATAACGATGACCGAGAGGGAGTAGCCCAGGCTCAGGAGGGCCCCTGGAGGTCAAGGATAGAAGAGGGTAAAGCAGAAAAGTGGAAGAATAGAGCTAGGAGAGATCACCATAGTGCCAGCTGTGGTCAGTCTGAGAAACACCATTGCTCTTACCAATCCAGCAGAATCCCAACCACGGAGCCACATCCATAATGTGTCACCATAATGTGAAGCCACATCTGCAGTTTTCAAGTTTTGTTTGTTGTTTTTGGTGTTTGTTTGTTTGTTTGTTTGTCTCCAAGACAGGGTTTCTTGTTGCCCTGACTGTCCTGGAACTCACTCTGTAGTCCAGGCTGGCCTCGAACTCACAGAGATCAGCCTGCCTCCACCTCCTGAAGGCTGGATGTACACCACGACCTCCCAGCTTGCAATTTCCAATCTTCTAGTAGCCACATTTAAAGCCCCCCAAGGGCAGAGGGTGTGCTTGTGTGTAAAGTATTTTGTTATCAGGGGTATCCAAATAATTATAATTTTAATATCATGTAAACAATAGTAAAAACTTACCAATGAAAAATTTTTGTTGCCATTGTTTTGTTTTGTTTTGTTTGGGGTTTTTTTTTTGTTTGTTTGTTTGTTTTGTTTTTTCCCAGACAGAGCCTGACTTTGTAGCCCAGGCTGGTCTCAAACTCTCTGTGCTCCGACCTGGGCCTGAGAGCTAAAAATCACTGCAGCAATCCATATTTTTTATAATCTTTGTGTGCGTGTGAACTAAGTCAGTCTTTGAAACTTGAAATTTTACCATGCCGGCACCGCACAGTTCAGGCCAGACACCTTGCAAGTTCTCAGTCCACATGTGGCTGCTGGCTATGGTAGGGAGGCTAGCTAGGAATCCTCAGGCTCTCGGACGTTTTGGATGCACAAAAGTACTATTTGCAGCTTCCCTGTCTCTGAACACCCAGCAGAAATGGGGAGCGGTAGGAACTGAACCCCAAGGCTCACAGCCAGCTCCTGGAAGGAGGGGTCTGTGAAAAGCAGTTCTTCAATCCCTGATGGGCAAAGCAGAGGGGAGGTCAGGGGTGGGGGTGGGGGGTTGAGATATAGGAAGAGAGAAGGCTGGGGTGACACAGCAGGAGAGGGCTCAGAGGGGAACCCACAGTGGGGATCAGCGCCAGGGCTCCCTACAATGCCCTGCACGGAGAAGGCACGATCCACCCATTCCTTCGCTGCCCTACTTAGGGCAAGCATTTCTGTAACTAAGACCTTCTCCCTTACTCAGAGGTATTAAAACATAGAAGTATTTACTGCATCTGGTTTCCCAGGGTTGAAAGCTAGCTAGCTAGACTTAGGAAGTGCAAACACTCTTTGGAAATGCAAACACACTTACAGTAACAAATTCTCTTTGAATCCTGGCTGAAGCCCTGCTTAAAACAATTAGTCCTGAGACTAGAACCTTCGGTACAACTCCCCTGTTGTTTGGTTGGTTGGCTCACTGTACTTCACCCATAGGGGGATATGACCAGTCCTCGGGGCTGGGGACAGGAAGGGAATGAATTGGTCTGCTGCTTCTGAGTCTGGGCTGGCCTGCGTTCCGCTTGGTTTGGAAATGTTAGTCAGAGGAGAGTTTGAGGTGTGGGGAAGGGAAGGGAGGATGTGGTTTGGGCAAGGGGAGTCCAGAGGCTTCCCTGGGCTTGGCCCAGTGCCATGGGAAGTCTCAGAAGCTTTGCCGGCCACACTGAAGTGCCCTGCCTGGCTGGAGCTGAGGGCGTGGCCAAGGATTAGCTGACTGGAGAGCAATTAGATGAGGTGGGGCTGGGGAAATACCTGGAATCCCAGGGCTAGAGTCAAGACTTGCTTGGCTAACCCTGAAGGCAAGAGGCCTTGGGGGGTCTGGGTAAGTGTGACCTCTTGCTGATGGGTAGAAATAGATTATACTGTCGGGGGTCAGGAGAGTTTGCAGCACTCTGAGAAAGAGGCTTTCTTCTCAATGACCATTGCTAAATACCTCTCTGCCTGCTCACATTCCTGCCTAGACCCATGGATTTTCCTGTCATAGCTGTATGGGGCTTGGGAGGTGTGGTATGAAGTGACCCTTCCAAGGACATTCACACTGGGGAAGGAGAGGTGAGAAAAGTGGGTGCCCTGAAGGAAAGGGGTGCCCAGCTGTTTGAAAGGTGTGGGGAAGGTCCTGCTAAGAACCCGTTGCCCAGAAAACCCCAAGAAGCATTAAAGCTTCTCTGAATCCTGTCCTCTGCACAGGGAAGCCGACTCCCACCCAAAGCCTGTCCATATGCTAGAAATGAAGTCTCAGGTGTGCAAATGAAGCCTTCAGGACAGCCACTGCAGAAGGCTAAGGGCAGATCAGACCGGAGCAGAGGTCCTTTGGTTCCAAAAAGCTTCTGGTGGCTCCTCTTCCCTCCTTGCTCCCGCCCCCCTCCCCACTGCTTCCCTCCACAGAACCTCCTCCCCAGAGCCATATAGTAAATACTCTTTAGGCTTTGTGGGCCAACGGGTAAAATCCAGTTCAACCGCATCCTATGCCTTGAAGCATACAAGCAACTATCCTTAGCCTCAAGAGCAACTTAAACAAGGACCGTGCTTCAGTAGGACCGAATTTACGGACACTGAAATCTGAATCATAATTTGTATGTAGCGCAGCATAGTCTTTTGAAGGAGGGGGAGTCTTTAAATATATTAAATATATTATCCCCTACTACTTAAAAATATAAAAACCATTCTTCACTCGTGAGCTGTGAAAAACAAGCCTTGGACAGAGCTGTTTGGTGGCTGTAGTTTACGTGATCTAGACCTGTGGTTCTCAACTGGGAAACCCCCATTCAAAGATTTTTTGCTGTCATAAGGGAGAATTTACAGGTTCTCAGGCATGCAGATGCTGTAGCAAGAAGGACCCTGCCCTAGTACATACTCTAGACAGGCCCCCATGCCTGTTTTGTAGATGACAGAACTAAGGTCCTCATGACAGAACTGTCCTGTGAAGCCAGTCAGTGGCTCTTTCTTCCCAGGATGCAGAGCTAGAGGAGTTTTATCTGTTTCTAGTCACTCTCAGAGATCTGCCCTGCCAGCTCACACTGCCCGGAGCTCTATCTGAGACACAGGAAGTGTATTTGTGTCCCCTGGAGTCCCAGCATGGTAGGGCTCCGGTGAGTCATTTCCCACAAGTAGAGCTGGGTACACTGAAGTATCTTCAGAGAAACTCCCAGCCAGCCCAGAGCTAGCTT